>CM067858.1:41109722-41765833 GCA_034642435.1 Megalocaria dilatata | reverse complement strand
GCTACTATTGTGACTGACTTTCTCGCCAAAAACTCAACAAACGTGCTTCAGCAACCACCGTATTCGCCGGATTTGGCTCCCTGCGACTGTTTCCTCTTCACAAAACTAAAATTGCCCCTTCGTGGCACCCGTTTTGAGTCGATTGAAGCCATAAAACAAAATTCGGCGCGAGAGCTAAAGTCCATCCCGGAAAGCGCCTATAAAAAATGTTTCGATAATTGGAAGTGCCGTTGGCATAGATGTATTGGAGCAAATGGAGCCTATTTTGAAGGCGACCCAATAAATTTTGACGATTAAATGTAAAAATGTTGTTTTAATTGAAAATTCCCGGTACTTTCTTGACAGAGTAGTACACCACACCCAGCTGGTCCCTCCAAATATATAGCATTATCTTCTCGGCTTGAATATTCGGCTTGACAGTTGATGATGAGGCATTCATATGTTGCCCGACATTTTAGATTATGGTAGTAGACCCACTTTTCATTTCCGCTCACAATTCGATGCAAAACCTCTTTCTTTTGTGCAGTTGGAGCAGTAGTTCACACGTGAAAAAACGGCGTTCGACGTCTCTTGGCTTCAGTTCATACGGCACCGACCATTCGGATCATTACCATTGCTTTAAAACGGTGGCAAATTTCTGGTTGAGCCAATTTTTTTTGCGATGTGTTGTTTATGATGGATATTCATCGACGCTTGCCTCTAATTCTACATTCTTAAACTTTGCTAGAACGATCGTTCTTCGTCTTCCAAGTGAAAATTGCCACTTTTAAATCACCCAAACCACTTCTGACACGTTCGTTCAGATAGATCTAGAGCATCTGACCCTGTCTCTGTCTCCAGGATTTTGGACTTTTTAGCTTTGTATCCCCACTAAGGTTTTTGAGTAAGGTGGTTAACCTGCTGAATTTAAAAATGTCATAATTTTGATTCACCAACAACGTACGCTTCTTAAGCATCGAATAATACGACCATAATGACGATGCCTTCGCTTTCTTCGACTTTTCAGAAAAATACGCCATAAGCACTTTTTCCTTCACGCCATTGATATTCTCGATGCTTTTCCACTTTTTAAAGGACTGGTATTCCTTCTCATACATCATCCTAGATTTTTGGGGCAACAATAAACTTTCTGCATCAAACGTTGCATCTTCTACATCTTATGGCATGTTTTCTTCTTCTTCTGTTAATTCTTTTCCGTACATTTCGTATTCGCTTCGTTCACAACGCAAAAATACACTCCGCAACAGCCAGAATTGTTTTACATTTGATGACTATGTTATTCATATCCCTAGAAACGGAGCAACACAGTTGCAATTTTTGTGCCAAAATGTACAATTTTCTTTGAAATTTTATTTTTCACCTGAATTTCTTTCTATAGAAAAAATTGTTGTATTGCACACGACGATAAAATCGCATTATCTTCTCGAGCGTAATTAGAGTCTCGACTGATGTCTCGCTAAAAAACACTCTTTAAGATAAAGTACAAATTTATTGTCTTGTACAATAAATAACTATAAAGGTATTACAAAATTCAAATATCAAAACAGATTTATTCTGTTAGCCTCCAATGAACTTTAATTTCAAAAAATTTTATTCAAAACCATTTAAAATTAAATTAATGTCTTATAAGCACTGCTTAAATTAAGTAGACATAAAATCAAAACTCATTATATAATTGTCAATTAAAATTAATAAGTAAATATATGAACCTAAATTTTGTTTCTGATCTTATATTCACGAAAGCCAAATCTTTTTCAAAAATGCAAAATATAATTTTAAGAATTTCTTCAAAACTAATTTATTTGAAATATTCAATATATTTAAATAAGTTACTTCAAAAATCTCTCAAAACATGTAGTACATCCTTAAAAAACAATTTGAAATCAAATAAGGTCTTCGTCATTCCAGACTTAAAAAATAAAATCAATTAACAAGAAATAACTTAACAGAAAGACCTCGTGGTATCCTTGTTGAACAAACAATAAAATTAGAGAACTTTAAAGATCCAACGTATTCTATGTTCATCACGAAAGTCGCACAAAGCCTGTAAGGTATTTTATGGCCTTAGTTATACCAAATGACATTTATATAATGAAATTAAACATCCAAAATATATTATATATATACAATAAAATAATAAAAAGGGGGGTTTTTACTTGATAGGAGGATTAGTACAAAGTTTAAATATCAAAACAGATTTATTCTGTTAGCCTCCTATAAATTTTATTTCAAAAAATGTTATTCAAAATCTTTTAGAATTAAATTATTGTCTTATAAGCACTGCTTAAGTTTAGTAGACATATAAAATCAAAACTCATTATATAATAAAAAATGGAATAAAAAAATATTATTATATTATTATTTTATCAAGGTATTAGTCTGTATCGTGATTTATAGTGTGGGATAGCTTTTTGTTATTAACCACTTAAAATAACATCTGCACATTTTTTTCAAACACTATAAATTCGAAACAAAGGCTATATGTCCTGTACTCTGAGTTCTTCAAGATGGACGAGACGTACGTTAGTACCATTAAAATAAAGTAGAAATAGAAAAGTGTGTTTCATAAATGAATCAATTAAACCGAGATACTTAGGTCTACCTAAGTACTACAATGAACATTTTAAATCTCTAGCTCTTCCCGTTGAATGATTCTGGTCAGTTTGATCATTTTCAAGTCAAAATTCGAAAATTACTGATCAATTTGAATGTGAATCAATACTTGATAGAAGTAAAATTTAAATTACTTTAAATTCGTTATTCTATATCCTTACTTTTACGATATATATTTAAACAAAAACTATCAAATTGATATCCTTATATACATTCTGTCAAGAAAGTAACGGGAATTATCGATTTAAATCTGGCGGGGCAATGAGGCAGGTAAATTTTTTTTTCCTAGGTTGGTACCACTGTCCTTAATTACTATGCCAAGCTTGAGCCGGATCTGTCAACTAGTGTGTTTGCAGCATCTGATTAAGTCAGTCGATGTCAGAGTGCGTGCCGATTTTTACTATGGGTGATTACGTTGAGCAAGGAATTTGTTTAAAGTTTTGTGTTTGTGCAAATGAATTTTCGTGTGCCGATGCATTGAAAATGTTGCAAAAGGCCTTTGGTGATAATGCTCTATCGAAAACTCGTGCATATCAGTGGTACAGAGCCTTCAAGGACGGTCGTGAAGTGGTCGCCCATCGACGGCTTCGATCGAAGATAACGTCGATAAAATTAAGGAAAGAGTGCTGGAAAACCGTCGTACCAGCTTGAGAGAGATAGCACATGATCTTAAGATATCCCACGAGTCCGCACGTACGATTTTGATTGATATTTTGGGCATGAGAAAGGTGGCTGCACGACTCGTACGGAAAGACCTGAATTTTCTTCAAAAACGTCATCGCGAACAGGTTGCTTCAGACATGCTGGATCGCTGTAATTCCGATTCTACATTCATGGAACGCATTATAACTTGTGATGAGACCTGGGTCTACGAGTACGATATGCAAACAATCCAGGAATCATCGGAATGGGTGGCAAAAAATGAGCCGAAACCGAAAAAACCACGCCAAAGCCGCTCGAAAATGAAGGTGATGCTCATTGTTTTCTTCGATATCCGTGGCGTGGTGCACTACGAATTCGTTCCAGAGGGTCAGACGGTAAACAAGGAGTATTACCTAGGCGTTATGAAACGTTTGCGTGAGCGTATCCGTAAGAAGCGGCCAAATTTGTGGGCGAACAACTCATGGATTTTGCATGACGATAACGCGCCTTCTCACTGAGCTACGATTGTGACTGACTTTCTCGCCAAAAACTCAACAAACGTGCTTCAGCAACCACCGTATTCGCCGGATTTGGCTCCCTGCGACTTTTTCCTCTTCCCAAAACTAAAATTGCCCCTTCGTGGCACCCGTTTTGAGTCGATTGAAGCCATAAAACAAAATTCGGCGCGAGAGCTAAAGTCCATCCCGGAAAGCGCCTATAAAAAATGTTTCGATAATTGGAAGTGCCGTTGGCATAGATGTATTGGAGCAAATGGAGCCTATTTTGAAGGCGACCCAATAAATTTTGACGATTAAATGTAAAAATGTTGTTTTAATTGAAAATTCCCGGTACTTTCTTGACAGAGTAGTATAATCAATATAAAATATTTTTCAATGTCTCGGAAAAAACCTTTTTACATCCCGACATGAAACGTATTAAAACATATGTATTTACAAGAACTATATAATTATGTATATTAACATACAAATACAAGAAATCCACCCTTCCAAAATTATCTAAAATTCTCAAAATTAAGGATCAAATAAAAAAAATTAAACAAGAATTCCAACATTATTTCGGTCTCCAGACCTCTTTAGAAATGTATTGAATTCAGATCCAAATATATCAAAAAATCAAAATTTCAACTCACCAAATAGTATAAAACCTGGAACGAATAAATTCGAAGTAAGCTTTAAAGTATCCAAAATGAAACAGAAATGATCAACGCATTGTTACGTATAATCTATAACTATTTATACTCTGAACACAGAAAAACTTTTAAAAAATTATTCACCCCAAATAATGTCCCATCATGAGAAAAATAACCAGAATTTCAAAAATAATGAATAATTAAGGAATATATTGTTGATATTTAGACTCTATATGAATTTATTTCATAATTTAAAAATCAATTTGAATGTGAGTCAATACTTGATAGAAATAAAATTTAAATGACTTTGAATTAAGAGTTTCATATTCTAACTTCCACAATATACTACTCTGTCAAGAAAGTACCGGGAATTTTCAATTAAAACAACATTTTTACATTTAATCGTCAAAATTTATTGGGTCGCCTTCAAAATAGGCTCCATTTGCTCCAATACATCTATGCCAACGGCACTTCCAATTATCGAAACATTTTTTATAGGCGCTTTCCGGGATGGACTTTAGCTCTCGCGCCGAATTTTGTTTTATGGCTTCAATCAACTCAAAACGGGTGCCACGAAGGGGCAATTTTAGTTTTGGGAAGAGGAAAAAGTCGCAGGGAGCCAAATCCGGCGAATACGGTGGTTGCTGAAGCACGTTTGTTGAGTTTTTGGCGAGAAAGTCAGTCACAATCGTAGCTCAGTGAGAAGGCGCGTTATCGTCATGCAAAATCCATGAGTTGTTCGCCCACAAATTTGGCCGCTTCTTACGGATACGCTCACGCAAACGTTTCATAACGCCTAGGTAATACTCCTTGTTTACCGTCTGACCCTCTGGAACGAATTCGTAGTGCACCACGCCACGGATATCGAAGAAAACAATGAGCATCACCTTCATTTTCGAGCGGCTTTGGCGTGGTTTTTTCGGTTTCGGCTCATTTTTTGCCACCCATTCCGATGATTCCTGGATTGTTTGCATATCGTACTCGTAGACCCAGGTCTCATCACAAGTTATAATGCGTTCCATGAATGTAGAATCGGAATTACAGCGATCCAGCATGTCTGAAGCAACCTGTTCGCGATGACGTTTTTGAAGAAAATTCAGGTCTTTCGGTACGAGTCTTGCGGCCACCTTTCTCATGCCCAAAATATCAATCAAAATCGTACGTGCGGACTCGTGGGATATCTTAAGATCATGTGCTATCTCTCTCAAGCTGGTACGACGGTTTTCCAGCACCCTTTCCTTAATTTTATCGACGTTATCTTCGATCGAAGCCGTCGATGGGCGACCACTTCACGACCGTCCTTGAAGGCTCTGTACCACTGATATGCACGAGTTTTAGATAGAGCATTATCACCAAAGGTCTTTTGCAACATTTTCAATGCATCGGCATACGAAAATTCATTTGCAACACAAAACTTTAAACAAATTCTTTGCTCAACATAATCACCCATAGTAAAAATCGACACGCACTCTGACATCGACTGACTTAATCAGCTATTGCAAACACACTAGTTGACAGATCCCGCTCAAGCTTGGCATAGTAATTAAGGACAGTGGTACCAACCTAGGAAAAAAAATTTTTACGTGCCTCATTGCCCCGCCAGATTTAAATCGATAATTCCCGGTACTTGCTTGACAGAATGTATATTGAAACTATATACAAAAACTATCCAATTGATATCAATTATTTTTATTTGATTCTTTATTTTGAAAATTTTAAATAATTTTGGAATAGTGGATTTTCTTGTATTTGTATATTAATATACATACTTATATAGTTTTTGTTAATACATTTGTATTAATACGTTTCATGTCGGGATGTAAAAAGGTTTTTTCGGAGACATTGTTAAATATTTTATATTGATTATATATAAGGATATCAATTTGATAGTTTTTGTATATAGTTTCAATATATATTGTAGAAGTTAGCATATATAATTTTGAATTTGAAGTCATGAAAATTACTGATATTTGGACGAAACGATAGCATACTGTTCTCTAAAACAAGTAGGCAAAAAGTGTTTTAATAAAAGGTTGGTTAAAATTTTCAAATTGCATTAAATTCACTTTGGGACCAATTCTTTTGTTTGGAAAAGAAACTAAGCACACGACAATCCATATCCTGAACATCTTTATCCTCCCTTCAACAACATCCCCTCTAACAGGGAATATTCGATCTAAGAGTTTTTCTTACTCTCCTCACCCCACTGAAGCATTCGGTCAGTGTCCCATCAGCCAGCAATGATTGAGAAATAAATTTGATTTTCTTGTCATTGCTTTCCTTCTATGTCCATTCGGCTTCGACGCGGTGACGTCGCAGACAAATGGGACTTTCCACGACTATCAACATTTGAAGGAGATTTTCATCAGAAGCTTCATCGCTTCGCCATTTCCTGAGCAATTTTTTCACGAGATCATGATAAAATCGATACATGGTATCGGTGAAAATATGTGGAAAATAACCTTAAATCGAATTACAGGTAAAGTTTGTTGGTTGCAATAAATTTCAAAATCAACTTACTCTACGTTAGGGTAGGTATTTAGTGCGCTCGTAAATAAATAATGAAATTAAATTGAATTCATTGATATGTGAAAAGTACTCATTAAATATTCAGATTTTGAAAATTCACTACAAAGGGTTTTTTTGAATTACAGATAATAGCTGAATCACTTCTCCGAAACCTCTACAGATTCAATCTAAGAAACCTCTTGAAAACTTTTTAGAATTAAATTTAATGAAATTATAAACATATTATTCATATGAATTCATATACTCGCGCTAGTGTGAACACAAAAAAAATTTACTTGTTCATATTTTCGAGTCGTTCACACTAGTGGAAGGTGTGTAAAATACATGAAATAAATGTATATAGGATTAAAAAAATTATATGAAACCAAAGCTTTCGATGTAAAACTTTAATTAAAAAAAAAAGCAAATTGTCATTTGAAATACTACTCTGTCAAGAAAGTACCGGGAATTTTCAATTAAAACAACATTTTTACATTTAATCGTCAAAATTTATTGGGTCGCCTTCAAAATAGGCTCCATTTGCTCCAATACATCTATGCCAACGGCACTTCCAATTATCGAAACATTTTTTATAGGCGCTTTCCGGGATGGACTTTAGCTCTCGCGCCGAATTTTGTTTTATGGCTTCAATCGACTCAAAACGGGTGCCACGAAGGGGCAATTTTAGTTTTGGGAAGAGGAAAAAGTCGCAGGGAGCCAAATCCAGCGAATACGGTGGTTGCTGAAGCACGTTTGTTGAGTTTTTGGCGAGAAAGTCAGTCACAATCGTAGCTCAGTGAGAAGGCGCGTTATCGTCATGCAAAATCCATGAGTTGTTCGCCCACAAATTTGGCCGCTTCTTACGGATACGCTCACGCAAACGTTTCATAACGCCTAGGTAATACTCCTTGTTTACCGTCTGACCCTCTGGAACGAATTCGTAGTGCACCACGCCACGGATATCGAAGAAAACAATGAGCATCACCTTCATTTTCGAGCGGCTTTGGCGTGGTTTTTTCGGTTTCGGCTCATTTTTTGCCACCCATTCCGATGATTGCTGGCTTGTTTGCATATCGTACTCGTAGACCCAGGTCTCATCACCAGTTATAATGCGTTCCATGAATGTAGAATCAGAATTACAGCGATCCAGCATGTCTGAAGCAACCTGTTCGCGATGACGTTTTTGAAGAAAATTCAGGTCTTTCCGTACGAGTCGTGCGGCCACCTTTCTCATGCCCAAAATATCAATCAAAATCGTACGTGCGGACTCGTGGGATATCTTAAGATCATGTGCTATCTCTCTCAAGCTGGTACGACGGTTTTCCAACACTCTTTCCTTAATTTTATCGACGTTATCTTCGATCGAAGCCGTCGATGGGCGACCACTTCACGACCGTCCTTGAAGGCTCTGTACCACTGATATGCACGAGTTTTCGATAGAGCATTATCACCAAAGGCCTTTTGCAACATTTTGAATGCATCGGCACACGAAAATTCATTTGCACAAACACAAAACTTTAAACAAATTCCTTGCTCAACGTAATCACCCATAGTAAAAATCGGCACGCACTCTGACATCGACTGACTTAATCAGCTGTTGCAAACACACTAGTTGACAGATCCCGCTCAAGCTTGGCATAGTAATTAAGGACAGTGGTACCAACCTAGTAAAAAAATTTTTTACCTGCCTCATTGCCCCGCCAGATTTAAATCGATAATTCCCGGTACTTTCTTGACAGAATGTATGAATTTATTTTTGTTTGCACTTTCTTGGCTGATAGTTGAGCATTCACTGCTTTCTACTGAATTGTTCGTAGACTTTCTATTTCACTTATGTTTGTCAAAAATGTTGTTCCAACACGTTTTGATTACCAAAGGATCTAATTATTGCCATACCCGGTGTAAATGTAAAACAGCATTCCATCTGCCATGTTGTGTTCTTGTGTCGCCAGAAAACTCAAGATTTTTTCTGTTATACAGTTTGGTTAACTTCAAAGCATTTTGATCCATCTACTGAAATAAAAGAGCCACATTAGGAGGCAAAAACATCACGAATATTTTGCCATCTTCTGTTCTCAACTCTTCAGCTGATGGATGTGAGAGTGCATTAACTAGAAGAAGCACTGCCTTTCCCGGAAGATTTGATTATTTTAGAAATTGCTTTACGTACAAAAAATTCTCATATGCTCACGTTCAATTTTTGTTTATAAACACTTATCTCTAGTACGAAGCATTCGAAAAACCAATTTTTGAAAATTTCCTTTGTTATCCAAGCATTTTCTGCATGTTTGCACATACAGGGAATTTTGGAAATTTTTGAATGCTCTTGGAGTTTTTGATTTGCCAATAATCATAGTTTGTGGGAACCTGATGCATTTGCAAATCCCAAGAAGGTAATTCGCTGCTTTGATATTTTGAGACCAGGTGCAGTATTTTCAGAACTCATTACATAGGTTTTATCAGGCACAATTTTCCAGTACAATCCAGTCTCATCAGCATTGTAAATCTGATCGTAAGTGAGATCCACTTTCTCATTCAATTTTAAATGGGGTAATATAAGGCACCTCTGGTGGTAATTTTTCTCCACAAATTTTCAAAAATCTAAGATCATAACGAACCTTAAACTTTTGCAGCCATTCATTACTCGCGGTAAATTTTTCATTTCCACATTTCAAGGTTTCATAAAGTTTTATGCTTCATAATTTTCCTGTTATAGGCAAATTTAATTCCCATTTTTAATAAACCATCTGTTTAAGGCTTCCCCATTTTCGGATATTTAGCTTCCGTCAAAGTACATTTTTTAATTATATTTGGCTTGAAACTGTGGTTCACAACACTAATGATTTTGGTCTGTTTTTTTAATCGAGCATACAGTTGCTTTCGCAGTTCCATATTTTTTTGCAAACAATGTTACGCTCTTGCCTTTCCAGTGATCTTCCAAGAACTTCGATTTTTCATATAGACTCAAGAATTTCTCGTTTTTAGCCATTTTAACTACATATTTCACATTATTAGGCACTTCTCGTGGTGGAAGATAACTCGTAATAAATAAAATTCGGAATATTTCAATGGATTTACGCATGATTTTATCAACAAGATGAAATAGGAAAGTATCGGGTGTTTTTTTTTTGAGTGATAGAAATTTATATTGAAATAAAAAAACACATTCAAACTAAGTTTGAAGCCAAATTTTTTTTTTATTTAAAGATAATTTTGTGGCATTTATGTTTTAAAAATAATTCCCGGCATATGTCCACCACGACTAGCTCTGAGGAACCGCATTCGACCAGACCAATTTTGAAACACTTTTTCGAGTAATTCAGGCCTCATTTCATCAATACCACTAGTTATGTTGGCTCCCAAAGCGTCTATTGTTTCTGGTTTATCAGTATAAACCAATGAATTGACATAAACCCAAAGAAAATAATCCAGCGGAGTTATTTCGCATGATCTTGGAGGCCAATTAATTCAACCATTTCTCGAAATAATGTTATCGCTAGATCTTTCTTTCAATAAATCAATTGTTACGGTAGCAGCATGAAGTGTAGCACCATCTAGTTGGAAGCAAAACACTGCTGGGTCGATACCATTCAAATTTTGAAACAAATAATCATTGATCATCGATCTGTAACGAGCACCATTCACTGTAACATTAGCTCCAGCGTCGTTTTTAAAGAAATATGGAACGATGATGCCTATGATCTTAACTTCTTTTCAAAATTTCTCTGTGAAATAGTCTAATTTTTGCATGGTACTCAAACACTTTTCAAAAATTTTGTTCACGAACAGAATAGTTGATGAATAAAGTTATGTATATATTTCATTGATTGTTTTTATTTAACATCCCACTGATAATAAATGGGTGAAAATTTCAAATTTTTTTTGGAGAATGTGTTATCTATTTTTCAAAAAGGGAAATGAAAAAGAGCTTCTTAAATTCTATGTAAAACATTTTTTGGTAATTTGTTATTCCTTAATATCAAATCGGGACAAATTTGCCTTGGGTGATGGATTCAGATAATTTTGGTCAATACTTTATGTTTTTCTTCATTCTCTAGGGGTTATTTGTCGTTGATAATTTACATGTCTATAAAGTGAAACAGTGTTTTCTGATGCATTTTTGTAATATTCAGATTTTTTTGCTAATAATATGAATGTCCAAGAAACGGCATTCATTCATTTCATTAACGCCATAATATTTATATCAATGAACATAAAATCTTGTAATTTATTGGTTAATATAATATTTGACATTAACGAAATGGCTCGATTTACGCTTGAACAAAACTGGGAAATATTAAATACTTATTTCCAAAGTGGTGAATCATCTATGCAAACTGTTAGAAATTTACGTGGAAAATTCAATAGAAATGAAATACCCTCACGGCAATTTGTGGATAAATTTATGAAACGAGGTCTTGAAACTGGTTCGTCATTTGACAAAACAACCCATTTACGTTTTCGTCCAGAGGGCACACTTGAAAACATTGCTGCTGTAGCCCAGAATGTGGCTGAACATCCATCAACATCAATCAACTGGTCATCGTGCTAAGGACTGAAAATTTTTCACACTTCTCTGAGGAAAATTTTAAGAAAGTAAGAAGAACGGAACAGTAAATAACCACAGATATCAATCAATGGTTATTCTCTCATGTCAGTGCCTTAGATTTTTTACTTTACGTAATTCGAATGTTAACTGTAAAAATTTCAAAGGACCATTAGTATCGAAGAAGTTCTCGTTCAGGAGCAACAGAATATCAACGAGACATGAAGGAACCATTCTCCGTCTGATATCCTTTGTACAAAAAGAAGGGAACTTCCCTATTCTCTTCTCTCTAAAATCGAGAGTTGAAGAGATAACTTGTAATGCCACCTTACGGACGGAGGATCAATGAAGAAAAAAATGATAACGGCAGGCAGTCTGAATGAAAATAACTCAATTAAATTGGAGTCAATACAATTTCATCAATTTTACAATAATTATATCAAATTTGTAAGGAGCATATTTAGAGAAGTTTGCGGAAAATTCTTCGGAAAATCCCAAACCCTGTAGTTTTATCTATTTTATCACTACTTGAGTTTAATTATATGAGGACACAATTTCGCTCATGAAGGAACGTGTTAAGGATACATTTCTGCATAAGTCTTTTTTTTCACAATTTTATCATTGATATTGATGTCATACAATTTCATATCTGTTAATAATAGCTCTGAACTGGTTTTTATCGATACTTATATATTAAGATTCTGCCATTTTCCTGAAGATGATTTCATCGGTAAGTTATGTTTGAAATGCTCCATCATACTTCTTATATATATACACATCGTCAAAAGTCTTGGCTCCCCCTAGTTTTCTCAAGAAAAAAACAATCTATGTTCTGGAAATGAGATGAATATTTTCCTCTATTTCAACTGCAATATATTTGATAGAAAATCTTTGTTTGTTTCTCTTTGCTTTATGCAGGATGAAACAAAATAGGAAAAATGAGAGAAAATCTAAATTTATCGATTATTTATTTTTGATTAATTATAGTGAATCCAAATTCAATAGTCCGTATTGCTACTTCTTCTTTCAATCAACTGCCAAATACGCCTAGGCATCCCACGAATCAAGTCATTAATGAAATTTTCAAGCATATCGTTCCATTCTTCCTGAAGGGCTAAACTCAATTCCTGAAAAGTTGAAGGTGGGTTTTGGCGATTGGATATTGGTCTCCCTAAGTAATCCCGTACGTACTCAATTGGATTCATGTCTGGTAAGTTTGCTGGCCAGTTCATTCTCTGGATATTTTTCTCTTGAAGAATGTTTTGAACACTTCGTGTGCGCTGTGTTGGGGCATTACCATCCTGATAAATGGAATTATCCCCAAATTTTTGCGCAGAGGAACAATTATTGGTTCAATGATGTTTTCTACGTAGATGGCACCAGTCATGTTCGTTCAACGATAATAAGAGGGGTATGGCGACCGAACATTATACCCCCCCAGCACATTATTGATCCGCCTTGAAAGGGCACAACTTCCCGGGCGAAATTGAGTCGCTCTAGTCTGCCTGAACCTTTCTGGACCCTTCCTCATCGACTTTCACGTTGTAAACCGAATCGTGACTCGTCCGAAAAAAGTACGTTGCACCATTGTGGTAAAAGCCAGTCTTGGTGGTGTTCTGCTCATTGCCGACGGGTAGCTCTATGTCCAGTTGATAGCCGAGACACTCTTAAAGGTCTTCTTGCCCTTAAATTTGAGGAATGCAACCGTCTCCTTATGGTACTGTTTGAGACTACCTGTCTATAGGTCCTCAAAAAATGACTCCAAAGAGCTGTTACAAATACTGTTCGATTCCGTCGAGTAAAATTTGCGATATAATGGTCTTCCCTAGTAGATGTTACTCTGGGTCGACCAGACACCGGTCTCCGGGCAAAGCGGCCGGTTTCCAGGAAAAGGGCCACTATGCGCCTTTCTGAAATCCGTGGAATATTCAAACGTTGCGCAATATGGTGGTTCGAAAAATCTTCTTGATGCAGGGATACTATTCTTGCCCGTTCAAACTGGGAAATTGAATGTACCGGCATTTTCCATGGAATATTCTCAATAATAGAACTCTCGTTATTCGCTGAAAACTGATGAACTTCGAATACACCTGTATTCTCCCGAACAAGAAACATTTTTGCTGGTTCATTGTTTTCATTTTAGTGATAAGGTAGTGAAGATTCCACAGACAAAAAATTACCATGTAACATTCAACAAGTTGAGAGTTGATAAGGGGGACTAAGACTTTTGACGATGTGTGCATATTCTTTCTATCCTTCCATTCCCCTCTTTATTGCCCTATCTTCAATAGTCCCTAATTCTATCCATCCATGTCCTTCCAGGTCTCTCTGTTTTCCGTCTTCTGTGTGATTCGTATTCCTCTACTAACCTTGGATATATTTCCGGGTTCTTCCTCTTTACGTGCCCATACCACAGCAACTGCCTGGACTCTATTCTGTCTACGCTCGTGGACACTCTACCCGTTCGTCTTCTTATCGCCTCATTTGGTACGTGTTCCATTCTTGATATTCCGCACGCTCTTCGCAGATAGTCCATTTCAACCATTTCAACTTTCTTTTTGTGGTCATCCGAGAACTGCCAACACTCACTCCCATATGTCAAAATCCGATCTACAATAGCATTGTAGATAGTCATTTTCGTTTCTAATCTGATCTTAGTCGTACTTGACCACAGTAGTGAGTTCAACATATAGCCCTTTTCTTCTGTTGTGTTCTGTTATAAATGTCTCGTTTTGTAATACCCTCTTCCAAAATCATAGTTCCTAGATATTTGAACTCTTTGCACCTTTTAAATTCATGAATGTTCAGTTCTGCGTCTTCTGATTCGTCTCCTATTTTGAGGTACTCCGTTTTCCTTATGTTCCCATGTAACCCCCATCTCTGGTATTCTTCTATAAGCTTCCTCAACATGTAGTCGGTCTCTGCTTCATCACCAGCCACTATCACTTGGTCATCAGCGAAATAACAGTGTCATCAAACAATGTTGAGACATTTGTATTCCCATTACAACCATTATCCTCCTCCAGTTGTTCCTTTTTTTCTTTTCGTCGTCGGTGAAGGATTTAATGTGGAATTTCCCACTTTAACTGCGCTCTTAGATTTTGCATATAGATTTCATATGGGTTTTACATATGCATCACTCAGGCCTATCTTCGTCAAAGTTTCGAAAATTTTTTTCAAGGGCACCGTGTCATGTGCTTTCTCCAAATCAACAAACATAAGATGGTCAGACAGATTTTTGGATTTTTTTCTCTATTATTTGTTGCAAAACAAATATATTGTCGACGCAATATCTCTATGCTTGAAACCCGCTTTGTACTTCTATTTCCATGATATTGCTTTCAATTCTTTCTTTGAGTATTCTGCCGTACAGCCTTCCCATCGAACTCATAGTGCTTATCCCTCTCTACTTATCTTATCGCCTTTCTTATAGTTTGAACTGAGATGAGCCAAATTCCAGTCATCTGGTATTTTGTCCTTCCATTAAACATTTATTAAATAGTTCGGTTATGGTCTCCAATAATATGTCTGGTCCACATTTTATCAGCTCAATGAGAATGCTTCAGAGACCTGCAGCTTTTCCAATATTTGACCTTTGCAACGCTCTTCTTGTTTATGTTTTTGAACTCGAACTTTTTCCTGTTTTCCGTGAGTAACGTTTTGTAGTAGTTCTTCCATTCTTGCATATTTATCAAATTCATTTTGGCGTTTTCTTCTGAAGTTCTTAATTGATTTTCATACCTCAGCATTATTTCAATCTGCATATCGACAAGGAATAGTAGAAAAAAGATATATTGAACAAAACTTCAAAGTTTTAAATGTGAATAACTCCGGAACCACAAGATCCATTTTGACCCGCAACAAACTTAACCGAGATATTTAGGTCACAAACTCACCCCGGAAGTTCTCAATCTCTAACTAATTAATGATTCAGTGCGAAAACGATGTTCGAAATACTACTCTGTCAAGAAAGTACCGGGAATTTTTCATTAAAACAACATTTTTACATTTAATCGTCCAAATTTATTGGCTCGCCTTCAAAATAGGCTCCATTTGCTCCAATACATCTATGCCAACGGCACTTCCAATTATCGAAACATTTTTTATAGGCGCTTTCCGGGATGGACTTTAGCTCTCGCGCCGAATTTTGTTTTATGGCTTCAATCCACTCAAAACGGGTGCCACGAAGGGGCAATTTTAGTTTTGGGAAGAGGAAAAAGTCGCAGGGAGCCAAATCCGGCGAATACGGTGGTTGCTGAAGCACGTTTGTTGAGTTTTTGGCGAGAAAATCAGTCACAATCGTAGCTTGGTGAGAAGGCGCGTTATCGTCATGCAAAATCCATGAGTTGTTCGCCCACAAATTTGGCCGCTTCTTACGGATACGCTCACGCAAACGTTTCATAACGCCTAGGTAATACTCCTGGTTTACCGTCTGACCCTTTGGAACGAATTCGTAGTGCATCACGCCACGGATATCGAAGAAAACAATGAGCATCACCTTCATTTTCGAGCGGCTTTGGCGTGGTTTTTTCGGTTTCGGCTCATTTTTTGCCACCCATTCCGATGATTGCTGGCTTGTTTGCATATCGTACTCGTAGACCCAAGTCTCATCACCAGTTATAATGCGTTCCATGAATGTAGAATCGGAATTACAGCGATCCAGCATGTCTGAAGCAACCTGTTCGCGATGACGTTTTTGAAGAAAATTCAAATTTCGGTACGAGTCGTGCGGCCACCGTTCTCATGCCCAAAATATCAATCAAAATCGTACGTGCGGACTCGTGTGATATCTTAAGATCATGTGCTATCTCTCTCAAGCTGGTACGACAGTTTTCCAGCACCCTTTCCTTAATTTTATCGACGTTATCTTCGACCACTTCACGACCGTCCTTGAAGGCTCTGTACCACTGATATGCACGAGTTTTCGATAGAGCATTATCACCAAAGGCCTTTTGCAACATTTTCAATGCATCGGCACACGAAAATTCATTTGCAACACAAAACTTTAAACAAATTCTTTGCTCAACGTAATCACCCATAGTAAAAATCGGCACGCACTCTGACATCGACTGACTTAATCAGCTGTTGCAAACACACTAGTTGACAGATCCCGCTCAAGCTTGGCATAGTAATTAAGGACAGTGGTACCAAACTAGAAAAAAAAAATTTCACCTGTCTCATTGCCCCGCCAGATTTAAATCGATAATTTCCGGTACTTTCTTGACAGAATGTATATTGAACAAGGCGGTGGACAATTCAAACAATTGTTATAAGTAGTAGTTCTATTTTCTTTACATTTTTTCATAAAATCATATTATTATAAGTTTATTCGTTTGAATTATTTTGATTCGACAGATAAATTCATGATTTCCATGAGAACTACTATAATATTCAACCATAAAGATCTTCAAGATAGAACAAATTTAGATTTGGATTCAACTTTTCGTTATCTTCTAGTCATGATTAAAACAAGTTGTAGAAATTACTATGTTTTACTACCAATAAATTGATATTTTGCACATTTAATCGTGACTCGAGTTTGGGGAATCACCTATCCTACCCTCAGACAACTGTTGTCTGCAGATAGTTAATTCCCGAAACTCGAGTCACAATTAAATGTGAAAATATCAATTTCTTGCTAGTAAAACATAGTAATTTCTGCAACTTGTTTTAATTATGACCAGCTACCAAATAGTAACGGCTGAAACAGTTCAGTATTCTAGTCATGATATTATGGCAGAGGACAAGCAGCTAGCACTAAAGTTGGTATGTCATTCGAAAGCACACTAAATGAGGCATTTTATGCTGGAAATGTCCATAATTAATAATTTCTCATGGATAAAACCATTGGAAAAATATGACATATTTTGTTCACTTCAGAATCGTGATATTCATCTCCTTACCACGCCCGCAATAAGAATTTTTTGGCACACAGAACTTCTTATTTTGTAGCAAGTTCAATGCCGTTTCCAGATATGTGGTCACATTTGATGAGGCTAGAAGGCTAGCTGAAGTATAATCGATTTTATGGAAAAACTTGAAATATTTCGTGAAATCAAGAAATGTTAAATCGAAGAATAACCATCAACATTTCGACCATGTGTTATGATATTTTTTGTTGCAAATAACTTGTATGATTTCCCCTTGAAGTTTGGCCCTTTTAAAAGTAGATAGCCTGTATAAGGCAGAATCTATTTTGCATTGCAAATAAAATTTCATGTGCGAAGTCGCTAAAAATGCTACATGGGGCTTGCAATGAATCAATTTTATCAAAGACATGAGTATATGAGAGCGAAAAATATACGTCAATGTTGATCCACGTGATTCACAGAACAAGTTTTTCTCGAAAATTGGCCCCAAAATACAGAGTAAGGTTAAGCCATCAAAATTGAGAACAGACAAACTCCTGAAGAATTTGAAAATAATTGGAAGAAATCGATGTTCGTGCCACCAATATCTGAGCTCGAAATACTGAAAATAAAGAAAAAGCTCAAGAATAAATCATCCAGGAACATATACGGTCTCTCTGTTTCTCTCCTGAAACAGCTAATACCGTACATATAAGGACCACTCAGCCACATTTTAAATAAATAATTTTATACAGGGAGTATTTCCAGAACATCTGAATAGAGCCAAAGCTAACACATTCTTAAACAGAGAGATCAGGCAGTTCCTTCAAATTATAGGCCGATATCTGGTCTGCCAGTGATATCGGCGATTTTTGAACGGGTAATTATGAACAGAATTATGGAGTACCTAGAGAAAAATTATTTCTTTAATGAATTTCAGCATAGCTTAAGAAGAGGAAGATCAACACTTGCTGCAATGATGGTTCTCTTGAGGTTCTTATAGAAGGATTTAACGCTAAAGATGTAGTTGAATTGCAATGTATTGGCTTCAATAAAGCGTCTGATGATCTAAGTCACGAAGTTCTTGTACAGAAACTGCAGTACTACTGTATGAAAGTAAATGTGCTTAACCTCTCTGGATCCTATCTTGCCATTAAAATACAGTCGGTAATATGGTGAAGCTCTGAGGAACGGGGGTGTTATGTGAAGGAGCTTCAACCTCTTAATTCGGGAGGCGTTTCGTTCCAACTTCCTACCTGCATGTCTGCCTATGACGCCAATGACCTTGTTCTACATCGGAACGTCGACTGTCGGAACGCTCGCCCTCTGCTCGACTTTAAGGCGAGGACGGTGAGCTCAGTATTCGGAAAGCGGTAGGGTCCTCTATGGGATACGTCGGAAGCTATAGCAGAGCAAAGCAGAATTCTGCGGAAGAAGCAGGGACACGTCGCCACAATGGAATGACACAATTTCCTAACCTCCCTATATAACAACAAAGATACCGCAAGGTTCAATACTTGGACCACTGCTGTTTATTCTTTACATGAATGATCCACCAATAATTGTCACAGCAGTAATCAGTAAAATATGTTTCATAAACAAATCAACTGAGGAGATTTTACTTCAACTGGCATCGATTCAAACTATAGCCACCGTAAAGGAATGGTTAGGTGCAAACGTTCTGCTCCTTAAAGCAGACAAAATTTTCTGTTAAAAGTTAGGAGGGCTATGATGGGAGTTTAATTTTCCCCCCCGATGGAAAAATTATGTGAATGTATTTTATAAGGTGCTTTCAACATCGATTTACTTGGTAAGGAAAATTAAAAGAAAGAGCTGACTTTAACATAGCAAGACTCACTTATTTCACTACCGTTCATAGACAAATAACATACGGAGTAATCTTCTAGGAAGCCTTGGCAGATACTCACCTAGTGCTCCTATAACAAAAACGTGCGGTGAGGACTCTATTCGGTACAAGAAGTAACAAAAGGTGTAGGTAAATATTCAAAGGAGAAAGGATACTTAACGTCACATCAGTTTTAATACTCACCGCAATTAAATATGCTTATAAAAACAAAGATATTTAAATTCTCAACAAATGTAGACTTCCACGAAATATGGGTCAATAAAAATGAAATACTCTGTTCAACCTTGGAACAGAATTAAGCAATAATGGACCAAACTTCACACCAAAATTGTATAACCGATATGAAAACTGGAAATGCAACTCATATGCGGAGCCCAAGTTTTATCCTGATCAACAAGTTTAACACCAAAATATCCAAGATAAGCTTTATTTTTTAAGTCAGTAACAAATTTTCTGTTTTCTCTTGAATATATCTCAGTAGCTCTTCATCTTCATCGAGTTCTGATCTATAGGTTTTTAAATCAGCCTAAGAATTACCTAGTTTTATGCCAGACTAGCAATAACTTGATGAAGGGTGAGCTAAAAATAAACCTCCTCATTAAATGTTCACCTTTGAAACTGCGTAATTCGGGTTTTATAGCCAGTTTATCACAGCTCTGCCTGTAAAAGTGTAAATTTGCGGTTTTATGGTTACAGAGGTAATTAGGGTTTTATTGTCAACGACAAGTCAAACGACATACCTTGATCATGCTGTATATAGTAAATTTAGAATATCCATACTTGAATCGGCATTGATCTAAAGAGCATTAATAGATAAAGTTTACGTTTCTAAAAAAATTGAGCTGATAGAGACAAACTGATTTCATATTTGGATTTAACTCTTCGAGTATAGCGTAAATCAGTTCCAAACTTTTGAGCACCAATAAAAAATATTTGTTTTTAGTCCTTTCTTATTGATCGATTCACAGTTTCTCTCTCAACTTTGTTATGCAGTTTTTTGGTCATTATCAATGAAACTCGTTTCAAATAACTATCAAGTCAGGAGATCATAATGGTGAAGAAGGTAGAGCCTCTTCGTACTTGCGCCCTCAGACCGGTCCAGAATTATCGATTTTCCTCCTCGAAGGGTTGATTGACCCAGATAAGACTAACCTGAAATATTTCAGTACAAGATTCCCATAAGAAAAACAAACAGAAGATCGGAACACATCTTATGAGAAGCACCCAAGAGACTGTTTTCAAAGTGATAATTTCATCGAATACGTTTGCATAGAGGTGAGTTAAATTATTCTATTTTATTCAGGAAAAAATTCGATTAATATCCTTTCTATTACTTTCAATACTGAGAATTCAGTTTTAATTTTTAGATAAAAAAGAAAACTATAAAAAAAACATTAAAGCTATCTAAGCTAAGGATATTTGGAGGAAAATAGAAAAACAAGATTGAATAATATCGTTTGAATAATAAAATATATTATGATACAAAATAATTGCATGCAAAGACACACCAATATATGTTTGGAAGAAATATTCAAGAGAAAATCTATTAATATTTTCAAAACAATTAGGTTTGTCGTTTTAATTCATCTCCACCTATAATCTCTTAGAATATTCAAATTATATTTATTCAAGGGTATATTTTAGTATTTGCTGGATGCATGTAGTTTATACGATTCAGACGAAATTCTTCAGATTACTTGTTTTACTCTTTTCAATTCATTTTATTTTAAACAGTCTGTTTTCATTTTTCTCCAAGTTAACTTTTTTCTGAATGAGCGAATATGCTCATTGATTTATATTATATTCTTTTCAGTCAGGGTAATAATCATTCTATTAGGTATATTATTATATTATATTTATGCTAAAAATTTAAATCAATGTATATATATTTTTGAAGCTCATTGTCTGGGATCCTATTATTTCGAAAGAGTAATTAGAAACTTAAAATTATACAATTAAAATTATTAACTTTTCATGTCGAATTTAGCAATTTATGTTAATATAATCTTTTCTAATTTTGATATTATTTTTTAAGTAGAATACCTTCATAGTTTACGTTTATAGGAGTATAAATCTCCAAAATTCGAATAAATGAAATTTAAAAAAGGTTATTCTGATTTTCGCAAATTGTATTATTGTTATAATGCAACGATCGTCTCGCTAACACAGTGGCATCTTCATCTTAGCTATTCCAAAATGTAAGATATAACACTTATCTGAAGATGCTACTGTGTTAGCGAAACGATCGTTGTATTAAAATATTATAATATTAAAATTTGTGAAAATTATAATAACCTTATTTCATATGGATTTCCGTCAAGTAAAGGCCGATTCAATTAAATAATTGAAATTTGTTCGTCCTTCATACTTCATTCAGTAAATTCTTTACAAATGTTCATTATTTCCTACAGTACAAATTCTGTACAATATTAATTTTCTTGCATTTTCAATTAGCTCACTTGATATTGATTGTATAATAGTGCGGTGAAGAGCATAAAACAGTAATACATAATCTGACTTCAATGTGTATCCAACGACTTACATTTCGAGAAATATTTTTTTTTAATTTCACATATGTTTTTTCTAAACTGAAGTCTCGTGGTGAATTCGTCCATACAGAAAGACTCAATATTTCACCTCAAATCGACATGGGGAAAAATTCTTTGGCTATACGACAGAAGCCCAGAAAGAAATAAAAAAATAATTTTTAGGTCAGTAGCGGTTTCTAAATATGTGAGCAATATGTACGCGCACTCCCAAATTCAATAACTACTTCGAAGAAAATTTATTTCAACTCAATAATTTTTGATAGTCCAAAAATATAGTCTTGGGCGTGGCACCTAAAAGATTTTTCATCATCAGCGATTTGCGAACAGCACTCTTTCATTCTAAGGTTATTCACCCCCAAAATAATAGGTTGGGAAAGAAGCCATTATTTTTGCGTGAATTTCAAGGTTTTGTTCAATATTATTTCGAAATGTCCGATTTGAGTCAAATATCCACCGTTTTGTTTATAATTTGTCGCCATTTTAAGGGTAGCTTCATATCTCATAGACGTTGCGCAATGCAAGAAAAAGATGGTAATCGCTTGGTGCCAAGTCCGGACTAAATTGTGTTACGATATCTATGAGTGCGCGAGAATTTTCTTTACTTTGGTGATCCTTTGTGATAGTGACATTCCAAGTATTGTACTCTTTTTTTTATGTTTTGTGATAGTGACACTTTACTGCTAAGTAAGCGAGAAATTTTCTCAATTTGATTAATTACAATTTACGATGCCGAGGAGAAGACGACCTGACTTAGGTCGTCGCAGTCAATCAAATGTGCGAAGAGCTACCTCGCGTGCTAACCGCACTGATAACCAGAGAGAGACAGATCAAGAAAATAGTCGTATTGCTATGTCAGAATTGCGTTATTTAATGAGTGACAATGAAGTAGATAGGCTTAGAATGCAACAATAATTTGTAAATATTGTAAGGCGTTAAAATACACTGGTGAATCTACTGGATTATGTTGTGCTGGAGGCAAAGTATTGCAGAAATATTCGCATGTTAGATGTTAATTGAAGTGTCTTCACATACTGCCACAAATTCGATGATTTTAGGCATGCAATTAATTTATCAGCAACAGTTGATCGGGGAATAACTGGAAGAGTCTGACGAAAATCACAGAATCATGGCCCTACCAAAAATATTTTGGTTTCACGAAGATCTTTCAACGTTCTGCAAATGTGTTTGCGAAGTTGTTAGACATTGGAAATAATAAAGTTGCAGTTGGCCGGATTCATCACATTACCCACAGATTTCTGTCACATCACAGACTCAAAAGAGGAGCTTATTCAGCGTGTTTTCCCAGATATAGCGCAAAAGTTCAATAACCATATATGGCTGGGTGAACGAGCAATATTGGCGGCGAAAAATAAAGATGTCGAGGATCTCAATGCGACCATTTAGTCCAGGACCATTGGTTTCCTTCAAATCAGTTGACACCGTTGTGAACCAGGATGACGTAGTCAACAATTCCACGGAGTTTTTAAATGCACTGGAGTTGTATAGATTACCACCTCACAATTTGCAGTTAAAAGTAGGATCAGTTGTTATCATGCTGCGTAACATTAATCAACCTAGACGGTGCAATGGAACAAGACTGGCTGTGAAAAAGCTGATGAATAACGTCATTGAGGAACAATCATAAAAGGAAAATACAAAGTAGAGGATGTCCTGATCCCGCGGATACCAATGATTCCAACGGATTTACCAATCGATTTCAAACGCTTAGAATTTCCAGTACGTCTGGCCTTTGCGATGACCATAAATAAATCGCAAGTCGTTAGAAGTTTGCGGAATCAACTTGGAGTTTTCCTGTTTCGCGCATGGACCAAAATTATACGTAGCGTGTTCGCGCGTCGGAAAACAGTCTTCTTTGATTATTTACGCACCACAAAACAAAAAATATAGTTTATGAGAAAGCTTTAAATTGATTAGCAGACTGTATCATAGCAGTGTGTCTGTCAATATCAAATTCAAACCTTATAAATAGCCAGTATTTCAGAAAAACTCTGTTTTGTAAGTAAGCAACATGATGTGTCGAAAATATAATAATAATAAAACTTCATGCTTCATTCAAAAAATCCTTTTTTATTAAATACCGATTTGTTTTGTTTATTTTAAGATTATTTTATACAAAAGTTTAGGTCTTTTATTTATGAATTGAGGCAGTACGAAGTCTGCCGGGTCAGCTAGTGTTAATATATATACTTATATAATTTTAGTTAATACATTTGTATCAATACGTTTCATGTCAGAATGTTAAAAGGTTATTTTTGTCCAAATCACCTGTCCTTATGCTATGTCCCAATGATTATGATTCACCCTGTATGAGAGGAGTAAAATTTTTATATATCACATCACTGTATATCATTTCAAACCAACATGATCGAGATATGTCATTAAGTGTCATTCGATACTTATTACGGAAACATTCGCTAATAATCTTGATTTGAAAATGCGGTCTTGTACATCACTACAAACCCGTGCCCAGTTGGCGGTTCGTGTATTATTCATACATCAATTGAATATTCATGTCACTGAGAGAAACATCCCTCATTCGATAAATGTAACAGGTGTACTACCCCAAATCAAAAATCTCAAATGAAGGGCTCTGAATACCATAGTTCTAACACCCCATAGCACTTGTGATAGACACATTAGAAGTAGGGCGAAGCCGAACACACCATATGCATGGACCGCCTTTCGGTGTAACTGGAGAGATGTTATCTGATGCTAATAACTGACCCCAGGGGGTATAAACCCCCATTGAGCTCTTGTACTTGTCGTCAACACCATTATTTCAATGGGATTTCAATGAGAGTCCTTTTCCTTTGTTGTTGATTTCGAGATAGGGTTATTAAGTTTCAATTTTATCGACTGAAGAAAAACGCTACCAAATGCGAAAAATTGATACTAATAACATATTCGCTGATAAGATCCCGGTTCAATGAAGGAAACGCAACTTTTCTGAATCAAAATTTGAATATCAAAACAGATTCTGTTAGCCTCCTATAAATTTTAATTCCAAAAAATTTTTATTCAAAAACTTTTAGAATTGAATTAATGTCTTATAAGCAATGCTTATATTTAATAGAAATATAAAATCAAAACTCACTATACAATATCAAATGGAATAAAAAAAACCCAACAAATGTAAATTGTCAATCAAAATTAATAAACAAATATTTGAAGGAAACAAAATTTTGTTTCTGATCCTTATATTTATGAAAACTAAATCTATTTCAAAAATAAAACATAAACAAACATAATTTTAAGAACTTCTCCAAAACTAATTTATTTAAAATATTTGAATAAGTTATTTCGAAAATCTCTCAAAAAACAATAAGAAATATAATAAGGTCTTCGTGAGTCGCAACTTCACATTTAAAAAATAAAATCAATTAACAATAAATAAATCATAATAACTATATTTATTGTTAATTGATTTTATTTTTTAAATGTGTAGTGGGACTGACGAAGACCTTATTTGATTTCTAATTATTTTTTAAAGATGTGCTACATGTTTTGAGAGATTTTTGAAGTAACTCATTCAAATATATTAAATATTTGAAATAAATTTTGGAGAATTTCTTAAAATTATGGTTTGTATTTTTGAAAAGATTTAGTTTTAATAAGTATAAGATCATAAACAAAATTTTGTCTCCTTCAAATATTTATTTATTAATTTTAATTGACAATTTATTTTTGTTGGGTTTTTTTTATTCCATTTGATATTTTATAATGAGTTTTGATTTTATATGTCTATTAAATATAAGCAGTGCATATAAGACATTAATTTAATTCTAAAAGTTTTTGAATAAAATTTTTTGAAATGAAAATTTATAGGAGGCTAACAGATTGAATCTGTTTTGATATTCAAATTTTGTAATAATTCTTCTATCAAGTAAAAAACTTCTTCTTAGTTTTTCTGAATCAAATTTGACTTTATTCATCAACGTAGTCTGCTTCAAGAGCGATACAAACATTTCAGCGCTTCTTTGACCTTTCTGAAAGAACAATTTATCTTCGGCCTCAAATAGGCTTTTGTTGCCCTTTATTCGAACCAAATTTCTTGGGCCTGTGAACAGGTTATATCAAGCTTTGTCACTGTGTTTTTCGCCACCTTAGTCACAGCACTGTTCATTTCTAACCGAAGAGTGAAATGGTCTGACTATAAAATCTCTTTCATAAGCGTTTAATATGTTGGAAAAGGCTTTTATGATAAATCGGTGTCATAAACCGAGCTCCTTCTCGACCTTCGGTTGAAAATCGTCATGCGAACTCAAGAGAGTTAGCATAGTTAGTTAACATCTCTCATGAATTATTTGATAAAATTTTGATCGATCAATTGGGAATGGGAGTTTGCTTATTCCAACATTGTTGAATTTTCTTCAAAAATAGTAGTAATTAAATAAATGCCTTACAAAACACTGTTTCTTTTTTAATAGGCATATAGAATTAACACTAATCACACAGCATCAGAAGGAGTTAAAAGAATCCAAAAAAAAGTATAGAATATTGATCGAACTTGTCCAACAAACATTTTAGTTTGCGACGATAACGCGCCATCCTACCAAGTTACAATTATAAATAAAATTAAGACCAAAAACTCAATAAATATCATCGATAAATCAACATTTGCTTGATTTAGCTCCGCATGACTTTTCCTGATTTCTAAATCTGTAGATCTAGTTTTGATTACATTGAAGCTATAGAACAAAATTTTGCGCAGAAACAGCCTATGAAAAATATTGCGATGAATGGAAACAAACAATGCATATGTGTGGCGACGAAAAGATTTTTCATGATTGAGTGTGAACATTGTGTTTTATTAAACAATTCTCGCTACTTTCTTAATGAATGTATATCTTCTCAATTTTCAGATAATGCTTTTACCAGGTTCATTACTATTGATGTTAGGACTAGTAATTTTAGTTCAAGGCAGAGGACCCCATCACCCCAGAGGAGAAACTGTGTCTCGAAGACATCACGCACATTACAAACCGAATCCAGATGAAGGAGAAAAATTAACGCGAGACGGTGCACTATTGCACGACAAGCAACATATCGAGGTTAGAAAAACATTACTGAATGAATTAAGTATATAATATTTGACAGATTGGTTCAATAAAATGATCCCTTATTCAAACTATGAAAATAAATCCGCATCAATCAAATTTGATTCAAATATATGATCGTTTCTTAGGAAAAACAAATAATAAAATGAGAAAACTCATTATCGTCGCTAGAATAAATAGCTTAAGTTTTTTCAGGTAACGAAGTCAATATACAAACATATTTTTAGGAACATTTGGAAGATATGGTGGAGCCTCCAGATTTGTCCAAAATGTCTGACGAAGAACTAGAATTTTACTACTTCCAAACTCACGACACTGACAAGAACAACATGCTGGATGGTTTGGAAATATTACAAGCCATTTCACATATATCAGATGAAACTGATGTCTCAGGGAATATCAACAATGAAAGTAATTTTGAATATTATATAAGTAAGTCAATTATTACTTATTCCGAAATATACTACTAGGAGTAGAAATAAGTTCGTGCGATTTTGATAATAGATGCCGGTACTAATTTATTATTCATTAAAATAATAACACCCATTAGGATGAGTTAACGAAAAGTTTCTGTGTCATATCCATACATTGGTTTATTATTACCTAGTTTTTTGTAAAGCGGTGGAAGAAAGGCAGAAACGTGAAAGAAACATTTTATCTATAAAACATCGGGGTGCGTTATTATAATAGTTATTTATGTATAGTTTATGCAATTTCTCTTAAGAATCTCGGAAATATATCAAAAACACAAGGTTTGTTCAAGTTTCCAGCAATTCAATAGGGAAATGAGAATTTATTTCGTTCCAGTTATTTTTACTTCACTACACATGTTCAAAACGAGTAAAGGATAATTATCAACGTCATATATTATCAATGTTAAGTACTATACTATTAGGAGTACAAATAAGTTTCCGCCGTTTTATTGTAGATGGCGCGGCACGGAGTTTCGGTTAGCTTTCGCAGATGATAACCGGCTTAAAAAATAGTTTGGACATTCAAGAACAACATAACCTATTATTATCATTGATTTTATATTAGTAAAATATAATTTTTATAAGTTGAAAATGTCAAAATTTGAGCCAAGTAAGCGTCATTTGCGGGAAATATTAGTTTACTTCTTTAATTTAAAGAAATCTGCTGCTGAGGCGCATCAATTGCTCGTAGAAGCATATGGTGAGGGTGCTTTGAGTGAGAGAACGTGTCGAGAGTGGTTTCAAAAGTTTAAAAACGGTGATTTCGACGTAGAAGACAAAGATCTCAGTGGAAGGCCAAAAATTTACGAGTATGCAGAATTGGAGGAATTATTGGAGGAAGATTCATCTCAAACACAAAAAGAACTTGCTCTAACATTAGAAGTCACTCAGCAAGCAGTCTTACATCGTTTGAAATCATTAGGAATGATTTTGAATGAATTTGTTTTAAAAACGGCGGAAACTTATTTGTACTCCTGATATATAACATTGATGTCACCTTGAAAAATGAGAATAATGATAATCTCAAAATTGTATGATAAATAGGACCTGTGAATTAACAAAATTTATTATTTGTTACGTATTGATAATTTTGGAGACATGGTTTATCATTCTGTTGGATGAAAAAGTATCAATGAAAAAAATAAAAGAGGACTTTGTAAAAGATATTATCAGATGGGTAGTGTAGGATTTATACAGAAATAATGTAGTGCTATTCATCCAAATATCACTATAAACTTTACAAACGCTACGAAGTTTTTTGATAGAATGTGGTTTTAGATATAAAAATTAACATCAGAATGATTATAGAATACTATGGTATTGTTGCGCTTTGACACGATCTTCTTCTCATGTCAATACCACGATTGTCAAGGAATAATTTACAAAATTTCATACGAAACCCAGAAAATCACAGGAGATTTTAGGTTTCAAAACAATACCATTAACGGGTTCTGATAGCTTATTTAGCACCTACATTTAGAATTCATTGAAAACTTCCTACTGCTGGGTACTTATTGAATATTATGCAGACGAATAATTGAATATGGATGTATGTCTTTTCTTGAAAGTTAAATCAATTTTGTTTCTGAAATTATTATCAAATGATTTTAGAACAATTACGAAATTTTTAAAAAATTATTATAGAATGTCCCTACATCAGTTCAAAAATTTTTTTTTCAGTAAAAGTAATGTTTGCGAGAATATATCTTTAACTAACTGACTTATTTGTTATTGTAAATCTTCTTTGTTTTGAATTGGTTTTTTGTGGAAAATCTGTCCAATTTTCTGATGTAAAGATTGCACCAGATATGATTCGCATCATCGGTAGATTCAGACACCTTGATGCACATTTACGGAATTCCGTATATAGTCGCAAATTTTGCTATTTATTTCAACAAATACACAATAATATCACGCAAATAAAACTTTAGCCTTGGTGGAATCACGCAATAATTTAGTTTAAGTTTAGTTACATTCCTTTGAGTTTTCAGTTTTCTTGGCTTTTGATTTAATGACAAAGTGCTTACACAATATATAGCTTGTGTAAAATTCAATCAACAAAAAGGCTATAGAAGTTTCCAGAGATTCTATACATAACGACATTTTAATTTTCTTGGATGGTTTCACCTTCCGAGAGTACTTGTAGGATTACCTCAAACCGAAGAATATTTGCCATAAATCTCTGATGCAAAATATTTGACAGTTAAATATTATCTCAATCAATTACATCCCCGTTTTATGTATACAGTCCAAGGAAGCTACAGTGATAGATATCCAGTTCAATTTACCACCTATAAGTAAGCTAACATGGATGGTAAAGAAAAAGATTCACAACAATGAAAAAATAAGACAGCGGAAGAAATAACCTAGCGAATATTACGTTTAATAAAAAAAAAATGTTTAATCAATGAGCTATTTTGTAATGACAAAAATTTACAACAGTGAATAAACCAGAATGTGAGAGGAATGTCCTAGCAACTATTACATTTAATAAAAAAATTATTTTTGAATCGTTAAGCCATCCAATTGAATGAAATTTTAATCAATTGTTACATTTTAATGATTAAAGTGTTATGCCAAGTTTGCTCAAAAAATTTATACCTATTTGCTATGTAATGTTGTGATTTTCATTTTTCAGTAACGACATTTTACTGTATTTACTTTTACTTTCTAGAGCTAATAGACCAAGTATTAACGGAGGATGACATCGACCATGATGGTTTCCTAGACTATCCAGAATATGTCAGGAGTAGGCAGAGGTCTTCAAAAAGTATCGAAATAAGAAAAGAAGAACCTCCTATAGTAGAAATGGTACCTTAATAAGCTCTTATATATACATATACATATTTGTAAATTTGTAATAAAATTTTTATGTATGATTGTTTTTATTATTCATATATTCAACCTATCTATTATTATTCACTATCACTGATAGTGAGAGTGTTTTATTCATACCATATTTTTTCACTCATCATATATCGCCAATGATTTCTCCCGAATATTTGTTTTTGAGCTAAAAACAATCTAAAGCAATTTCATTACGTACTGATGAAGATTTCACGATCATGTTCAATTTCATCTATCTTTTATTAAATATTTTTAAATTAACTGATATATTCTGTTAGCCTTCTACATATTTAATTTCAAAAAATTATATTTAATATTATAACTTCAGCAATTAAATTAATGTCATATAAGCACCGCTGATATCAAACGACATATAAAATAAACATTCATTATAAGACATCCAAATGAGATAACAAAATCCAATAAATATAAATTGTTAACAAAAATCCAATAAATTAAATATTTTGAGTAGACAAAATTTAGTTTCTGCTCATCCCTCTTATAAAAACAGATATCTTTCAAAAATGTTTAACATAATCCTAAAAATTTCATCATAAAACTATCTTACTTGGAATATTCAATGTTATTGAATATCCAACTAAGTTACTTTTTAGAAAATCTCAAGATATGTAAAAACATTATTAAAAAACACGTTTTAAGAGAGACTTTGCTCGTCAGTTCCCAATCACATTTGAAATAATATATAACATCAATCAACAAAAAATATTTACTCACCTCATCAATCAGAAAGATCCTGGCAAATGAATACTGAACATTTAAATAGTGTCCTAACAGAATATATTTGTTAATTTTAAAATATTTAATAAATTTTATATACCTTCTATCAAATATAAACCTCCATTTATTGTATTTTTTTCATCTATCTGTTTATATGCATGAAAACTATTGAAACAATAAACTCAGGGATTTGAAATTTGTAGAATAGATTTTTAAGCTCAAGAAGATCCATTGTCAAAATCCCTTTTTTTTTATTTCAAAAGAAGATAGATAACCATCTTATCAAATGTTTTTTGGAAATCAATCAATCGAGAACTTCAGAAGACACATTCAAAATGAGAAATGGGCGAATATATATGTTTAAATAAAATAAAATATATTATTTCCACTATTATATAAATTGTGAAAATAATCTATTTTATTTTATTTTATTAAAATGAATTTCAATCTAGTAAGGATCGATTCAATTGAATTTTTGGTGCGGTTCGGCCAACCACGAAAGTGGAGATTGAGATTTGTTTAATAACAAGCATTCGTCTGGAGAAGATGGCATCCCAATTAGCGTTTTCAAAATATTTAAAGAGAAACAAAAGGTATACTTCTCATATCATCAATAATTCAATCAGATATGGGATATTTCCTAATCAACTAAAGCTAGCTTTGATCTATCCTAATCATAAGAAAGGAGATGAAGAAGTGTTTGAAAATGATCGTTCTATTAGTATATTGTTCAGCTTCTCGAAAATTTTTCAACATGTTATATTTAGAAGGCTAATTAATTTCATGAATGACTGTAACATCTTTTCCATCTCACACCATGGTTATCTTCAAGATCTACACACACAGCTATTTTCGATTTTAGAAAAATAAGGTGAGCTTATAGAACAAGACGACTTGGGATTATAGACCTTACCAAGGCCTATGATTGCTGCAGACATACTAGTAAAACTTAAGAAGAGAAATACAGGAAATGCAACAGAAAGGAAGCGGAGAGTTGTAATTAAGAAATCAGGAAAATCCAAATCATTAGTGGATGAACATGGAATACCACAGGGAAGTATATTAGATCCACTAATATTTTTTCCATTTATGAATCATTTGTATAAGGTACTTGAGGCAGATTTAACCTACATGATAAGTTTTGTTGATGAAAAATATATTAGTCAGGGGTGAAAAAAGTTTGTGTTGTCAAGAAGATTTTAGATGTCTACAGCCGTATTTTGATACGGATGTTGACTGGAAATCATCTCATTCTTAATGAAAGAAAATCAAAAGCTGTCTTGTTCTTTACAGATAGAAACAGAAAAGAAAAAATCAACGAACTGAATATCAAAAATGAAATAATTGTTTTGGATCAGTTCACATAATTCTTAGGGATGTATGTTGATCAATTTTTGAAATGATCACGTCATATAGTAAGAAATTAAGTTCGGTGTGTTTTGGTATGAGAGTTTTGATTAATTATAATGGAAAGAATTATCGTAGAAATTGGAAATGTTTATTTAACAAATTGGGAATCAATAGCTCGTTATGGCATTATATTTTGGGGAGCTAGTAGTGGTATTGATAATATATTTCTAATTTGGAAAAGAATATTAAGAATTATATTTAAAATGAGATACTGCGACTCATGCCTTGGTGTTTTCACGGAAAATAATTTACTTACATTACATGGAATTTATATTTTAGAATGTTTGAAATTTTAATGTAAGAACAGATCTAGATTTAGTATACAAGTGAATGACAGATACCCTATAGGATCCGGGGATCTTCATGATCCATTACACTATCTGAATTTGACAGAAAAACCTCCACACTATATGTATATAAGATGATTTAATCATTTACCTCTATAATGGAAGGACTTTAGACTTCACAGGGTATATGTCCAGAAAATTGAAGATTTTGTTAAGGATCATTAGAAATCAATTGTTTTGACATCACTTTTTTACAGTTCTTGTAATTATAATAAGAAATAAAGAATTTATTTATTCATTCACTATCAAGGCTTTCTAATACCATAGAGTAAACTGTTAAACTTTCAACACTGATATTTTATCACGTTGTCATTTGTTTCAAACTGTTTGAACCACAATTAGTTCATCGTGGTAATATTTATTGTATTTAAATTTTTTGTTTCTAAGAACAGATTTCTAATAACCTATGTATATCATAACTAGTTTATCTATCATGCGCGGTCTTGTGGCTTAGACATCGGGCTCAGTCGTGAGATTGAGAATTCAAAAGAAATTTTCTGATTTCGGGGGACCGTCCAACCATTCGCTGTCAGGTAAACCATTAACAGCGCTGTTCCTAAAGTGACGTAAGGAAAGAGTAACAAAGCCTACACAGAACACAAACCCGATGTGGATATTATAGTGGATTTCTGTCTGTCTGTATCCCTGGGATCAATAACTAAATAAATAATCTTGATAAATTTATATGATATTGTGATGAATATATTTGATGTAAAAAGGACCAAAAATGTGAAATTTACTCCACTTATGTTAATTCTGTGAAATTAGTCATATTCATAAGCTTAAATAGCTGGACAATTAAAACCTAGTTTTGTATTATACATAAAGTACTCAATTTCTTTTGAATTTTAGGACATTCCTTTTTTCCCATACAGTAGCATTTTTCATTTCGTCATCACAAAGTATCAAATGAAAAATTTTGAGACCACCAGTTGATGTGTTCATGTAAAAAGCATCCAAATCAAAAAAATCAATAACACAATTTGAAATCAATAATAAATGATGTATAAATGTAGAATAAAGTTTGTCCATTTTTAAAACTTGATATATTAAAATTCGAAAAATTCATTTCATATTTTTCAATTATTCAATTTTTTTATCAAGACTGAATTTAATTTTTTTTTAAGCAAATCCATTTGCCCTGAGCTCCTTTTCTTCCTTTAGTTTCATTCTCAGATGTGTCATAAGGTATATGCAAATAATTATTATTGTGCTGCACTATTCTGGTGTAAGGTTGTGGCATCTGAAAAAATATTTTCATATACAGCTATTTGCAAGAGATAAAGGCAAGTTTAACATTTTATATTTATCGTCCAATGGATAAAATCTACTAAAGAAAACTGACATACAGAACAATTACGCCATATAGTACCATCCTGCTTAGTATCTACTAGTAAATTTAGACACTATTAATCTTACTTAGGTATCAACTAAGTCTCCAATTATTCATTACCTCATTATAAAGTTACAAGAGACCTAAAAAGTGAAGAAGAAAGCAGTAATTGAGAAAAGAGATCGACCACGATAATCATGAGAATATAGAAAGTCAAGCAACAGATTAAATACACTTCAGATGAGTAATCCATATTAAGACAGCGCACCGCAGTAAATTTTTAGCAACTCTACATTGAAATATGGAAATATTAGCTTCAAAGTGATTATGCAGTTATGCGATAACTGCAGTAAATATATATAATAGACAGGAACGGTTTCTACCGGTATGCTACAGAACTACTAATTTTATTAGAAAAACAGTTATATTTTCTGAGAATCAAAAAAATTTAACTGCGTCGATATTGTTAAAATATTTTAAAAATAGTCTGAAACTTTCTATGTATGGACAACTTTAGCGCCATTAGCATCAGGCAAGACCGGTAAACCAATATGTTATTCAATATAACAGTATGTTTACTTATCGTCAACTTATTTGAGGAACATTGGTGTTCTGCAGAGCCTACAAACAGCCCCGCCATTCCTCGTTCACCTCTTCTAAATGGGAGATTTGAGCTGCAATATATTCGATTTCAGATGAGTTTTAGTTTTCTTGAGCATGTCGTGTTTGTTGATATGACTTTCGTTTATTGTTAATTTAACTGGGGCATTTGGAACTTTTTAAAAATTAGTATTGATGAAAATATAATTTATAATTATTAATGAAAAAAATTCCACAAGTATTTGTTTAGTGAAAAAGGAACACTGAAAGAAAAAGGTCGGGAAAAATCTTATAAAAGACAATTTAATCAGGAAAAGTTATCGCAAAATATGTGGATTTGTGGGTGTAGCAAAAAAAACACGTTATATTGTTTTGCCTTTGTACTTTCAAATGGTGAAAAAATGTAATCGCAGATGGGTGTCGTTGATTTAGTCCATTTAAGTGACAAAATAAAAATACATGACAATTCGAAGACTCATATGCCCAACCAAATGGAATTTGCATTATTAGAATTCAATCATATTGACTTAATATTAGGAAAAAGAATGAAAAAGTAGCACAAAATAGGTTTGCCCTTTGAAAACTTATAGATTGTAGTCTTGTAGTGCTTTCGAATTGGTTCTTCACGGCCATAATAAAAGCGGCTCATCTGAAAATCCTAGAATTTTTCGTGGGCTTGTTAATTTTTCTGCAGAACTTGATAAAGTATTACCTGAACTTTCAAAGAAAAATACAGTATTCAAAGGCACTTCAAAAGGAATTACAAATGATTTACTTGATTGGATGCTTGAGAATTGTCAATTGTTATCGGACAGTGCAAGCGTTCAAGCAAAAATAAAAGGAAAATATCCTTTCGCGCATTTCATGCATTGTTGCTCACACCAATTAAATTTAATTATGTCAAATGCCATATCGGGCAATCCTCAAGTGGATTGTTGGAAGTCTGCATGACATTTCAGCATTTTTGAGTATTCACCACAATGGGTTAAAGTTTTGGATAGAGTTTAAAAAAAATTCATTATGGACCTTATAGTCTTTAAAATTTCAATATATGAAAATTAAATACAGTTTTTGAACATAGAAGTTTTTTAATAGAATGCATGGAAGAAATAGAATCAAATGCTGTTAACAGAAACGTGGCCAGTGGTGCATCAGAAATCAGATGAATGCTACAGGATTCAATTTATGTTTTTTGGTTGAATTTTTTTCAACGTATTTTATATATTCTATTCAACCAACTCCAACAGAGGAAACATCTTTTTGAAGAAAATATAGCAAGTATTAGGACTTCCATTGGTGATGTAATAATGAGGCTAATAAACTTCTTTATGATGATGATACTGAACCTCCATTACCATGACAAATCTTTAGCAGTGACCTTCTCAATCATGTAGATTATGAATAAAGAAAAACAGAAAAAACTGTCTTTTATTATTTTTAAAAGGTTCCAATGGTCCTGTGCTTACTTTAGATACTCTCTCTATGATACTAAGTCGGTACCTTCTCATTTAGATAACATCCCCACTTATCTTACCCACAAGCCGACACTGTTAAGAGGCCAATTGTTAGTCATTCACAGAAGTCAAACGTGACTAAAATTAACATTTACCTTTGCAAGTTATATCTAAAAAGTAGTTCCCTAAGATAAATATATATTTGATACATTAGTGACGAGATGAAATGGGTCTGAGAGATTGTTAAACAATATTCTGAAATTCGTGAATTTTCAGACTAGTTGCATTGAAGACTGAGACATTGAAATAATGTATTTACGTAGAATATCCCATTCTAAAATAAAAAGTACCAAAAGAATCATTGCAAATACTTACTCTAAAAAATACTTTTCCATCATTTTTTATATGGATTACTTGAAGCTGCCTTTGTTCTAACCATCTAGAGAACAGAAATTTATCTGCTGGATCTTTCAGTAAAAATAGATGACTTCTCATCAGGTCTCTAGTGACTACTACAGCATCCTTTCCACAATGAAGTGCACAATAAAGTAAATAGGGATCATCCAGGGAAAGATTTTGAGTTAAGAATAGCTGAGCATTTTTTCGAATATAGTTCCAGTTCTCTCTTGGCCAAGATTCCATATGTTTCCGTCCAAATACTACAACTTTCTTTTTCCTTTCGACGAAATGAGCAACAACATATGCAAGCTGAAAATAAACAATCTAAGGTTGAAAATGTCCTCAAAGTTGAAATAGCAAAACTAACATGCTTCAGTATGAGCAAGAATTAAAAGAAGGGTGATCAATTACCACCCAAAGTCTGTTTTGAAGAAAATGACGGAATATATGCAAAGTATTATCTCGGAGCAAGAATCTAGTCAGAGAAGTCATAAAAGAACAACTATGAATTTGCTTGATAATTTATTTTTTTGTAGTTAAAAAACAGCGGAATTTTCCCCATTTAAAACATTCTCAATTCTGTTTTTGTATAGGTTGGGGCTGTATGAAAAAGCATTTGTGGAGTGGTAATTCTCAAATGAAAATATACATAGGGCAATTAAACCACCAGTAGTAATAAAATTAAGTTTTAAATGATATTTATCCTGTGCTGTAGACAAGTATGTCTATAAATTTAATGAATATAAATAGTATAAAATGTAATTAATATAAATAAAATTTAGTTTACTATTTCAAGATCAGAAATCAAAATCAAGAAAAGTTACAATTTTTGTAGATCAAATGTATTTATTCTTGCGATAATGGTGGCATGAAATGTCGAAAATTTCGCTTTATACACATTTTACACCATTGATTTCTCTAGAGACGATTCTTCCAAATCGTCGAAAAATATCTGATAATCTCTCACGTAAACATGATTAATTGTATAAGTACTCACGAAAGTTGAATACACCTTAGTTGTCTGTTTATTTCCTGCAATATAAGCAATGTTCAGGCCATCTATAACTACATTACAACCTTTCAAAGAATTCATAAATTCCTCAAATCGTTTAAATTCTGCAGGCGAGGTTTTGTTAAATATGTTTTTACCAACAATGACACTTTCAACAATTTTCTTCCTTAAATTCTCAAATACGTCATCGTCAAGTTCAAATGAGTTCAATTTTTCTTTGCAATTTTCACAATAGCCCCTGTAAAACAATTTATCATTATTCTGAAAGACAAATTTCTCTGATAAAGTAATAAAGAAGTTTGAAAAAATACCATAATATATTATATTTTAAAGCAAATAGGAGCAGTTTTAAAAGTATTGAGTCCTTTGCAATCAGTCAACATTTCATTCAAAGTTTCCTACACAGTCCAGTGGAATATTAATAAATAATATAACAGTTTTTTCAGAAAGAGCTGAGACAAGTCAATTTTTATTTCGAGAGGGACATCTTTTAATTGCTAATTCATAGACCTTCAAAAATCTTAAATAGCAATAGAGGTCAGGTGAAACATCATTTTGAAACTTTTGCAATTTTATTTATGAATATGCTAAAAAAATTCTGTTTGGCGTTCATTTTAGGAAAACTCGTTGCAAGCGATGAGTGAATTGAAATAAGTAGTGGAGTTTCTGAACAAATTTTAATCAATAAGATATTCAAATTGCCTACCGTTCATTTTTAAGCAGTAATAGTGTACCTGTTCAAGATTTTCTTACATTCTATAACATTTCATGTATTGGGAGTATAAATGAATTCGATCTGTTTCCAAAAGATGGTTCAAAAAACATTAAATTTTTAAATAGTAACAGCTGATTGCCGCGGTTTTAGACAGATTGGACATCTGCCGATAATATCCAGTTTGAATTGTTTTGAAATTCATACAAAACATTTCTTGTTACGATGTTCATAAGTAAACATCATTTGCGGGAAGTTTTAATTTTTTGTTTTAATTGGAAGAAAGTGCAGATGAAGCTCATCGCATGCTTGTGGGAGTGGTGTTGAAAATAGACGTCTCTAACAAAAGATGAGTTTGCACTTATGTACGGGGTGGTCCAACAAACAAGTCTGTATGTTTGAAATCTATAGATCTGATTCAAAAGCAAGGCAATTGGGTTCCTTATGAATTGAAACCAAGGGATGTGGAAAGGCCGTTATTTTCTTGTAAGCAGCAAGAAAGGAAGAGTTTTCTACACCAGGAAAAAAATACTATGCTTTGCCTGGCCAATTGTTGCCATCAACACCAAAGCTGAACATTTATGATGTCTTAAACACGACATTTTGATTTAAATGTTAATGGCAAAGTGTTCCGATTATTATGATTTCAGACTTCCATTGCCTGAATTAATTCAGTATACTATGTTCCTTATTGCTGACAAAAAATTTCAAACAAAATCTTCAAAAACAAAAATGTTACAAAAATGAGAAATGGGATGCAAAAAAATACATTTAATATATCCTAAAATGTGAACAATGATTAAGACAAAAAAAAAATTACAAAAATGCGAAATGGAATACAAATTATTAAAATATATTATAAGATGTGAATAATTCTTATGGATTTAATGTGACTAAAGAAATAGTTTGAATTGAATATTCTTTTATAATAAAATATTGTTTAGGTTAGTGAGTAACAGAGGTTGTCAGGTTATATAAATAAATTTTACAAAATACTTACGTATTGTTTACTGAAGAGAGTCTGTATATGACACCTGATTCCTTCAATAATTTGCAAAGTTCCAATGTGGTATTTTCGGTTAGAATAAAATTCTTTCTGCTACAATATTGAAGAAGTTCATCTATTTTTGAAAAAATTTTCTTTTTATCTGATAGCTTGTTCAAATTCTCAAAATATGCTTTAAAAATTACCTCATGTGGATAACTCTCTTTCACTGAAAAATATTTGTCCGTTATATACTGATTTCCATCATGTAAAGATCAATACAATCAAACTTTAAATACTGATCGATTCTAGAATTAATAGAAATTTATAACTTCTTTCAATATGCAAAATAGAAATTTTCAATCTCAAATTTGCAGCGCGAAATAATTGAATTTTATTCAAATCTCGGTCTGCAGACAGATCTAAATTGTGTAACATTTCTGAAATAACAATACTTCCAAATGACATTACAATAGTGTAAAGAACAAGTGAAAGAATTTTAAAAGCGTGAATGTAATTTTTCTATCTTACAAATCCTTAGAAAATTATGGAAAGCTTGTAAACAGGCCATTTTTGAACATGAAGCAAAATATAGATGGCATATTCTTTCTTTCGCCACTGCATTATTATTTTATGAGAAAGTCGTTTGATATCAGCCAAAAGTCCGAGAATATATCAGGAATATATGATTATAAAGTCAGAAGCGAAATTTCATTATAACTGTCAAAATTATATTTTGTCCTGTCTCAGAAAATTTTGCTCTGGTTTAGAATATATTTAATTTTTTATTGTATCGGTCTTTACTTGACCCAAATTCATCTTCACTATAAGAAAAACAAGTTGTTTCGTCATACCATGACTTCATCAGGTGAGCGTTTAAACTGAGGTATACAATTCAAAATATATCAATTTATCATATAGACAACATTATGATGCTAGCCAATCTAATTACTTAACAAAATTTCTTTATTTTCGATGACATAATATACACAATGCAAGACGGTGTACCTATGGGCTCTCCATTCAGTGGAACATTGATGTCCGTTATATTAAATGACAAATCATGCAACTACCGTTTGAAAAATATATAAAACTTTGGAGAAGGTATATAGATGACATATTTTGTATATGGGCTGGAACTGAGGATGAACTAACAACTTTCTTTAATACTTTAAATACAAATTTCAAAATTAATTTCACTTTGGAAAAATCCATCAATAATTCCATAATTTTTTTGGATCTGTAGGTTGGGCTCAGACAGACACAATCATCCCCTTAAATTCTTATCATTCTGCCCCAATCAAAAAAAGGAGCTTTCAGATTTTTGTTCAACTGTCTTTTGAATATACTACTCTGTCAAGAAAGTACCGGGAATTTTCAATTAAAACAACATTTTTACTTTTAATCGTCAAAATTTATTGGGTCGCCTTCAAAATAGGCTCCATTTGCTCCAATAAATCTATGCCAACGGCACTTCAGATTATCGAAACATTTTTTATAGGCGCTTTCCGGGATGGACTTTAGCTCTCGCGCCGAATTTTGTTTTATGGCTTCAATCGACTCAAAACGGGTGCCACGAAGGGGCAATTTTAGTTTTGGGAAGAGGAAAAAGTCGCAGGGAGCCAAATCCGGCGAATACGGTGGTTGCTGAAGCACGTTTGTTGAGTTTTTGGCGAGAAAGTCAGTCACAATCGTAGCTCGGTGAGAAGGCGCGTTATCGTCATGCAAAATCCATGAGTTGTTCGCCCACAAATTTGGCCGCTTCTTACGGATACGCTCACGCAAACGTTTCATAACGCCTAGGTAATACTCCTTGTTTACCGTCTGACCCTCTGGAACGAATTCGTAGTGCACCACGCCTCGGATAAACAATGAGCATCACCTTCATTTTCGAGCGGCTTTGGCGTGGTTTTTTCGGTTTCGGCTCATTTTTTGCCACCCATTCCGATGATTGCTGGCTTGTTTGCATATCGTACTCGTAGACCCAGGTCTCATCACCAGTTATAATGCGTTCCATGAATGTAGAATCGGAATTACAGCGATCCAGCATGTCTGAAGCAACCTGTTCGCGATGACGTTTTTGAAGAAAATTCAGGTCTTTCGGTACGAGTCGTGCGGCCACCTTTCTCATGCCCAAAATATCAATCAAAATCGTACGTGCGGACTCGTGGGATATCTTAAGATCATGTGCTATCTCTCTCAAGCTGATACGACGGTTTTCCAGCACCCTTTCCTTAATTTTATCGACGTTATCTTCGATCGAAGCCGTCGATGGGCGACCACTTCACGACCGTCCTTGAAGGCTCTGTACCACTGATATGCACGAGTTTTCGATAGAGCATTATCACCAAAGGCTTTTTGCAACATTTTCAATGCATCGGCACACGAAAATTCATTTGCAACACAAAACTTTAAACAAATTCTTTGCTCAACGTAATCACCCATAGTAAAAATCGGCACGCACTCTGATATCGACTGACTTAATCAGCTGTTGCAAACACACTACTTGACAGATCCCGCTCAAGCTTGGCATAGTAATTAAGGACAGTGGTACAAACCTAGGAAAAAAAATTTTTACCTGCCTCATTGCCCCGCCAGATTTAAATCGATAATTCCCGGTACTTTCTTGACAGAATGTACCTCTATCTAGGGAAAATTATAATAAAGAATTAAACACCATATACCAAATTGGGGAAAATAATCAATATTCAATCATACATGGATAATATTTTGAAATTTATAAAGAATAAAATGCTCATCAATAAAATATACCCACACACTTCTATCAATCAACGATACATTTCTTTGCCATTTCATAAAGTATTCAATGAAAAAATCAACGCAACTCTCAGAAAACATGACTAAGCATTAATTAACAAATGACATCAGATCCTAGAGAGTATCTTAATTAATAATAAAAAGAGGGTGAGCAATGATCAATATAGTGGCATATACAGAATAAGCTGTGCTGACTGTCCTTCCTTTTATATAGGGATGACCACCCATTCAGCAAATAAAAGATTCGATGAACACATAAAGAATCAATCAAATTCAGCGTTAGAAAATCATCTGATAGAACTGAATCATAAGATCACAATAGAAAATTTCAGAATCCTGCACAGAGAAGACAACTATCGGAGACTATTACTCCTTGAACAATATGAAATTCTAAAGAACAAACAAAACGAACACCTATTAAATGAAATCTCAGAATTTCCAGATAGAAATCTTTTTAAATTCCTTGGAACACTCACATAGTAACTATTTTAGTTTTATTCATATTTCGCGCCATTTGAATAATATCCATCACATACAAGACGTTAATATGCGCATCTTGTTATCTATTCCCTGCTCTTCGATATCTCATTTGTATGTTTTCACCGTTCTTTACTGTTCTGGAGGGTTATACATGAAATATTTCATCAACAAGAAAGCTACCCCTCCATATGTACCTGTCTGATATGTGTATATTTTTTTTAATTTTTGACAACATTGAATTTTATTGCTGACGGTGAGTTCAAATAACACAATTTTTAGTCTAATAATTGAATGAATAACAAAAGGTACAAAAAATGAATAAATTTTGAGAAAAATCCCCCAAAATATTTGTAATGATGATTGTCTATATTTTTATTATAAAGTGTACATTTTTATATATAATATACGTTTTTATTTCAGCTCGCCTGATGATGGCTTAAAGCCAAAATCGATAGCCAATAGATTACTTTAACAAAAAGTGTGTTATTTGTATTGATCCTTATTATAAAGTTCACACACTTATGGAAGAGTTCACAACCAAAATACAAGGGTGACAAGAGGTGGTTTACAATCATTCAAAAATTTTAAGTAGGGAGGATCTGTTTAAGGCTTAAACTTAACATTTTTCAAACCACTTTCTGTCACCCTTCTATTTTTTGTACCAGAGCTGTGTATTTAAGGACATATTTTGAATTTTATCAGAATTTATTTTTTTTTATGTTTTACCGCCTGAGGAAAAAGAAACCTATGTCAACTAGTTGGTCCCTAAGCAGAAAGTTGTGTTCTGTTTACTCTCTTGAAATGTTGAAGATTATACACTAAAACAAACACACCAGATGAAGGTGTGTTCTACAATTGGCCAGTCCGATAGAAGAAGGACTTCTGATAAACAGAAGTTCATGGAGTTGTTAAGTCAACTGCATAGGGATGTGCTTGTTGCGCAGCATTATGCTGCATCATTTCCTTCAGTTGCATGGGGCATCAACCGTGATAATATCTATAGAACAAGCACTAGTCGGCAACTCTGCTTCTATGTTCCAACGACTGCAAACTGGCTGTTATAGTTGGGCAGTCAATCAGTCCTACAGCTCTTTTCTGGATGGAATCCAAAAGTTGTAACGAATACTTGAGTGCCGAGCTGCAAAGATAAGAGCACTGGTCTGATCTAAGCTTTATACAATGGAAGAACCTGATCTGCAGAGAAATATTTCCCAGCCTTGAACAAATCAGCTTATTTGCAGAAGACTTCATAATGTCAGTCACATATTCCCCCAAACACTTTTCGAATAAAATGGCAGAAATCCTGCCTGTTTTGCTATCTTGGAATTGAGTCCTGACAAATGACCCATGGTGTAAATTATATATCTCTCATCCTATATGAAACAGTTGGAATTGTTGAAGATTCCCAATCAAATGTTTCGATAGTGGAGTTAGCAGCAAATATCCACGCGAAGAGATCGACTTTAGCTTTTGGCGAAGTTGCAAGTGAACCGTCCTCTTCTATCAGAGGGGGAAAACTTGAATTAACACTTTGGCTTCATATCTGATTGCGTTTCTATGCTGAATGTAGTTGATGCATGTCTCTTCAGATGAATTTGACCGCCACCGTTGGTATGCTTTATCTTTCGCAGTTGTGGCCCATCTGCAGTCACTTCCAAATCATGCCTTGCTGTTTGATGGTCGTTTGACTGTATTTGAAATAAAAGTGTCCATACCAAAAAGAATCGCATCTGTAAAATAATCAACGATGCTGTTAATATTTCTTGTATTAAAGCATGTATCATCCCAATTCTGCTGCATTATAGTGCCAAATCCAATGTGGTTGCCCAGACGGAACAGGTTGGAGCCAGGCTTTCACGAGGTAATGATCAGAATATCCCAAATGGTGCTAAAATAGCAACTTTTTAGCTCCCTGCTCCACTTGTCTAAAAATGGAGTACTGTAAACAAACTAAGTGACAGATGACACTCAAACTCTGCATGAGTATGTAGGACGGTTATGCCAACTTATCGACAAAAAGAATTTTGACAATCTCTTTAAAGGTGCTTTTTTCCCAATATTACTTCAAAATGGTAAAGTACTTCAATGAAGGAATCTTCGTAATCTACATCATGGCAAACTGTTTCAAAACTGACATCAAAATTATGCAAATCTAATAGTGAAATAAAGCTTTTCTTCAAACGCTTGGGTAATGATTCTCAATACCTAATGAGTATGTTGAATGATTGAGTGACTTTGTGGAAATCCAAGCTAGTGAGAAAGAATGCAGTTATGAGTAAGATATCATTATTTATATTAGCAGTTAAAATCTTTTCAAACAGTTTTAAGATCTATAGTAGTAAGAATGATGCCTCATTAAAATTAATGCATGTCTTACATATCACTAAAGTTATACTTCATGAAGTCACTAACTAAGGTTCTGAACCTTAAAAAGCAATCATTTCAAATCAACCACATTTCAAATAATCATGTAAATATCATTTTAGTTCTACTTACTGAATATTTCATCGAAAAGAGTCCATGCAATTTCTTCTTTATCATTCAGAAAGGCTCCAGCGATCACAGCACTATAACAAATAATGCTTGGACTATCTAATTTCTTCAAATCATTTAATAAAGTTAAACAAAGGTCCCATTCAGAAGTCACTGATAAGGCCAAGATTGAGCTTTCCATCAGATCACTACTCAAAACGTTTGATGATTTTCTTAGGTTTTTATACCTAAAATTTTTAGTTGTGCATTGATAATTTTTTGCAAACTATTTTAATCCAGTCTTAATGGTCAGAAACTTTATCAGACTTAAAAACAATTTGATGGCATTAAGAATGAAAAAAAACTTCAAAACATTATTTTTTGAATGAGTGAAGCCAAAAAAATGCAATAAATTATCACAAATTATTTGAAAATATCACATGGTTTAACATATACAAGACATTCATGCTTAAAGAAAAATTCTGAATTCTGAATTCTTTATTCTACAAGACGTTTTTCCATTAAGTAAAAGTAAAATATCAGGACCCTATGGATCCGGCAAATGTTAAAAATCTTGAAAAGAAAGCACCGACTTAGTGTAAAAAGCTTTAGGATGCTTATACACCAATAGTTAAAGTTATTTTGATTTTTAACATCTACTACTAGTAGAAGTTCATTTAAATATTCAGAAATTTTTTTAACACAAAAACTATTTCATTTGAAGAAAAAGTTTCCAGAAGTTAAAAATTGAATTTTATTCTAATTTTGTGACTTCATCAAAGTTCAGAATAATTAAATCAGTGATCTTCCAGTCATGCAGAATTCAGAACAATTTCAATTTTTTCTTGCGGTATAACAGCTATAGGGCTGATTTTTTCTGTATTTTTATTTAGGGATTCTTACAAGCAGTTAGTAAAGATTAATCTTTTTTTAACAGGAGGTTGAAATCCAACTAAGCCATTTTATCATAATTTACTTATATAAAAGCTTCAAAATAAGGATTCTCATAAACTCACTGATGTCAAAGATTCTACTTCCAGCTACTCTAAGTGGTAAAAATAAAATGGCCTCTTAATCATAAGATAAAACCGAGTTCACCCATGATCCAAGTGGACAATAGAAATATAACACCGTCTCCAGCAATAAAATACCTTGGTATACAAATTGACAGCAAAGCAAACATGAAACTTCAAGCAAACCTCGCAAAAAAAAAACAATTGCAAGAGCGAAACATTTCAAATGTCTCACCTATAAGAATGAAGGAATCAGTTTTAAAAATGCCACAAAGATATTCAAAACAATCTGCAAACCAATTCTTGAGTATGGTCATCCACTGTATGCAAATGCAACAAATTCGGTGTAACGGAACCTAGAAGTAGGAGACAGAACATCTCTGAGAATAATAACACGGCTGAGACATCCTCAAGATAGATTGCACAATCCACCCAATGAACTGCTATATAGAAAAACCAAGATACAGCCAATAACGGAAAGGTTTTACCTAGAAGTATATCTATTCATTATTCTGAGTGCTTGTAGTTATTATAATAATGAAAGAAACTTATTTGCACCCAATCTTCAACATTTTCGGCTTTATTCAATAAATAATGAACTTTCATGGAATCACATGATTCTCTCAATGGAAATCTTTCTGAATCGACCTGTACTAGTTGAATTGCACTCAGATTCACCTACATTCATAAAATTCATAAAAAAAGGGCCATAAAAAGTAAAAATAATGGAAAAAAGAAACCTTTCAAATAATGTTTTGGTTTTGTTATGTTACTTCATTGAAAAATGTCAACTATTAACCAGAATGCAGATCTGCAAATTATATTTGATATTTTTTGGTATTCCTTTTTATTGAGTATGATCTCCAAAACCTCCCTAATTTCTATAAGAATCCTATAAACATATAACCTCGTTTTACTTTATTGAAACATAAGCTGAATTTTTAAGAGTTCATTATTAGATATCATTAGGAGAAACCCATGCAAAATTTAAATTCTATTAGAATTTATGTATAAATTTAATGACCATTTAAACTGGATTAAAACATAAAATATTTTGACTAACAATTGAATAATCAAATCCTGCTCACTTGTTGGAAGGAAACCATTAACATATCTTTTATGGAAATATATTAAAAACTGTTGATTGATTAAAAATAAATGCAGTTTTTTCTTTGTTTCTTCATCAAGAAATCGTATATAATCCAGAGCCGTGTTGAATTGTTTATTTTTGGTAAAATATAGTAGTAAACCGCGGTCAATATTTTCAGGCGAAAACACCTCCTCAGTTTCTAATACCATATTTTTCATACGAGCCACATCTAATGTACTCTGAATTTGAGGATTAACAACAATTTTTCCCAAAATCTCATCTTTTTGTAACCCGGTTATTTGCGGAAAAGTATTCTTGCGGCTTCTTTTAAAACTTGCAATACTCGAATAAGTATGCCGCAATATTGACCTTCTGGATAAAAACATTCTTCGAGGAACTATAAAACATTACACAGTATTTTGATTTGTAAATTCAACTTTTTCTAACGACAAACTTTGAGGTTAGAACAATATTTTATGTATATATATATATAACTAAAAAACTCTGAAACTACACTTCGTGTGTCGATGGTCTATCAACCAAGCACATATAAAATAGAAGAGCACTACTGTGATACTGTATCTACGGTATTGTCCACAGAGTAATAAATATATATGTTTAGGTGTTATCACAGACTACAAATGTTGAAATATACGTTTTTTTTTTTCGTTGGAACTTATGGCATCGACTGTTGTGGTCATTAGTCATACCCCACCACCTGAGGCGCAAATACACCCATGGGCGCAGCGGAACTCGAACTCGCAATCCCAGGCACCATAGTCAGCATCTATATTCACCATCCCACCGATAGACCACCTTCACAGATATAAATACTGAAACTGGGAAAGCTATCCTACCAACAGTAAATTATGAAGAACATCTGCCATAACTCTAAATATTGAATCATCGTATCAACAAGGAAAAAATGAATATTTAGTCTGTCATCTTCTTTTTCTTTCTCGTGTCCAAATATTTGGGGTCTTTAGGCTCAACCGAGGATATGTAACCAGTCTGTATTTAGTCTGTGGTGATCATATCATAAAAACGAGACAGTCTGGTTGATGGATGTCTATGGATTAATTATATTCTTCTATGGTCTCGTCTATGTATGAGCAAGCCATCACTCTATTTTAGTAGTGCCTAAATAACTTCTTTATTTTAATATTATACTTATCTAGTGAAGATAAAATGGAGTGTACTGATACAGATATTGATGCGGATTCTGAGAGAGAAGAAGGAGAGATCTTTGACGATGATTTGGAAACAATATCGGATGATCCGATGATCACACCTTCGCCAACAATGGGTAAGTTAAATAAAACTGAAGGAAGCTTATGTGCACTTTCTTTAAGCAGTGTTAGCGACTTGGAAATTTTGGAATGTTCGAGTTCCCATTCTAATCCTAAGTATCGTCGGTGTGGAGCAGTTAAGAAAAAGAAGAGACTATCTAGAAGTTATTATTCAAAATCCTCTTCAGGTAGTAGTTCAGAGAATGAAGAAACGAGAAAAACAAAGAAACTTCTAAAAGATGCTATTAGAAGAGATACAGAAATAATGCAAAATAACAGTTTGAGAACAAGATTAAAGAATATGATTCAGAAACCTATGATACTGGAAGGTCCTGAAGCAAATTCTCCTAATGACTGTGATAATTTACAAGATGAACATCCTTGTTGTGGCTTTGTTACTGAAACAAATGCATCCGAAGATAAAGAAAAAGGTGAAAGGGAAACTTTATCTATGGATAGAGATGATGAATTGATACAGTTGCGATTAGAAGCATTAAAAACTGCTGTAATCAATAAATTCCAACGGAAGAAAAAAATGATCTCAAATAATCAGGAAGAATCTAAAACCTTGGAAACAAATAAGGAAAATTCTTCTGATAATGTTAATACTCAAGTTTGTAATTTGGATAATTGCATTGAAGAAATTGTTGAAAGAAGCCCGGTTGTCAATACTAGTTCTCCAAACAGTGCCATAAACTCTGAAGAGGATATTGATGAAGATGAAGATATTTTAAGAGCTGTATTACTTGCATCAATGGCGAAAAAAATGACCACCAAAGTTCCAATTTCAAAAAGAAATAATACAATTTCAAATAAATTGATTAAAAAAGAATTGAAACCTCCTCATATGGTGGCAAAACCTAATATCGACCTTCCTAAAGCGAAACCTTTTATAATTAGTATAAATAACCCGGATTCTGATTCTAATGAGGAATTTATGGACACAGAAGAAATAAAAAGTGATAAAATAATAGACGAAAAAGAGTTAGAACTTAAAATCGATAACTTCCTTAAGCAACAGAGGGCAGAAGTTGAAGCAAAAGCAAAATCGATAAACATTTCCCAAACAAATATTAATACAAATTCTCAGACAAATAAAAACGTAGAAACAAATAGCTTATATAAGCTTCTCCCAAAAAATAAACAACTAGAATATGAAAAGTTAATTCAAAAACTTAAAACTGCAGAAAAAAAATGTAAAATAAAAAGGATATCTAGTCGAATAACGGATCATAAATTACAAAAAAATAAATCTTTATCTAGGACTACAGAGAGCAATTCAGTAACAGCTGTAGCTCTGCAGCGTCAATTGAGACAGATGCAGCAGCAAGTAAGTGGAAGGTAAGACAAATATTTTCATTTAATTTTAAATTACTTATGTAATATTCATTTTGTCTATATATGAACTTAAAAAGGAAAGTAATAGGTATATTATGTGATACATACTCATAGTACACCTTTTTATGTTTATTTTTCTAGGAGGTATATTAAATTTTGAGTATTGTAACATTAATTTAGAAAGTCAGTGGGCTCAAATATATATATATATATATATATATATAGGTATGGAAAAGACAATCGGAAATATAGGAAAATCAATGTTAATCTAGAGGACGATGAGGGTCCAGTGGAGAAGGTGGAAGAATCAAAACCTCAGCATGATGCAATGACAAATAGACTAGTGTTCTCTCTCAGTTACGACTAGGGGGGATGCTTTGATCGAAACTCTGATTTCAGCAATCAGAATTATTCTCACTTCAAACATGAGATGCGTTAATCCATATCGGTTGAAAATAAAGTAAATCGTAATGTTCAGTGTAGAAGAAAAAATTCAGATAATAAAATGGTACTTTGGTTCAAGAGACAATAAATTCATTTATTGTTGCCTTTGAAAATAGACCGATTCCTTCAAGTTGCAGGCATTTCAAGATTGATAAACCACCAAAAACCATTAGTGAAAATCGTCTGAAAAAGAAGTAGATGTGTGTGCAGCTGTTGAAACCAGTGTACATTGTTGCTGAACAGGTTGATATGAGCAATAGAAGTGTTATTTCAAAAAGGAATGATTGCCGATATTATAGGATTCAAACAAGCCAAGAAATTTTTCCAGAAGACCATATCAAATAAATGGAATTTTGTGAAACTATGATGTAAAAAGTATATGAAAATGGTTCATTCCTCAACAATATCTTATTCACTAATGAGTCATTGTTTTCCTTGAATAGAAAACATAGCTTTAATATTAAGTTAAAACATTTAATGAGATATTGAATGTATCGGGTTTTTTATTTTTTATTTTTTTTATTATAAAATTGTGTTCAGTGATGAAGCTCATTTCTGGTTTAACGGCTATGTAAACAAGCAAAATTGCCGTATATGGAGTGAAAACAATCCTCAAGAAGTTCTGCAGGTTCCATTGCATCCTGAAAAATGCACTGTATGGTGTGCTTTACACGCTGGAGGCATCATCGATCCATATTTCTTTAAAAATGATGCTGGAGCTAATGTTACAGTGAATGGTGCTCATTACAGATTGATGATCAATGATTATTTGTTTCAAAATTTGAATGGTATCGACCCAGAAGTGTTTTGGTTCCAACAAGATAGTGCTACATCTTATGCTGCTACCATAACAATTGATTTATTGAAAGACATAAATGGTCCAATTAACTGGCTTCCAAGATCATACGACATAACTCCACTGGATTATTTTATTTGGGGTTATGTCAAGTCATTGGTTTATGCCGATAAACCAGAAACAATAGATGCTTTGAAAGCTAACATAACTCGTGTTATTGATGAAATAATTTAAATGTGTTTCATTTCAATCTAAAAAACACTTTGTATCTTTTGTTACTTGGGAATGATAGGTTTTATTATTTTGTAAGTTGTTAAACAGACCTTGTCATCAGTGCTGTGTACTGTATTCGAGGTCAAGAATAAATGAATAAATAAACCCAGAAAGATATTGGTCTAGGAAGAATAAGCATCTGAATATTCCTGTGCGTACCCAGTATATCCAAAAATTTAATGTTTGGACAGGAATACTGAGGAATTACATTATAGGGCAATTTTTTATTGATGGTAACCTAAACACTGCCAAATATCTGGAACTTTTAGAGAATCAAATTATTCTGACAGTTGGACAGCTACCAATTAATTTCGATGATGGCTGTCCAAGTCACAACGCAAGAATAGTTGGACAATATCTCAGGAGAACTTTTTCGGACCGTGTCATTTCTACAAATGGCACGTTCAATGGCCCCCCAGATCATCAGATTTATCCCCCAATGATTTTTATTTTGGGGATATCTGAAAAATTTGGTTTATGGGCATGAAATCGATAGAGGTACGAATATTAATGAATTAAGGTTCAAAATAATCCAACTTTGTGCCAAAATAGCAACTATGCCGAATCTGCTCAGAGATATAAGATTATCTCTTTACAATAGATTTGGCTACTGTTTGGGCTCGATAAGGTGGATTATTGAAACATTTATTTCAAATTTGTCGACCTTCGATTTCGTATTTGTTAAATGTGTTTTTGTTTTCGAAACTCTTATTTTCGTAGAATTTTTTTTATTTTCAAGCCAGTTATAGCGAAAAAGAACCTGAGTACTCATTTTCACAGAGGAAAGTATTTGTATCATTAATCATAGCAAATAAATTCCTCACATACAATGGAATAAAATTTTCGTATTTATTTTCAACCAATATGATCTAACGCATCCTACATTTGAAGTGCGAATGATTCTGATTGCTGAAAGAAGAGTGCACAGCCTTGTTTCGATTGAAGCATTCCCCCCACTCGTCACTGAGAGAGAACAGTCGTTTATTCGTCATCGCATCGCACTGAGATTTTGATTCTTCCACTGCTACACTGGACCCTCGTCGTCCTCTAGATTTGTTGTTAGATGTCAATTTTAATTTTTTTAGTAATGGTTAAGGAAACGTAGATTTAATACAAGGTGAAGCTTAGTAGTAATGATAATCTTATAGATAGAATTGTTAATGTTTTAGTGTCTTCCATATCTTATCTATTCCAATTTGTTTTTACGTAGACTTAGTATTCATTGTTGGCTTTGAAGTGTTGGTCTGTTCTTTTTTGTTTAGCTTTTTTTTTTCAGGTAAGTTTTTTATCCAAATGGATACAGGTACTTTTTATATTGAAGACATTTGTTTTAGTTGACACGACATTAAAAGAAAAATTGCCATTGAAATATCGACTTTGGCTCCTTAATCCATGTAATAATAATGTCAATAATATACTAATCCTTCGTTCTATTTGGATGTTGAAAGTTTGCATTAATAAAAATCTAAAAATATGTAAAAAAATATCTTACATCCTATTTTGTGAATAGCTGGAAAATTAAGAAAAAAGGGTGTACCAGGAGTTAGTTTCGCATAATATGTTATAAAATCTTGTGAATACCAAATCTTCCTTTTGGAATATTTGTTGTTGAAAATTAATATTGCCTTGTCTAGGTGTCTCAAGGACACAGGAACCTGACTAGAACTGACTGATCTGAGATGTTTTTAGAAGTGGAAATATTGGAATAAAATAATCTTTTATTATGCGCTTGTAAGGAACAGAGTGCTATCGTTTTGCCCAAAAGACTAATTTTCCAATTTTGAATTGAAAATAGTCTCAAAAGGCTAGGTTGGACTCACTGATGAAGAATCCAAGTTCAAAAGTAATTATGTCCGTCTGTAAATACTCTAACTTTCAAATTAAACTGCTAGAAACTTGAAACTTTCAAAATAGATTTGGGGCCTAGATAGCTCTGTTAAGTTCATAGTTGGTCCAATGGTTCTGCAGTTGGTTTATTAACAAAACACATGTTTCTGTTTCTACTTTAGTTTAATGAAACTAATGTAAGTTTCGTCCATCTTGAAAAACTTCGTCAGAGCATAAGGTATTCAGTTTTTGTTTTGAATTTATAGTTTTTGAAAAAAGTGTACAGATATTATATATAGGTTTATAACCTAAATTCAAAACAAAAAATATATACCTTGTACTCTGACGAAATCCTTCAATATATCGCTAACCAATTTAAAACATCCCTGTATTAGAATGGTTCAACGCATTTGGTCAGATACGACCTTCTTATTTAGAGTGTAGTCTAGCTCCTATAATGTTCATTTATGGTTATATATAGTCTTTAATTAAAAATAATAGGATTTTAATTTTAAATAAAACAAAAAAGGTTTGACATATTAACATAATTCTTGCTTTATTTTGAAGTTTGAACAATGAGGTTATATTCGGAATAAGGTATCGTTCAAATGCCCACCGTGGATTTGTTGACGCTGATGCACCCGATCGCTTTAAATTTTTATCACTGCAATAATTTTGGCTGCATTCCGCCAATAACTTGACGAATATTCTCTTTCTAGTGATCCAAACTCTGTAACTTGGAGTTGTCTTGTGCGTTCACATAGCCCCAAAGAAAATAATCTAGAGGTGTGAAAACAACAAATTTGTCTCATCGACAACCCGGGCTGCACCTTCTATCGTTTCGCCGTCTTTTTAGTGGTCTAATGTCTTGTAAAGTTACCTCTCGTTCAAACTTTTTCACGTGCGTTATAACCTGTGCAGACTACCAATGACAGATTCAATTCTCGAATGAATGAACATTGAGTACCCACAAGTGATCCACTTTGGTAATGTCACCCTTTATATATTACAAATATTTTCAGTAGAAAGTTTTTCATGTTCTTATAATTGTGTCCTTCCTGAATCAAGGCAATTTTTTTCACCTTGTATAATATAAATCAGTGACAACAAAACTTTTTCACAAACCAAATATGGATGAAAGATTACAGAATGAAAAATATCAAGAGCTCTCGACATTGATGGAAAGACTGAAGGGTGCAAATGAAGAACAGAAGAAGCATGAGATACGTATCAAATACCTACTGAACCAACTCAAAGAAGCCAGGATAGAATCCTCAAAATCACAAGAAGTCTTCAGTGGTTTAATGAAGGAATTTTTGAAGAAGAAAGCAGACATTGATAGGTCAGTACATACTCTATTTTTAATCAAGAAATTATGCTGATTATGAATGGATCCATTACTTTGTGATGGTTAATTTTAAAAATACAGTGACTCCCAGTTTCGTAGTCTTACTACAAAAATTATTAATAAGGAGTATGAGCTATGGTAATAGAAAGTTGTAGAAATCGAGACAGTGTAACATACATCGGTATAACAATTCTATACTCAAACAAAACCTTGTCGAATTTGTTTGAGTATAGAATTGTTATACAGATTTATGTTACACAGTCTCGATTTCTAGAACTTTTTATTACCATAGCTCATACTCCTTATTAAAGATATTTGTTACAGGTCAGCCAAATTAATTTCTTACTACATTTTCAAACTGGTGTATTACAAGTTGCCTATCAAAGGTTTTATATATTTAAAGGAGCCTTCGGTTTGTGTAGAAATTCAAAAAGTGAAGAATAACAGGTTTGCTAGTTTAAGAATTTCACTATTTAGTCCGGTCTATTTAAGCCTAAAATCAGGAGGAAGGTTACATAAATTCCCATAAAGCTGAATATTGGCATAGTTGTTCAAAACATCATTATAAAGAAAATCTCAAAAGTCCTCATCGTTCCGAGGTGTGCTAAAAATTTGGCACGGGGTCAAAGGTCAAAAAAATGAGTTTTTTGCGATTTTTAGCGAAACGGTGAGTTTTTTCGCAAAATTACCCCAGTACAAAATTGTAGATCACGAAATTCTCTACAAAAAATATATCAATAATTTTTTTCCTAAAAGCCACCATTTTGGAGATATAACGTTCCGAAAAGTTGGATCAGTCGTAATCCCTCTATTTTGCACACGTACGCCACATATGAAAGTCACTAAAGGTGTAATAGAACTAAAATAAGTTCGCTATTATTTATTGTAACTTGCTTATGTAAAATATAAGTTAAACTACGAGAATCTCAGGTATAATGAAACCCCGTTCCTAAATTTGTACGTCAGTATAACCTTGGGATAACATCTGTCTTTTATTCTATTGTCCGCGTGGCTAGGGTCGTATACCTGCTTTATGTTGGCTTCCACCAGCACCTGAGAAACTTCTCAACACAATATTTTGCAACTGCAAGAAACGTTGTAGTGCAAAATGTGGTTGCAGAAAAGTTGGACTGTTTTGTTCCCTGGCATGCACACACTGTCAAGGCCGATCATGCTCGAATGTTGAGTCACCAACTCTTGAAGATTCGTTTGATACCGATCAGGAATCGCTATTGGGGCAGTTTACGTGTGAAATAGAACAAGAAGAAGAAGAAGAACAAGAGGATGAACAGGAAGAAGAAGGAGAAGAAGATCAAGAAGAAGAAGAAACAGAAATCTTGGACAGTTATGAATCAGACGACTAACTTTTTATTTTAAGTATTTTATTTAATTACACCGCCGTTGTTTTTGCCCACTATAATATATAATATTATTTTGCAATAGTTTTAAAACATATAAAATCTCAGCAGACCCGTGGAATAGGCCTACTGGGGAAACCACGTTAAAAAAAACGCGCTTTGTACACTACCTCATAGGTGGCGTGGAAACGTGTGCAAAATAGAGGGATTACGACTGATCCAACTTTTCGGAACGTTATATCTCCAAAATGGTGGCTTTTAGGAAAAAAATTATTGATATATTTTTTGTAGAGAATTTTGTGATCTACAATTTTGTACTGGGGTAATTTTGCGAAAAAACTCACCGTTTCGCTAAAAATCGCAAAAAACTCATTTTTTTGACCTTTGACCCCGTGCCAAATTTTTAGCACACCTCGGAACGATGAGGACTTTTGAGATTTTCTTTATAATGATGTTTTGAACAACTATGCCAATATTCAGCTTTATGGGAATTTATGTAAACTTGAATGTGTAAATAGACCGGACTATATTCAGCAGTAAAAGTTTTATCACACTTTTGCTTCATTAATTTGAATATGACCTCCATTCGTGAAGCAGTTCGTAATAGTAGAACAGAACTTTTTTTCTTAAGTACACTTGTGTGTGTTCTCCATTTTCTTTACTTCAATCTAACAACATTAGTACTGTATCTTAATCACTGTTTACTACTAAAAATTGATAAAGATTCTCCATAAATTCCAAAGAATATTAGGGTTAGGCAAAATTTCCATAGAAATATAATTGATACAGGCGTCCCGGAGGTGTGAAGATTGGATGGAATTACCACCAAACATTCATATCACTTTTTGTCCTAGAAAACTTTTCGTCACTGAGTATCAGACTTCTAAGTTGAGAAATAAATTTTTTAATAATCGAGAAATTTTAAAAAATGTCTGTAATTACAAGGAATTTCTTTAATTGTTGCATTAAAAAAGATGTTGGAAAATTTATGTGTGTAAAAACTATTTTTATATTATATTTGTTTTTGAAATAATTAGAATAATACATGTATTTTTTGTTACCTGGTTTGTATTGGATGATCCACTGTTGTATTTTTACTTTATTGTTATTACAGAGGATGATTTGTTTCCACTATTTAATTTTGCTTTTGGCGCTTACTATTTGCTTTTTCGTCCATCACTAAATGCATGCAATCATCGATAATCTTGGTTATATTACTGATATAGAGCTTTTTAGAAAACTTATTGAGTTTTTGGTGAGCATCCGGAACTTTTAGAACTACTATTGATTTTTCGATAGATGAATCTATATGGCATAGTATCAATCATAACAATTATATTATGATTATTTTTGTATTCTTACAAAGATAATTCCTGATAATTCTTCAAGAGAATCTTCAAGTTTCAGTAAAAAATGTAATTACTAAGAATGACTGGAATTTGTAAATATTGACAAATTATTGAATTTTTATTTCTCAAATTTCAGAGGCTGTTTTTCAGTAGCGAAGTACTGGATAAAAAATTATGTGAAGGACTAATACTAATGGGATTCCATATTCACTTTCTCCCATTGCTTGGAGAATCACTTTTATTCTTTCTTCTATCTTATTCCTTACTTTTTTTATGTCCATATTTCAAATTATTTTTCAGCAATGCCAAAGGAATTTCTCAATCTGGAGTTGAATTATCTAAAAATGGACCTGCTTCTAAGACGAAAAATGGCAGCAGTACTCAGAAATCTATTGTTCCTGTGAATCCAAAAGAAAATGGTGCAAATGTACGTAATAACTATGGGCAATGTAAAATTGTGTTGGAAAAATGTCCTGCTAACGTAGTGGATCCCAATGATATTGAATTTAAAACAATACCCAAGGTGGAGAATTATGGAGTTCCAAAATATTCGTCACCTTTAGAATACATGAAATGGTAAGTTGTGTTTTTGTGAACTTGATCAACTTGTGACAAAATTAAAGGCCGAAGGTCATACATACTATGTGATTTATAAAATGGAAAGTATCCATCGATAAATTGCCTTTTCGTTGTGTTCATACCAAGCTGTTGTTGTTTCGCAGGAATATCTGTGTTTAGCTGCGAATTTCAAACATAAAAGGGTCTCAAATATTAAACCTTTAAATGTAAAATTCAAGGAAAGATCAAATTTTTTTCGATTCATGTGAAAGACCTTTAAAAAAAAATAACGGTATATTTTAAGGCCAGATGGGAAGATTAATCTTAACAAAATCCGCCATTGGGTTAAAAGTAGACCCATTAGAAATTTTATTTTCTCAATGTTGTTAAATTTTAGTCGTTAGCTGTGAAATAATGATTTGAATATTTATAAGAAACAGGAGATGTGTCTGATATGGTTAGTTACCAAATAAAACTAATATGTAATATTGTTGACTTATTTATATTGCAAAAATTCATTGTATATTGGCGAATAAAACACTATAATTCATCATGTGTGATAAACAACACGTTTCAACTTAATTTTCAAGTATAAAGGAATACAGAATGCATTGAGATATACAGGTTATTCTATTATGGTGGGGAAGGGCCCGGATACATATTAAGAAATGGTGAACTTCTAATTGGTTTTTCAGTGTTTGAATATTTATGGATTTCGTTTATTTTCAAGCACTTCAAACAATCCTTTGTGACGTTATTGCAGATTTTTAAGTTTTTTTTTATGTTTGACTAGGCGAGGGGGTCATTTATTTGTTTACCTATTTTCTTTGAAATCAGCCTATTCACCAAATGTTATTATTTCGGACTATATTATTATATAGATTTCCGTAAAGAAATTTTCCTAAAACAGTTATTGTGAATGCTCTGTAAGTTGTGGAATTGAGATCAGCACATTAATGATTATTGGAACTAAAAGAACCTTAACCTAATAATTTCATCCATGAATGTACTTGTGCTAAAAATGTTAAAATTTAATAGAATATTACTTCTAGAAATTGTTAGATCTAAGGAATTTTATTTATTATTTGTTTCTATTTCAACTGAATTTTAAGATGAATGATATTTTGAGACATTATTTTCTAAGTTATGCATAAAAATATCTAGTAAAAGAATACTTAGAATTGACCCCTTTATTAAGCCAGATTTTTGGAAAAAGAATTTAGATTTTAATTGGAAATAGTTCTGTGTGAGTTATTAGTGGATGGACTTTATTTTCTTCTAGAAGGTTTTTTATTAGGCATATGCATTCATTTGTTGGAATACTTGGAAAAATGTTTTTTACATCAAATTAGTTTTTTTACATTTAAAATTTTTTATTTCGCTATTTTGTGGAATTTTTCATTGCATATTAAGGTGAAAATTTAGTCAATTCAAATTTTCAATTAAGAAATTTAGAAGTACAGCTGAAGGAGTTAATATTAGAAACTTCTGGTCTCATCGAATTTCCTTCTTTGTGCAATTTGATTAGCCGGTACATTTCAGTGAGATAATTGAAATTAGCTTATGAATCAATCTGGATTTTAGCAAGGCCAACCGGTTTAAACCATTTGTGTTTGTTGATTGTTTTTTGTAAACACATCTGAAATACAATTAGAAAAATATTTTTTAGCATACAAATTTTAATTATTAATGGCATGAATTTCAACAAAATCTGAAAGATCAAAAAAATTTTTGTGTTTTCCTCAGGAATATCTAATATTGTTATATAACATTTTTGATTGGAAAGACAATGTTTTCAACTGAAAAATTTCATTCTATTTCTTTACAGTAAAAATAAAATACAAAATCCCATGGAAATTCTATGCCCTTTTGAATTGGATGGTTTGTGCCGAGATAAAGACTGTGTATATAATCATTTTAATAAGGATGAGAATTAATATTTTAACATTCGAAAGGTGATATTTTTTCAGTGGTAGTTTTGTCCCCAACATCTCGTTTGGACTAAGTGAAATATTTTGTTGTTTCCTCATTAAGAGTAAATTTTTAAATGGGAGTGAAATGTATGAAGTGATTGTATTAAATTACCACATAAATTGAGGATGAAAATGCAGTTCCTAGTTTAGATAGAGGCTTAAGTAATAATGTAAGAGTAGTGTCCATAAAGTTACCAAAAATCTAGGTAAACATTACCCCAAGACAACCTATGGATATTATAAATAGAGTACATTATATATACTTCATGTGATATCCTCAATAGGAATCTGAGGTGAAACCCAAAGCTTTATCTTTTGTCAAAAATTGTTAGCCTCAACATTTTATGCATCTTCAAGTAAATTTTTCCGTTATTGAAAACATTCAGTACTTATTAATAAGGTGAATAAATCTAAAATGTTTTTGAAAATAGGTTGAAATCCGCCACATGTAAGTCAATCACAAAAATTAAACTTCTGTGAAACTTTTTTTTATTATTATAATACATTTATTAACCATCAGAATCTTAAGCCTAGTGATTTATTTACCTAATTAATATCCAAAATGTTTCATCAAGTGGTTCGCATGAAATCAATATATTTAATCAGTACTTATCAATAATGAGATTACAGATCATCTCTGAGCTTTAAGGATTTGAAATGTTCCCTCTTGAAAATATTCAATTTGCAATACCACAACTTAAATATGGTTGCAAGCAATTTTGTTGTTATTATTATTATTTATTATTATCCTGATACTCCTAGATCTTCTGTGAAGATCCCTCAGAAGCTTTTTCAGCTTGTACGAGTTAGGAGTTCAGTTGTGTTCTGTGTAGGCTTTGTTACTGCGATCTTGCGCCACTTTAGGTCACAGTTCTTACTATGGAGTAATAAATTTGAAGAACTGTTCCAAAGATATATAATCCAGCATGTTTATTGAAAATATACCTAGATAAGATTGTTTTTCAGGGTCAAATGGCGCTAAACAATTGCAGCTTTGCTTTTACGTGGGTTACTGGCTAATTTCAATTTGTTTAATTGGATATTTTTAAAAGGAAAAACTCTCAATCATTTATTTATGAATTATTTAAGAGTGTTAGGTATTGCTTTTTGGTTAAAAATTCTAACATTTTTAGTGGTTTCTAGAACTTTCAAATAAGAGCTCAAACATACAAATTCGAATTTACAAATTAAGTCAATATAAATCACATTATTCATAATGTTTTCATATTTTGGCTATGGTAACGTTTATTTAGATATAAGCCTTTCATACTACATGTTTTGAGAGGCATATGATCACTAACTCCCCAGAATTAGCTTAACAGGAAATCAAATTAAGCTGCCTCATTATTTTGACACTGGAGTCTTATAATATGAAATAACAATGATTATTGCCAATTTAAAATACGTTTTATCCATTTCAAAGTTTGTTTTGGCATCCCAAATATATTGCATGAAAGTTATTTTTGCTGCTGAAATAATAAATTACTTTTGAAAAATTTATGTTCTTGGCAGCCTTTCTTGTTACAATGGTTACAGAACTTGCTTTACACTTCTCCTCAATATTTATGTGGTTTTGGGTATAACAACAGTACAAAAAAGATGCCATTTAATTTATGTTTACTGAAGTTAAACGAAGTAAAATATGTATATTTTTATATTTTTATTGATTATTCAAATAAAATATTATTACTAATTTGTTTTTTCATTGAATCTCCCGTTTCCTTTCATGTATTATTTGATAAATATTTAGTCACTAGGTAAAAAAATTAAAGAGCAACTAAAATAATCTGTTGGAAATTTTTAGATAAATCATTAATGGGAAAAAATTAAATATTTATTTCAGAATATTTGGTGACTAACATTCCGCACACCTATTTATTTGTTTGTTTAAGCATAATGGGTCACAAATGGATCATATGATTCAAAACAGAACGCATTCAGTAGGAGAAAAACATAAGCAAATCATTAATATCGCAAAAAATAAAGCCATATTTCCGCACAGCAGCATTCGCCACGCGGCCCTTATGACCGCCACATTGTCGTGAAGCACCAACAGCCCCGCTGTGAGTTTTCCCTGCTTTTTTCGTTTAATTGCTTCTCTTAAATTACGCAAAGTGATTGCGTATGATGCTGCTGTGATGCTTTGACCCTTTCTAGTGTATTCTATCAATAAAATACCTTTAAAATCCCAAAAGGCCTTATCCATTATTTTTCCAGCGAATTGGGTGACTTTAAACTTCTTTGGGGTCTTTGCACGCTTTTAAATCCACTGTATGGAGTCTTGTTTACTCTGAGGATCATAGTGATGAACCCACGTCTCATCCTCAATAATCAGTGAAAATGGTCGATGGATCTTCTCTACAGAGTTCTAAAAATTCCTTACAGCACTCGACTCGCACTTGCTTCTGAGATGCGGTGAGCCTTCTCGGTACCCATCTTGCACTGACCTTTGAGAGGTTAAGATGATCATGAAGGATAGGATTTGTGCTACCCACGGATATGTTTGTGATCTGCTAACATCTTGATTTTTATTTTGGCATCTTCAAGTACCAGTTTTTCCACTTTTTTCATATTTTCTTCAGGCATGCCGCTAACATGCCCGTCGTGCTGCTTCGTGAGGAACTTTATAACGGCGCGATGCTCGATTTTCTTCATCATTGTGGCGTCATTCAGTACTGACAGTTTACTGAACTAGTAATAAATTAGTGAAATTTTATATTTATACCCTCAGATAGTGTCATTAGTAAATGAGATAATTAGATTACTCACATTATTAGCAAATCACCCCGATTCTGAATATCTTACACACAGAGGAGTTTTGACCGGTATTCGTTCTAAAAAGTATTTGAAATAATTAAGAATGTCTCAACAGCCTGCTTTGAAAACTAAATTAAAAATAAAATTTTAGAATATATTGCTGCTTTTTGAACTATTCCCCTCATTTTGAAGGAAACGTGTCTTCGATCTTGCAGTGGAATATCATGTTTTTGCATCATACCTGGACTTTTTTTCAACTCTTACACTATATGGTTCTGGTAGTGGGGATTTCAAACAACAGTTGCAAAGGAAAGTCCTCTATGTATGGATGTGAAATGACTTCATATTCTGCTGTGGCGTGCCCGCTCATTTCGCCTAATTCTACTCTGCTCTGCTGCAGCTTCTCGATGTAGCATATAAGGTGCGCGACTGGTATCAGACAATACCTAACTAATTCGTCCTCGCTGGGGTAGGGCAGAGTACAAGCGTTCAGCAACTGACGTTCCAACGTGGAAGAGTTCAGGTGCGCATGCTCAGAATGAAACGCCGCCTCCCAAATTAACAGGCAGAAGCTCCCTCGTAACACCCGCATTTCCTTCATAGCTTCACTGGAAACTTTGACAATTCCTCTTCCAATGAGCATTCGTTGAAAATTTTTTCAAAATATGGCTCAACTGACAATTTTGAACAAACATGGAGGAGGTATATTTTTATCCGGCCCTTCATCAATTTATTTTCAGTCTGATATTAAGTCGTAGGGTGATTTTAAAGGTTCTTAACAAACTAGCGAAGCCGCCGTTCGACCCTTCATCCAGTTTCATATGTACAGAATAGAACTCGACGAAGACCACGCTAAAAATTAGTTGCTAAAATAACGCCGCACAATGTAGATCAAAGTTGAACTTGATATTTTTGTTTTTTGAATAGACATGAGTTCAAAGCCCTGTTCAAGTAAAAGGAGTTGTGTAAATAGTTAACCACCAAAAATTCTCCTTGGACAGTAAATTGGTTGAAGCAAATATACTTGTTTCTTGTTCCTCTGGAACCGCTAGGTTGGACAAGAATCCCCTAATGGAGACAATATGGCCGTTGGAGAAATAAATATCGTTAACGACCCTTTAGTTGGACGAGAGAAAATCATATTTCATAGCGGGGTCTTGAGAGGAGCTAACAACGAGATACTAGTGGATTGTCGAGGAGAATTTGAAGCGATGGAAAGAATATATAGAAGGCCTATTCAGTGACAATCAGCCAAATCAGAAACCTCAAGACGTCGAGTTGAAAGAGGCAAGCCCTGGTATTACAAGTGATGAGGTTATACGGGCTATCAAATTACAGTAGAAAGGCAAAGCCACAGGCCGAGATAGAATACTTGCAGAAACTCTTAAACTATTGGCAAAATAAGAAGGTACGGGACTGCATGTGTTGACAACGCTGTTTAACGCCATTTACTGACTAGCAAAAATTCTCTCAGATTGACTCACCTTTGTCTTCATCACACTACGGAAGAAAATCAGAGACTGTGGCGATTATAGAATGATAAGCTTGATGTCCCATGTGTTAAAGACATTTCTAGGCATCGTACACACTCGGATCTATCAGAAGTGTGAACAAAAAATAGATACAAACCAGTTTGGCATCAGAAAAGGCTTGAGAATTGTGAAGCGCTCTTCTCGCTCAATGTATTAGCACGTAATAGTAGAGATATGAATGTCGATATATATGTATGATTTATCGACTACAGAAAAATCTTTGACTGGGTGTCTCATCAGAAATAGGCAGAGATTCCCAGGACCTCAGTTGTACATTCTAGGGACCTACGAATTATTACTGAGCTCTATTGGGGCTAAATTGCTAGAGTTAGGGTGGATGGGGCAACATCTGATCAAGTGGCTGTGCAGAAAGGTTTACGCCAGCATTGTGTACTCGCTCCTATTCATTATCTACTCCGAGAAAAAAATGAGAGAGGTACTTGAGAGCGTGAATTTTGGTATCAAGATAAATGGTAAAGCATCATCCGATACCCGGATGGCACGGTGATAATAGCTGACAATCTCGCGGACTTACAAAGAGCCAATGAATTTGATTGTGGAGCACAGTCGTCGTTTCGGACTATACATCAACGTTACCAAAACAAAATTCATGGTTTTCTCTAAACATCAGAAACAGGCTGTTCGGTACATTACAAATACACCTGTAGAACAAGTTAAATGAATTAGATACTTTGAAGTTATAAATTGTGAGAGTAATCCCAAAGTTGAGATGAAGGCTCGCATAGAGCAGGCTCGAAATGCTTTCACTAACATGAGAAAACTATTCACTTCACGTGATCTTGGTCTACAGCTGCGCTATTATGTTTTTCCTATCTGTATGGATGCGGAAGATTGAATTTTACCTAGGACCTTGGTGTGTTTAATCTATAGATTTATGTCATAGTAGTGTAACGGATATTTCTTAAAATCTCATATCTCTCAAATTTCCGTTCTTAGAAAAAAAAATGCTATATTCGAATTCAGATCATCAAATTTCTATAAATTCGGTTCCAAATACTTAGGCATCAAATCATCTGTTGGCCTATGTTATATATTAAATGTATATGTTTCCTATTTCTTCAGAATATTTGAATTCTTGTTGTTTTGTCGTTTTGAATTGATTCTAATTTTGTAAATAAATAAACCTTAATATCACTATTGTTTAAATAATGATACCATTTTTCTGCAAGTTTTGGAATCAAGCCTATTTTGTATGAGAAGAGGAGGGTGATTGTCCACAAGATATTCAAGTAGTTCTAGATCAGAAATTAATTTTTTTATTCTAAATAAAAATAATTTAGATAATCCAAAATATATAGTTTTTTTTTTTTAATATATAATCATGATTTGTATAAATAAATTGAATGGCTGCTCATCAAGTTAGAAATTGTGTTAACTATCAAGAATACCAAATGACTTCAATATATTATATTTCAAGTTTAGTGTCAACATTCTCACATTAATAATGAATCGACATTATTTTAGTTTAAGACTAGCATTAGCATTAAGAAAAAATAGTTCTACTATATTTTTATCCTCTCAGTTTAGTCAGGTATAATTATTATAATTACATATAAATATACTACAATTTCCATTATTCTCGCCTACTATCACGGCTTCTTCAACATCTCTCAGTACATCTCCATATTTCACATCAGTGTCAATGGGCAAAAGTTGGCTGGCCTTCAACAGCAATTTTCCAGCATTTGCATATTGCTTTGCTTGATCAGGTTGTTGACATGCTATGTTTTTCAGACATCCATGGTTACCTTGGAATAATAATATTCAAATTAATTTAACTCATCATAATATTTCCTCTGTAGTCTTAAATCTCAAATAAAAATTATCTCTAAACGTTTTGGAGCTAAAAAGTTTTCAGATATTTATAACTGTTATGCTTTACTCTTGTTGAATGAATTTTGACCTCTCGAAAATAATTAAGGTTCCATGCGATATGGTCTAAAATTAATTTGAGGCTTATTTGATTGAAAATTGACAATGAACAAACATTTCTAGAAAAAATATAGATGGACCATGTGGTTCTTAATGATGACCCATTTTGCGACCCAAGTAAAAGCATTTGTATCTTCAGGATCAGTCATTCTTGGTCGTGTCATTTAATAAATCTCTCGATGGTCAAAGTAAACCTACCAGTCAAGTACTCCAGATATAGTAAAATTTCATCTTCAGTGAAAACTAAATTGTCAATTCGAGGTCGTTTCACTTCACCCATACTTCTCCCATAATACTCATGTTCCTTCTCCTTCAAATGACCTATGCCAATTGAACCCGCAGCAAATATCAATGCTTTCAGAAGTACAAGCACCAGAAGATTCGTTAAATTCAATGAAACTACTTGAGAACCCGCTGCTGCTGTTGGATAGTATCCTCGGGAGAAGAAGTTGCTTGCCAATGATGATAAAATACCCTTGGCTTCAATGTCCCTGAAAATTATTCATCTATAAGTTCGTTCAGATAACATATGCGTTCATAATGGATATTTAAAGGTAGCAGAAACATATTAGAATTAATGTGACTATAACATCATGCAATCTCTTTAAAGAGACCGACGTGAAGGTTTTTAAAGTTCTGATCAACGAATTAGTCAATTTCAAGAATTTATTTAATTTTGCATCAAAAACAAGATCGAAAATTAACGACATTTGGGCAAAACGATAGCACGTTGTTCCATAGCACAAGTGTTCAAAGAAGCAGGTCATTGTTGATCGGAAACAAAATTTGTTTTTTTCAAAATAATGAGAAATACCTTTTGGTAGGACTCAAATCATGCTCATGTGTAATCGCAGATTCCACAGTTGTTATTTGCAAGAACTGTGCACTCATAAATAGACACCACAAAATTATATTAGAATTGAACATTTCTTCTTCAATATACCTTCACTTCCGAAATTACATACGATTCTGCTATTTTTTCTTCGGAACTAGCATTTTTATAAAATTCACGAGTGAAATCGCTGAGTATAATATACAGAAGTTAATTTTTTATCCAAGATGTTCTTCTTGCATGGATACAATGCCATGAAATATTTTCCTTCATTGTTTCTGCTTGACGACTCGATCGAATTACAGCTATAATTTGTCTCTTTGTTAGTGATTGCTCCTGATAATATGAAAATTGTTTTCACTGATATAATAATAGATTCGTTTACTCCAACTTTCCAAATCATGTCACAGTAATAGCGTCAAATGTGATTTCAATAAAATATAGCTTTTAAAGCCGATCCAGTTTGCGAACGAAATCAAGTTTCGAAGGATGTGATTTTTAGCAACTATTGTGACGATGCAAATTGCATCGGACACAGTTTATCCAGGCACATTGAGCAAACAAACAATTTCGCATTGACGCCTCCCTTGACGAAACAGCTTCAAAATTGCACTACGTTTGTTTGGCATTCTAACACTCTGCAAAATAAAGTAAGATCAAACTGAAAATTCACATATTAGTACCAGAAAGTGTAGAGAATCTAATAGAATAAAAATTATTTGGTTGCGCTAAAATACTTTTGTTCCAAACACAGTAAAATTTGACCGAAGTTTTTCTTGTCACCCTGTAAATTCATCATTAGTTTTTATGGTTATTTTCCCGATATGTAACCATGATTCATAAAGATTCGATAAACTCGTATAATTATCTAATTATCACAAAAAATGTTTTACTACAACAAACGTAAAACTCAGTTCGTGTACGGTGTTCACTGGCGTTAAGTACACTAGAGATTTCAGATGGTCCCATAAAATGAAATCTAAACTATTTAAGTCTGGGGATCTGGCGAGCCATGCCTGATGTCCACCCCGTCCAATCCACCTGTTTTCATAATTTTCGTTCAAATACTCTCTAGCGGATAAAGTTAACCGATTCTGTTTACATCATTTTTGTTTGGTTTTATTAAATTTGAATTTTAAAACCTTCTGTTTTCCCAACTTTAATGACAATACAGAAAAAGAAACTTCATTATATTTAAGTAATTACCCAAAATATTTACAGTTTTATGAAGATGATTTTTGTTCCGATATTAATGATTGGTCCATTGAGTTGAAGGAACATAATAAATAAGGGGACGTTGTAATTGTGTATATCCTTTATTATTTAGAAAAACTGGTCAATGGAGAAAGTTCGAGAAATAATGTCAACATTGAAAAATACAGAAAAAATTTGAAAGAAGGCGTAATAAATTCTTCGGATAATATGGCTGAAAGATGTTAATTTTGCGGAAATGTGTTTTCGTATTCAACAGTAAGATGTAGTAGCAGATGTTGTCCATAGAAAATGTATTTCCCAAAGCGAATCAAACGATTTATTTGAAATTTGTCAAATATGTTCGATGAATTAGAATTAAATTATTTTCTCATATATCACCTTACAATTTATTGAAGCTCTCAAGAAAATGCGGGTGTTACGAGGGTGCTTCTACCTCTTTATTAAGGAGCCTGCGCACCTCAACTCTTCGGACAGGTGTGCGTATCTCTGCCAGTGACGCCAGTGATCATGTATTCCACTTTGGAACGGTCGTTGAACGCTTGTGCCTTTCCCTACTTAAACCCGGCGGGGACGGTCAGTCAGGAATTTTTAGACTAGTCGTGTCCTCTATGTGATACGCCGGTCAAGCTGCAACAAAGCAAGGCAGGAGGAGCGAACAAGGCGGTAGCTACATACTAGGAAACAGTCCGCGGCTGGTTTGGATGCGGTGCCATCTCCAGCGGAGATAGTTGCTACCGCAACTAAGAAACTGAACCAGAAAAAACCGTTCAGAAGACGCACGATTCCACAAAAGATCGTGAATCTAATCAGGGAGCGAGAAGAAAGTTCCACAGGTATGGTCTCCAGTCCGACAAGACGATAGTCAACAATCTCCAGCTAAAACTTCAGTATCTCCACACTGATGACAACTCATTGTGGAAGATGTCAAAAGTCCTGAAATCCGAACGAAAACCACTCCCACCCATACACAGTTCAGCTGGTCAAATCGTGAACACGGAGGAGGAAAAAGCCGAAGAATTTGCCGACAACCTACAACTCCAATCTAGATCCAACATAATCGACACCGATTTGGACAATATGGAAAGAGTCGAAGAAGCTGTGAGCGGAACTATCGAATCCGAACCAGCAGATGTAGATTCCACCGAGACGATTTCAACGTCGGAAATCTACCAAATAATTTCCAGTTTCAAGTTGAGGAAGGCTCCAGGACCTGATTGTGTCTCTAACAAGATGCTGAAGAATTTACCGGAAAACGCAGTATCCGCCCTGGCAGACATCTGTAATGCAGTATTCAAACTCCGCCATTTCCCTGCTAGATGGAAACAAGCGACCGTGATCTTCATTCCGAAACCAGGTAAAGATCATAAATTCCCCCAAAATCATCGACCCATTAGTCTACTGTCGTCTATCGGGAAAATTGTCGAAAGACTTATTCATTTCCGCTGATCTGACTTCGCCACCAGAATTAATATTCTCCCCGATGAACAATTCGGGTTTCGACCCCAACACTCCACCACTTTACAACTACTCGGAGTCGTAGAACACGCCCAAACTAGTTTCGAATGGAAACAAGTAACCGGTGCAGTATTTCTCGATATCTCGAAAGCGTTCGACACAGTTTGGCACGACGGCCTCGTCTTCAAACTCCACGAAGCGAAAGTACCAAATCAGCTGTGTCAACTCAACTCAACGCAATTTACAAAATCGCTCCGTCCAAGCGAAAATTTCCAACGCGATTTCTCAACCTAGAAATCTCGAAGCCGGTGTGCCCCAGGGCAGTGTACTCTCCCCACTTCTATACGCTCTTTACACAGCAGATATTCCCAAAACCGATCGCTCTTGGCTGGCAGTCTTCGCAGACGACACAGCAATACTAGTCCGATCCAAAAAGCTAGACTACCAAATATCTCCAGGAAATCGTCGACAAACTGTAAGAATGGTGCTGCAAACGGCTTATCAAAATCAACCCCGAAAACAGTTCCGCTATGCTCATGGCACGCAGAATAGCTCCCCGTCAGGACACGTCGAAATGTTCGGCGAAAATATCCCTTGGGAGTCGCAAGTCAAATACTTGAGTGTCATTCTTGACAAGCAACTCTCATTCAATCAGCACCTGGACCACGCCGTCCGAAAGGGAAAAATGGTACTAGCAAGACTGTCTCCGCTGCTTTGCCGTCGCAGTAAAATGTCCATCTCCAATAAACTGACCCTCTATAAAACTATAGTCAGACAGTTACAAATTTTCCAAAATAAAATACTCTGGACCATATTCAACGTACCCTGGTTTGTTCGCAATTCCCAACTCCACTCCGAGGCGAACTTACCACCGTTAAAAGAATTTCTCCATGAAAACACTCGCTAAAGCAGCGAGCCATACCAATCCACTAGTCAGACAAGCCGTCGGTTATGATAACTCATCGTCCAGATATAGGCGACCCAAGCTTGTAGTCCAACTCAACCCCAATGACCATCACTAAATCAGTGGTTCTCCTAAATCAGCACCTAGTGCAAACACTTCCAAGACAAGTCCGATAAATAACCCCCCGATGGAAGGTTGACACACCTTTCACAGTCTCAACTGTCTGAAAACCTCTTCTGGATAAGTGCTCTAGAGGAGGTGGACGTCCAAGCCATTATCATTGCCACTCTCAAATCCCGATAGAGTTAAAGGAGTCTAAGACTCGTATAACTCGAAACAGGACTTTTAGTTGGTAGACTCCCACTTTTTGCAAACTAGCTCACTGAGCTAGTTTGGGAGAGCCCACTAAACTTAGATTTAGGGAACCAAACACTGTTTCCACTCCTTATGAGTGGGGTGGATTCGTCCATAGGGAGGATTCAACTTGTATAAAAAAATTGATACCTTCACATAATTTAATTCTTTGATATATAACCATAGAGAAATACTTAATATAACCACTACTTAATGACCCTGACAATATAAAATGTCAAAACAGAAAGAGGGGGTATGATAGGAATAATCATTGCCAATATTTTTTATTTGGATGTGTGACAATGTGTGTCTCTTTACAGATGTTCATTTGAAGAAGTTATTCCTGAATGGATTTAGTAGCAATTAATTAATTGCTTATACTTTTATGCTGAAAACTTCCACCTGCACTTTATCTACATTCCTAATTACTGTAGAATGGATTATTGAAAAAATTCCATTTAGATGAACCTTGAAGTAATTAATTCATATCCTTTCATGCAATAATATTCTGCGTAAGGAATGCTAAAAGTAAAGAATCGTATTAATAATGCCAAGACGAAATGATTTTAATGATGGTATTGTCAGAGGACAAACAGTATTTAGACAAGATAGTGAACCCCCCAGCTACGAAGAGGCCATAAATCCAAATGGTAACTGATACATATTGTGCTCTTGAATAAACTTTATATTCTTCTCATAATTTCCAGCACCACCACCGACTTATGATTCATTATTTGGTAGGGTGCGTGAAGTTCGAAAATCAAGCAAGGGCATTATCGATTTTCTTAAAAATATAGTAATAATTATTTTAGGAACACGTGAGTTTTTTTATTATTGCTATTTATGATTTAAACTCATGACATCAATTTCAGTTGGCTGTACAATAATTCTTGGCATAACAATAGTAATACCGATATGTATGATAACAATTGGAATTATTTATATGCATGATTGCCCTCAGGGTGAATACATTCCAGTTTATTTAGTTGTAGGAGGTAAGATATAATTTATTCATTATAATTGCTGTGATTGAAGGTTTTATGTATGGATTTCACCAGCAAGTGACAACCCAACTTGTTCTCTAAAAACTATGTGATCATAGGATATCTTAGAATTCTCATTAAAAATAGCTTGAACAGTAGTCTCTTGTGCCTTAGGTTTGTTGATATCCAGACTGATTGTAGCAGTCTTCATTTCTTCATTGTGGCGTTTTGTGTATTGGACACCCGGATCATTAATTTGTTATAGATTTCTTCTCTTTTTTGTTTGATGAAAACCCACATATCACTATTCATCAACTATCAAACCATCCTATCAACCAGAAAATGGCCACATACCTGTTCCGTCTCATTAGAGACAGCTCTGTCGTTCGACATTATTTTTTCATCGATACTTAGGTCTTTCACGTTGATATTATGATCTAGCAATTTTGATATTTGTTTCGAACTGTTTAGTTTTATTCGACACTTCAGATTATAATATATATGTTTTCTAATGGTTATATATGGCCTTAGAAAACATACAAACTCTTTTAGAGCATTTTGATATATTTATGCCTGTCAATTTCACATGACACGGCTTTCGGAATTATTAACTATTTCTGTCTTTATTCTACCAGTATTGATCTCATTATTTTTCTATAACCATAAGAAGGTTTATTTCATTAATTCGGTCCACCCAGAAACAGTCTTTCCAACCAATTACGTTAATTTTCGTCTTTTTGTTAGAAGGGATGCATCGAGCACCTCTAACGTTCAGTCTGTGAAAAGACTCTAAAATCATTATCGTTTGGGTAGTCAAACTTGTCGTAAGTAGCTTCTGCTACATTATTTATTATCATTCAGGTAGTCAAACTTGTCGTATGTAGCTTCTGCTACATTATGCATTATTGTTCGGGTAGTCAAACTTGTCACACGTAGCTTGTGACATTTCGGTCCAAGCTATCGCAGTTATTATTGTTAATATAGTAATCCAGTCAATTGCTAAAGTTTTGGCAAATTTATTACATATGTGTTTTGTGTATTAATCATACCTTTTGACTTGGTTTATATACAGTAAACCAAGAATTAGTTCGTTGTTATCATAGTGTAATACACAGTGGCGGATTAAAGGTCCAGAGCGCCCTAGGCAATAACTTTGTCGGCGCCCCTGTACCGGCCATAAATGGCCATCTTAATTAAAAATTCTGAGCTCGCGCGCCCCTTGTAACTACGCGCCCCTAGGCACGTGCCTAGTTTGCCTTACGGATAATCCGCCACTGGTAATACAAGTATTTTACCTTAATTCTTTACAATCCTTGTTGGTTTATCTTATTAGATGAATAAAAGTAGTTTATCATCGAGTGTGTGGATAGCTCAGCGGGAGAGCATCGGACTCGTGACCGGGAGGTCCGGGTTCGAATCCTGTTCAGGTGGAAAATAAATTTTTCAGTTGGACGGGTGTCTGCCACCATTTCACTGTTGGGTCAAAAATTAACAGTGCTGTGACCTAAAGTGGCGCAAGATCGCAGTAACAAAGCCTACACAGAACACAACTGAACTCCTAACTCGCACAAGCTGAAGAAGCTTCTGAGGGATCTTCACAGAAGATCTAGGAGTATCAGGATAATAATAATAATAATAATAATAATAATCGAGATAACTACATACAAGTGCCCTTGAAGTAAAACTTCGCTAAACTATGTCAAAAATACAGTCCACTAAACCCATCCAAAATAAACATTGATATTAATTAATTTGCAATTGCCTGTTATTTCAAAATACTGAAATAATAGGCAAAATACTGGGGTAAACTGATAGTGGTACGAAATAGTACCTATGAATCAAGATGATTCTATTATAGAATTAAATATTATTAACAGATCGCATCCAATAACAGCCAATTATGATCGAGAAAATTTCAGCCAAAATACAAAATAAATTGCATTGAGTCTTGTATACCATGTTATAAAAGATTTAATTAAAAAATACATTTCTATTCCGTACATGAACAGAATATCGGATAATATTACAAAGTATTTTAAAATAATATTTGACTCAAATGTAGCTTTTAGAATGATTAATAATTTAGCAATTTCCATAAGAAATAATGAAGATAATACTAAAAATGGTAATAAATTTGGAGTTTATAAATTAACTTATAACAATTGCTTGATAGTATATATTGGTCACATTGGTAATTCCTTCATCCTTCAAGAAAAGAATATATGAACTCCATAAGAGTTATACGTCAGACACCTCACATTCAGCATACACCAGACATTTGAAAGAATTTGGATATAATTTGAACAACTATGAAATCATCCATAATGAAAGTAAAAGTACCAGACTTATGCTGTTAGAAGCATTTGATATTAACATGGTACAAAACCCTTAAAATTCTTCTGTCGACACATCTCCCTTGTTGAATATTTTTATTTAAGTATTTCTGATAATTGACTTCAATATATTTTACTGTTATCTGTATCCTTTTTTCAAGTTTGGCCAAAACCATACCTAAATAAAATATGTTGTTATTTTTTTAGAGTTAGTTCAACAATGTAAACAAATATGGTTAATTTAATGAATTTGTGAAAATTATTTGCCAACAAATAATTTTTGTTCTGGGTGTGGCACTTATAATATCACTGAGTATATTTAAAATCAGTTCACCTACTACAATTCAACTTTAAAAATCCATTTTTTCAGGGTTATTTGGAATTTTGAAACAAGTTCTTCACTTATCCACTAGAGTGAGGCAAACCGAAGAGGAAAGAAGAGAAGAAAACTTAAGACAGTCACCAACACAAACTTTGCTGAATTGCTTTATGCTGGGATGGTTTATAATAGGTAATATTTTCATTGCTTCGTTCCTACTAAATCTATTAAATATATTAAGACTGAATAACCAATTAGGAGTTCTTTGGAACCAGTCTAATAAAGTGAGCAGGGACTGTATATGATGGATAAAAACACAGAATTCTGCGTTCTGTCATCCAACAATCAAATATACGTCATTTGTTGCAATTTTAGAATTGTTCTGAAGAAACATAAAATCTCCTGAAATGATAAATATGTGGTTAGAAAGCTCCATCCTTCTTCTTTCGATCTGTATCCATAAGAAGGAAGTAAGAAAGAGTGCCAAAAGAATATAATGAACAAAACTTCATATACTTTTTACCAAAGTCATATAATGGAATGAAATAAGAAATTACTTTGTTTTCTATCACTTTTAATTATAACTTATATACAGTGACTCCTGTTTCGTAGTGTTTACTACATTTTCAAACTGAATGAACAAATTAGATCTCAACTATTATATATGCTGATTGTAGGCTTCGGCAGAACTTCGAATAGAGGGGTTTTCCAAAGTTCCGTCTGTTCGTTAAGTAGGTTTATTATTGGTACGTGCCTCTTATATTTTTAAATTTCTATGGATTCCAGGATGTCAAGTATTTTCCCTTTCGCTTCCACGTGCAAGATAACAAGGTTGTTCAATTCTGGGAACGTGTGATCTGTATTGAAGAAATGGTTAGCAAAATTGGAATTATTCTTCCGGCTCCTAAAAGCAGATTGATGCTCTTTGTACCTTTTATGGAAAGGTCGGCTCGTTTGTCCTGTATACACACTATTACACTCTTGACAACTTAGTTTATAGACTCCAGAATTATTCAGTCGGTTCTCTTTGTCTTTCGGATTAAAAAAGAGATTAGAAATTTTATGGGAGGGTGTGAAAGCTGTTACTATGTTAATTTTTGATAAAATTTGAGCTATTTTTTGTGAAATTGGTTTTTTATTGAATAGGGTGAGTTGAATTGTGTTGTTTCTTTAAAAATTTGGTTTAATTTAGAGGCTAGTTTCGCAAGGGGGCTATTAATATATGATACCACAGGGCATATTGGATAATTATCTTTATGAATTTTAATAAGGCCATATAGTTTGGGAGGTGCAGGATTCATATTAATAAGTTTGAATTTATCATAGTCTGATAAAATAATCTGAACATCTTTGAGCGTTGTTTTTAGTTTTAGTTGAATTTTTGCGGTGGGATATCTCTTTTGAGTTCTATGGGCGATTCTTTCTCTAAAAAATTGTTTATTTTCTGGTCATCCAAAGAAGATTATGACCAGAAAATAAACAATTTTTTAGAGAAAGAAGAGAAAGAATCGCCCATAGAACTCAAAAGAGATCCCACCGCAAAAATTCAACAAAAACTAAAAACAACGCTCAAAGATGTTCAGATTATTTTATCAGACTATGATAAATTCAAACTTATTAATATGAATCCTGCACCTCCCAAACTATATGGCCTTATTAAAACTCATAAAGATAATTATCCAATATGCCCTGTGGTATCATATATTAATAGCCCCCTTGCGAAACTAGCCTCTAAATTAAACCAAATTTTTAAAGAAACAACACAATTCAACTCACCCTATTCAATAAAAAATTCAATCGAGCTCACAAAAAAACTAAAAAATGTTATCCTTCCAGTTAATAGTCTTCTAGTGTCGTTTGATTTAGTTAATATGTTCCCGAATATACCAAATATAGAATGCATGAACATAATCGAAAATATCCTAACAAAAAATAACATCAATCCTGTGATAAAAAACGAAATTTTAACCCTTTTCGAACTTTGCGTGGAAGAAAATTACTTTCAATACTGCGGAACACATTCAGAATTAAATGAAACATTAGAATATCTTAATAGTTTGCACAATAAGGTCAAATTCACCATGAAAACACAATTTGATAATATAATAAATTTTCTGGACATAACTTTAATTAACAGTAATAATTAAATTTCCTTTGATATATATAGAAAACCCACATCAACTGATACAACAATACCAAATTTTTCAAACCATCCGATCAATCATAAACTAGCTGCTTATAGATCAATGGTACATAGAGCATTTTCAATTCCTTTAGATAATATTACGTTAAAGAGGGAATTGAATACAATCAGACAAATAGCCACAAAAAATCAGTTCGAAACCAAAACTATAAATTCCATCATAAACAAAAGCAACTAATTCGTAAACAAATTTACCTCATCTCCAAATCAGATCATAATAACAATAAATTCATAAAACTAACATATTTTGGACCAATTTCACAAAAAATAGCTCAAATTTTGTCAAAAATTAACATAGTAACATCTTTCACACCCTCCCATAATATTTCTAATCTCTTTTTTTAATCCGAAAGACAAAGAGAACCTACTGAATAATTCTGGAGTCTATAAATTAAGTTGTCAAGAGTGTAATAGTGTGTATATAGGACAAACGGGCCGACCTTTCCATAAAAGGTACAAAGAGCATCAATCTGCTTTTAGGAACCGGAAGAATAATTCCAATTTTGCTAACCATTTCTTCAATACAGATCACACGTTCCCAGAATTGAACAACCTTGTTGTCTTGCACGTGGAAGCGAAAGGGAAAAAACTTGACATCCTGGAATCCATAGAAATTGAAAAATATAAGAGGCACGTACCAATAATAAACCTACTTAACGAACAGACGGAACTTTGGAAAACCCCTCTCTTCGAAGCTCTGCCGAAGCCTACAATCAGCATATATAATAATAGTTGAGATCTAATTTGTTCATTCAGTTTGAAAATGTAGTAAACACTACGAAACAGGAGTCACTGTATATCAGTTATAGTTAAAAGTGATAGAATACAAAGTAATTTCTTATTTCATTCCATTAAAATGAACTATCACAAAGTAACAGACTATTTTCCATCCAATATTTCAAAGTCATATAAGGAAAAATTTTAAAAACGAATCAAGCTGCGCCTAGATTTTGAACACTGGTTCCAAATTTCAAAGTATCATACTTAGCCATCTGCCTACCAAATTTTTCGGTTTCTTTATAGATATATTTGCAGGTTCCAGACGCCCATTTTTGAAGATTTGAAAGCTCAATCATTTTTCGTAATTTATCTTCATTCCGAAATTATTTGTCCTTATTTCACATGTAAATGCTATATCTAATCAATCGGATTTGTACTGTCATTATGTTTGAAAAATAAAATTTCAAGTGAGAATAACTCATTAACTATTGAGCCATATTTGTCCATTTTTAAATATAACTGATATATTTAGATTCCAAATGCACTAAATGATAGCACACTGTTTCCTAGAACAAGCACTCAAAAACAACCACCTTTATAATTTGGAACATAATTGGTTTGAGTGCTTGTTCTAGGGAATAGTGTGCTAGCTATCGTTTAGTACATTTGGAATCTAAATATATCAGTTATGTTTAAAAATGATCAAAAGTGGCACTGTATCATCAGAAAATTAAAATATTTTTTTCCAGGCTCTGTATGGGTATATAAAGAATATGAACCAAATTATGACCAACATCTGGGGCTTTATTGCAACAAGACGCTTTATCTGTTCGCCTTTTGGTTGATCACATCCGTATATATAATCCTAGGAATTATTACAATATGCTTATGTTCGATAAGTATAGCTACGGTAATTTTTCATACAGATGGTACTGACGGAACTGGTACGACTTCTATTTAGGATTATTATTTCAATGGAAAACTAATGATCTGGTAGAAGAGTAAGTTATCTCCTCTGATTGAAAATTTGATTCATTTGTCACTTATCTGCTTTCACTGATTGATTGAATTTATTTTACTTTAGGAATCTGGAATTATTCTGATTGCATACCTGCAAATAGAATTTTTCGAGAAGCCATTTTTTACAGGATGTAGACTCGCCGATAAAATTAATACTGTTAGGGTGTTATTAGAGGAATATTTTAGATTAGTTTTTGCAAACTGTTCTGAGGAAAATGTAATAAATCTTCAACATTTTTATACATGAAGATTTGCTGCTTACAATAGCTTTCTTTGTTCACGGGTGAAATTCCGAACCCCCCATTCCTAACCAATTTATAAAGACTAAAGTTGATCAGATCATATCTAATTCTGAATAAATTCCAAATAATTTTTACAGCAAACATTTTTTGAACCAAAGCAATTCGAGCATAAGTTCCTGTCATTCATAAGAATTTTGATGTTCTACAATTAGTGAAAAAATGTCTAAATTTGGAAAACATCTTGCGTGAAATCTCGAAGTAAATTGATTGGGGAAAAAAAGGAGAAGACAGCTGAAACTATCCTCACTTGTTTGTTTATTAAATTGCTTATTAAAGCTCAGTTGATAGGTGCAAAATTTTGACATCTTTTTCTTTTTGTTTCAGTCTTGACGAAAATTTATCTTGAATTTAAAAATTGAACAATTTTCAATTTCTGCTAATATTTATTCAATTACAACAATTGCAGTAATATTCACTTAATGTATGATAAATTAATTGTTGTTATTAAATAAACATTAGTGGAAATTGAAAATTGTTCCATTTTCAAAACCTTTTTTTTTCCATTTTAATATATTTATGAACAATCAGGCTATATATATTCTAGAAGCTAATTCATGAACTAGCTTAAGGCTCTCGCATTACTTTATAAGACCTTTTCCATTAAAAAGACCCCTTAAACACTATCTCAAGTCAGCTGGCCAATTCCCTTTTAGTTTTATTTATTGGGGCAGTACCAATGGATGAAATAGATTGTTGTTAAGGCTTTTCCGTTTAGTATGATTAATTTCACTCTTATCTTTAATGACGTCCTTCACATAAGGGATTTGTAAATCTTTCATTCGAAGTATTTATGATTGACTTTCAGGATTATTGATATATTTGAATTGCTTGGATATTCCCAGAGCGCGATACCATACACCCATATACTAGGCTTCATCACTGTCTTGCCAATTTAGATTTTCTATCTACAAGCCAATTTAGTTCTCGGGTTTTCAAGTTAATTTGCTTTCTTTTCTTGACTAAATGTTCCTTCCATATGTTTGCTATTTAAATGCATCACCAAGTATTTTGAACTTGAGATCTCTGGTATTTGTATATTGCTTATATATACTGGTGGATACTGGCCTCTTTGTAAGGTGACATTTACAGATTTTCTTTTAATCTGTTTTGATTTTTTAAAGTGTAGTCATTTTTGTATTTCGTCCAAATGTTTCTGTTGGTTATCGGTGATATTTAGTAGATTTTCATCAATTGTTAGAATGCCTGTTATCTGCAAAAGTTCCCAATATGTTATGAGTATAAGGTCAACTGTGTACAGCATGTACAATAGTGGTGGTCCAATGACACTTCCCTCAGGAACTCCTGATCATATTGGGAAATAGTCCGATTCCTCACTAAGTCGCACTCTGAATGGCCTTCCACTAAAATAAGATTTCAATAATTTATAATAGCATCCAGGCAGATAAATTACAATTTTATATAGCAAACTGGGATGCCAAATTTTATCAAAAGCTTGATTCAAGTCCAAGAAAGTTGATTGTGTTCAAGAGCTTTATTTATTTTACTTTCAATTCTACGATTTGTTAAAGCACTGTTCATAGTGATTTCACCAGAATCCATACTAATGATCTAAAATCAACTCCTCTGTATTTGGGTCGATATTAATTCTTTGAAGCGCCATTTTTGTAGGATTTTTGATGCAGAGATGATGGGAGAAAGGACACGAATGGTGTTTGCTTCTTTACCTGCTTTAGGTACAAGTATAATCATGGCTGCTTTTAGTTGATCCGGCCAGTAGTTCAGTTTTAGGGTGGCATTGAAATGTAAATAAATATCAACACTCCTTTCTTTGGTAATTCTTTGATCATTGTGTTATTTTATAATTTTCTGCAGCTTTTCTAATATTCAGGTATTTTATTTCATTTTGAACTTTCTTCATTGTGATTTTTCTTATAGGTGTGATACAGGAATTACCAGCAGCTCTATTTCTAGATCGCCATTATGACATCTAGAAGTTATTTTTTTTTAAGCCATTTTCAACATTTGGGGAATTAGTAGTGATGTTGTCATTTAGTGATATCTTCCTTAATTTTTGCTCAGTGCAGGTTGAGTGCACTCAATATCTCAAATGACGATTGAATAAATTCAAAAGCATATTCTTAAATTAGCTTAAGTTATATTACTTTTAAGGTATATTTGCATATTCATTTTTGAAGTAATAACTTTTTTCCTTAACTAACATATTTGAAAAAAGGTTAATTTTTCTCAACAAATTTCTTGAAAGTTTTTTTTTTTTTCAGTAGAAAAATTTGTAGTAAATTTGTATGTATACGTCGACCCGATTACGACGCGAGGCTCGCGATAATGGACCTAACGTCGTTTGCTGACCGTAGAGTGCGCGGGGATCTTATTGTTACATTCTGGGGCCCTTCGTGGGATGTTCGGTGTTGACATGCGTCATCTGTTCGTGATCAACCGGGACGAACGTTTGCGTGGTCACTCTTTCAATCCCAAGAAAGAGAATTTTTCGACGGTTCGTAGGCAACATTTTCTCTCTAACCGTGTGTTTGGTTCCTGGAATGGTTTGCCTGAGAGTGTTGTTTGTTCCGGTTCGGTGAACGCGTTCAAAAATTTCTACGATGGATCGCTGAGGCAGCAGTGTTGTGATCGCGGCGGTCTGTCACTTTTTTACCACTTGTGAATAACATCTTTTTTTGTTTTTTTTCTCTTCGAAGCACTTTTTGTTTTTCAATATCTTGTATATTTTTTTGTGAGTTTATAGGCTTTACCTCAACTCTCATCATGGTATAATAATAATAATAATAAGAAAAATATAATGCATTACTTTACGTTAGTACAATGATTGTGTTGCATGACAGATTGTAGTCCTACTGATCCAACCCACACATGGATGTTTCAATATCTATACGTTTCCATCTACCATGTTAATAACCACCAACCAAACTGAAATCCATTAGAATGGTGAAGTTTTGAAAATTGCTGATAAAAAGTAAGATTCCAAAAATCTATTGAACATGTAATATATAGTTGAAGGTAGCAAAAACACAAGTTTTTTGAGCGTTATTCAATTACAGTCCGTCCTAAATGAATATATTTGATTCAGTTTTTCCAGGTTTTATGATCATATTCTTACATCTTTATAGTCTGAAATCTATATCATATATTAAAAATATGAAAATTGAAGAGGAGATAACTTACACCTTTTTGTTGATATTTGTTATTGATTGGTAATCTGTGATATATAAATTTTAATTGTGATCTATTTATTATATTTATTCTTTTCTATTTGATGTACAATAATTGTTTTAGGATTTTCCATTTTATCTGTAGAAATATTTCAACCATTTTATATCTCCGATAAGCCATTTTTTACAAGTAGAATAGCTTTAGCCATAATATAATGTTCATATATTTGAATTACGCGCAGAATCTCTGTATTCACGAATTTGATAAAGAGAATAAAAATTGTTTGAAGTAACTTCACAGTTTGCAATTTTTGTTGGGATAATAATTTTAACATTTTGCAATGCAATAAAAATCACCAAATAGTATTTTTGATAATCAACAATACAATTACCCCTAAACAACTAAAAATTTATATAGGTCTTTTACTAACAAGTTAGAAAAAATAAACCAAGATAGATTCACTTGGTGACCAAATTAATATATTTTTATAACCATTTTATTTTCAAGATTTCGTAGAAATCTAGGAATATTTAAAGTATTTCTAATTCTTGTAGGAGTTGAATTTGTAGCAAAAACTAAAACCTCAATAAAATTGCAACAAAAAATTGCCCATTTCTTCAATGAAAATTTTAATTATCATATATAATGTAATGTGTGTATAGTATATTGCAAGTACTGTAATATATTGTGTGCACAGTATATTGCATGTACTAAGTTAAAATTGCGAACTGTTTAGTCACAAAGAATGCTGAATCTAGATAAAAATCTCCTACTGTTATATTTGTTAAGTTTCTAGTTTTTAAGTTCAATATTTGTGTCATTTAAAAGTGGTGGTAAGTCTAGTGATATACATATAAAAAATTATGGAATATAACTAATTTGTTTTAAATCAGCAACTATCTTAAATTTCCAACTTTTTACCTACAGGTTGTAAAATGTTTATATTGAAATTAATATATTTTAACTAAGTACCATTAAACAACAAGGCCAAATATTCAACAGCAACATATAACTCGAAATAATTTTCAGAATAAATTTCAAAATGATAGTTACTAACAACTTGGCAATATTATCCGATATTCTATTCATGTAAGTAAAATAAATGTATTTTTGCGCTTTTGATCAAAGTAACAGAGTGCTGTTCTTTCGCCCAAATGTCTGTAATTTTTTTGAGTTTGAGTCGAAAATGATCTTAAATGACTAGGTTGACTCACTGATGAAGAATCCAAGGTCAAAAGTAATTTTGTCCAGTTGCTCTGGCCGAATGTCCGTAAACACGTTAACTTTTGAATGGAATGAGCTGATGTCTTAAAACTTTCAGGAAAGGTTTGGGGTCTAAATATTTCGGCAAAGTTCTTTAATGGGCAAATTTCGAAAAAATAATCGCAAAAATTCAGACATTTTTATTGTTATTCAATACAACAGTTGTTTCGCTACCTGATGATGCTACTGCGATAGCGAAACAATTGTTGTATTAAAAAACAATAAAAATCTGTGAAAATCAGATTAAATATTCAAGTAATAAAATATGTATTATAAAATTATATTTCATATAATGATTATAAAAAACAAAGTATTCTCTGCTAACTTATCTAGCAAGCTCATTTATTTTCATCATCTGAAGTGTCACTAGTCTCATCTTCATCTGAAGAAGTTTCTGCATAATCAGAAGAAGTTTCTGCATAATCATTTTGCTCAACTCCATAGTATCCTGAGTAGGAACCTTCATATTCATCATCTTCCAAACCTCCCTGAGCTTGTCTTCCAAATTTGTGATTACGAGCTAGATGAAAAATGAAAGAATTATATATACAAAATTAAAGAGGAGAATATTGTTGAAAATTGCATAAAACAATTTAAACTTACTTGACATACTAAGATCCTTGGTTTGCGAAGTTTCATAACCACATTTTGGACAAGGAATAGCCTTATTTTTCTCATACTTGAATCCTTTCCTTTTAACATGATCATCGCAGTAGCAGGTTTTACATCTCAAACATGAATATTGTCCCAATTTGTTGCAGGATTGGCCTGCCAAAAATTAAATGACATTCTTAATTAATACCAGAGAATATATTAATGTAAAATGATTGAGTTGAGAAAATACCGGAACGCATGCAATTAAAATTTTTCCATAAACTACAACCAACTTAGTTTTGTTATACCTACAGCGTCCAAACACCTTTGGAGATATTAAGAGCAAGTTTATTGAAAATGATGAAAACTAAAAATTCAATTTGATACGCCTTTAGGTGAATCAAAAAAATTTAAGAATTTCAGTAGTGATTATTTCCCATTTTAGCATGTTTTGTGTTTTGAATTGTTTGGTAGTAAACAAACATATTTTAAAAACTTGTTATAATTATGATAATCTACCAAATATTAATACTAAAACAGTTCCAAAAATTGGAAATTTCAAGTCTTGTACCAGGTGTAGTAGTGAGAATTTTCTTATAGATGGATCAGTTAAGAGACTATAAGACAGCTTCTGCAGCGGCATCATCTTCCTCTAACAAGCTGACGAAAATTTTCTATACACGATAACCGAAGTTCCGGACACCAGTATATTTTTCTATAACCTTAAACATGTCGAGTTTTGTGCCTATAAACTATGATTTGTGGACAGCATTGGTTTTGTTATCATTTCAAGAAAGCTGCTGCAGAATCGCAATGAATGCTTGTCAAAGCTTACGGTGAACATACTCTAGGTCAGGGTAGGCGAACCAATGGCACGCGACACAATATTTTGGGCACGTCGCAGAATTAGGTGTGTGTTTCATGTTCTGGAATAGTGGTATGTAGAACATCGTCTGTTAAACGGCATTTTGAAACAAATCATAAATCTGTTAGTCAAAAAAGCGAGGCAGAGCAAAAAGAATTTATTGCAAGTGCATTGAATGACAGAAATATACAGTCAACGTCTATGATTAAATTTGTTATACAAAAAATTGTAATACAAGCGCGGCAAGTTACGCGGCTGCAAATGTCATTGCTCGGCATGGTAAACCTTTTCAAGAAGGTGAGTTTTTGAAGGAAGCCTAGTTAGCATGCGCGCCCTCTCTTTTTGAAGATTTCGACAATAAAGATAAGATAATTCAGCGCATCAAAGATACTCCTCTATCAAGAAACACAATAAAAGAAAGAATCTTAAAACTGGCCGAAAATATAACAGATCAACAAAAAATTGACATTAAAGATGCTTCTTTTATATCGCTATGTCTTGACGAAAGCACTGACGTCACTAAATCTGCACGTTTAGCAGTTTTTGCTCGGTATTGCGTAGAAAACGTCATTAAGGAAGAATTAATTGCAATAAAATCGTTGCTAACAACTACAAAGGGAACAGATATAAGTACGGAAGGTTAAAAATTCGCTTGCTGAAAAAGAAATTGATATAAAAAAAATTGTTTCTGTAACAACTGATGGTGCTCCAAGTATGGTGGGTAAAAAAAACGGTTTCATAAGTTTATTTCAAGCTGACGTAGGACATTCGATTCTTGAATTCCACTGCATCATTCACCAACAAGTCTTGTGTGCTAAGAGTGGTTTAATATCCCTTGATAATGTAATGGCGGTAGTTACAAAAATAGTCAACCTTATCTCGTCACAGGCTTCAAACAAGCGAAAATTCGATGCTTTGTTGGACAAAGTCAACTCAGTGTATAATGGCTTACTGATGTATAATAGTGTTCGCTGGTTGAGTCGCGGGAATGTACTTGAAAGATTTGTTGATTGCTTGGAAGAAATCAGACTGTTTTTGCAAAATGAGGGAAAAATTGCACAATACCCACAGTTATTGGACGTTATGTGGCTTTCAAAATTGATGTTTTTTACAGACATATGCCAACATTTAAACACATTAAACGTAAAGCTTCAAGGGACAAACAAAACAATTATTGCCATGATAGATCTCGTTCGCGCTTTTGAGGCAAAACTGCAAGTTTTTAGAAACGATATTATCACAAGAAACTACAAGTATTTTCCAAACTTGAAAAAATATGAATGATTTAGATATTCACGAGACAGCAGACAAAGAAAAAATGACTGAAGAATTTATTTCTGTGATCGATTCTTTAATCAAGGAATTTTTAGGGAGATTTTCTCAGTTCAAAGAATTGTCGGAAATACTCAAGTTCATTATGTACTCAGATGTGACGTCATTTCATAAACTGAACTTCTCTCAATTTGATTGGTTGGAAATTGAAGAATTTGAAATGCAGCTGATTGATTTCCAATCTAGTTCAATATGGATTCAAAAATTTATTGAAACAAGGAAAGAGTTGGAATTAATTGAAACTGAAAGATCGACAAGTAATTTCTACATATGCCTGCGAGTCATTATTTTCAGAGATGAATAACATTAAAAACTCGGTTAGAAACCGTTTGACAGATGAATCTAGTTCAGCATGCATTTTGCTAAAAGTAACATCTTACAACCCTAACATAAATTATTTGTCATCTAACCTGCAGCAACAGAAGTCACACTAATTTTACTGAAATTTAATATAAACATACCAAAATGTAATATAAATATTTAAAAAAATTAGCCTTCTACATATTGAATTCCAAAAGATTATATTTTTAAAAAAAAAATTTTTTAAATATTTATATTATTTTATATACCTTCTATCAAGAATTGACCTCTATTTATGTTATTTTATTCATAATATATAATTATTTGGTTTCCTCAACATTCTTTATACTGATAGTCCTTGTGCTATGGCAGAGGCCGTTAAATTTGTCTTTCAATCTTCTAGATCAGGTTAAACCACGGAGATATTTCTGTGTGTAGTGAATACCTATTTAAAGGTCTCATTTAAGTAGAACTTTTTCTGGAGAGTGAAGGGTGAGTCGAATATATGTTATTAATTGATGTTATATTTATTGAATATGAATATTTGAATACTGATGAGCAAAGTCGATTTTAAAACTTGTTTTTCGGTAATGTTTTGCATATCTTGAGTTTTTATATAAAGTACCTTGGTTAGATATCCAATAATATTGAATAGTCTAAGTAAGATAGTTTTGTGATGAAATTCTTAAGATTATGTTGGATATTTTTGAAAAATATTGGTTTTCATAAGATTGATAAGCAGAAACAAAATTTTGTCTATTCAAAATGTTTAATTTATAGAATTTTGGTTAATAATTTTTATTTATTGGATTTTGTTATACCATTCGGATGTCTTATAATGAATGTTTATTTTATGTCATGATATAAGTGGTACTTATACGACATTATTTTAATTTATTTTCAGAAGTTATAATCATTGAATATAATCTTTTGGAATTAAATATGTAGAAGGCTAATTTTTTAAAATTTTAAAAAATTTTTTTAAAATATTTATATTATTTTATATACCTTCTATCAAGAATTGACCTCTATTTATGTTATTTTATACCAAAATGTACCTCTTTTGCTTACCTTATTTAATAAAGAGTTTTGATAGTATTTATAATTATTATTTTCCAAATAATCAGAAAGTCAAAATTATTTGATGGCACGCGAATGACCCCATTAAACTTTTTTTTAGAAAAAATGGCACGTTGATGCATAAAGGTTCGCCTACCCTGCTCTAGGTAAAACAGTGTTTCGAATGGTTTACAAAATTCAAAAGGGATTTTGACATGTGAAATAAAAAGAGTGGGAAACCACCAAAAAACTCCGCAGACAACAAATTGCAAGCCTTTTTGGATAAAAATTATACTTTAACCAGACAAGAACTCACAGACCATCTGGATATGACGCAGAAAGCAGTCTCTATTTATCTGAAAGATTTAGAAGGTGAAATACTGCTCGACAGATACAAATGAAAATTATTTCTCCATCGAATCATGGCAGTTGATGAAAAATGGATATATTTTGAGAATCCTGCACGTCATAAACCATAGGTGAATTTAGGCAAACCATCAACATCCACTGCAAGAAGACCCAATTGCTTTGGAAAGAAGACAATACTGTACACTGGTGAAACCGTTAACATCGATCACTACCAATATCAAATGATCTATTTAAATTTAGCATTATGTGAAAAACGACCGGAATATGGAAAAAGGCAACACACACAGGGTCCTAACACATGCAGAAAAATGGATCAGGGAAATGATCAAGGCGTTCGGTCGGGAAACAATAGCGCATGCGGATTAAACTTCTGACTTGGTTCCGTCCAATTATCACTCATTCACATCACTAGGACACCCTCTTGCTAAACAATGCTTCAATTTGTATGAAAATGTCTTGGTAACTGGTTAGCTTCAAAAGAAGAACTGCTATTTTTTTAAGTGACGTTCAAAAACTACCAGAGAGATGAGGAAACTGTATACATATTATTATATATTAATAGCAATAGAGATTATTTCGAATGAAATATTTTTCACCATTTTCAAATAAGGCGTGTAATTTTTACAAAAAAATTCTGTTTCATACTTATCCTAAAAAATGTTGAGTGCTTCTACAAATTTTTTGGAAAACAACCCCGATTAAAATGAAAACGACACATAGAACAGAAATAAAATTTGAAAATATTTCAATCATACATACATTTATAGTTTTCTGACTCCAATACTTGACAAGAAGCCTGGTGTTCAAACTGATCATCTTCACATAAAAATCCATCACAGAATGAACATTTGAAGAGTCTTCCACCATGATCCCAAACTCCTCTTTCACATTCAATACAAACAGAATCTTGAAGGGGGCAGCTGCAAGCATGCGTTTGCAGGCATTTCCTGCTATGACAAACCCAGGCTTCACAAAAGTCACATATAGCACCCTATAAAGGTTTCACATGAGAAAATGAAAAAAGCATATTTCATACAAACATTGCTCAACTCCTGAGCCTGAGTTTCATGGTGTTATCACATTTTCAAACTGTGAACTATAAGTTGTGTCTAATGGCTTTATATTGAGGGATATATTTTTTTGTTTTAGAACCTCCAGAAGTGGGTAATTCCAAGACGTCCAGTTTTTTGTCTTTTGGTTCTAGATGTAGAATTTCAAGATTATTCAACTCTGGTCTAAAAAAATGTTATCTTTCTGCTGCTTGATGTTTCTTGAAATTTGTAGTAAATATTCTTTCCATTTGCATTCATGATAAGAATTTATAAATTACTGAGTTATTATCAAACTCATTGATTTTGATCATTGAAGAATAAACCTGAAATCCATCTCATAAAATATTCCATTTATTCTTGAATGCTGAAGGCATGAACAACTGGCTCGATTCATAAATGAAAAGACCAATCTCTGAAATTCCCACTTTTTCAAGTTCTTAAGAAAATAATAAATATTAAGTTCCACATTCGTTTCAACTAATAATAGGAACCTGATAGTTTTTCAAAATTTGAAAAATACAAATGTTCATAAATTTGAAGGTACAAACAAATAGGAGTGATTACATGGGTCCGCAAACCTTTCATTTTTAAGATACATGTATTGAAGATTGTATTTTTTCAAAGTTTTCCTCACAGCACCTGCATTTCTCAAGATATTCAGCTGAAATTTGGTAAAGATATTATACTCTAAGGCTTATATCATATGTCAATTTCTTATGAAGTTTACAGGATAATATTTTTTAGCTTTTTGATTTCTTATTCATTTTAGAAAGGAATTAATTCATTCTGAATAATATTTATGTTGAAATGTGAAAATAAATCCATTTATAAGCTAGAGAACTGTTGTATAATATGAATATTAGAGCAACACTAATAGACCTCCAACTACCATACAGTAATAAAACTACAAAAACATGCCCTGTTATTATGAAACTTTCAGTAGTATTTAAACTGACAGATAAGAACATTTAAGATATGAACAAAGTAGAATTTCATTCCAATGCAAGTTGGGAATTTTCCAATAAAAAAATTTGTTAAACAGCAAATTGACACACCAAATATTTGCTTTTTCGATAATCAATGTTACTTTGGATATATTACAATCTCACAAAGTCCCTTTCCATAATTAATATCTCAAGTCACTCTTTTAAATCTTATTCTGTCTGGGCATTACTTACAACCATGGCAAGCCCTGTTGTGAAGACTCCTGGATGGCGAATCACACAATCTCCTGTTTTAATCATACATTTCATTTTACCACAGTGAGCACAAACGGGTAATCTTTGGACAGTAGAGCAAAAATAACAGAAAGCTCTATTTTTTTGTTTTCTGCAACATAAATATAAAATATCTTTGAATTTTATTAAACCAACTTTTTCTAAATACTAACCTGTGGCATTGCTCACATTCCATAGGTGCATTAGAAGGATGAGCGGCTAAGGCAACATGTTCTCGAGCAGTCCGAATTTCTTTCTGCCTCAACTTTTGCTTTTCTGCTTTTTTACGTTGACCAGTCTTTTTTTTAGGCATTTTGAACACTTAAGTATGGAAAATGGAAAATACTTTTGAATTGTATTACAGCCGTGGAAGAAAAAATTATAAAAGCACAGATTACTAAAGAGTGAAGACTGTTTCCATAATCTGTGGACAGAAACAGTCATATCATATTTGGAAGTAAATCAGAATCACGGAGAAAACGTACAATGTTTTTCTTTCTTAATTAGCTAAAATGAATGAAAACTTCACTATTTTAGCTTATCTTCTACTTAATTCTTTTCAGCTGAGTTTATAACAATAATAAATGTATAACTTCATGGTTCGTCTGCTACTGGTTTAAAATTTGTTGAAATCATTTTTTTAATTTGATGGGTGTCTGTATGAAACATATCCTTGAACTACGGTCTAGTATGCATTGACATACGACACGTCAACGTCAATTTACCTACTTTCTAACCTCTTTCTATTTCCGATCCCCGACATTTATCAACATTTCCATTTCATTTTCAATGTGTTCAGCAAAAACGTCGCAAATTTACCTCAATGGATTCCTCAAGTGGTAGTGGTAGTTCTCCTTTTCCAAAATGGCAAATTGCAGTGGGTGTAGGGGCTGCTAGTGCAATAGGTCTCGTTGGTTATTGGTATTTAAAATCCAATAGTAGAAGCCCACTTTTCAGCAGATTACGTGGAACTAGCGAAGAATCTGTCGATGTACAAACAACTATTGAAAATAAACCGGAAGAAACTCCATTTGAGACGGCTCAAAGTTTCAAAAGTGAAGGAAATGAATTTTTCAAAAATGGAAAATACGACGAAGCGATTAGATGTTACAGTAAAGCAATTGAAATTTGTCCCAATGATAAAATTGAAGATATTGCTACATTTTATCAGAACAGAGCAGCCGCATACGAGCAATTTAAGAAGTGGAGTTCAGTTATTGATGATTGCAGCAAAGCAATTGATCTGAATCCAAATTATGAGAAAGCTCTATTCCGCAGAGCAAGAGCAAGAGAAACCATTAAAGATTATGAGAATTGCTTGGATGATGTAACATGTGTTTGTTTGTTACAAAAATTCCAAAACCAAGATGTCTTACTTATGGCAGATCGTGTGCTGAAACAATTGGGAAAAATTCATGCTCAAGAAGCCATGAAATCCAGAAAACCAATTATTCCATCAAAAATATACATTCAAAATTATTTTTCCTCATTTTCAGATGATCCAATAGGGAAAGCTTTACTGGAAGTTGGTTCGCCATTGGGACAAGGAGAATTAAAAGGATTTTTAAAGGCAAAACTCGCCTTTGCAACTGAAAGATATGAAGAAATAATACCTGCATGTAGTGAAGAGATTATTTCAAGTGAATCACAGATTAAACATACAGTAGAAGCGCTTTATCTCAGAGCCACATTTTACTTTTTCTGTGGTCAATTTAAAGAAGCTTTGTTGGATTTGAATACTATTATTGAAGATAAAGATTATGATTATAAGATTAGAGTGAATGCCCTTATTAAACGAGCATCTATTTATATGCAGTCCGAGGATCTAGAAGCTTGTCAGAAAGATTATGAAACTGCCATAGAAATTGGACCCAATATAGCAGGTAATTATATCTTTTTTAGTTTTGAAAGTTAAAAAATAAAATTTTGTTGACAGCTGTTGGTAAAGGAAGTTAATTTAGTGAATTGTATTAAGCAGTTATAGGTCTTCTACTTTTCATAGATTCACACTTTCTCTAAGCTTGTGATATCTCCTGTAATTATATATTGATTTATACTTATACATACATACTTATTTTCATATTTCTCTATACCTTACTGCTACAGTTAACAAGATAAAAATTCATTGCTAAGATTTTTTGACCGAAGATAAACTTTAAAAAACTGAAATTATTTTATGATAATATAATTTAATATTCTCATCAAAAAGTAATAAGAAATGACTGGAATAAACAAACATTCAGTGCTAAGGCGGTACTCAAGGGGACGTATACAAGATATATTCGCTTAAATTATAATTTATGATTAGTATTTAGCCTCTCAGATCCCAAATAATATTCTAACAGTTTATTGTTTACAAATTAATACAAATGGTGACAATATTTGAAAGATTTCTGGAGAAAAGAAGTTAAATAAGACAAGTGATAAAAGTTGAATGAAACATATCATGGCATAAAGTGATGATGCGTAAGTTTGTGGATAATTTTGATGGGATTTTATTTCTAGGTTTCAGTTTCTAGATTCTATAATTGATGGAATAACACTTTATTTTTTATGGGTGGTTTCAATGTGTGATAAAAACCAGAGTTCGTGAATTTCTGCGAATCTTGATTCTGAGGAATTTATTCTGCAGGTCTTAGAGTCTTTTGAAATTCATGTCAGATCCCATATTGAATTTGCATCCAACTATACTGGTACATAATGGTATAATGGCAATAGTAATTTGTGCATAAATTTGAATTTTGGATTTTCTGTCAAGTTTACTGTGATTGCTGATCAATGGGAAGGTGTTCCAGATAACATTATAGTCATATATAATTTTGTTTCTGCTGATCAATCTTATGAAAACAAATATCTTTCAAAAATGTTGAAAGATATTTTTTTTCATAGGATTGATCAGCAGAAACAAAATTTTGTCTATTCAAAATATTTAATTTATAGAATTTTGGTTAACAATTTTTATCTATTGGATTTTGTTATATCATTTGGATGTCTTATAATGAATGTTTATTTTATATGTCGTTTGATATAAGTGGTACTTATATGACATTATTTCAATTTAATTCCTGAAGTTATAATCATTAAATATAATTTTTTGAAATTAAATATGTATAAGGCTAATATTAAAATATTTAAATAATTTTATACACAATATTGAATTGTATCAGTCCTTACTTGGTGAAAATCCATATTAAATAATATTTAAATAAGGTGTGATGGCGAAACAATTGTTGTGAACATATCAGTAAAAATTTGTGAAAATCAGAATAACCTTATTTAAATATTAATTTTATACACCTATCACGTATTAACCTCTATTTATGTTACCCCTCTATTTTTTACTCTCCTCTCTATATCTTTTGTAATAGAGTTTAGTACTTGAGAAACATTTCTGCAATTATATTCTCAGTTTAAATACTCACCTTAGGAAGTCATGATATGATGAAACAATTGTTGTGTAAACAATCAAATTTAGGAAAGTTAAATTTGTTTTTTCTTTATACATTTCAAGATGAATTTCTGTCAAGTAAAACGCAAACAATTGAAAGATTTCATTTTTAGCAGAAAGGTATAGAAAAATGTTGAATTTTGGGAAAGTAGGGGAGGTTAATAAAAAAATGTTCAAATTGATACTTTATTTGGTTTGTCAGAAATGTTTAATAGTCAGTCATCGTGAAAAGCTAAGTTAAGATACACCTATATCATAACACAGCTAGAGAAACTGCATAGTTTCTCAAGAATTTGTCGATTGTCCAGATAGAATCTCAAAATTTTCAAACCAAAATAGAATTTTACCTTCTAATTTTTATACTAATAACTACAATTGCGATTAATAAATAACATTTAAAATTTTCAGATGTATATCATCATCGTGGTCAGTTCAAACTTCTTATGGAGAAAATTGATGAAGCCAGAGAAGACTTCCAGAAAGCAGTTACCTTGAATCCCAATTTTCCCATAGCATACATACAAAAACTTTACGGAGATTATAGACATGCCTTGCAGGGACAAGATATGATGCTTTTGTTTGAAAACATGGAAAACTTCAGAAAGGCCATAAAAAAATTCCCCGATTGTACAGAATGTTATTTACTATTCGGTCAGGTACTGGCAGAAAGGCAGAGTTTTGAAGAAGCGGAAGATTTATACAAACAGGCCCAAAGAGTGAACTCCTCTAATCCAACGATACTAGTGCACAGAGGGTTGTTGCTTCTTCAGTGGAAAAATGATATTGAAGGTTCTGTTAAATTGATGAGAGAAGCCATAGCATTAGATAATAAATGTGAATTTGCTTATGAAACATTAGGAACGATAGAAGTACAGAGGTAGGAATAGTTCTTTATCAAATAAGTGGAATTTTTATGATAGTGTTAGGATATATTTTTATTTTGCCCATCAATTAAATTATCTAAATATCGTGTATTTTCTAAGTTGAAGTACTTGAACTTCCTAACTATTCGAAAATATTTTAAAAAATCTTGTTTTAAAAGTATAAAAACTATGTATCGTATTGACCTTTACTTGATAGAAATCTATTGTACACTCTAGTTAAATGAAACATATATATCTTTAGTTCTCCACATGACACATTAACGTAGTTAACTTCTTCAGATGCTCACAAACAACTAGTCTGAAATTTGGAAACATGCAGTATATAAATATTATCGGTTTTGAAATAAGGGTACAATAAAATATTTTTATTACTTACCACAGGGTCCTAGTTGAATAGATCCAATAAAGGTGAATTAAATAACTCAATTTGTTCATTCAATAAATTCCCCAAATTTCTAAATCGGCTTTTTTCAATATTTTCCAACTTGTTCTGTTTTAAACCCTTATTTTCTTTATGCAAAATCCTAAAATATTAATCAAAATCGTGTTTCTCTTTTATTAGATGTACTGCATACGTAAAATCCAACTTATTATTGAGGGAGGAACGTCTATGTTCCTTTATCCTAATTTCAAAACATCTTTCTGTTTGTCCAATATAAATTTTTGATCAGGTACCACATAATAATTAATAAATTCATAGTAACTGAGGGAATTGTATGTTTTTTCTCTGGTTTTTAACATAGAATATATTTCATTAATAGAATTATCATATTAATGAAATATATATATATATATATATATATAATTTATTCCATTTGATATTGTATAATGAATTTTGATCTTATACGTCTATTAAATATAAGCAGTGCTTATAAGACATTAATTTAATTCAAAAAATGTTAAAAAAAAATTTTTTCAAATTAAAATTGTAGAAGACTAACAGATCAAATCTGTTTTGATATTCAAAATTTGTAATTATCATATTCTTTATTATTGAGGAAGGAACGTCTATGTGCCTTTATTCTAATTTCAAAACATCTTCCGGTTTGTCCAATATAATATAGACAGAATATAATAATGGTATTAATGACATATACTAAAAACCAGGAAAAAACATACAATTGCTTCACTTACTATGCAAAACCATCATCACAAATAAAAAATTCCTCAATAATATATATATAAACATATATTGTAGAACCAACAATTCATTAGGAATTTAAAAAAAACCGCAAAACTTAAAAGGAACATCACATTTGTCAGGCGCTTATCAGTTATCATGAACATAGGTCCGATTCCTTTTTGTTTGAAGAAATATATTTTCATGTTTGAATTTTAAAAGTGGGCTGACGAACAAAAATGCCAATTGAATTATGCATTTGATACTTGGCGTACTTTCTACATAAACAAAGCACTCTTTCTCAGCTCAGGAGTATGCAGATATTGTGTTTGTACATGGCTAGAGTTTGTCATAGAGCTTATACAACACCCTGTATATATGTGTATTATTTAACTAAATGTAGAATAGATTTCTATCAAGTAAATACCAACACAATTCGATAATTGGCTTACTTCAAGCACTGTATATAATAAATGAGAGAAAGAATTGAATTTCAAAACTGATGTATCAAAATATAATATAATTTTTATTTTATTCTTAAATTTTAAAGGAAATTCTAATGTTTTTTTTGTTTCCAGGGGAAATCTGCTGCTTGCCATTGAATTATTCAACAAAGCAATTGAGTTAGTTAGATCAGAAATGGAAGTGGTGCATCTGTTTTCACTTAGAGATGCAGCTGCCTCTCAATTGAAAGTTACTACTCGGATGGGTATAAAACCACAATTTGGAGGCATTTAAAGATATTTAGCAGTCAAAAACTATATTGTTCCTTTTGTTGTGATGTGCAGTAATTAAATAAATCATTCCCACCATGTCTTACAGACTGTTTCATTACGGAAATCAGTATATAAATATCTGTTTAAAAGAGGTGTCGTTATTGATGGAAGTAATTTTCATCTTATGCTGCCTTCTATAAAAAAAACATATCATTCAGTTTAATACTGATTTACATTTTTTATTTGATGGCCAATTGAATAACTAGTGCTCCTCTATAAATGGAAAGGAAGATATTAATGCAATTAATAAACTTGGTCCTACATCAGTTTTTAATAAACTGCAGCCCATCAAAGGTGTTTGAAATTCAAATTGTTGAAAAGTTCTACCACATGGCTCTCACTGATCGATGAACTAACATATATGTGCAATTTTTTTTGATAATAGTGCAGATACATTCTGATTGTTGCTGTGTTTGTCTACAGTGGACAAAAAGTCATTCTTTATCACAGATGATGTTTTTAATTGGCAAAGACATTCCATTTTGGGGTTTGAAGTAAATAATTCTTGTACGGGTTTAATCCATGAGTTATTTAAACTCGACTTACCTACAAACCCCATACATATAATCAGGTTTTGAAGGATAGAAAGCTGATAGTAAGAATTAAAAATATGGTGTTGGGAGCATTTTCTCCGAAACAAGAAATTCGACAAGGGTCAAGCTAGTCTACACTGCTCTATTTCTTGTATTCCTATGATATCCCAAAGGGAAGAAACAGCCACCAATACATACTGTAGTACGTAGATGATTCATTATATGACAATTGACCGACAAGCTACCTGAAAGGATTACAATGCATGAGAAATGTGGCTTAGTAAATGGCGACTGGACCTAAATCTTGGAAATCATAGTATCATATAATTGGTCCAACTTTGCCTACTATAACAATGAAAGGAATGACCAAAAAACCAAGAGCAGAAATAAAATACCTAGGATAAAACACTTGTTTACATTTTCTACTTTATTTTTGGTATTGACGTACGTTTCGTCTTTGCTAGAAAGACTTCATCTGAATACGATTCGTATTCTGATGAAGTCTTTCTAGCAAAGACGAAACGTACGTCAATACCAAAAATAAAGTAGAAAATGTAAACAAGTGTTTTATTTTATAATGACAATTACAACTGATTTCTACCAAGCAACGGCCCAATCTATCATAAATACCTAGGAGTTGAAGATGACAACAAAATGAACTTCAACAAATAAACTACATCAATTAAAAAGAAAACTAAAGCGTTTACCAAACTTACTATCAGGAATAAGCATTAAAAACAGTCGAATATACATGACAAAATGCATACCTGAGCTGGAATATGCATCTCAAATCTTCGTTTATTGTAGACATCCAGTCCTAAACAACATGAAAACTGCAAAAACTACATCCTTTCGTACATTTACAAAAATTAAACACCCCGAAAACAGTCCTTCCAATGAATTATTGTGCCGTCTCACGAAAATACATCTAATAGAAGAACATCTCAATAAAAATTTTAATATGCATCTGAAAGAATTACACGACATCTTGGAACTCCCATCACCAAAGTAGACAAAAAATATCCACCAAAATCATTGATACTGACAATGGAAGAACAAGAGATTAACAGAGGAAGCAAATCTACTTTATATTTGTGCTGTTTTATATCATTAAATTTTTTTAAGAGTTAAGAAATTTGTTAATTAAAAATGTGGCTAATCCTTGTTAAAGTAGAAAGCATTCATGAGGCAGTACTACAATTAATCACTGAATCGTTTCAAGATTAAATTAAATGAGATTCTGGAAGAACTATTTCATCACTTTTTTATCATATCTTGATTTATATCTTAGATTAATACACTTCCTGACCAATGTTATCAACATAACCTAATGAGTAAATAATGATTTTCTAGTAAAGAACCCAAATGATTTTTTGTTAATTTGTGAATTCTTTATAAATTCAACAATAGCAGCATGAAAAATATCAGAGAATAATAACCTCTTCCAAATACTGACGTAAATAATAATAATTCATTTATTAATTCCCATTAAAGTGCATATCACAGAATATGAATAAATTTTTTAACCCATCAAAAATTTCATGGGAAGTCAGGTACAATTTTGTCTAAACTGACAAAAGTATGTATAAATTAAAAAAACACTAGTCAAACAGACAATAAATAAATAAATTTGGCCATACAACGTATTTCATACAAATGTTTTTTTAAAAATACCATTCAGATATTCATGTATGCTTTATTCATTAGGAGACATTTTAGTTCATTCTTAAGCTTTATTCGATTTAATTCCTTCATTCATCACGGCAGTTTGTTGAAAATTTTTATAGCTAGATGACTTATAATCAACTGTGATACTTTTATACGATGGTATGGTATGATGAAGTTGTTTTTGTCTAATCCCTCCATTCGTGGAATAACACATAATAATGAATTCATAGTCTTGTTAATCTATGAGATTACAGACATAAATAAACGAACTCCGGGCTGCTCCGGTGGTTGAAACACAAAGAAGAAAACGCTTTTGATCCATTTCTCTGGTACTGAATACTTTGACGTTGTTTTGTAGGTTATTTCGTCCAGATTTTTGATAGGACTTTTTCTACTTAATACTACACAATATCGAGAATCTACTGATCGTTTCCATTTGTTTGCTAAAATATTGGTAATTATATGGAACATACAAGAGAACATAATATTTCATAAATATTGAATGAAAAATTTAGAAATCATTTAAACTTCACCACTTGTATTTTTGGTATGAAATATGTGCTCCTCCACTATCGGATCAGGGTGGTTAGTTAACTAAGAATTGGATTAATGAAAATTTTCATAATACTCATCTTATTTCTAGGAATATATCCCAACAAGGACTGAGTGTCATTTCCCAAAATAACACGATAACAGATAAAAGTGTATTATTGAAAAATGCGTTAAACGTATGCATTTCCTTTTATTTCTTTATAAAATTTATATTTATATATAGTTTTTCAGGCCGATCTAAAGGAAATTGGTTCTCCAGCTTTAAGTAAAGATTCTAATAAATGCCAAATATCAGAAGTAAGCAGAACAGTATCAGAGCTGGTTTGCATTTTTAGGCAGTTGTTTCTATTGGCTTGTTTAAGAATTTGAATTGCTTTATAAATGATTTTTGCAGATGAATTCAAATTGATCATTGATTCTCTATACAGATTTCTATATTACGCCATTATGTGTCCAAAAATGCTGGTCAGCTCTACCAATATAGTGTTATCTTTTTAATCTGAATAACACACTAACTTTCAAAAGTCTTTAGGTAAAAACATTTTTTTTGAAACGTTAATTAGGTATAATAATTAATAATTAACAAGGATTAGAAATGAAATAGAGACTACATCAATTTTTTATATATTAATAGAATAAAAAATTTAGAAAAAAATTGTGTTCATTTAATATAATTAAAATGAATGAATACATATAATAACAAATTAATATTCTGTGTTAAACTCTTTGTTTCTTAAAAATGCTACAGTTCATCTATACATACCTATGATCGAATCATTTATTGTTTCTTAGAGGTATACCCCCCTATTGCAAGCAAAAAATGAGTTCGTACATGGTACATGATTGGTAACGGGTTATTTCATCTAAAAATAGCTGTGGATATATAATCCAATACATGTTCTACAGGATTAATATTCAGATGATTTGGTGACCAGTTTGATCTGGAGATATTCCCATGATCTGAAGCCTTCTGTTGTGATGAGGCCTGGCATTATCATCCATGAAGATGACTAGTTCTCTTAATTCATTGAGCGGGAGATAATTTTAGAAGTAGTGTTCATCTGTCACTGTTCTTGATACATGGATAAATTCATTTGAATATTGTACCTCCAAAACATTTCTTTCTCACAAATAAGGACCAACTTGAATAGCATTTAGTAGTCTTTAGTGGTCTTTTAGGATGTCCTGGTTTTCTCTAATCTCTTATACGGTAATCCTCACTCACAAAATCAAATCGTTTAATCTGTGAAATATTCCTTCATTGTACCATCAACCAGTTCAGATGCTCTTTCGCCCATTACAATGAGTGTCTTGGTGATGATATGTCAACATGGGAACCCTAATGAGGCCTTTTAGGTCACAATTCTGAAGATATTAACAGACTACTTCGTAATAACCCCTGAAACTGAGGTGTAAAAGCAGGAACATAAGCAAATTGATTTCAATAGGCTGATTTATAGGGTTGCTTCGGGCCACAGAAATACGAGAACAAACGCTTTCAGATCTGCTACCCACTTCCCCTGGCTTTTCATATCGTCTAATGACCAGACTTCTTACAATTTTTAAATGATTGGCTGTCTGATAATGCAATAGTGCAAAATTCTAACCCTGTTGAAAGCAGACAACAGCATTTTTCTACCTTCCCACACCAATTCCCATTCAATACTGAATGACAACTGTATATATATTTTTAGATTTAAGGGTAGTGATTATTGCAAAAATTTATTTCTGTTTTCACAATAAATATGTTTATATATTTTATTTTTATAATGTAAATACAATAGGGTGCAAGACTCTTGAAAGTTTTTAAAATTTTTTTACTGATGTATGCAAAAACAATTTTTTGGATACCCAATAGTGCTTACTTTGCATCAAAATTCGTATGCATTAAAAGCATGAAACTAGATAAAATTGGATTGCAGAGTCCGACTCAAATTTTCTAAATCTTCACTTTCAATTTTTCAGTTAGTTCTACAAATACAGAAAATAAGAAATGTCGCTGCACCGAAGGCTAATGAAGAATCTGGTGCAGCTCCTAGGATGCTCAAATTGACATTGACTGATGGAGAAACATTTGTTCAAGCCATTGAAATGGCTAATATTCCTTTTATTAGCAGAGAAAAAACTCCACCTGGTTCTAAAGTTTTTTTGAAAAATGTAAAAATTCAAAATGGGTTTCTATGTTTGAACCAGAATAACATCAAATTGCTGGGAGGCATGGTACCACATTTATTTGAGAAGTGGGAGTTGGCCAAAAGTGTACAACATCACAGTAGGAATACTGGTAAAGTTTCTCACTAGCTTTTATTGTCTATAAAATGTTTTGAAGATGATCAATTTTACATGTTCTTACCGGAGTGCCTATAATTTGATCCATAATTTATATTTTGAGAAATTTCAGTTCAAAATGTTAAAATAACTTGGAAACTTGAAATTTACAGTGTAAGTTTTAAGCCCAAATGGAAAAATAGTTTGTAAATTGGCAATATCTATGGTCATGGTGTCCAGAAATATTTCCATTAAAAGTTTAGTTTCTTCTAAATTTCAAAAATAGGTCTAATTATACAGAGCCTATATCAGTAAACATATGTTTGTGACTTTGTGACATTACATAAAGAATGTCGAATGATAGCTGTGGAAGGGAGTGTATACAATTTCAGTTGTAGCCATGATATGAAATATCATATGTTTGTCTTGCGATTCTTTCAAATGAACAGTTAATCAGTCAGTCATACTCAACTTTTCATATACACTCTGTCAAGAAAGTACCGGGAATTTTCAATTAAAACAACATTTTTACATTTAATCGTCAAAATTTATTGGGTCGCCTTCAAAATAGGCTCCATTTGCTCCAATACATCTATGCCAACGGCACTTCCAATTATCGAAACATTTTTTATAGGCGCTTTCCGGGATGGACTTTAGCTATCGCGCCGAATTTTGTTTTATGGCTTCAATCGACTCAGAACGGGTGCCACGAAGGGGCAATTTTAGTTTTGGGAAGAGGAAAAAGTCGCAGGGAGCCAAATCCGGCGAATACGGTGGTTGCTGAAGCACGTTTGTTGAGTTTTTGGCGAGAAAGTCAGTCACAATCGTAGCTCGGTGAGAAGGCGCGTTATCGTCATGCAAAATCCATGAGTTGTTCGCCCACAAATTTGGCCGCTTCTTACGGATACGCTCACGCAAACGTTTCATAACGCCTAGGTAATACTCCTTGTTTACCGTCTGACCCTCTGGAACGAATTCGTAGTGCACCACGCCACGGATATCGAAGAAAACAATGAGCATCACCTTCATTTTCGAGCGGCTTTGGCGTGGTTTTTTCGGTTTCGGCTCATTTTTTGCCACCCATTCCGATGATTGCTGGCTTGTTTGCATATCGTACTCGTAGACCCAGGTCTCATCACCAGTTATAATGCGTTCCATGAATGTAGAATCGGAATTACAGCGATCCAGCATGTCTGAAGCAACTTGTTCGCGCTGACGTTTTTGAAGAAAATTCAGGTCTTTCGGTACGAGTCGTGCGGCCACCTTTCTCATGCCCAAAATATCAATCAAAATCGTACGTGTGGACTCGTGGGATATCTTAAGATCATGTGCTATCTCTCTCAAGCTGTTACGACGGTTTTCCAGCACCCTTTCCTTAATTTTATCGACGTTATCTTCGATCGAAGCCGTCGATAGGCGACCACTTCACGACCGTCCTTGAAGGCTCTGTACCACTGATATGCACGAGTTTTCGATAGAGCATTATCACCAAAGGCCTTTTGCAACATTTTTAATGCATCGGCACACGAAAATTCATTTGCAACACAAAACTTTAAACAAATTCTTTGCTCAACGTAATCACCCATAATAAAAATCGGCACGCACTCTGACATCGACTGACTTAATCAGCTGTTGCAAACACACTAGATGACAGATCCCGCTCAAGCTTGGTATAGTAATTAAGAACAGTGGTACCAACCTAGGAAAAAAAAATTTTACCTACCTCATTGCCCCGCCAGATTTAAATCGATAATTCCCGGTACTTTCTTGACAGAATGTATATTTTAATGTTGAGTGGAAAGGTACATTCACAAGATTTAGTTAGATACACAACCTTGTAAAAGAAATCCCCAGAACCAGCAAAAACAGTTAGTACCCCAGAAAATGTAGAACAAGTTCATTTCTCAATGGAGCAGAGTCCTAGCCTTTCGATTAGGAAGTGAGCAGCAGTTTTTTAGACTTCACCCATAATTTTTTAGAAATGACATCACAATCTGCAAAAGAATGAAGATAAAACATCCTACCTATAATTCTTTATTCCTTCCTGTAATTATATTCATTTCATGGTATTTTGAAATAATTAAATTTCAGATCTGCACATTTTCGTTACATAAATGTATTTTGTCTATTCCCAAACTTATTCTTTCCATCCTGCAAGTTACAAGTCTCTCAATTATTTCTGTCACAACTTGTTGGGTTTACAAATAACCTGACAGACCAAAAGAATTTGTAGGTCCAATGTCATCATTTAAGACCATTTTTGCCATGAAAATCAATTTAAATTTTTTGCTGTGAAATTTCAAATCCGGTTATGTTAGTTCGAGTGACGAACATTGATCGAGGCCAGCGTGTGCAAATTCAACGTGAATAATCAATGCACTAAACTGTTCTTGTAATTTTCTTGACTTAGTGGCATAGTGAGCAGACCCTATGGTGCCAGAGATTGAGGATTTAAGTCCTGCTTCGCCTATTGTGTACATCAGGTGGTGACCACAGTAGTCATAAGTCTCAACAGAAAAAAAATAGAACAGGACTTAAAATTTCATTGCCTCAAATTAGTCTTTATAGGTGATTTTTGGCAAAAATGCTTTATTTTGATGATTTCTAACTTCTGTTAAAAAAAGATTCATGCTGAAAAACACCTGTTATTCCTGTTAGTTGTTCTGTATTATACAGACTGCTCCCCACTGGATATCCATTTATTCTGAGCTTATTAGAATAATATTTTACTTTTTTTTTGAATGAAATTAGTCATACTAATTTCAAAATAATTTATATTTTATTTAGGTATAATAGCTATTGTAATTATATCTTTAAATCATTTTACTCACCATGCAAATTAAAAAATTTACTGGAATTTTACAGTGTTGTTATCTATTTTTTTTTATTTTACAGCTTCTGCTGATGGTCCACCAGCATGGGTTAATTTTGGTTTTAAAATATCCAATTTAGGGGATGAACCGAAAGTGTCAGATAATGGTAAAACAAAGGATCATATAAAAGAAAATGTAGAGTTTGAGAATTTGAGAAAAGATGCTATTGCTGAAGCAACAACTGGAGCAGTTAAAAAAGTATTTGGAGCAGGTGCCAAACTTGTTCAGACAACTCCTAGAATTGAAAACAATAAAGCAAGATATGAAGGAGGTAAACAACAAAATAAATTGAAGAAAGATACTAAAAATACTAAAGAAATTCTACCACCCCAAAAACCTGCAGGTAAAGTTTCTTTATTCGATTTTCTTGAAAATAAATTGCAAATAGCTGAGAGCTCTAATGTTGTCAAAGCAAAACAGGAAGACTTAGATGAAAGATATAGTCAAAAACCTGATATTGAGAATAAGAAAAACAACTATAATACTTATTCATTTGAAAAGAATGTGATACCAAAAAAGGACTATGTCGATAACAGTGAAAAAAAAAGTAGCGCAGGATCTCAAACCAATTATGCTTATGTTCCAAACCAAAAGCAAAATACATCAACCAGTTCATTTGTTCGAAAACAAACTTCCTTCAACAAAGATGTAGATATTAACAATAGAGATTTTGATAATCGAGATTATGTAAATTCATCCAATATGCATCGTTACGATCAGAGGAAAACGTCAAAGGATGTCACAAGGGGATATGAAATATATAATTCCTCAAAAAGGTTTAATACTGAATCTGCTATCGAAAAAAGTTCAAATACTAAACAGAATGATTCTGCTGGAACACCACCTGTATCTGTTGAAAAACAAGTAAACTGCAATAATAATTTGAATATACAGAAAGATAACAAAATAAGCAGGAGGAACAATGAAGAAAAAATTAATGACAGCTGGCATTATAGGGCTCCTAATAATTCTGTTAATCAAGCACAAAGTAAAAGCGGAGATAATGTGAATAATTTGGCTGAAAGCATGAACAGATTGTCTATTGGTGGTGAATTTGCATCTAGAAGTTTGAGGCAACATCTGAATTTGCAAGTGAAAAAACCTAATACATCTCAAAACAATGTTGAAAGTAATAGAATCAACGTTGATTCTACTAGTTTAATTGTAGGAAATGACTGTTTGGCTAAATACTGGGAGGATAATAAAGTAAGTATAATTTTATCATTAACTTATTGGAAATAGGAAAGAGGGTCTGATTCAAACTAAAACATCAATCTTGTTTTATCAAACCTACAAAAGAAATTCAAAGAGTAATAGACCAATTAAGGAAAATACTAAAAATATTTCTATTTCGCTGCATAACCTTTACAGCATTAAGGAACATCGTATCCCAAAATATTTCAGGCAATAGAAGTTCAAAATCATAATAATCTGAACAGCGTACTATCGTTGCGCTCAAATGTAATTTTCTAATTTTGAGCCAATGGTGTAACTTGGACTCACTGATTAAGAAATGGAGGTCAAAAGTAATTCGTCCAGCCGGATTATTTCAATACAACCTAGAGTTTTATTGTTCATTTGACCTACCAGCTCATTGAACTGCTGAAAAAATTTTTATCAGTCAATTATATTGATCAATCGACTACAGAAACTGCTAAGAACTTATATTAATGGAGAAATGGTTTATTTTCTGCAATTGAAAATGGTGAATTACGATTTTAGATTGGTAGTAGGTCGCTTTGTCTATGTTTTTTTGTTGCCATTGATCCATTGTTGTGCCTTGGGCTTTGTTAAAATCATTCTCGTCAAATCGTAATTTTTGAAAATTTTGGGAAAATCAATCAATAGTGCACCAATATCCTTAATTCTTCCTAATGATTTTCAATTTACAATTCATTTAATTTTTATACTACAGCTGTCTTCTTATATTTTTCGTTTTTAATTAGTCTGATTATGCATGGGGCATTTCATGGAGAAAGAATCAATGGATTTTTATAGCGGTTTCAGTTTTATATCTGATAAAGCATCTTTAAAAGATTTAATATATCATTCATTGATATCATGTCTTCCATTTTGTGATATTTATTTCTTATATATACATATTTACAGGATAAAATTACAGTATGAATCTACAACTAAATACAATCTATTGCTGTCTTCACCCTTCTCCACACCTCTCTATCTAGAGCGTTATCAGTTTCTGTATCACGGACCTTCATTGCTTCCTTTATTGTATCGTTCCATGATTTCCTTGGTCTACCCTGTTTTCTTCTACCGACGGGAGAATGATGTTGCATTTAATGTAATCAAAACTAAGTCTTTTACTTCTTCTTGCATTTTTTTTACACATTGGTTCTAGAGAACAGAGTGCTATCGTTTGGCCCAAATGTCTGTAATTTTCTAATTTTGACCCGTAAATGATTTCCAATGACTTCGTTGAACTCACTAATGAAAAATCTTGGGTCAGAAGTAATTTTGTCTGGCCTATCCATCTGTCAACTCTATAATTTTTGAACGAAAACAGCTAAAGACTTGAAACTTTCAGGGTAGATTTGAGGCCTAAATATCTGGGTTCAGTTTGTTAAAGGGCACAATCTGCCCAAAGCTCCTGACTTCACGCCAGTGCTTTTTTCAAATTCTGATTGTTGAATAAGAACTACCAGATAATCAGAGTTGAAGTCAGAGGGGACTTCAGATGGGTTAAATTTTTCTAAATGGATGTGTGTACTATATTATATTATATATCAAGAAGGTGAGAAACATTGGTATATTCTTGAATTGTTTTTCTCTATTTGAAACTATGTTCAGCTGAAAAGTTGAAAAATAAAGATATATGCTTTCTTAGTCGAATTAAAGAATTATGAATATGTGCAACTAACGATAAAAAAAAGGAAAGTAAAAGATTCTGGTTAAGTAAACAATGGGATTGAGATTATCAAGATTCCATTCTGATATTCTGGTATCTTGGCTGTGTAATTGATGAGAATTTGACTTTTTCTGAACATTACGGGTACATTACAAACAAAATGTCGAAGAAAATTAATATGCTGGGGCGTTCATCAAGGGACCTGAGTTCATGGGCCAAACTGACATTGTATAAGACAATTGTTGCACCACATCTTTATTACTGTCCTACTCTGCTTTTCCTGTTGAATAAGACTGAAATAGATAGTTTACAAAAGCTACAAAATAAAGCAATGCGAATTATATTGAGATGTAATAAATATACTAGAAGGACTGATATGTTGGATGTTACAAATCTATTAAGTGTGAAGCAAACAGTAATCCTTAACACTATTTTATTTGTATATAAGATGATAAATCGATTAACTCCTCAACACCTTTTGAGTAATTGCAAGTTTGTCAAAGATGTACATGGGTATGATACTCGAACAAGAGAAAATTTTTATTTGGGGAGATTGGGTACTACTTTTGGTGGGAAGAGTGTTTTTTATGAGGGATTGAAATTATATAATGGGTTACCCGATATTGTGAAGAGTAGTGTTAGTCTTAGGAGTTTTAAAAGGGCATGTATTAGCTACATTAGGCAGACCGTTACAATATAGAGGATTTTATTGTTTCTTCGTAAGGTGAAGATTTGTAAATGTGAAGTGAATTATTTTTTTTGTAATATTTTTGCTAGCCAGGTGCTAAATAAAGTTGATATTATTATTTCTCTAATTCAAATATGTAATTAAAAATGTCTATTATTATTATAACTATTAGAGTAATTCCAAAATTATAAATCTACTGATAGAATTATTTTTTCCCAGTTTTACCCGGCAAGAATTACTGCATCCACAGATGCGACATACGTTGTTCAATTCAGAGGCTATGGAAATATTGAAGAAGTTCTTAAATCTGACTGTATGTCCCTAGATCAGGAAAGGAGCGAGAAGAAGAAAACTCATTATAGAGGTAACATTTATTATTTGTCCTCGTTTACTCCTTAATACTTATACTGAAAATTTTACAGGAACACTTGAATTTCGAAGGAATACTAAAAAATTCGTACCCAGCTAGTTTATACTCCCTTCGCCAGGATTTGAATCAGACCAATTTCATATATGATAACAAATAATCCATGTTTGAAACCTGTTGATATCCTTTTAAGGAAATATTTCAGCATGTTTTCTACTTTGATATTAATTCTTCCTGTAGTTGTAAAAATTGTAAAATTTATTTATGGAAAATTTCAATAGAAAAATATTAACATAAATGTGTGTCCAATTGTTAAATAATTATTAATGAACCTTTCTCATTTGTGTAAATGATATTTGCTTATGGTTATAATAGCATTTAAGGTCATAACACTAGAAATCCAATGCTGTGTTCTGATAGATTTTGAGGTTTGGAAGTATTTATACATATTGAAACATTGGGCTGCGATTCAAACGCGCAGATGCTGGCTTGACTTGGGAATGTACAATAAAACTTGTACTAATAGACACCTTTGTTAAGTAGAGACTCCCTATATAGTCTAGGTCTATATGACCTTACTTGACAAAGTCATAAAAACCTCCCAGCAACTGTTCTTTTGATATTATGCCGCTTCCATGGGTACATTTGAAGGTATTCAAGTTGAAAATAATCCTGACATGAATGTATTCATTTCTACTGTAGATAATTTGCAATGTGAATATCACTCACAATAATGATGTGCTCATAATGTTTAATGTTACTGCGTTAAATTTGATAATTTTAATTTAGCGATGAGCAATATACTTACATGAAACATTAATAAATTTCACTAATTATCATTGAAAAATATACAATTATAAGCTCATAAAAGTGTTTTTGATACATTTTGAAATATTTTTGTGGTGTACCTTAAATCCTTAGGATTAAAAATCATCACCTTGTGAGACCATTACTGATTTTTAAAGTAAATGAAAAAATAGATTTCATTGCAGAATATTCATTTTCAATTTTATAACATGACACAGAATTTTGCTTAACGAAAACTAAGCAAAATAGGATAAAATGCATGTGGGGTCATTCAGGTAACCCTAGAAGTGTGGACTTTCACTATATTATGGTCAACCGCAGCTCTAGATAAATTTTGCTAAGGTTTTATAATTTACCACCAGACTACTATAGCTATATTGTTAAATTTTTTTTATTATTTTTATCGAATGTGAAATTTCATTGGGGAATTTTATTAAATCAGCCAATAACAAATTTGTAAGATTAACCATGAAATCACTGAAATTTTTAGATTGCTTATCAGTTACCTGTTTTGCAGCTCTAACAACACTCCTGACAAGTTTCTCATAAAATTCAAAGAATTATATTAGAAAAAAAAAGGAAAATAAAAAACTGAATAACTGAAATAAATACTTATCTGATTATGTACAATTCAGTACTTAAAGATTTTAATATATTTTACTTTGTCCTTGTTTACAGTCTGTTTCATTCTATTATTCTGAATAATGAAAAAGAGAATATAATTCCCAGTACCTGAAAAGAAAATCTCAATAAGTATAATCTATATAATTCTGTACACATGATGGATGCATTTTAAGTTGATTCGAAGAACATCATTTTAATATTTTAGCCATATAAAAACTTATCCCTACATTATTACCCTCTTATAAATCACACTCTATGTCTATAAAAATCCAAATACACTTACAGAATATTATACGTGGATTTACAGATTCAAGCAAAATGGATTTCAAGAAATTTCCAAATTCCTCAGATTCCCCATCTTCTAACAGTGGCAACAATAAGCTTAGTCGTTTTAAGGTTACGTCTGTGCTGGCAGCTTACTTAGAGCCTAGTGAATCATCAATTCATTTCAATACACTCAATGCCAGTTGCTAGGCTCTAAGCAGCCACCATCACTGAGTAGGAAAAATCAATTGAAACAGCAAAATTGTACCTTTTCAATAATTTTAATTTCATGCAATGCCGAATGGAAAGAATTTACATGAAATTATAAACAAATGGAAAAATTATGGTTTTATACATGGAAGATAGGGCATGTATCATTTGGAAGATTTTGAGATTCTTTATAAAAAATATAACATTTAGAATAACGCAATTTTGTACTATTTTGGAAAGGTTGTAACAGTGGCACATGCTATTTCGTTTGTATTTTTGGAAAACTTACCATCATAAAGGAAACTATTACACAAATAGTCCCTATAATCAAGGCATATTCTTGAACATATTCCTTAGTTACGTTCAAACAACCTTTCATGTATGCAACATGATCATTTAACATTTCAACATCCTGGCATTTTTGAAGTCTTCCATGTGATGACGGCTTACAGCAGGAGTCTGGAATGTATCCTTTCCAGTCCCTATAATTATCTATTCCACAGCACTTCAGCCTTTGTTGAGTTTCATCCCAGGCTATTGTGACAGGATGATAATTACCATATGCTCTTAATGATGATGTCATTCCATTGCGTACAGTCAATTCAGCCTTTTCTCTGAAGACAAAGCCTATGATTCCTCCCACTGACATGGTAACAAAGATGAATGACAAGCAAAGCATATACTGGAAAAAGTTAAAAATGCATGTGTACATTAACAATTAAATGGAATGTGAAAATTTTAAATTACAGGGTGACAAGAAAAACTTGGGACAAATTTTACTGTGTTACGGAACAAAAGTATTTTAACGCAGGCAAATAATTTTTATTCTATTAGATTCTCTACACTTTCTTGTACTAATATAAATTTTCAGTTTGATATTACTTTATTTTGCAGCTTGTTAAAATTTCAAACAAACGTAGTGCAATTTTGTAGCTGTTTCTTCAAGATAAGCTTCAATGCGAAATTGTTCGTTTTCTCAATGTGCCTCGACAAACTGTGTCCGATGCAATTTGCCGTTTCGAGGAGCTTAGCTATGATGGTCGTAGCCCAGGAAGTCGGAGAAAACGCACTGTCAATACGCCTAGCAATCGCAATATTGTCAAGAAGCGAGTCAATCGAAATCGGAGGGTCTCCATGAGAAAAATAGATATCAAGCGCGAATCCGTCCGTTAAATGTCCAAAAAGGAGCTCAACCTCAAGCCATACAAGCTACAAAAAGTTCAACTCTTCACGGATCAAAATAAGCGCGTACGACTCCAAAGGTGCCGCCAACTTCTTCGTCTCGCCGCCGATCAGCAATGGGAGCGCATTCTCTTCTCAAACGAGAAGCTTTTCACCATAGAACAATCCCACAACCACCAAAACGACAGAGTCTGGTCCGCAGAGGCTCCCGGTACGTCGGCCATCGTCAAAATCCGCAATCCGTCATGGTCTGGGGCGGAATTTGCGCCAACACGGAATTTGCGCAAAACACCCTTGGTTTTCGTGGATCAAGGGGACAAAATCAATCAAGAAGTCTACCACTGCGACATTCTCGAGGCCGTAGTACTTCCGTGGGCCCAGCAGCACTTCTGCGACACGCATTGGACCTTTCAACAGGACTCCGCTCCGGCTCACAAAGCGAAAATGACGCAAGAATGGTGTAAGACTCATTTTCCGGGTTTCATCACATCTTCAGAATGGCCGCCCTAGTTAAATGAAAAAAAGGTTGTCGGAGGTTTTTCTTGTCACCCTGTATATTATTTAATAATATATATCCTTTGAAATTAATTTTCATGAGTAAAAACCTACTCAATCAATGATTGAAACAGATCGTGAAAACTATATACTACTCTGTCAAGAAAGTACCGGGAATTTTCAATTAAAACAACATTTTTACATTTAATCGTCAAAATTTATTGGGTCACCTTCAAAATAGGCTCCATTTGCTCCAATACATCTATGCCAACGGCACTTCCAATTATCGAAACATTTTTTATAGGCGCTTTCCGGGATGGACTTTAGCTCTCGCGCCGAATTTTGTTTTATGGCTTCAATCGACTCAAAACGGGTGCCACGAAGGGGCAATTTTAGTTTTGGGAAGAGGAAAAAGTCGCAGGGAGCCAAATCCGGCGAATACGGTGGTTGTTGAAGCACGTTTGTTGAGTTTTTGGCGAGAAAGTCAGTCACAATTGTAGCTCGGTGAGAAGGCGCGTTATCGTCCCATAGTAATCACCCATAGTAAAAATCGGCACGCACTCTGACATCGACCGACTTAATCAGCTGTTGCAAACACACTAGTTGACAGATCCCGCTCAAGCTTGGCATAGTAATTAAGGACAGTGGTACCAACCTAGGAAAAAAAAATTTTACCTGCCTCATTGCCCCGCCAGATTTAAATCGATAATTCCCGGTACTTTCTTGACAGAATGTACATAAGTTTGAATTTTGAAATATGTATTCTAGTAGTCCCATTTAACCAATTGAATCCAAGTTGGTAGTGTGCCAATTTTTTGAGCTATGGAGGAAACAAAATGTCATGTGAGCATCTTTTTTTTATGCAGATTTGGCTATTAAACTTGATATTATCAGTTTTCCGTACTTTTGAAAGTGTTATGTTCGTGTATGTTTGATGGTGTCTTGGACAGACATTCAAAAATACTTTTTTTAGATAGAAAATATTAATTAATGTAATTATTTTAATTTCACACAACAATTGACAGAATACTCACCATAAAAAGAAGACACCTTATTTCTTTTATTGATCCCAGACATCCTAGTCCTGCCAAGAGGGCAACAGTAGTTCCCGTTATTATCATAATCCATGATGCCCCACCATATAGATTTGTACCAAGTAACTCATTGGCAAACGACTTGTCAACCACAATCCAAATACCGCATCCTAAAGCGAGTACACCGCCAATCTGAAATGATTCAAATATTGAAATGAGCCATATAAATAAAGTTTAAATTGAGAGAGAGAGAAAATATATTTATTGCTCTAGCAAATGGCCAACTATTTGCATCTTTCTATCACTATAAAATACATTCTTTCTATACATAATATTTTTCTTGAAAAAGAAGTATACTTACATAACTATTGAAAAAAAAATTTTAAGTGTGAGTTTACAGTGTTAACTATATAATTCATATATATATGATTATTCAGGAACTTACACATATTATACAGTTTGTAATGAAGAGACTGTATTTGATAAAATTACCGCAACCATCCATTATCCTTCCGAGAGCCATATTTCCATTTTGTGATACAACTGAAACGTAAAAATTGTGAGAAAACTTATCGTTGCAGGTCAAAACGGACAGATTGTTTTTATCGTTTATTGAAATATAAATATTCAAAATTGTGAAATTTTTACGAGACGTTATAAGAAAAATTCTATATCTAATTCCTATTTAAAAGCAAAAAATTATGGAAAATGAAACCATGCTCAAACATTTGGAATAAAACCAAAGAAAAATTGCCAATATTTGCAATGTTTCACAATCATCTGTGAAGTAGATTAACCAAAAATTTGTAACCGGTGAGTCTGCAACAGCCCTAAGAAAAGGTCCTGATTATGATGTTAGCAGAGATGACGAGCCTATCCGTAGGTACCATACATGCTATCCTTCACGAGCATCTTAACCTCTCAAAGGTCAGGGCAACATAGGTACCGAAAATGCTCACTGCAACTCTGAAGCAAGTGCGAGTCGAGTTCTGTAAGGAGTTTTTGGAGCTCTGTGGAGAAGACCCATCGACTATTTTCAAGCAGCTGATTACTGGGGATGAGACGTAGATTCATCACTATGACCCTGAGAGTAAATAAGAGTCCATGCAGTGGATTGAAAAGGGTGCACAGCCCCAAAGAAGTTTAAAGTCAGCCCATCCGCTGGAAAAATAATGGTTACGGTCTTTTGGATTTCTAAAGGTATTTTATTGATAGAATACACCCTAAAAAGGGTGAAATCATCACAGCAGCATCATACGCAACCACTTTGCGTAATTTAAGAGAAGCAATTAAAGGAAAAAGGAGTGGAAAACTCACGAGGGTGTTGCTGCTTCACGACAACGCGCCTGTTTACAATGCTCGCGTGGCGAAGGTTGCTGTGCGGAAATGTGGCTTCAAAGAAATTACACATCCTCCGTACAGTCCAGATTTAGCCCCCCAGTGACTACTACCTATTCCCAAATGTGAAAAATACCTTTGTGGAAAGCGATTTTCTGAAAATGAAGAACTGAAGGTAGCAATTAATACCTATTTTGGGGAGAAGCCGGAAGAATATTTTTTAGGAGGTTTAGAGAAGCTTATTTCTCGATCTAACAAATGTATTAAGTTCTAGGGGAATACATTGAAAAATAGAATTTTTCCAAATTTTTCTGAGTTTTCTTTCATGCCTATACTGAGAATACATTGAACGCCCCTAGTAATACTTTATTTTCAATTAAAGACATATATATTCACCTTGGTAAAATCAAAAGAATTCGTAAATTAAAGAAAAAAAAATACTTAATCATTCAAACGCAGTAGGAAAATATTTTTAAATTTATTCAATATAAAAATTCTTGTGATATAATCGTGAATATATTTGTCTTTGAATGGAGATTTTTCTAAAAATTAATCATCTAATACAGATATACAGAATGATCTTGTTCCCAATTTCACATTAAATTGTATTGACTACCAAAACTTCACAATAGACTAACATATAGAATTCTCCAAAAAGAGGAAAACGAAGATTTGAAAGTTTTCTCATTTCTAAAAAAAATTCGATTTGTTGCAATTATTAAAAATAATAAGAAACAAATTTCCTATCATATATTGAAAAAAAAAGTTACGCTTTCTTCATTTTTAAATCTCTACAAGACATATATATTTAAATGTTCACTTTTGTATAATCAAAAGAATTCATAAATCAAAGAAAGAAAAAAATATATTTACTTATCCAAATGAAATATGTAAATATTTTTAAATTTATGAATTCTTGTGATTTAACAGTGAATATATTTGTCTTTGATTTTTCTAAAAATTAATCATTTGGTGGAGATATTCAGAATAATCTGATTGCCAAGTTTTCATTAAATTGTATTTATTAAGTAAAATTTTCCAAAAGAGGAAAACGAAGAACATTTAAAAGTTTTCTCATTTCTTACAACAATTCGATTTGTTGTGATTATCAAAAACTTTTATGAACATGACACATTTTTAGCTATGTTTTCTACATTTCATATCATCTATTGAAAATTATAGTTAAGCTTTCTTCATTTTGAAAAATTTACATAGCTGTAATAGAATATTTAAAATTATATTACTGAATCAGCAAATACATGTAAATATTTCCCAATCTTGAAAATACAGTGCTAGCCAAACAAATGTTATTTTCGAAATAAATATGTGTAAATTTTAACAATATTTATTATGATTTATATCTTGTGAATTGTAGGAATAGTACGTTTAAATAGAATAATCGACTGATGCATTCAGCCGAGTAGAATTAGTGTTCCATGAGAACTGACTTTCTCTTCTACATATATGGACAAAAACAACAGGTTCGGAATATGTAATAACCTTCAGCCAGTCCCAATTTAAGTGTTAAAAGATTGTATATACTTTTACTTACCTATCTATACAATACGAACTAGTTTCACAACTTTTCACTAAAAGAATTAGAAAAGATTTAATTAAAAATAGAATAGAAGAAATACAGTCTAATTCAATCTCAACAATACGGATTAAACCAGAACCACGTGCAGGATGACCATTTGCGTCTTGGCAATTATTAGTCATCGCAACAATTTCTGTTGGCTTCCATTTCTTCTCCCGCTCCATCAGGTGCTTTCTGAAATTATGAGATTTGTAAATTACGCTGCTGGACGCGAAATAACGGTAGCTTTATACACTGCTCAATATCTGGAATGCTATTTCAAAAGATCAATGGAGCTTCTTTTCATTCGAGATTAAGAATAGTCTGGACAGAATTTCCTTGTTGCCCTGGTATCTTTTGAAATTAAAAAATTTTGAGAATTTTCGAATTTTGAGCCGAAAATGGTCTTAAACAGTTGGGTTGGACTCACTGATGAAGAATTCGAGGTCGTAAGTATTACTGTCCTGCCGGAAAGAGCAGGAGCCTTGAAACTTGCAGGGAATATTTGAGTTCTAAATGCCGCGGCTAAGTTCAATAATGGACAAAATCGGTCCATAATTTCGCTGTTATTCACGTTTGAAATTTTTCCTATTTTTTCCAATATTTTCTAAACTACAAATTGGATCGACCTGAAATTCGGCATTTTAAAGTTGAAAAATAAGGCGCATCTTCCTGTAAAATTTAGTAAAGATATAAGATCATTTTGTGTGGAATTAATTTTTTCTTGGCGTGAAACCTAATAAGATTACAGATATGATAATATACTCAATTTCAAACATAAGCTATTATTATGTATTTCATGGTTGTCCTCAATCGTCTGATAGCTCTGAAATTGTTAGAGTTAGAGCTATTTGACTTATGGCTAGGGGAATAATAAGAGTTTTATTGCAGTTCCAAATAACAGCATAATCATACTGTATATAATAATATAAGCACACCCATACTTGAATAGGCATTGATTGAAAAAGCATTAATAGATGTACCTTAAACTGTTTACATACACACATCGTCTAAAGTATTGCCCTTATCAACTCTCAACTTGTTGAATGTAACATGACAATTTTTTGTGTGTGGAAAATTTACTATCTTATCACTTAAATGAAAACAATAAACCAGCAAAAAATGTTTCTTGTTCGGGAGAATACGGGTGCATTCGAAGTTAATTAGTTTTGAGCGAATAACGAGAGTTGTAATATTGAGAATATTCCGTGGAAAATGCCGGGACATCCAATTTCTCAGTTTGACCGGGCAAGAAGAGTATACCTACATCAAGAAGCTTTTTCGAACGTTGCGCAACGTTTGAATATTCCATGGACTTCAGTAAGGCACATAGTGGCCCTTTTCTTGGAAACTGGCAGCGTTGCCCGGAGACCGGTGCCTGGTTGACCCAGAGTAACATCTGCAAGGGAAGACCATTATATTGCAAATTTTACTCGAAGAAATCGAAGGGTATATGTAACAGCCTTTCGAAGTCATTTTTTGAGGACCTATAGACGGGTATAGCCGTACCCCTCTTATTATCGTTGGACGAACAATGACTGGTGCCATCCATGTAGAAAACATCATTGAACCAATCATTGCTCCTCTGCGCAACGAATTGGTGGATAATTGCATTTATCAGGATGATAATGCCGCACCACACCGCACACGAAGGGTTCAAAACATTCTTCAAGAGAACAATATCCAGAGAATGAACTGGCCAGCAAACTCACCAGACATGAATCCAATTGAGCACGCATGGGATACTTAGGGAGAGCAATATCCAATCCCCAAAACCCACCTTCAACTTTTCAGGAATTGAGTTTAGCCCTTCAGGAAGAATGGAACGATATGCCTGAAAATTTCATTAATGACTTGATTCGTGGGATGCCTAGGCAAATTCGGCAGTTGATTGAAAGAAGAGGTGGTAATACAGACTATTGAATTTGGATTCAGTCGTGGAATAACTATAATTAATTAAAAATAAATAATCGATAAATTTAGATTTTTTCTCATTTTTCCTATTTTGTTTCATCCTGCATAAAGCAAAGAGTAACAAACAAACAAATATTGCAATTGAAATAGAGGGAAATATTTATCTCATTTCCAGAACATAGATTGTTTATTTCTTAAGAAACCTAGGGGGGCCATGACTTTTGACGATGTGTGTATTTGAAATTTTCTTTTCAAGTTTAGGGTAAATCAGTTCTAACATCCTCGGTACCAAGAAAATTTTAAATACGTAATTGGACCAACACATATCAGTAGATTTTATCATCCAAAAATCCGGGGGCAAGGACATTTTTCAAAATTTGTAACGCTCGAGTACAAAAAAATAAATAAATGATTATTGTTACTGTAATAGCCTTACATCTAACAATTATGTTGATGAGCAAATAAGAGCAGCGCAACAGTAGAAAACGGAACATTTTCTTTGACCGTGAATAGAAATTTTAATCTATCATTGCAGTTGGAGCAGATGTCTTTTGTGATAAGTCTTTAATGAAGAGTCTATATTTCCCAGAAAATTCAGCGAAACTAAAACCGTGTAAGAAAAAGATCTTTTGGATGATGTGGTAGTGTATTAAGACGTCTATAACGCATGTTGAGGCCATGAATGTCATATTTATATTGGGACCTACCATAGAGTTAACACGATTGCTTGTACTTAAGAATCTTGGAACCAAGACAGGCAAGGTGAAATTTATGCCATGAAGACATATTCAGCCCGCCTGTTCGCTTTAGAGAAGGGGTAATATGATGTCTTCTTCTCACTCCATAAGAGTCTTTAGCAGCTGTTTTGCATTCTTTAGATACGTTGTTTATCAGTAAGCTCCAGACAAGGATAGTAAATTTGAATATTAAAACAAATTAATATATGTTTATCTTCTACAATTTTAATTTAAAAAATTTTTATTCAAAAAACTTTTAGAATTAAATTAATGTCTAAAACAAGCACCGCTTATATTTAGTAGACGTGTATAATCTATATATATAATATATTATTCTTAATATATATCTATAAAAATAACTCACACTGTTCTTTGATTCTGTTAGAGCATAGATAAATCTTGAATTATAAAGATGATCTATGTCTCGAAACATTATTCATTTACACGTGGTGAGTGGTTTGGTATAGGTTAGTTTTTTGATTTTGATATTTTGAATATATTTCAGGACTGAAGACGGAATTGCTTAAAACTATATTTGTTTTTTGAAGATATAGTGCATGCTTTGAGAGATTTCTGAATTTACTTATTCGAATATTTAAATATATTAAATATTTCAAATAAATTATATTCTTTGAGAGGTCCTTTAAGTGTGTTCATGTTTTTAAAATGCAAATGGCGTTTTGAAGGCAAGACCAGAAACAAATTTTGTCTCCTTTAAATATTTATTTATTAATTTTAGGGACTTTCGTATATCTTTTGGTTTATTTATTCCATTTGACATTGTATATTGAGTTTAGATTATACACGTCTACTAAATATAAGCGGTGCTTGTTTTAGACATTAATTTAATTCTAAAAGTTTTTTGAATAAAAATTTTTTAAATTAAAATTGTAGAAGATAAACATATATTAATTTGTTTTAATATTCAAATTTTGTTATATTTCTTCTATCAAGTAAAAGGCCTTTCTATTTTATTTTATAAGGATAGTAAAGGCTGAGACAGTGATTGAATTGGGACAAAACCAGCGAGAGACAGAGCAGCTTTCTAGCATCTTGAGAAAGGCAATGTTGGAAGGTATAAACAAGTCTCAACGAGTTATAGGCTGAACGAAGTTTGTTGTTAACGTGTTCCTAAAAGCACAACTGAGAGTGCCTAACAAGTCTCAGGTTTTTGCATGTCCTGGAGAAAGCCAGAGCTATCTGGAGTTCAGAATTCTGTTATCAAACACCACAAAAGAACACTTCTCAGAATTTAGTTTGAGGAGGTGATATTCAGCTGCCTTATAAAACCGGTTTAGATCCGAATTGATTAATTGATTGGCCAAAGACATGTCATTCAGAAGAAAAAAGTACAACTGCGTGCCGTCGGCATTTCATAAGGCATTCATGGAAATTGACTGTGGAAGAGGGGCTAAAATACTTCCTTGAGGGATTCCAACTCCCAGATCTAAAGGTGATGAATGTTTTCTGTGAGAAATCACCGGCTGAAATCTCCTAGATAAGAAAGACCGGACTAGATTTCTAGCGCTCTCACTGAAATTCACACCTCTCGAATGCGAAAGGCAAAAATGCTTTGTTGAAATCTAGTGTTATCATATCATTGTCTGCCGCCTTCAACAGATCGTCCACCACACCAGCCAATGTTGTGTCGCAACTGCGATATTTTCTGAAGCCAGATTGATCCATTGGTAAGATGTTATACCTTGATACAAAGGATCTGATTAGGCCCTCTATACTTCTCTCAAGAACCTTTGAAACGGGAGACAATATGCTTATTGATATCAGGTTATTGGATTCATTAAGGTTTTAAGCTTTTGGTAGGGGGTAGGCTGGAAAAATACGAGTTTAGAATGCACTCATTAATAATGTTATATAGGGGATGATGAAGAGGCAAAATTATTCTTATTTGATATAATCGAGACCTTCCGCATTCGATATAATATTATTTATTTTAAAGCTCTTTGGGATGCGGTGTTATGAGAGAGCTTTCAAACCTTTTAATTTCGGGAAGTAAGCCCACCTCATCTAGGCTTACTAACTTAAACTCAAAACGTTCCTCCGTTCCTTGCAAGATATTACTTTTATAAAAATTTAATATTGTTTCATTAGGTTCATTATTATTATTTCTAGTGCTAACAAAATGATTATTGATTTCATTTGGGTCACTCAAATTTTCACAAAATATTCATACCCCGTAATAATTGCAATCTTTCTTTACTATTAGAGTTTTTGAGTATCCTTTGTAAATAGGCGTTTTTCAGATCTCAAGCATCCGTAGTACAATTTCATAATTGTTTATAGTAATCGAAATGTACAATTTCTTTGAATTTGTCAAAATTGTAACATTTTTAGCTGAAGTCTCAAATTAATCAACACCATCCATAGTTTAGGTGGTATTGGAGTAATAAACATACTACTTTATTATGTTTATTATTCTTATTTTTTTTTCAAAATTAGAATTTGTAGGAGGTTAACAGAATAAATCTGTCTGATAGTTAAAATTTTGTAATAATCCTTCTGTCAAGAAAAAACCCCTTTTTATTATTAAAAATAACGAAACTTTCTGACCGGTTATGGATTCCTCAGAGTCGAAACTCTATGCTTATTACTCTGAGATGAACTCTCATCCTTATCCTCCATTTTGATATTTTGTTTGATCTCTATGGTTTGCTGTCATTAGTCAGAAACTCTGAATCGTCTGATAGCAAACAAAAATTATTCTTAAATCTGTATTAATCTTGAACATCTTTTAGGTTTTTTGGTATATTTGAATATCGAAAGTAATTTCACATAATGACGGCCCCTTCAGCTGGTGGAGATACTAGAAAAGTTGGAGTTGCTTACAAAGACAAAAGTAAACCTGCTGATGTCCGACGAAGTAATATTAATGCCGCTAAAGGTATGTGACTGAAAATAATTCACAACATTAGTTTGAAATAATTGTTTTTTACATTCTGAGGTTTACTATTTGCCTCATTTCATAACTGCTTTTAAATTATTCTGAGTTTAGTGACTGTTTTTGTTTTCAGCTGTTAGCGATGCAGTCAGGACAAGTCTTGGCCCAAGGGGTATGGATAAAATGGTAGGATCTACAATGAGAGGATCTACAGTGCCCTTTGATACTAATTCTGTTTATTTTGTAGATACAAAATGCAAATTCTGAAGTAACGATTACTAATGATGGTGCTACTATTCTCAAACAAATCAATGTTATTCACCCAGCTGCTAAAATGGTTAGTTATTATGAAGTTTTATACTGGCTAGAAATAAATGTGGTAACTCCTTGGTTTTAGCTTGTAGAGCTGTCAAGAGCACAGGATGTTGAAGCTGGAGATGGTACTACTACTGTTGTTGTAATAGCTGGAGCGTTTTTGGATGCAGCTGAAAAACTTTTAGATAAAGGAATACATCCTACAGCTATTTCTGAATCTTTCCAAAGAGCAGCTGGACATGCTATTAAGGTATTTTCTAAAATAATAATTCAGTAACGAATCTTCACAAAGCACATGTTTTTACTTTAGACTTGCTTAGGTTGTTGGCATCATCATATAAGGAATCCATTAGGAGGATATAGAATGTTTTCAAAATATAGTAATGCCAAAAGTCTGATTCAAGATAATTTCAAACAGAGTTCAGATCATGGTATGTCTAGATCATGATAAAGCATATTCCATTATTCAGATGTTCAATATACATACAGGGTTGATTACTTTCATAATTATGTTTCATTTTTATTTAAAAAGAGAGGTCATGAGAGCTGTGTTGTTTAATTCTAGTAAACAAATGGCTTCTTTGCATTACAATCATCACATTTTAATACATATACCCCCAATTCAAAAATGTATGGGTTTCCTTTTTTATTATTTACCATAATTTTAGCTGAATTCTTTTACATACACCTAAATAATTCTAATTTTATGAAGACTGAAATCTCACGCTAATACCTTTTATATTATTAATATAAGAAAAACAAATGTTAACTTCCGCTATTTTATTGATTTACACGACAATTGTTCGTCATACCATGACTGTTTAAATCATGTTTAAATACTCGCCTGATAAAGTCATGGTATGACGAAACAATTGTCCTGTAAATCAATAAAATAGCGGAAGTTAACATTTGTTTTTCTTATATTGAAGATGAATTTCCCTCAAGTAAAGACCGAGACAACCAAAAATTTTATACAACTCATGAAAACCATTTTTTCTTTTATTCATAATCATTTTTATCTTTATAGAATTGTGATGTTTTCTCTATAATTTCTGTTCTATAGCTATAGTTTCAGTTATGTTTCATTATTTTTGGAAATGAGCTTAATTCACAGACTAAGAGTATAGGTGTAAAGTTATGAAAGGCCGACCTTTCAACTTGCTATAATTGATTAATTTTGAATGGATCAAAAAAATTCAAACTTCTTGTTAATATGTTAATATTGATGAATATCATTTCCAGTTCAAATGCAAAATACGTAATCTACATATTTAGTAAAGAATTGAATATGTTTTTACTGTTTTATCATTGAAGTTTTTAGTGATTAGTGAGTTTTGGAAGTTAAACAAATTAAATTCTGTTAAAAGTGGACTTATTGAACTTCCCATTCGTAGGTCATTGTTCTTTTTAAAAAGTTTAGTATTGAATTTAAGATAATTTTGTTATAAATTTATTTCTAATATTTCAAAAATAGTTTCTTTATTATTAAGAGACAGATGACTATTATTGATCATTGTTTTCAATACTGATTCGACAAGAGTTGCTAGCAAAGTGAAAAGGCTTTTGACATCAAATGGAATTAATTTCATTTTGTTAGGTAAACCACTTTTTTTTAATCAATACTAATGAGTGTTTCACATTATACAGAAGAAGTACAATTCAAAATGGACAATAGATTTGCAGCTGAATCTTCATGTGAATTATATGATGGTGCATTTATATATGTAAAATAGTTTATATTAAACAAGAAACTCATTATCAGACAACAATTAGATACGTCTTCTCGCAATAAATGTCGTATTGGTTTTTTTTTTGATCTGCTGGATGATTGAACTACCCGAAAAGAATTTATCAATCGATTTCATTGATTAATTGACTACCTTAATATACTCACAAAAATTTAATTATTGGCGGGTATTTTTTTCCAAATAAAGTGAGGAGTGTGAGTTATGATAACAGAAAGTTCTTCGAATCTGGACAGTGCAATTTACATGTGTGATGTTCAGAATTCAAACCACTCGAAATAGGTATCGTTGATTGTCGGGACATAAGCAGCAGATATGCATGTTTCGAAGTTTGTTAACTTTATCATCAGTGCCAGGTCTAATGCTAAACGACTATAACGCGGCTACGCACCTGTACTGGCCCCGCATAGGAGCGCTAAAGTTTTACCCAACACTAACACCATCTAGTGCACGCATACACTGCGAACCCCACCAAATTATTCCATGTTTTTAATAAATACCAGATTTATGGCTAAGGATCATATATAGTGATTTTTGAGGTTTGATTCTGAGGCAATGTTATTGAATAATTATAAGTGACTTTCAATTTAGGTTAAGAGTTAAACTGAAGTGGTTTATATAACCAAAATTTGATTTCTGTTTGATACTAAATTAAAGCACTTTTGAATTAATCAAAGAAATATTCCAATCTTTATTACTTGTTTACAAGAATTCCTTAAATGTGTATTGGATTTTAATATTGGTATTTGGAATGGACAATTCTAAGAAGAAAGAGGTTGGTGTGAAGAATTTGTCAGAGATTAAATTCCTTTCGGAATTGCTAAAGTTTGAGATAAATTGAGTTAATTAAATTAGTTATGAATTTGTTTTGAGATCTGGGATGTAGTTGGATTATCTTTGTCATTTTTATTTGATACATATCTTAGTAAAATTAATGGTGAAATAAATGACAATCCCATTAAATGCAGAATAAAACATCTGGTTCATTTGTAGTCATAGTGTCCTGTATTAATCTTTACCAGGTCTCCCTTGATATTTTAGATGATTGATCATGTCTTAAACACGTTTGTAAAATAGTTGAATAAACATAATATTTGTTAACTGGTGTTTTTTTTCAGATTCTGGATGAAATTTCTACTCCTATCCAGCTCGACAACAGAGAACAATTAATTAAGAGTGCATCAACATCATTGAATTCAAAGGTTGTGTCCCACCATTCTAGTTTATTAGCACCAATTGCTGTAGATGCAGTTCTCAAAGTGATTGATCCTGGTAAGTCTTTATATCAAATGGTAAATTTTTAAATTTCGGTGTCCTTTGGATATAAATCAGATTTTGGTGTCCTTTTATTCAACTTGGTTTCCTGAACAAATATGAAACCGACATGTGGCAGTCTGTCTTAGTTTAGAAGTTATGGGGTTTCCCAAACATCCAAAAGTTCCATCTTCAGGTTACTTTTTCCACTATAAAAACACTCGACCACTGCTCTTATTCAGTTCACAAATCATAATGAGTTTGAGACTGCCGCTTAATCCTTAGGCAGTATGACAGATGAAATTACAAATATCGCGGCTATTCTCAAACAACTGATAGCTAATAACATTATCGGTATGAATGAAAATTCACAAAAATGAGAAGACAATATTTATTATTTCATAATTACATAAAAATATCTGCTAGAACTTCATTTCAATAAAAGAAACAGTACTTTTTGGAGACATTTTGGTCTTCTACAAATATCATACAAACTTTGAATATCAAAACAGATTTAATCTGTCTCCTACAATTTGAATTTCAAAAAAATTGTCTGCCAGTGACAAAATGTTTTGTTTTTGATCTTATGTTCATGAAAACTAAATCTTTTTCAAAAATACACAACATAATTTTTAGAACTTCTCAAAAACTAATTTATTTGAAATATTTAATATATTTAAATAAGTTACTTCAAAAACTCTCAAAATATGTAGCACATCCTCAAAAACAATTAGAATTCAGATAAAGTCAGTTCAACTTCACATTTAAAAAAAAAATAAAATCAAATAACAATAAATAAACTTACCCATACGACCTCGTGGAATCTCTGTTTGGTCAATATTCAATATTCCATTTGATATTGTATAATGAATTTTGATTTAATAAGTTTATCAAATGTAAGCAGTGCTTATAAGACATTAATTTAATTCTAAAAGTTTTTAAAAAAATTTTTTAAATTAAAATTGTAGGAGACTAACAGATTAAATCTGTTTTGATATTCAAAGTTTTTCATTATCCTTCTATCAAGTAAAATACCGCTTCTTAATATTTTAAATATCATACATTTCGAGGATAAAATATAAGGATGAAATTTTGGAACCTATTGTGAATATCTACAGCTATTGTGATTATAATATTCAATTTGGAGTCTGTCAAAAACAGGCTTTCTAGAAAATAATGATAGTCGAAAGAATAACTTGAGTAACTTTAAATGAAATGTTAGAAATGTGCATAACTTTTGTAATGGACTGTTTCACTATTCAATAGTTGACTTTTGGGCAATCACCGCAGGTTAACTTATCGGGGGTTTATAAGTGAACCTTATAAACCCAAAAGTTTACATAGGACAGACTGGAAGAACTTTCTGACATAGAATTTGTGAACATTTGAAGAGTTTCCTCAATAATAAGAGTAATTCCACATATTCCCACCATTTGTTAGAAACAGGACATACTATCAGCCATAATTTTGAAATTTTTCACATAGAAATTAAAAGTTATGTCTTGAACCTGTTAGAAGTCCCTTGAGATAAAAAAAATTAAAAAAAAAACACAATAAAATTGGAATATTACTTAACAAACAAATAGATTTGAATAACTAACCCCTGTTGAATATATTCAGATAAGCTGAAATTTACAGAGACCTTTTTTTGGTTTTAGTGCTCAATAAAATAATTTTGTACCTACTGTAATATAAATAGCAATGGATTTTGGAAGCAAGCTTAGTTATTCAAAATGTAAACCTACCTGATGATGCTACTGATAGCAAAACAATTGTTGTATTAAATAACAATAAAAATTTGTGAAAATCAGAATAACCTTATTTAATATTATTACAAAATTAGATTAAAAAAATGTATATGATATTTAGGTTGTTGTTGTTTCTCTATTTTATAGACAACTTCAGTTTTTTTTAACTCTCAAGGAGTTGGCATTATAGAATCTTTATTAAATCGTCCTCTATGGTGAAAAATATACAATATTTATTTTATATTTTACAGGTCATGAAAAGGCAGTGAACTTAGCAGACATCAAAGTGATCAAACAATTAGGAGGAACAATTGACGATACAGAGTTACTTGATGCTCTAGTATTTCCTCAAAAAGTAGCCAATGTGAATGGTCCCAAACGTGTGGAGAAGGCGAAAATTGGTCTGATCCAATTCTGTATTTCTCCGCCTAAGACTGATATGGATCACAAAGTTGTAGTTTCTGATTATACAGCTATGGATCGTGTTTTGAAAGAGGAACGTACTTACATCTTGAACATTGTGAAACAAATTAAAAAGAGCGGATGCAATGTTCTTTTGGTGAGTAGAAATTTAGTGTAGGATTGTTTATAGATCTTCAATCACAGTGTCAATTTAGGTGAATGTAAATATAAGGATGACATTACACTTTCTTTTACAATTATCAGAGAAAACAAATGTCCATCCAAGTTACTGTGCTCTTTGAAAATGGAGGAAAATTTTGTTTGTATTGAATCTGTTTCAAAACACCACTTGATTTGAATGAACATTCCTGTAATAAACTACAGATTACCCTGATAAATCTGCAAAATGTAAAAGCCATGTTTTATTAATGGTGTACTTTATTCTTCCAGATTCAAAAATCAATTTTGAGAGATGCCGTTTCTGAATTAGCCATCCATTTCTTGGACAAAATCAAGTGTATGGTCGTTAAAGATATTGAACGTGAAGACATTGAATTCGTATGCAAGACTTTAGGTTGTAGACCAATTGCTTCTTTGGATCACTTTACACCTGAAAATCTTGTATCTGCCGATTTAGCTGAAGAGGTTGGTTTTGGAGGAAACCGAATGGTCAAAATATCAGGTTTGTATTTATAATTCTTTGGAATCGATATAAGGAGTGCTACTCAAGTTTTGAGTTATGGCAAAACTGACGCGAATATGTCAAATCTTACATGGTCATCATAAGTTTAACATTTTTAATGCTCAAGGTAGTCAGAACCTGTGTTGTCATACGAGTGCTATATGACTTTCGCTGTGGATTAAATCAACATCAATGTGCCCATCAACTCGCCTGACTTTTGGCAATGAAGCTCTATTTTGAGTCACAGTGTTTCGCTGGTTTTCCAAATTCATTTGTGGTCGTACCTTTCTACAGAACGAATTACATGAAGGTTGTACAAAATTGGCAGTTCTGCCAGGTAACATTGCTGCTGTATGTGAACTGATATTACAAGATTGTCTTGTGACATACCGTGAGATGGATTCGTACTTGGGCATTAGTTCTACTAGCAGACATTCAATATTGAATGAACCTTTCGCTGTCAAAAAGATTTGTTAGTATTGGATATCTCATAATTTTACAATAACTCAAAAAAATTATTTTTTATGGTAAATCTCTTGAAATAATATCCAAGAGTTCATAACGGAAGTAAGCAAAGGCTTGTTACCATTTATGAGATTTCCTATTTATATCACACAGATCTGCAAAATCAATTCATCCCATATATTTGTTGTGAAACAATATGGGTTTTGGCAGTTATATTTTTATTTTTTCTCTCAACCATTCCATTTTCAGCACCAAGTGTTTTGAAAACACCATGTATGCTTTTATCGTTGTCAACCAAAAATTTCATATTGGTATGTATTTTTTTCAGGTGTACAGAATCCTGGGAGGACATTAACTCTTGTGGTTAGAGGATCTAACAGACAAGTTTTGGAGGAGGCTGAAAGGTCACTTCATGATGCCCTGTGTGTAATTAGATGTTTGGTAAGAAAGAGGGCCTTGATAGCAGGAGGAGGAGCTCCTGAAATTGAATTAGCACTGAAATTATCTGCATTGGCCAATACTTTGGAGGGCATTGATGCCATATGTCTCCGTGCTTATGCTCAGGCTCTTGAAATAATACCTTTCACACTGGCAGAAAACGCTGGCTTGAATCCTATTCAGGTAAGGAGATAGCACGTTTAAATTTTTTGTTTCATTACAAAAATTTATTGAGGAAAAATAAATTTTGTCACATCTCTGAATATCAAGACAAAAAATTATTTTCTAACGATTGTAATAGCCTACAAGTAAATCATTTAGGTTGAGTTCATTTTTGTTTATCTATATGTGTACATAATAAATTTGGAAAGAAATAAATATTTGAAATTTGCATGGTGGATTATAAGCTTGTATAGAAAAGTTATATGCGATATTGGAAACCATATTAAACATTTGATATCCTTTTACATCAAACCAAATAGATAAATAGAATATATGAAAGCAATGTGATGGCATGGAAACTTTAGGTTGTTTGTATAACTTAATATTTTAATTAATTTAATTTATTTCAACACTGAAAAGTCATTGATGTTGAATCAATCTAGTTTTCAAAAGACATATTTGAAAAAAGAAGTTTGATGCTGAAATATTATAATATTAGATGGAAATAGTCTTTTTTTTTTTTCATTATATACATTGATTTATAAATTTTTTCAGACTGTCACAGAATTAAGAAACAGGCATGCCAAAGGTGAAATCTCCACTGGAATAAATGTTCGAAAGGGTGTAATCTCAGATATCTTAGAGGAAAATGTTGTCCAGCCTCTTCTTGTGTCAACAAGTGCTATCTCCCTTGCTACAGAAACAGTCAGGTCCATTTTGAAAATAGATGACATTGTAAGTTGAACATTTTAAATTTGTTACTTTCAAAATACTAAATGCTAATTTTTTATAGATCAACACTTTCATGTAAGCGAAGGAAGAAGTAGTTGGAGCCAAATTTAATTTATATTTATATGTTATTTCAAGCTTACTTACATACTAAGTATTTTTTTTTAATTTTGACCTCAGCTTCAAAGATCAAAATAAGATGATAATAAAATAAAACATTTCGAATTTAAAAATATTTATTTTTATTTTATCATACTGGAATCAAGAATATTAAAAAAATAAAAATCATTCTAACTACTGTTCTATAGATGTAATATTCAAATTTTCAAGAACAATATGTTACGGACGTACAGTACAAACAAGCAAATATCTTTCAAAATATTTTCCTTCAATTTATTTGTCAGTTTCTATGACAAACGTAACCAGTCATATTTTATCAAAATCATCCACCAATTGAGGATGATTAAATTTTGATCTAATTGTCATTGTGAAGGATGTCTTCAAGGTGGATCCTTTTTTAACAGGAGGTGGAACTCGCCAAACTGTACTGTTTTTCAAAAACAAATCATTCATGTGAAAGTTGTAGAAAAAGAAAGATTGGACTCTTCAAAGTTGATTCAATATTGGTTCTGAATCCATTGTGTAGAACATACTTAAAAACAAGTCAACTAATTGGGTCTATGGATATCTGATGCTAGATTTGTGTTTCGCCTACTTTTTTACACTTTGCCAACTCTAGTAACACTATACAAAATGAAAAAGTTTCTTCCTATCCTTCAAACTCTCAATATCACATCTAAGCTCAACTCAGGGTTAGAGTAACGACAAAATGGCTGCCAAATTTACCATAATATCTGAAAATCTAACAAATGGAATTGAAAAATTAATGGTGTCCTTCAGAACACCTAAATAATAAAAAAGTACATCTAGCAAAAAGAGTAAAATATCTAAAATTTCATTAGGACACCAAACTTTCATGGAGAGGACATCGAAAAAAGAAAGAAATGGATTGACCTTAATCGTTTCAACGTTGGGAGAACCCTTTGGATTAACTTTAGTACAGTGTCCGAGTGAATACCCTGTGTAACCACTTGTTTGGTGTGTTGTATACTGCGATATATGGAGAAATAATTTAACTTATCGACTCATGAAAGTAAACAATGTTTAATCAAAAGTCATTCTTCTGATTATCTGGAAGGAGTGTTGTTCAATTTAAACTATAGTTTTGTCCAAAAAAAATACGAATATAATATCTCTTAAGTTAATAATTTGCAATATATTGGTGAATAGTCAATAGAGCATAAAATCGAAAGTTGAGTTAATCAAAAAAGAGAATGAAGTATGATTTTAGTGTTCTTGTAAGTGATTTCATGTGACTTCATTTATAGGAAAACATTTTTCATATAAGTATTTAGAGAGTATGTTTTCCAAGAATTTGAAGAATTGTTGGAAAGTATTCCTTCGTATGCAGAAACCGTTGTTTCAGTGGAAAGTCAAAACTATCTCAGATGCAGAGAGTGAACTATTAGGCTATGTAGATAAATCCATAGTGAACGTTCATTATATCCAGCAAGAGGACTGAAGGACACATCATGAAGTTCATTATAAGGCCTTACTAGAGTCCAAAATTTTAGAAAGAGTCTTTCGTACCACGGTTAGTTTACCGTAGTATTTGCCCATTATTTCAGTATTTAAAAATAATAGACAATTGCAAATTAATTAATCTCGATGATTAATTCCAATGGCTTCTAGTGGACTGTATTTTTGATTATTAGCGGTGATTTTGACTTCAAAGAACACTCTATGTGCGGTGGTCTACAGCTTTCTTTATCTAATAATGATAAACCACAAGGATGATGAGGAACTGAAGTAAAACACTTATAACAAAACAAACTAATAAATTTTGGTATCACTGTATATGATACCAAGCTAATGTGATGACAATTACACTACAAAACAAGTGTAAGTTGGATTGCTACGTTTACAGCAATCCGGTTAAGCTTGTACAATTACAAACGAACAACTTGACTATTCAGAGAATAATGATTTTTCCTTTCTTTCAAAGACTGAACGTTAAGAGAAGCTCAATGCATCCCTTCTAATATAAAAAGAGGGAAATTAACATAATTGATTGGAAGGTCCATTTGGAGGTGGACTGAATGAATAAAATAAACCTTCTTATTGGCTACAGAAGAATTATGAGATAAATGCAAGAAAAGAAGGATAAAATCAGTTTATAACTTGGAATGCTGTGTCATGTGTAATTAATAGGCATAAATATGTCAAATCACTAAATTACTTTTCATGTTTTCTAAGGCCATATATAATAATTATAAAACAAATAAACAGAAGTGTCAAAAACACTTCAGTTCCTCTGGTGCAGCTGAAAAAATGTTAGATCGAAATATTAACATAAATAAAAAGGCCTGAATATCGATGACACAACGATCTCGAAGGACAGGGCCGTCTCCAATAAGACGGAACAAAGAGGTTAAGTGAATTCAAAAGAGGCAGAGAAATCATTGAAGAAAATCCTCGCTCGCTATCCGTGGGTACCATACATGACGATCATAATGTATCAAAGGTCTGTGCAACATGGGTACCGAGAATGCTCACCACACCTCAAAAGTAAGTGCGAGTCGACTGCTATAAGGAGTTTTTAGAGCTTTGTCGAGAAGACCTATCAACTATTTTCAACCGGCTGGTTATTGGGGATGAGACATAGGTTCATCATAGCCCCCCAGTGACTACTACCTATTCCCAAATGTGAAAAAACATCTTCGTGGAAAGCGTTTCTGACAATGAAGAACTGAAGGTAGCAATTAATACTTATTTTGAGGAGAAGCCAGAAGAATATTTTTTAGGAGGTTTAGAGAAGTTTATTTCTCGATCTAACAAATGTATTGAAGTTCTAGGGAATTACATTGAAAAATAGAATTTTCCAATATTTTCTCAGTTTTCCTTCATGCCCAAACATATATATACATATACATTTAATACATGTAAATTATTCGTAAATGATAAATAGGGGGATAATAAAATATGATTTCCAATTCACACTATATATTTAATATAATCAGTCCTCATGAAGCTGACAATTGTTTCAACAAATGGTGCTCTCATCTGAGCGAGTTATAAACTAAACTACTTCAAAAACTTCATCTCCTTCGATAGTGTTTACATATGTATTTAGGAGCTCAAACAGCTTAACTTATTTTCTGAGAATCGTGTCTGCATCTATGTAACAGGGACATTTGGGGTTGTTATAAGTAAGAACCAGATTTTTATCTTAATTTAAATGATTTCTGATTTGTAGCGATTCTAATATATTTAATCTCAAACCTTTAGGTTGGATATTCAAAATTTCGAGATTCTTTGTGAATCTTTGATTATGTATGATAAGATAATTTATGTTTATTCAACCAATAACTTCTCAAATGCTCTTCGAATCTCTGATAGAAATTGCGGCCGGTCTGGCCTATATATAAGGCATTGCAGTAGCCACATTAAAGTTTTTAAACTCTAGGCTTTGAATTGTCTCTTACAGACTTGCAAGTTTTTTATGAATAAAAAGCTTGGTTATTGTTTTGAAGCTCTTAAAGGAATGCGGGTGTTGTGAGGGAGCTTCTACTTCTTAATTAGGGAGACGGCGTTTCGTTCTGAGTCTGCGCACTTGAAACTCTTCAGACAAGCGTGGTGCGCATCTCTCTCTGCCTGTGACTCCAATGACCATGTGTTCCGTTTTGGAACGGTAGTTGAACGCTGTGTACCTTGCCCTATTTGAACTAGGCGGGGACGGTCGCTCAGGAATTTTTAGACTAGTCTTGTCTCTATATGATACGCCGGTCAAGCTGCAACAGAACAAGGCAGGTTTCTGGACGAGGAACGAAGAAGGTGGTCGCTACACACTTCCCCTCCAGTGAGCGTCGGCAAGGAGACAGTCCGCCGCTAGTCTGGTCGTGGTGCCATCTCCAGCGGGGATCTGTAGAACGAAAGGAAAGGCTGCCTCGGAATGATGGATAGGGGGCAATTAGGGCCTCCAAACGATGGGTTGGTTCGCTCTTGAAACAAATTCCTCCAATCACGTCGGGGTCACCAATGAAGTTCTCTAAGGCGATGTTGCGAGGGAGCTTCCACCTCTTAATTTGGGAGACGTCGTTTCGTTCTGAGCATGCGCACCTGAAACTCTTCAGACAGGCGCGGTGCGCATATCTGCCTGTGATCATCTGTTCCGCTTTGAAACGGTACTCAAACGCTGTGTGCCTTGCCCTATTTTAACTCCGCGGGGACGGTCAGTTAGGAATACTAAGACTGGTCGTGTCCTCTGTCTGGTACGCCGGGAAGTAGATCAGAGCAGAATTCCGGATGAGAAAGGTCGCTAAAGTTTGTCTAAAATGCGACATTTATACTTTGTTTCTGAAGGAAACGAAATATTTTGTTTCTAGGGTGCCCTAGATATGTTGGATATGCATAGCAATGGTCGGCTTTTCTTTTATATGAGGGTATATCAAAATTCAATCTGTTTAATTTTTGTTCAAGAAAGATGTTTTGTAACCAGTATTGATAGCTCTTTAATTCTAACTGAAAATTTTATTTATTTTGAGGTACATTTATGTTTATGTAATATATAATATATATGCTTATGATAGATTGGGCCGTTGCTTGGTAGAAATCAGTTGTAATTGTCATTATAAAATAAAACACTTGTTTACATTTTCTACTTTATTTTTGGTATTGACGTACGTTTCGTCTTTGCTAGAAAGACTTCATCAGAATACGAAGTAACAGTTGTTGTACAATGAATTTATAAGATTTTTTACAGAAGGTGTTTTTAATTGTTCGTCGGGTTGGTTTTCTCAAAGAATATTCCCTTCAGAATCGTGTTCACTCAATCCCTTGTAAATATTGAATAGAGGGGTGTAATAAAAATCTATTTGTTCATTTACTAGGTTATTGCTGTTTTTATGTTTATTTATTTCGTAAATTTCCCATAAGTTCAATTTTAGACCTCTATTTTCAACATGTAGAATTTCTATTTCTTTTGTGAAAGAATGGTTATTTTCAAGAAGGTGTTTAGCATAATGTGAATCTTTTTTATTTTTATCGAAACTTCTTTTATGTTCTGTTAGGCGTGTACCGAAATTTCTACCTGTTCTACCAATATAAATCTTTGGGCAATCTGGGCAAGTGAGTTTGTATACACCTGATAATTGAAGTTTATCCATACTGTTTTTATTGTTTTTGATGTATTTGCTAATAGGATTGTTTGTCTTGAAAGAGACTTTAATATTTTCTTTTTTGAGTAGGTTTTTTAGTTGAATACTAATGTTTCCGAGATATGTGAGGCTAACGTATTTGTGTTCAGATAGATCAGATGTTACTGGATAAATTTCTTTTATTGTGTTTTTGTGTATACGTTGGTTAATTAAATTATCTATTAGAGATGTATTATATCCATTGTTGTAAGCTATTTGTTTAATTATACATTTTTCTTTTTGGAAATTGACTTGGTTTAGTGGAATGTTCAATAAACGGTATATCATACTATGGAGAGCTGCTAGTTTGTGTTGGAATGGATGAAAAGAATTACGGTGTATAATGGTATCTGTTTGTGATGGTTTATGATAAATTGCGAAGTTATGTTTATTGTTTTCTCTAGTTATCGTGAGGTCAAGAAAGTTGATGGATTCATTATGTTCTATTTCTGAAGTGAAAACTATTTTTGGGTGGAGATTATTTATAAAATTCTCAAATGTTGATATTTGTCTGTTAGTACCTACGAAACATGCAATTATATCATCCACATACCTATACCAATAAAGGATGTATTTTTTGAACGGATGTTTATGAATTTTGTTTTCTAGGAAATCCATGAAGATTTCCGCGAGTAAAGAGCTTAGTGGATTTCCCATGATTAAACCTTCTTCGCTAGTATATAAAGTATTGTTAAATTTGAAGAAATTTTGGTTTATACAAATATTTAATAAGTGTATTATTTCTGATTTTATGACGGGGTTTACTTTGTTATAATTTAAAAGTTCTTCTATCAGTTTTAATGTTTCCATTGGGGGGACACTAGGAAAAAGGTTTTTAACATCCCACGAAATCAATTTTGCATTGTTAGGTAAAGTTATATCTTTAATTTTTTTAGTTAGTTCTGCTGAGTTTTTTATGGAATATTTAGATGAAAATTTGGTGTGTTTTTTATTATTTCAATGAGGTGTCTAGATAATTTGAAGGCCGGTGCTGTACAGTATGGAACTACGGGTCTGATGGGATAATTTTCTTTATGTAATTTAATGAAAGAGTATAATTCTGGTGGTTGGGGATTACTATTAATCAATCTATATTTTTCTCTATCTGTTATAATGACTTGTGTATCTTTTAATGCATTTTTTATGGCTTTTTGAAACTTTTGAGTTAGGTCTTTGTTTAAGATGTTATATTTGGCAGAATTAATAAAATTTTCGGTTTTCTCAATGTAATCTGTCTTGTTTATTGCAATGATTGAATTGCCTTTATCGGCTTTAGTGAAAATTAGAGAGTTTGTTTTGGTTTTTGTTTTGATTGATTTGAGTGTGGAAAGGTTTCTGTTTATAGGTGTTTGGGGATTGAAAGATTTTATTATATCAGTTGCGGCAAATTTTTTTTGATTATTACAGTTTTTTAAAGCTAATTCTGTTTCTATAATTAATGTGTCGATATTTTGTTTATTTTTAGTTACCATATTATGTTTAAAGCCTTTATTTAGGAGTGATATTTCTTTTGTGTTAAACTGAGTTGTGGATAAATTTATGAAATTTTCAAAAAATACATGATCTGAAAATTTGAACTTGTGGGTGGTGTTGACTGAAGTTTTATCTGTTTTTTGTGTTTTGATAAGGTTTTTAAGTTTTTTACGTTGATTCAAATATTTTTTTATGAATACGTTTATCTATTTTTTCTCTAATATTTATGTCTAGACAATCAAATTCAATGGGATGGAGTTTGTAACATAGTTCTGAATGGATTACCTTTAGAAAAAGTATGATGTTATTCCTCTTCCGGTATAGAAACTTCATGTCTTCTTTGAGCCATATTAATTTTCCTTTATGGCTTCCTACTTCTGCTGAATGGCTTTTGTTGCTTGTTCTTAGGTTGATGTATTTCAGAATTACTTGGTTGGTGAGGCATTTCTTCAAGAACCATAAATCTGGTGTACATGTAGATGATTTCAGTAAATAACTGTAGTACTTCTAGGCCAAAAAGCTGGTATCAGCATTTCTCAAATTTATGATAGATTGGGCCGTTGCTTGGTAGAAATCAGTTGTAATTGTCATTATAAAATAAAACACTTGTTTACATTTTCTACTTTATTTTTGGTATTGACGTATGTTTCGTCTTTGCTAGAAAGACTTCATCAGAATACGAAGTAACAGTTGTTGTACAATGAATTTATAAGATTTTTTACAGAAGGTGTACATGTGTTTTTAATTGTTCGTCGGGTTGGTTTTCTCAAAGAATATTCCCTTCAGAATCGTGTTCACTCGATCCCTTGTAAATATTGAATAGAGGGGTGTAATAAAAATCTATTTGTTCATTTACTAGGTTATTGCTGTTTTTATGTTTATTTATTTCGTAAATTTCCCATAAGTTCAATTTTAGACCTCTATTTTCAACATGTATATAGATAAAATAGAGGTCTAAAATTGAACTTATGGGAAATTTACGAAATAAATAAACATAAAAACAGCAATAACCTAGTAAATGAACAAATAGATTTTTATTACACCCCTCTATTCAATATTTACAAGGGATCGAGTGAACACGATTCTGAAGGGAATATTCTTTGAGAAAACCAACCCGACGAACAATTAAAAACACATGTACACCTTCTGTAAAAAATCTTATAAATTCATTGTACAACAACTGTTACTTCGTATTCTGATGAAGTCTTTCTAGCAAAGACGAAACGTACGTCAATACCAAAAATAAAGTAGAAAATGTAAACAAGTGTTTTATTTTATAATGACAATATATATGCTGCTAATTTTTGCGTGTGGTTACATGGATTGTTCGTGCATTGTAGTGCCTGTATGTGTAGGTTTATGATATATGGAGAAAACAGGTGTGTTATTCTCGCTGGAGATTGTTAGATCCAAAAAGGTTAGTGAATTATTACTATTTCTGATGTGAATTTGATGGGTGATCCAGGCGAATAATCAACATCCACCGTAAGACACTTTGGAAAGACAAATGTGTTTGGTGGGAACAGAAGGGTCTAATCTACTATGAGCTGCTCAAACCTTGTGAAACTGTTAATAGTGATCACTACCAACAGCAAATGATAGATTCAAATCAAGCACTACGTGAAAAAGGATCGGAATATGGAAAAAGGAATATTACTGGTTCGCTTCTTTTTTGTAGTTTTCATAAATTGCCGGAGAGGTGGGCAAAAAGTATAAATACCAATGGAGATTATTAGAATATGTAGTTATCTAACTAACTTTTCATGTACAATTCAGTTATTTAAAATTAGTTTAATCATTGTCTTTTTATTATCAGTTGTTACAAATAGAAATATAATATATAAAATAATAAAAATACATGATCAAGATGAAAAGGGACATTGCACATGATAGTTCCGAAATTAAACACAATAAAATTTTCATCAGGTCATATAATAAGCAATAATAATATAATGATTAAAAATATAAAAACATTTGAGAACTTGAATTAAATGATGAATAACAAGAAGGCTTATTTATGTTCCGATAGATGATACAAGATATATTTTTATGTTCAAAACTTCTGAAATGGATGAAATGAAAACAATTAAATATCTATCAGTGTTATTAAAATTCAATAACTAATAATATTCAAAATTTTTCTTATCAATTATCCATCACTAACAATATTTATATATGTATATAATATATATAATTTACAAACCCTCTAAAACCTATCTGATTCTTGAAACAATAACATTATAATGAAAAATAAGTTATATCATTTACACCACGAACTATTTGTCAGTCATTTATTGTTCTCCGAACTCTCTTGATAGGGGGAATTCCAGTATCATCATCAAAATTTTCGTAAGCGTACTCAGGTAGGAATTTTTCTAACTGTTCATCGAAGAATTTTTCCAAAGTTTTTGCATCTTGGTAAACAAGCGAATCAACCTGAAAGAAGGGTTGTATGATTAGAAGTTTAAAATAATAAATATTTCGTGGGCGGACCAGCGTTAAGCACGACCTTAAACACTATAAATTTTGAACACAAAGAGATAAGAGACTTTAAACTTTTGTGTTAGGTTTGAGCTCTGCAAATATCTGTTGAGTTCGTTATTAATAACGCACATGTTCGTGAAAAATTTCATGAGGATCGATGATTAGAAGATTCAAAACAATGACAACTGTTTTATGAGAGTAGCAGCGTTGAGGAAACCATAGCAACAGTCCCACGATCCAGTTTAAATTTAGCATTTTACATAAAAAACGACTAGAAGGCAAAAACAAAATGTCGTGAAGATAGTATAATTAGAATACAAAAAAAATTATTTTATAAGAATTGTGGGCGACAAGAACAGAGCTTTTTACCTTTTTTCTGTAATAAACTAATGAGTGGAATTCCTCACTAAATACTATGAAAGATTAATTTAAAAAAAATTAATTTCAAACATGTTTATAATGCATTCTCATACATGAGGTACTATCTTAAACTACATGCACTTAGTTCTTGTTCGAAAACAGGAAACACATAGTAACAAGAAATTTTTCACAAAAAAAAATTTTGTTATTATTTCCTTACATGAGAAAAGTTGAGAAGAATTTTTCACTTACAGAATTGTAGTTGTAGGCGTTTTTAAACATGAGCCTAACATCTCGAACAAGATCTTCAAGTGATTTATATCTTTCTTCTGAATCCCATTTAAGCTTCTGCCTAATTATATCTAAAGCCATTGGAGTTTTAATAATAGCATGGTAATCGATATTCTGAAAAAATAAACTTTCATAAATGTTTTGCAAAAAAAAATATTTCTATATTATACAGCCATTTTTTATTATGATTAAAATTATGAAACGAATATGTGATTTTTCGATTTTGTTGTCAACTTTGCAAATATGAGCTGAAGTTAACTGAATATAAATAACATTTTATTTCATGGTATCAAGTTATGTTTTTTATTTGATATATTACAAATATGCATAATACAAATTTATAAAAGCACTTTATTCGACATCAAGAACTTTTTAGGCTGCTTGTAGATTAATTAATATGGGGACCAGAAAGTAATGTCGTTTCTGCGCATGTCGATTATCATTTGTCAGCTAATTGTGTACTTAGAAGTTGTGTCAAAGAAATTTTGGGGATAATGTGACTTGTTGCCTTCTAAATAATTAAATATAGACATTTTTTGCAATTTGAGGTAAAATGACCAGCCAAATACCAGAAAAGCATATCCGGCATTGTATGCTTTTTGAGTTTCGCAAAGGTAGTAACGCAACAGTTGTGATGTTTATACAAATGCATTAGGTAGTCGCTCCCTCCAAATGAATCACCACGAAGTACTGCGAAGCTAGGTTTACATCCCAAAAATGCGCTTCTGTGTGTTTGGTGGAGTATACGCGGAATTGTTCATTTTAAAGTGCTGAAACCTGGGCAGTATACGCGGAATTGTTCATTTTAAAGTGCTGAAACCTGGACAAATCTTAATGTCATCTTTATTATGAGCAATTGGACCGAGTGAACCAAGCTTTAATCGAAAAATATTCAGCGATTGTCAACAGAAAAGGCGTAATTCTGCAACAGGACAATGCAAGACGAACCTTCGAAAAATTAATTAATTGGGATGGGAGGTACTACTGTGCCTTACCCACCATACTCGTCCGCACTTTCGGATTTCCATTTATTCCGATTGCTACAATATTTTCTTAGTGTCTAAAAATCAATCGATTTTCATCGGTCTGGCATTGAAAATTTGCACACTAGATGGCAAAAGGTTGTTGATAACGAAGGTAATTACATTATTGATTAAAAATAAAAACTTGTTAATAATAAGTGGAGTAGTTAAGACTTTGAAAGATTTCTTTATTGTGTTCCTCGTTGAATTATGTTTATTCGGCTAAGAACTGGTGGAAATATATCGAATTAATACACATCATTGCTGCCTGGGAAATTACACGAGATTATTAACTCCTTTGTGCCAGATTTGAACCAGAGACCTGAGGATAATCTCCGGTAAATTCCTGAACAGCAGTGGATTGTATAAATTCAAAAGGTCTGCACCTGTACTTGGACGAATAAAAATAATTAAATGGGGAACACAATAAAGAGATCCTTTTAGTTTAATTACCAGAGCATGATAAGAAATATTTTGACTCATTTGCTTGGGAGATGTAGGTTGGCATTTATAGCTTGGACTAGTTGTCATGCTTAGATTCCCAATCGCACTGATTGAACCATAGAACTTATGTTATTTGTAGTTATAGGCAGCAAGATTTAGTAAAATAAGTTCATAGCACTACACACTGGTGACTTAGCCTTGTTTAACTACGTAATTACAAAGCCAATTGTAGGTAATAATCAATCTATCAAATTATAAACATATGCACAAGAAACGGGGATGAAACACTAAATAATATCAATACAAGAACCCTAGTAATAGTTGATACATTTTAACAAAGTTTAGTACGCATGTATCTCAAGTTATATCAAATAGTCTTATATAATGAATAGTTACAGAGTGTTTTGAAAGCTCAGTCTTTTTCCCGAAAATAGGTGAAACTCAAAATAATGCATTCATAAAAAAAATGGCCACATATAAGTTCCAATAAGAGATAACATGAATTCCTGATTTGTTCCTAACAAGACCATGATATCTACTTCAACAAAGCCAATATCTGCCTCATGTACATGAACCCCGCAGTATGTAAACATTGTCCTGTGAGTATATCCTTCCTTTAATTTTTTTAATAGATGAATTCTTTTTGTAAATTAAAACATTAGTTGGCTGTTCTTTTCTCCTCTTAAATGTGTTTATTTTGAGTTCTGCCTCTTGTTATCCTCTTTAAAACAAACCTGTATCTCTGGAAGATTTTGTGCAGATCTTCTTTGTTAAATAATCGATATACTCATAAGAAAAGCCCGAAAATTAGACGCCCAAATATCAAAGTTTGACCATGCAGCAGCCTAAATGAACAATACAAATAATCTCTTACATCTGATCCAATGACCTCTCGGAAAGGTAAACTGGGGTCGTATTGACAATATAACTCCAAAACCAGCCTTTCCGCCTTCTTCCTCTCCTTCAAAGACAATTCTCCTTCCCTTTTTTCCGTTTCCGGGATATCAGCAAAATTTATACACAAAAGACATTGCCAAGTATCTCCCGTCTCTTCTACACTCATGTTTGGAATATGACAATATTGATGAAAGACTTTGGGACATTTGTCACAACAGACAAGCTCCCCTCCATCCATACAAACAGCACACCAATCTTCATTTGGATCATCTTTTCCAGTATCTAGACATTCCGGTTTTACTTTACACAATGGTGCGGAATCGCCTGAAAAAAGAATGAAATATTAATGATAAAGTTTAAAAAAGGGAACTCATTCAATCACGTAGCTTTTGTTCAAGTTAAATGTTAAGTTATAGCTTTTTTGTCTAAAAACAATGATGACAATAAACTTTAATAACAAAAATTTTCGATCCTGTTTTTGCGCTTTATACATTTTTGTTGTCCAAATAAAAATACTCTAAATAATCGACTGGAATGAGACCAATGTCTCACGAAATTATGAGTAAGCCTTCATCTCGTAATTTCACATTAAAATACTCTTGAACTCGTTCAGATTCTAAAATATTCACAAAGTAAAATGTGAATAACTCAGGAACCATTGAGACGATTGTGTCTATTTTCGTACCTAACAGATATAAATGTTTCGGCTGACTCCAACCTATCCTGAGAATTTCAAGTCTAGGGGTATTTTTGTTTGGAAATTTGTATTTTTAACTCCAGTCCTTCACCTGATTGTAATCAAATTGAACACAAATCTTCATGTTGTTATTACATGCCTAAATTCCAAATTTGATTTCAATAGGATCGGTAGTTTTGGAAGTATTGGAAAATAGGCAAAAGTTTCAATGCATGCTGCTCATTGGAAAGTGTTTTGCAGAACAGAATTACTTTTAATCTTGGATTCTTCATTAGTGAGTCTAATCTAGTCATTGAGACTATTTTCGACTCACAATTCAAAAATTACAGACATTTGGGAAAAATAATGTTACCCAGAACAAGTGTGCAAAAGCACCAATTCTGGGTTACTCTTCTATGGTCGGTTGCTATGTAAATAAAAGATAGTGAGTGAAATATATTTTATTTACAATCTTTCTGTCTTTTTGTGTTATTGATAAATTTCTTTTGAGTAGCCTTGTGGAAAATTTACTATCTTATCACTTAAATGAAAACAATAAACCAGCAAAAATGTTTCTTGTTCGGGAGAATACAGGTGTATTCGAAGTTAATCAGTTTTCAGCGAATAAGGAGAATTGTAATATTGAGAATATTCTGTGGAAAATGCCGGGACATCCAATTTCTCAGTTTGACTGAGCAAGAATAGTAGCCCTACATCAAGAAGCTTTGTAGAACCACCAGATTGCGCAACGTTTGAATATTCCACTGACTTCAATAAGGCGCATAGTGGCCCTTTTCCTGGAAACCGGCAGAGTTGCCCTGAGGCCTGTGCCTGGTCGACCCAGAGTAACATCTGCAAAGGAAGGCCATTATTTCGCAAATTTTACTCGAAGAAATCGAACGGTATCTGTTACCGGCCTTTCGAAGTCATTTTTTTAGGACCTATAGACGGGTTGTCTCAACCAGTACGATAAGGAGATGGAGATTTTCGACCCAAAAGTGAAATGGTGGCCGAAACCCATTCAACTAGAAAAAAATTTTTCTACTTCAATAGGAATTGAACCCGGGACCTTTCAGTTCCCATATGAATGCTCTAACCACAAAACTATTGGCACTCATGAACAAAACATCAGTTTAAGTTAGTCATTTTTTTTTCTTACTTGCCTTACTTTCTTCAAAAATTTTTAAGAATTACTGATAAATTTTAGAATACAAAAATCTTGTAGCACAAAGTAAATTAATGCATACCTGTGGAACTATCAACATGTGGAGATCCCCCTGATTTTTGCCTACCTTCTGCCAGTACTTGAACTCCATTAGAGTCTAGTTTCGCTATCGTAGCCATCAAATCATTAACAGAATCTTCACAACATTTGTCCAGGTTTCTTTCAGTATCGCTTCTTCCTTGAATGTGGTTCGGACTAGGGGTTTTGGGTATTGTGGACGTAACAGTAGCAGGATTTTTATTGTTATCTGTATGATTCTGTTGTTTCAAGGTGATTTTGAAATTGTCATTTATTGCTGGCAGAGACATGTTTCTATTACTACTGGGCCCACTTTCGTTACTGTTCGGTTGTGGAATGTGCCACTTCGCACCTTGAGTTGGGAAGTTAACCCTGAAATAAATTCAATAAATATCATTAGTAAATATTCGCACATTAGATCAAAATAATAAATGAAATTAGAGTTACGAGTCTTAAAGGTTTAATATTTTGTATATATTCTCACAATGCTAACAATAATACAGAGAGTTGCTACACTCAAGCCTACAAATAAATTCAGCAAGTTTCAGAAACGATGTTGTCCCTTTCGAGAAACAATTGGTACTGTCTATCCTGGTTCTAAGTATGTTTTGAAATTTGAATATGTAAGCTGACCTAAAAATATCTACATTGTGAACACTATATGGTAATATCAAGAAAAAAGGTGAAAAATTAATATACAATCAGCGTGAATTAAATCTAATGGCTGACAAAGTCACATACGAGAAATTCCACAAGTTTCTTCAAATTCGCCCACCATAAATATGAAAGAAATTAACAAAACAACAACAGCTGTAATAAGGTAATAAGGCTTTGTGTTAAGTTCTCCGTTGTCTGAAAATAGGAGAATACCTCAAAACTGCAGTCACAAATAATGTGTGAACATTATTTCTTTATTTTATTATTTTTTTTGTAGTAAAATGTAATAATTTAAAAAACTAGTTTCAATTTTGATAAACTACCAAATAGTAACTGAAAATACTGAATTATTAAAACTCCCAAGGATGCCCACGTTTTACTTAGAATTTCTAATTCTCTTTTAATAGTCTTCATTTCAGCTAATTTATAAGGAATTTTATTTAATTCATTTTTCCAATAAAAAATGTCGAAATGAATCCATCTTGGTATCTGAAAGCAATTTAATCAGGAATGCTTTCATTACAATACTGGATGATTCTAGGTAAGGTTAATTGTATGTATTTCAAAAAAGTGTATTTGATATCGTGTTATGGTGGATTCACTAAATTTTCTAAACATTAAAAGGATGTTGTTGAAACAACAGAAAAAGTTTATAAATAATTAATAAAAGTTGATAACTAGAAATATAAAGTTGAGTTCAAAAAATTTTAATTTTGTACAAGAAAATTTTGTAAACTAGTAGAAGAGAGTGCCTTGAAAATCATTTTTGCCAGCAGATCTAAATTGTACAAGGCAGCTTCACTATTACTGAATGTAGCAACAGATTTTGAATTGATAAACCAGTTCAGAATTGTCATTATAAAATAAAACACTTGTTTACATTTTCTACTTTATTTTTGGTATTGACGTACGTTTCGTCTTTGCTAGAAAGACTTCATCAGAATACGAAGTAACAGTTGTTGTACAATGAATTTATAAGATTTTTTACAGAAGGTGTACATGTGTTTTTAATTGTTCGTCGGGTTGGTTTTCTCAAAGAATATTCCCTTCAGAATCGTGTTCACTCGATCCCTTGTAAATATTGAATAGAGGGGTGTAATAAAAATCTATTTGTTCATTTACTAGGTTATTGCTGTTTTTATGTTTATTTATTTCTTCTGTTTAATTAAACAAATAGCTTACAACAATGGATATAATACATCTCTAATAGATAATTTAATTAACCAACGTATACACAAAAACACAATAAAAGAAATTTATCCAGTAACATCTGATCTATCTGAACACAAATACGTTAGCCTCACATATCTCGGAAACATTAGTATTCAACTAAAAAACCTACTCAAAAAAGAAAATATTAAAGTCTCTTTCAAGACAAACAATCCTATTAGCAAATACATCAAAAACAATAAAAACAGTATGGATAAACTTCAATTATCAGGTGTATACAAACTCACTTGCCCAGATTGCCCAAAGATTTATATTGGTAGAACAGGTACGTCAATACCAAAAATAAAGTAGAAAATGTAAACAAGTGTTTTATTTTATAATGACAATTACAACTGATTTCTACCAAGCAACGGCCCAATCTATCATAAATTACAGTTCAGAATTGTTGACTAATTATGATAATCAAAATTTACCTTTGCATTTGTGGCTGGGCCTGCTGTAAATGCTGATAATGCCTATTCTGATTATTTGTCTGCATCATTACATTACTGGGATTTTGCTGTCTGAAGACTTGAACTTGGGTTGCTCCTTGATTTTGTTGTCCTTGAGCTGAGAATCTAGCATGGAACTGAGCCAAATGTGGACCTGGTTGTATTGCTTGATATTGGGATGGACCGGTTTGAACATAAACAGGATTAGAGTTATGCTGTAAAAGACCCCTCAATGCGCTGCGGTCATGTAACAAGCCCTGCGGATGAGTAGAGGAGGATACCTAAAGATAAAAATTTTTCATCACAGATTGGACAACTATGCTAAGAATGATGTGAATATCATGAAAAAATTATGAAAGCACTGATTTGGTGATAGCTGTTTTAGTGTGCTAAAAAATATTTAGTTGAATGAATTTCATTGCAACAAAAATCTCATTGATATTGAATTAATCAAGAATATAAGGAGGCAATTTAAAATTCAAGAAAATGTGAAAATTGAACATTACACCATCTGAGCTTAACACCGACATATGGAGGATTGTTAATGAAGTTTTGAGATATGGCAACAATGTTGTGAATATGGCAAATATTTATTATTATCCTACGATATAGCTTTGCCCTTACTGAATTATTGATAGTGACAATTTAGACATAACACAGGGAATGTGAGTGCAGTTACAATCCTTCTGGAACGATCATTCCTCATCCCCAGATGATAGGATCTACTCCGGATGAAAGGTGAGTTTTCTGATGCTATTGCAAAGCTACTATCTATGTTAATACAGTCCATTTTATCTCCACCTAATCTGAGCTGTAGTTTCCCTATCAATGGTGAACATATTCAGAATATGTTGTCATAAAAGTGCTGTTTATGTTTTTTTATGTATACTCCAAACAATCTTGTGGTGGTGCACTTTGCTATAGGACGAATTTCGTGAATTTCATTCAAAATGGACTGCTGTGCCAAAAAATATTGATGCTGTGCATGAACTGATATTGCAAGATTGTCATGTGATATACCATAAAATTGAAGCATCAGTTTCACTTGCATACATTTAATATATAATAGCATGAACATTTTGCAGTCAAAAAGAAACTTGTGTGGATTGGTGGGAAGGAATGTTAAAAACATCCTATTGAGGTGCTTCAGAAGACGTCCATAAGATGGTGAATGGCAGCGAATCATGGACCTATGCATATTAATACGAAACTAAGCAGGAAGTATTGGTCTTTCAAGACGAGCCAAATCAAACAAAAGTTGTTTGCGCAGGAAGCAAATAGTCGTTTTTTATCGCCAAAGTTATACTAAATATTACGGCATAAAAACCAAGTATTCATAATTATTTTCATAAAATATTACTTAGCATAGTATAAAAATTAGTCTGGTTTTATAAAAAGTAAAATATTTATACAAAAGAATTATTAACCTGTTGTTGATGAGTCAGACCCAAGGTATTAGTTCCTCTAGCCATCAAGGGTCTCTGCATTTGTGGTCTTTGCATTCTATTGATGAGCCCAATGTTGTTAAGCTGTTGGGCAAGAATTCCTTGAGACGACATGGGGACCATAGCTGGGGGGCCCATATTTTGTATTCGGTGCATTCCTAAATAAAATTAACATCTATAGTTTTGTCCCAAATTTTAATTTTGAATTTTTGCATGTTGAAAATAACAGTTTCACCCTCACTATGTTAGCGAAACAATTTTTAAATTCATAATATATATGTTCAAATTAGAATAACCTTAGTTAAAATATCATTTTAAATGGACTTCCAAATAAAGACCGATTCAATTAAATATTTGATTAAAGTAAACTTGGGTAGTAAATGCAGCCGAAGTGGTTGTTATAAATGGTGACAGCAGTAATAACAAAGATTTCCGGGTATTACTCAGAAATTGAAATTTATTGATTAAAATAACTCACCCATATTTGCCTGATTGTTGTGTTGTAAATTTGGAGATAATGCTTGCTGTATAGCTTGATTTTGTTGTGGTACATTTGGGGATATGTTTTGATGGGAAAACTGCTGATTATTATTAAAAGGGGCCCTATAAGGTGGTGGCTTGTTAGCTTGGAAATTTCCATGAGAATTTTGTTGCACAATTTGACCGATTGGCGATTGCTGCTGGGGGGGTCTGCTATGTCCAGGACTTTGTGATCCAATTGGAGATATCATATTCAACTGATTTTGTTGCATAGAAACTTGTTGTTGTTGTTGTTGTGGTGGTGGCTCAGGAGAAGGATAAATTCGTCCATCTACAACTATCTGTCCTATTGTTGACATAACTATAAAATAAATACATATAAGTTTTAATTTGTTAATAGTTAAAATGCTATTATATAACATATCTGTTTTCTCTTATGAACCATAAAATATTGCACTTTTTACTGGCAAAAATGGTGATAAGCACTGACATGAAGGCAGAAACTGTTGCACTCTTATTCAACAGTCCATTTTCCTTGAAAATTTCATTTTCGTTTCTTGAAGACGCTACTATATGATGAATAAACACACAGGATTCTGTGTTCTGTTATCCGAAAGTCAAATAAATGTAATTTTTTTTGCAGGAAAATCTCATGAAAATGAAAAATACATGGATAAAAGGCTCCATCCTTCTCCTTTTTTGAATCCAAACCGACACTCAAAATTTCCAGTCTCCATGTCTTTTCATTCGAAAATCAGCAACTACCTATCATCCAACCAGATGGACGATTCTCACAAAATTTGGTTTGAACCTTCGTGTCATTAGTATACAACTGAATATAAAATTCGATGCCTCTCAGATCAGTATTTTCGGAATTATTCAGAAAATAAGAACAGTTTCAATCACTGACGAAACCTTTGATCGATTTATCATTTATCCAAGATATTTAGGAAACAAACCTACTCTGAAGTCTCTATCTTTTTCCATTAAGTATTCCCAGCTGGGAAAAATTAATTTTGATTTCGGATTTTTTATCAGAGAGTCCTACCTAGTTGTTTGAGACCATTTTTGGCTTAAAATTAATAAATTATGGACATTTGGGCAAAATGATACGTACACTGGTCCCTAGAATAAACTAGCAAAAAGTCAATTAGAATTACAAAATAACAGCTATAAAGCTTGTCCTACAAGTTTATGTGAATCATACCTAGAAATATTATAAATATGAATTACTTTGCTTCCTATGTCTTTTTCTAGGAGTAAAATGAATTTCGCTTCTGAAATTATTATGAAATGATAAATAAAAAAGTTACCGAAATAGAAATAATATTTACCATAATTAATGCTGGAATTGATAGAATTCTACTAAAAGGACTTCCAGCTTTGTCCCCTTGAAAATTTTATAGACGATTTTTGTTGAAATAGATCATTTTAAAAACACCTGTATATTATTGATAGAAACCAAATACTTTTTGAAAACAATAATAATAATCTATAAGGTTGTTCGGAAAGTAATTTCGTTTTTTCCTGACAGAGGATTCAATTGTATTTTTTCGAACCCAACTTTACACTTAAGCCCCATAATCATTTTTTGTTCTGAGAGCTGACATAGCCAGGCTTGTATGTGAAAAAGTTCAATTAATTATAGACAGTAGTTTCTGGTTGGTGCCCTTTCAAATATGGAGAGCAGTAAGCAGCATTTTCATCATATTTTACTTTTTTACTATAGAAAAGGTAAAAATACTGTTCAAGAAATTAACCGATGTGTATGGAAAAGATGTGTTGACAGTACGCTTGCGCCAGAACTGGTTTGTAAAATTTCGATCCGGCAATTTTAATGTCGAAGATGCACCACATTCCGGAAAGCCGGTTGAAACTGATAAAGACACGATGAAGGCATTAGTTGATGCAAATCGGGAAATAACAATACGTGAGATCGGTGAGAGGTTAAATTTATCGAATTCAACTGTTTATGATCACTTGAAAGGCCTGGGTTTAACCTCGAAGCTCGACATATGGGTTCCCCATGTTCTCACGGAGAGAAATTTGCCTCGTCGCGTTGACGTCTGTGATTCGCGTCTCAAACGTCAAGAAAATCTATTTTTTAAACGCATTGCTAGGGGCGAAAAATGGGTTGTCAAAGGCAAGAGATCATGGACCAAAAAAGATGAACCGGCTCAAAGCATTTCAAAAACCAATATCCATCAAAAAAAGGTGATGCTGTCTGTTTGGTGGGATTTTAAAGGTTTTTTTTTGAGCTTTTACTGAATAAAACAACAATTGATTCGGAAGTCTATTATCATCAGTTGGACAAACTGAATGATGCACTTCAACAGAAAAGGCCAGAATTAATCAAGAGAAAAGGTGCAGTGTTCCACCAAGATAATGTGAGACCTCATAAAACTTTGGTCACTCGCCAATAGCTTTTACAGCTTGAATGGAATAGACTACTACTCCCACCATATTCTCCAGATATGGCGCCTTCGGATTATTATTTGTTCCAGTCATTCCAAAATTTTTTGGATGGTAAAATAAACCTCCACTTCAAACGAAGAGGTATAAAATCACCTTGATCAGTTTTTTGCCAGCAAAGACCAAAAATTTTATGAGCATGTAATCATGCCATTACCGTAAAGATGGCAAAAGGTGTTGGACCAAAATGCCCAATATATAATTTAGTAAACTATTCATTCATTATACGAAAATTGACTTTCATTAAAAAAAATAATTACTTTCTTAACAACCCAATACTTATTGGAAGTATATAAATACCTGAAGTCAAACCTGGTTGCATGTAAAAAAAATAAGTCTTAAAAAAATTACTGGAAATAAAGAAGAAACTCACCTTTGACCAGTTCTGGTACTTTGTCTAGAGCCAAGTGGATGCGTACTGGTATTTCTGGATTGGGTATGTCAGCTCTCCTACACTTAATCCTTTTGAGATGTTCAGTCACTTGTTTTTTACTGTACAACAATGCCAAATCGCTCCCCTTTTCTAAGGCATGTTGTGTAAACATGATGCAATAATCCGTCATTTTGGATAACTGTTCCAATGCAAGTTTCTTTTCATTCAGGGTTTTTTGTTTAGACTCGCACACATCACTTAGTTTTGCAACTAACTGCTTGCCTCTTACATTAATTGTGTTTGTTAGTCTAAAACAATAATGAAACCACTATTATCTATTTTATTTGTAGCTTTTCATACATTATTTATCTTATGAGGGGTATTTCTTTATATAATAAAATAATCATGTTTTGTTTCAATAAAAATTGACAGTTTTACTGTTGTATACATATTTTACATTTAAAACTTAATTATTGCCCAGAACAACTAAATAGCAACTTATAACTAAAACCATATAGACCCAAATAGCATTAGTTCATACTGCCCAATCAATATGTTAAAAAATCCTTGGTGATCTATATATAGAATAAATACTATTACAGACGAATTGGGGCCAACTTGGTTTTTCTACATTAAAATTAAGTTTACTTTTTTTATATCTTATAAATATTTTTGTATCAGTGAATTTATAGATATTCAAATAATGAATACCCTTCCATTTAATTTACTATTGTTTTTCTTGACCAGTATACAAAATACTCATATCGGATTGATATTTATAAAAAATTGACCCATTTGAATATGTTTCTGTCTGACTCATAAATAGAAACAATTTTTTAAAAACACATTACTGAATAAAGAAACAGATATGTCAAAACATTTACCTTTCCCCTTCTAACACACAAGAAATTGCTCGATATTTTTATAAAAATATAGATAATTCTAAGCTGATCCTTCAAAACATTTCCGAAAACAAAAAAAATTTCAAGAAATATATTCAAAAAACATGAAATGAATTAATATCGAGCATCTATGAAATTAAATGTTAATTACACTGCAACAAATGTTACGTTGGAGAAACGATTAAATAGAAAATCAATCAGTAGCCATTCTAGCTACCCATGAAAAAGCCAGGAATAATAATAATACCATGCCAGCATAAAAGTCAAATTAATATTTGGAGTAATTTTCTATGAATCAGGAAATTTGGCTTCACTATTTTATGATCCCAGTAATAAAAAAAAAAAAATTTTATTATAATTTATTTTTAGCAATCAGGATACATACATTCCATAAGCTAATTTGATAACTGTAGAGCTTGAGGCTCTCACATGACATTATAAGGTTTTTTTCCAGTGAAAAAACCCCTTCAACTATATCTCAAGTCAGCTGGCCATTTGCTTCTTAGTCTTCTATATTGAGGAATACCAATGGATGCAATAGATGGTTGGTATGGCTTTCCATTTAGCATGATGTTTCTCGCTCTTTTCTTCGAAGACATCCTTTACATAAGGGATTCGTAACTCTTCATGTAGGGTTTGATTAGTGATGTACCATGGACCATTTGCTATCATTTGAAGTATTTGATTGGCTTCTCTGAATTATTAGTATATTTGGCTTGTACATCCCCAGTGCTTGATACCATAAACTACTATAGGGTTTATCACTGTTTTATAGACGAGTATCTTGTTTTCCAGTACCAATTTAGATTTCCTACCTATAAGTCAATTTAGTTCTCGTGTTTAAGTCTATTTTCTTCCTTTACTTAATTTCCTTCCATGCATGTCTGCTATCTAAATGCATCCCCAAGTATTTTGTACCTGAGACCTCTGGTATTTGTACATTATTCATATATACTGGTGGACTCTGGCCTCGCCCTAATGTGAAATTCACTTGCACAGGCTTGGATTCACTAATTTGGATTTTCCACTTGTGGAGCGACCCATTTTTGGATTTCGTTCAAATGTTTCTGTATTGGTGGAGTTTTGTGGATCTTCATCAACAGCTAGAATGCCTGTATCATCTGCGAAAATTCCCAATATGGCATGAGGACTTCTAGGTAAGTCAGCAGTGGTCTAATGACACTTCTCTGAGTAACTCCTGATCGTATTGGGAAGTAGTTCGATACCTTACTACCAACTCTCACACTGAATCATCTTTCATTAAGATATTATAGGATTGGAATAATTCATAATAACAACCATGCAAATATGTTTTCATTTTATAGAGCAAACGAGGATGCCAGATTTTATCAAAAGCTTGACTTACGTCCAAGAATGCTGATGTACAATATTGCTTGTTTTCAAGCGCTCTACTTATTTCATAGTTAATTCTATGACTGCTGAATTGTGGAGTGATTTGGAATTTGATTTGAAATCTGGAATCCAAACTGATAATCTGGTATCCACTCCTCCACTTCTGGATGGCGTATCTTATTAATGTCCTTAAACTACTACGTTCTTCTACTTAGATATTATTAAGGTTCTACAGTTCTTATATATTTGATGTGTGTAGTTTATGTCGCGGTTTTTGCAGGTGAGAGATCGAAAGTGTTTGGATCTTGCAATTATTTCTCTTTTTTATTTTCTAGATCCAAACATTTTCGATCTCTAACCTACAAAAACGGCGGCATAAACCACACAACAATTTCAAGAATCTACCAATCTATTTGCAGACCATAATTAGAATATGGACATCTAATATATAATAACTCTAGGGGACCCACCCTTAATAATATCGAAGTAGAAGAACACAGTAGTTTAAGGGCATTGAGTAAGATATGCCATTCAGGAAATCCACTTCACAACCCATCGAATAACCATCTCTATGAAAAAATTGAGATAGAACCGATTCTGAGTAGACTTCAGACCTTGGGAAAGAAATTTGTGGACAGACCACAGAACCTCCAAGTCTTCCAGCCCGTTGTTCTACCAGATACGAATCAAGAACAGAACAAAAAAAAGTAGCTGATCAAACCCCTAATGGGTGTAATAAGTAGCTTTCCCGGTGCAGTCGATAGATAGCACCATCGACTCACAATTTTTTTGTCTCAAAAATTATGTTTCTTTTCCAACAAAAATATTATGTACATAAAGAATATATTTTATACTGGCAGAAAGACTCAAGTCGTTAGCTATTTGCTAGAGCAATGTACATCTTTTCTCCCCCTATTTCTTTTACAGATGAAATCCATAAGAATATTGTTTAATTTGAACATAATTCAGTCATATCCGGGCATTATGAGGGAAAACAAACTACTGACAATATATGAAGGATATATTCAGGAATAAACATCAAAACATCGAACTGATGGTCATCACCTTACAGTCCTTGTTTGGCAACCAATGATTCCTTCTTATTCCCGCAGATGAAAAATAAATTGCAAGGTCAACACTTCTCGACCCTTGAAGAAGCAATTAATGAGTTCAAACCACATATTTTGTAGGTAACTCAATCAGAATGGAAAAAGTGCTTAGAAAATTGGTTCCAAAGGCATGCAAATATATTGAGAATATTGTTCTCAATGGAGAATATTTTGAATTTTATTTCAGATTATAAATATTTGTTTTTATTTATCTATCTCAAAACTTAAGTTGCAAGTAAATTACAATTTGGAAGCATCAAGGACTTGGAAATCATGAATTTTAGTAGTAATGCCACAGAAGACCTGTCTCGAAACATATCCTTCAACAATGAAGTTCATAATCATAAATAATTTTATTCTCATTCATTATCAGTTCATAGCTAGCTTTTATAACTTAGTAATTAATGTTGAGTTATTATTATGTATAATTATCAATAAATTTTAACTGAAAAAAAATAAATTGTTGTTGAAACAATAAAGTCTGTAAAAGATTAATTTTGATAAGTTCTACCTACCTCCTTTTGCTAAAGTATCACACACACTTATTTTACAGATTTCACAACTATTTAATTAATCTCTACATATTTATTCAGTTGTAAAAATTTTGTATATTATGTTTGAATTATTCTTGGAAAGCATTACCATGCGATTAAACGAATAAAAATAATGAATTAAATACTTACTTTACAACTAACTGTGTTATTTCTTTAACTAGTGCTTGTTTTTTCTCTGTTATCAAAGTTTGTCTATCATCAATTACTTTCATAGCACTCGTTAAAAGAACTCTTTTATAACTGAAAGAAAAAACGAAATATGATGTAATAATTGTTTTAACAGAGCAAAAAAAATCCTTACCCTACATCTTTCAGCATGTCTGAAATATATTTTCTAGCTTCAGAAGCGATTTCATTGGTAAATTTGTATTTATGCTCCCTGTGTTCGATCAGCTGGCAATCTCGACAGGTTAACTTATCACAATTTTCACAGAAAAGCGATAATTTTTCATGCGGATGTACTTCACAAAACAAATTGACTCCCATCCCACTGGATATATTGTTAATTTCCATGATTCCTTCATCCTTGGGTTTTATGGTATGATCTTTAGTTATTTTCAACCTGTAACAAAAAATAAATTACTTTTTTTATGGATGAATAAATGTTGGAAATACATTGTTCTGGAGTATTGGGTAACATAGGCATTCTGGGTTATTGCTGTTTGGCGTAGTCCGTTACTTTGTTTTTTCATTCAGTTTGAAAATGTAATAAACACTATGAAACTTGAGTCACTGCATGTTCAGTAATAAAAAGTGATAGAAAATGGAGTCATTTTTTATCTTATTCCATCCTTGTTTAAGGACTTTTTTGATTACATTGCAACTCATATTTTTTATGTCAAGTGTTCTTTTTCCTTGAAGAAACAAATGGTAGAAATGGGAAAATAATTAAATCAAATAAGCAAGAATTGATCTTAGCCATACCACAGGGAAGAATTGCAGATCATAATTTTTTATTAAATAGATAAATGTCTCCCAATTAGAAAATTCGGAAAACAGACATTGTCACAAAATGATAAGACACACTGGAAGAAGTGGGCAAAAGATGAATTACTAGAATATATTTTATTATGTTATGTTATTTATGGCGAACGGGCGTCTGTCCACCCTACCACTGCGTCCGCACGGACTATTGTGGTTCACCCCTAATTTATATCTCCCCGACGAGATCCAGTTTTTGGATAAAACCGATAATCTTATTCAGGGGTAATTTTTTCAGTTCGCTGTGGGCTATAAAAGCCTGGCCAAAGACCTCGAATCTGATGCGACTCACCGCTGGGCACTCTGAGACGATGTGCAAGGCTGTTTCAGTGTCCTCAAGACACACCCTGCACTCATTGTCTTCAGCCAGACCGATTTTGTGCAAATGCGCTTTCAGTCTGCAGTGACCTGTCATAATTCCGACAAGTGTTCTTAGTTTGGCCCTATCCAGACCTAGCGCTAGGTTCGCCATCTTTTTGTTCGAAGCTGTTCCAAGGAACAACTTCGAATGTTTCAGGCCAGAATGGCTCCGCCAGAAAGACTCTAGCCTTGAGTTCATTCTGCCTGTTATCGCCTCGTTAGCCATGTCATGTGGTATTCCCAGGAATGGTTCCGGTCCTACCAGAGGTAGCGCAGCTCCAGGAAATGCCAGCCGATCCGCCTCCTTGTTACCCAAATAGTTTGAGTGGCTCGGTATCCAAACCAGAGTGACTCCGTTATACATACCGAGCCTGTTTAAAGCCGTGCGTATACTAGAATATAAAAGATCCCTTTAAATTTATTATTGGATCTGGATATTGCTAAGGCTACTGAATATTGTTACAACTCTTTGTATATCATATGAGTAGATATGAGAATGAAGTAACACGGAATAATTAATTTAATAATCTTCCGGGAATAAAAGAATATCTTTAAGACTGACAATTATGATTTTTTTCTAATAGAGTCCTAACGCCGGTGTTACAATTTCACCTTTCTCAGTACCTTCTTACTTGAACTGTTCGTCTGTTCAGATGTGGACAGTGGTTGTTCTGGCTATTTATATTGAGCCATAACCGTTTTGAGGTAGTGAAATGGTAAGTTCCAAGAAATGTTTTCTTGGGAATTTTAAATTCTTTTCAATAGTTTATTTGGTTTCAGATAAAAATGTTTTCAAGGAGTTACAAGGAAGAAATCAAAAGACTTCATATGTTTTCAAAAAGGTAGTTAAGTTAACAGGCAAAAATGTTTTACACAGCTAAAATGGGGATCTAATGTGGTAAACAACCAGTGGGTCTATACAGTTTAGACACATCTAATATTTCCTTAGTGCCACGGCAATGCTTTAACACTAAACACTTATGTGACGTTATTATTGGAAATTTTTTTTTGTGGTACTGTTTTAGTCTATAAATTATTGAATGATCATAGGCCGAGTTACAAGTACACTAAGAAAAAACACACTTCAAATTCCTAACAAAATGAGAAGACCTGAAAGAGCATCTATGTTGGGATATCATCTGTGTTTAGTGGAGTATATGCGGAATTGTTCATTTTGAAGTGACTGAACAAACTGTTAATGCAGATCTTTATTGTTAACAATTGAATCGAGTGAACCAATCTTTAATCGAAAAGTAACCTGCGATTGTCAACAGAAAAAACGTTATTCTGCAACAGGACAATGCAAGACGAACCTTGGAAAAAAATTAATGAATTGGGGTGCGAGGTACTGCCTCAGACACCATAGTCACCTGATATCGCACCCTCAGATTTTCATTTATTCTGTTTGCTACAACCATTGCCATCTCAGGATATTTTACTGAAAAACCAATTGATTTTTATCAAAAATTTACACACTAGATGGCAGAAGGTTGTTGATAACGAAGATGATTACATTATTGATTAAAAATAAAAACTTGTTGATAATTTATTCATTGAATTTAATTTAAGAAAGTGACATTACTTTCCAGTCCACCTAATACTTTCTGTGTATTTCCTTTCTTTCTTTGGTCTCTGGAGTAGCTTGTTCAACACTTTGTTTGCGAATTCTATTCATGCTTCATTCACTTCTTTTGTATTCCGTAGGCTGATATCGATATTTATCAGTTCCTCAAGTATGGTCCTATATTCATCCCAGTTTGTCTTTCGATTATGCAGCTTAAGAGTAGGTTTTCTGTGTATTACAAATTTATTTATTTCGAAAGACCATGGCCAATTTTCTACTTGTTTCACCGAAGTACTGTTGTACTTTTACTTGTTTCAATATATTTATTTGGAAAATTTAATAAACTATTATTCATCAAAGTAATTTACCATAATACTCAATTATTTTTTGGAAACGTCACCATAATTTTCATATACGCTTCTATATTTGAATTCTATGGACATTGAATAAAAAAACAACTCGAGTTTCGAACTATATATGCCTCATACAGTTGTTAGGAGAAAAAAATGGTGGTTATCATTTAGCAAAATGTCAGGAGAATATAAAGGCTGTGGTAGGGATTCCCAGCTCAGTTCATACATTTCTTCTGAAAAATCTTGTTGTATGTGGACAAGTGTTATTCTGTATTAAATAACACATTCAATTCACTCAAGAAGCAATGGCGGTATTTGCTGAAGTTGTTTACAAATTAGCTTGACCTCTTTCCAATTACTATACTGGACTATTCTGGCTGCTGTCCACTAAACAAAATGATCATGTGTGTGAAACGAAGCTGATTAAAAAATGGTTCATTATTGTTGTGTGAAATCTTTGCCTCGCAAATGGTAACATGGTTTAATTTATCATCATTTGATAATTAATGTAGAACTCATTTGCTCAATATAGTTCCATAACTGACCTTAAAATTTCCTGCAAATTCTAGGCACAGTACTGATATTTATTTGAATCCACTTTGTATAACGTCTTCAGTCTCCAGGTGCGTGCTTTATTGGTTAAGTCGAGAGTTCCTGAAGAAAATTTCTTGAACCACTTTGTGCTGTACCAAGATTGTACTCAAAGAATAAACAACCCCAGCTCAAACTTTTGTTTGCTGTCCTTTTCTATTTAAATTAATATTGAATAAATATAATTCATAATTATTGAATTGAGTCATGAATTAATTATTGAATTGAGTTCTGAATAAATCAGATAGTACCCAGTACCTGACCCTACATTAGATGCTAATAGTTTGAAAGTATTGAAGGATTAAGTTCATAAAAAAGCAAAATCACCTAGAGCAACTAGAAATTGACCTAATACAAATTCTGTTAAATCAATGCTTTTTTCACCTTTCATTACGACCTTTTGAGAGAAAATGCCAATAACTTTAATTCACAAAAAGTTTGATAGAACTACATACCTTTGATGAGCTTGTACACAGCTATCACAAATGAATTCAGCACAATCTACACACCAACTGGTAGCAATGATATCTTCTGAACAACTGCTGCATTTCAAATCTGCCGTTTTGTTGACAGATGAATTTGAAGATTCCTCTGCATTAGATGTTTCCAAAAGAAACTGATTCTCTATGATTTTATGATGACCAGAGGGTAAACCACAAATGGAACATTCAATTCCACCTAAAACAATTTCAAATTTATTAATAAAAACATGTTTTTCATTGCAATAACATTTCATAATTTTAGATTTTCATGAGTATTTTTTATGAATCTACATAATATAGATAATATGTTCCCAATGGACTTAGAGAAGCTGGACTACATACACTATATACGTGCCACTACATATTAGGTAAGTTTCAACCTATAAGAAATGCAATAAGTAATGTGAATGCAGCCTTCGCTTATTACATACTGTTTTCTAGTACCCATCTAAATTTTATTTTAGAATTTAGAAGATAAGGGAATATAATTTTATGAATCCACCAAGAGTAAAGTAACTTTATTTTCTCTAGTAATAATGCAAAGTATTTGGGACTGTTTACTATCCATTTTCTAACGTTTTTAGATTATAGAATCATTCTTTTCACTTAACACCAGAAGGGTTTTTTCTATATTAGCTTATATATAGCTTTTTCCAGCTAAAAGTAGTTGAAAACCTGTTAATAATCATCATAAATTTTCAACATTACCTTTAGCAGAAACCCCAATACTCTGATCATATAACTTGCTGTTGATACAATTAGCACAAGAATTGTGGAGACACTCTAATAACTTCGGGCCATCAGAAAAGGTTAAAATCTGTTCACAAAACACACATTTGAAAGTGAAACCTTCTACAGTTGTTGGACTTTCAACTTCAGGACCAGATTCATTAACAGAAACACTACAAGATCCAATTGTTTCTTTATTCAATTGATCCTGGTCACTATGTGTAGAAAGTATGTTATGATCTGGCTGTTCCACTACTACTTGTTCTTCACTCATTATATCATTAAGATTGCAGTTTTGTTCCGAACTGAGATTCAAATCATTTCCTGGATTCGCCATCGTTTCTTCGGCATTTTGATCAGCATTCAAAAATGAAATTAAACTATTTTCCTCGAAATTAACACTTTGTTCGGCCATTGAAGTTCAAGACGTGCAATATGTATTTATAAACAAATAACAAAACTTTTCTCAGTGAAAGATGAGGATTTTCTTCTCGTAATATCAAAATGGCCAATTAAAATATACATTTCAATTTACAGCATGAAGTCAATCGCATAAAAACAAAAAAATTAGAGACGCCTTTATTCACAACTCACAGATGCATTCTATTCTTCATAGAACAATCCAACACAGCGCACAGCGCTACCTGCCTGATAACGGCGGAAGCAGAAAAATATTAATAAAGGCGCCATATTGGATGTGGTAAATCAGCTGATATTTATAGCGGGAAATTATTGAGACTATTTAAATTACAGTTTTATCAATAACGATATAAATATATTTTTATATTGTTTCTTGAAAAAGGATCGATTTATGTAACTATTTCTTGTTACATATTGTGAAATACCTAATTCACAAAATTAATTAAAGAATGTCCAATAGCAAATACTAATAAAGCAGTAGAACATTCTCACCTGTGAAATTTCTGCAAGTTCGTAAAAAAAATAAAATTGATTATCATTTCTACATATTTACACTTTAACAGTTTGTCTATGGTCTATAGTAAATTCGAACTCGGTGCTCAACCTCATATTATCGGTAATTTCGATTGAAGTGAAAAGATCACGGAGGGAGGATGATAAAATTTACTTAAGTGTTTCCTACTAACTTCTGAGTTAGTACTAGTGGTGAGTTTTTTATTGAAGTTCAGTTGACTTTATTAGATTTAATATATAATTTGTATTGATCGACCTATATATCAACACATCGTTTTTTTTTTGGTCCGGGGACATTTCCCCGGATCTCGGAATCAATTACACCCAAATCTCAAAAAACCTTTGTAAGTTTGAGATGGGGGTAATTTATCATTTGCAGATTTAACTCTTTCGAATAACGAAATACAATTAATGAAAAAACAAGTCATAGAAAATAGAGATGAAGAAATGTTATCGCAGATTGAATCATTGAGCCAGTCAATAACATTTACAAAAAATGGGAATAGACAATCATTCACATATGCGGTAGCTGATAAAAATCCGTTTACGGTTTTTGTACAGGCACAGTCAGGTAATGTGGTGAAGAGATCCGGATCCTCTAAGGATCATACGAGTCACCGAGTCCCTCATAGATTATATAAATTCCACCATTATGTCATTACATTTACCCGCGTTATGTCTGTGTCAAATACTCTGTGGCGCTGTAACTTGACACGTATGTGATTAGCGACAATAACAAAGGAGAAGTCCTTATAGCATTCCCATTGTATTTTGAAGCAGCCGAGGGGAAGGTTCTTGGAATTCAATCTCCTGAGCAACTTAGTAACATACTCGAGATAATAGTACTTATAACAGTTCCCCTTGGTAAGTCTTAGTAAGTAAACTTCTTTTAAATGCTTCTGATTAATTGCATGCTCTACATTTTTGAATACCACCTTATTGGTAATGTGAAATAAGGGATTGCACGCTCGTTCATTGTACTTCCATTCATGGCTTTTTATTTTTGTTTCAGTGTTACTTAATCCTACCGGAATGTTTTAACTAAAATGCATTGCCTTTGTATATAACTAAAGCGGCCCGACCCTCACAAGTTATCTGTTTGTATTGCACACTTTCTCTCGATGCCTGGTTGCTTTTTGCTGTATTTATTAATAGTGGTTCTTTATCTGCGTAGTACTTGCTAATAGGGATTTTGTATTATCTGTTCTTACTAATTGCGGTGCTTGATATGTAACTGATTTGCATGTACTCTTGTGTGATCCCCCAGTTACCTATTTATTTGTTTGTTCTTATTGTAACGTTCATTAACACGCCTAGGTAATGGGGTACCGTATCTATTTTATAATGTCTTAGTCAGTTTGTGTTACATATTTGCCATATGCACGTGCCCGCTTACTTTGAGAGATTGTATTCCTTGTGAACCAGTAGCGTTCATTAGGATAAATCGCTGCGTAGTCCTGGTAGAGGACGAAATATCGTTTAGAGACAGTAAATAGCTCCGGATATCCAACGTTATTGTGAGAATGTGTATGTGATTGCTAGATAATTGTTCCGAGGTATTGTGATATCCCCAGGGATTAGTTTGCGTAACGCTTCAGGTAGTGTTCGGTTCGTTCTTCAGTAATATCTGAGCCTTCCTGGGCCTTTGCTACCCCGAGGTGGCCATATACAGTCCATTTTGATAGTAACTTTTCCGGTTGACTGGAATTATGTTAGATCCCCTCTTCAAGGAGATCTCCTGGGCACACCACAGTTACCCTTACCTTACTGTCCGTTTAAACTTACACCTTGTAACGGAAGGTTCTGCACTGGTTACCGGAAGTGCAGTTGAAGGTGCATGCTGACTCTATCCCCTTTTCCTTCAACCCCTTCCGCTGCATAAGAATGATATCTGAGTTGAGCGAGTCATTTAGACCTGGGGCGCTATTGGGTTCACTGAGGCGCTTTGTGAACCACTGCGTAGAGTAGATTTAACCACAGGCTGATAAATGTGTTTCCATTCATTGTGGAGTTGTTTCTTTTCAACATTACTAATAGAAATATATTATTCTGGTATTACTGTGTTTCGAATATTTGAACCTCCCGTCACTGTTTCCTTGCTCTCTTTAGGTGTAATTTGGGTTGTCTACACAACGTAACGTCCTATTCGCCCGCCACTAGTCGATCACGATAAAAAGGTTAGCGCTGCTCAAAGTACTCTGTATAATCCCAGATATTTTAGAGTATTCCATAAACCCCCAGATCTTAGAGTACCCCGTATAGCACGGGATAGCTCAATACCCTTCGTTAAACCGGGGTGCAAGCCAAATGATGCATCTGGAATTAGAGCAACAGGATTAGCTCCGTGCGTTGTAAAGCTTGTTGAAACACTAATAAAAAACCGCATAGAGAAGACATTATAAACCCTATTGGAAACAAATAAATTGATATTCGGTTTTCGCAGAGGAAAATCTATATATGACAGCCTAGTATATATGGTAACCCGGATTTACAACTCATTTGCTCGGGGACAATACCCCATCGTCATATTCCTCGAAATCAAATCAGCCTACGACAATGTTAACGTCAATATATTGATAGAAGATATGATTAAAGCAGAAATACCGACGAATCTAATTGAGTTAATTGAAACCATGCTGAAAAAAAGACAGTTATATATAAGGGATTTTAAACAAGGAAAATTGTTGGGACCATGGGTAACAAGTAGGGGTTTAATACAAGGTTAATCAGCGCGCCACTTTTTAATTTATATGTGAAAGATTTGACTAAATGTGCAGATGAGGATGTAGGTGTAGTACAGTACTAAGACGATATTTACATGATGATTACAGGATCGGATTTAGGGCTTATGTATGAAAAACTTCAAGAATCACTCGATAAGATGGTATCATGGCTCAAGGATCGACATCTATCCTTATCCACTGAGAAGAGTGCATCGATGATATTTGCGAGGAAAAGATTACCAGAATAACCATGTTTCAATGTTTATAATGAAAATATTCGGTGGAGGAAGGAATTAAAGTAGTTGGGAGTATTGGTGGACAGAAACCTCTCATGGAAGGGACAGATAGAGTTGATGTGTTCAAAAGCATTAAGAGGAGTAAACATTTTGAGAGTCTTGTGTGGGACATGGTGGGGCGCTCACCCAAAATACTTCTAACCTCATACAAATCTTTAATAAGACCTTATCAGGATTTTGGGGCAATATTATATGGCGGAAATACCAAAAGAATCTCAAAAAATTAGATAGGACCCAATACATTGCACTGAGGACGGTATGCGGATTTATGAGGTCAACACCCACCAACATTTTACTGGCTGAATGTGGCGAACTTCCCTTGGAAAAGAGAAGGATTATACTGGCTCAAAAATTTATATGTAAAAACCATAGGCAACTAATAATCCAATATTACGAGAAATTGAAAAATTAACACCATTTAGGGGAATTTGGAATAATAGATATACACCGGCCCTTTTGAAAGCTTATCAAAATGTTACACCAGAAGCTAAATGGATATATAAGTCGATACCATTCTCCGAACTGGATTATACAGAGCAGATATATCCAGTGAAATGTTTAATATAGAAACTGGAAAAGAAATCAACAACACACACTTAAGTTCTGCTCCCTAAAAGATCAGGATTTTATTGTATATAATTACATAATACGTATGCTTCTATGGATCATGAGAATAGATCAGTTGGTATAAGGGTTTATTCAGACACCCTGAACATTGAGTATAAGGCCAAACTCCCCGACCATTGGACCATATTTTCCGCCGAAATGATGGCTATTTGTAAGACCTTAATGTTTATATTGAAAAAAAAGCCAAACACGCTGTAATTTTCTCTGACTCATTAAGTGCTGTTAACAAACTTTCACATTGGGGCTTAACATCAAACCTGGAAATAATGACAATGAACGCAAAAAAATATTTATATAAAGCAGTCACCCCAAATCTTGATATTGTCTGCGTATGGATACCAAGTCATTCAAGTATCATTGGAAATTATAGGGCTGACATCCTGGCCAATCAGGGCAGAAAGGAGAATGGAAAAATATTACTATATATGGGAGATCAAGGAGACATTGGAATTTTGCTGGACAACAGAATAAGGAAACAACGGATAAGGGAGTGGAGGGAGTTAGGATTGACAAAGGGAAGAACATATGTCCACGTGAGAAGTAGGGATAAAAATCCCACTCAAAAATACTTCTTATTTAATAGTGACCTTTCTAGAAAGAGTATCACAGCAATGATTTGCGATCCTATCATTGCCTAACCCCTGAACAATTATATAAAATCAAAATCAACAATAATCCATATTGCCAAAGTGGGAAATATGGAAATATTACACACCTAATGTTTGATTGTCTGTTCAACTTACATAATTGTAAAATATTGTATGAGAAAGTAATTAATCTGAAACTAGTACATCAAATTAAGGTCAATAATGTTTTATGTAGTGGATCAATAGTAGTCATTGAAGTACTAATGGAATTTGTAAAGGCCTCACATTTGAAAATATAGTCAGTTAAGTTATATTTTTGTATACTAACTAACCTGTACGTTTTAGTTCTGTGTGTCGAAACCATCCTCTACCTAGGGTACTAGGTAGGAAAAGTAAGAGACTGGGTACATAACCTCGGTTGAACCCAATAACCCCAAAGTTGGGGACGACAAAGAAGATCGGTAATTTCCTGGCTACATAACCTGATAGAGAGATCATAGACTAGACCCAATATTAATATGTTTATCAATGTCCTAATCACCTAGTTCATAGATAAATAAGAATATATAGTTGAATTGTGTTGATGTTAGAATTTAAAAGTTTTTAAAATGGTACAGAATAACTTCGAAGATTATTTGGAACATTCTGAAAAAATTTCAGATAAAGTCACATTTAGCATAACCAAAGCTCATACACGAGAAGAAAGTGAAAGGAGAGCCTTGGGAATCGTTGAATTTTTTCTGGAAAGTAGTGTAAGTCGTAGTATATTTTTGAAGAGTATTGCTTATCTAAATAAATTCTATTATGATGACGTCGTTGAAGAAAGAGCGTTATTGCAATTGTGTGGATATCCTCTTTGCAGTCAAAAGATAACGGAATCTAAAAAACAATATAAAATTTGCAACAAAACTAAACAACTTTATGATTTGAAAAAATACGGTTATTTCTGTAGTATTTTCTGTTTTGATGCTAGTTATCACATCAGGTCTCAAATTCGTAATTCTTCTTTATGGTTAAGAGATAACGAAGGTAAACCTACCTTCAGACTCCTTGAAAAAGAAGAAAATATTGCAGATAATAATACTAAAACAAGACTTTGTGAAAAAAATGAAGAATTTAATCTTATTGGAATACTTACTACACTGTCTATAGACGATGCTGGTGCTAGTAATTTTTCTGATCCTACAATAGCTTACAATCGTGTTGGATCATCTGTGAAATTAAATCACAAAACTAAATTATCAACTGAAATGAAAAATGATATAAAAAATATTCAAAACTTTAATGAAAAAACAGAGAAGAGTAACAATTGTGGGTATTTAGCTGCTAAAAAACAATACGAAAAATGTAAAAATGTTCATACCAAAAAAGTAAGTCAGGAAGACATGAAGGAACTGAATGATAAAATTTCAGATTTAAGATTGGCAGATTCCACTAAGGACAATAAAAATTCCGGAAAGAGTGGTAGAAAAACAGAATATAATCAAAATCAGAAAAATCTTTCCATAAAAGCTCAAAAGGATTTGAAATATGTAATCGATAAAATAAAAAATAAGAATAAAAAAATTGAAATCAAAATGATTGATCCTCTACCTTTTAAACCAAAAAATTTGAATATGACTGATTGATTCCCTGCTATTAAAACAAGTGTTAAAATGACATGAGAAACATTACGAATCTATGAAAAACCTTTTAATTTCACTCATTTAGGGACATGCCTAATTTGAAAATTGTGTCTTATAAATCTTGCATGTATTTCTATTTGATACTTTATATATTCACATATTTAATTAATAAATTAATATAATTCAATGGGTTACGTGTTTCATTTTTTAATTCATCTAAGATAACATAGCAAAGGTGAGTTTTTTTATGCCTGACAAAGTTATTTTATTCTAGTCTATCCGGACTAACAGCCATGTAGACAGACTCCTCACCATGGTATTTGTTTTGCAGAAATATATGCTCTGCCATCTGGGGATTTGTGGTGTAAAGCTGGCTGAATCTGACCAGTTCTAGGCAGGAATGGAATCTGACGCCCAATCATAGCTCCCCAAGTTTCTGCCAATGAACATAGTCCTATATGGCTATCTGGAGGTGGGGAAGCGAAAGGTCCATGTATCAAGCGGTTTCTTACTTGGATTTTTAAAAGTTGAGTATATTCACTTATATTAATTCCCACCTTATTAATTGAATGTTTTTTTTTACAACAGCATTATTTTTATTCTCACTTTTATTTTTCTTTTAATTTCTTTACTGTTTTCATAAAAACACTAATTATGAATTTAGTAATACCATAATTTAAAACATTGTGTAGGACATAATACAACATAGTTGTGATAAATTTCACACCTATATATATGTAGGAATCTCTCTTCGATGGTAATTAAAAATTGAAGTGCACTAAGGATCTAATATTTCTCAGTTGGGATTGTAAGGTTACTAGTCTAAATGGCTTAGGACCTTTACGAAGGATCCTACAGGTGTCAGACAGTTGACTGATACAAGTTTGCTGTCATGTTAGTCACTCGTAAATCTCAACATCTGTACTTTGTATAAATTCCCAAAGACGCATAGCTAGTACCCTCTTAGGGATAAACCGTGTTCAACTGTCAGTTAATCTCACACACATGTTTATTGTCTTAGCCTGAATGAAGAATGAGTACTCGCCATCACTGAAATAAAGATTGGAACCGGCCAATCCGTGGTGACTAGGGTAGTTCTAAGTTTTGAGAAAAGGGGCGTTAAGCCCGCTTAAGAGTCGCGAAGGGGTGGAGTTTTTAAACCCTGAGGGAAGGGTAGTTCTTCAAGTACTAGGAGTACCAAGAGGAGAGAGGGAGAGTTCCAAGATAGATCCCAGCAGGGACAGTTCGGAGGAGTTCCAAGATAAGAATAGCATGCTATTCATTCATGTTGACAGAAACTAAATAAATGTAGGATATATGTTATTATTATTTTATAGTGAGCGGGCGTCTGTCCACCCTACCACTGCTTCCGCACGGCTATTGTGGTTAACCCCTAATTTATATTTCCCTGACGAGATCCAATTTTTGGATAAAACCGATAATCTTGTTCGGCAGTTCGCCTTGAGCTATAAAAGCCTGACCAAAGACCTCGAATCTGATGTGACTCATCGCTGGGCACTCTGAGACGATGTGCATGGCTGTTTCAGTATCCTCAAGACACAGTTTGGCCCTATCCAGACCAAGCGCTAGGTCCGCCATCTTTTGGTTCGAGGCTGTTCCAAGGAACACCTTTGAATGTTTCAGGACAGGATGACTCAGCCAGAAAGACTCTTGACTTCATTCTGCCTGTTATCGTCCGCCTAGCCACATCATATGGAATATAAGAAAAACAAATGTTAACTTCCGCTATTTTATTGATTTACACGACAATTGTTTCGTCATACCATGACTTCATCATGTTAGTATTTAAACTAGTAATAAAATAGCGGAAGTTAACATGTGTTTTTCTTATAATGAAGATGAATTTCCGTCAAGTAAAGACCGAGACAATCAAAAACACATCATATTGTATTCCCAGGAATGGTTCCAGGCCTACCAGAGGCAGCGCAGCTCCAGCAAACGCCAGCCGATCTGCCTCTTCTTTAACCAAATAGTTTGAGTGGCTCCAAGATATATAACGTCCCTTCAGTTTTCGTAGTTTATAGTTATTGTTTCTATTTTGGTGTGTAATCAATCGTCTTTATTGAAATCATTGCTGATAATTCGCTCATGTAATTGCCTTCAAAAATTAAGAAATCAAAGCTTCTTTTAATCCAGAGAGTTTAATTCTTTCCTGAATAGAAGAAAGGAATTCTATACTACTCCATCTAATAAGCGAAATAATATTTTCTTATTGCATTGGACTGTAATGTGTGCGCAATTGCAATAAATCGTAGGTCATATGCTGTTAACCTGTATTTTACACTCATTTAGTTGACATTGAGAATTTTTTTTATGTGCTGAACACTGCAAGTTTTAACAGACCTAAAAAGATTATTTTCATTGTAATATTTGCCAGGGTAATTAGTTGTTTGGGAACTCGCTGATTTACAAAGAGACCAACTGTCCATTGAGAATTGATTATAGAAACATTCCCATCTGTCCAAGGTGTTTAACTCCTGATTTCAATTACTCATTTATCAAATTGCTCACAATGTCATGGAAAACTAAGTAGCAAATACACATTTTGATACAGTACTCATGAAAGTGCAGAAAATACTGGTGCTCAGGTCCTTCAAGTAACCAGGTTCGCCTATAGATGATGACATTTATGTGTTAAACAAAAGTTAATATGAATTTACAACAACACATTCATTGGACAAAGTAATGGTGATAGTGAATGAACTGATAACTTGAAATTTAAAAAGTGAGGGGGAAATAAACTTGTCAAAGAAAATTATTGTGGAAATAGATTACTACAGTTTTTCTCTAATAAGCGTTGCCTTTAAAATGGCAACAAATAATGGAACAAAACGGTGCATATTTGACCCAAATCGGACAATTCGAAACATGTTAAAGTCTTGAAGTTCACTCAAAAATAATGGATTTTTTTCTCCAACCTATTATCATCAAATGGATTATATTTCATACCTATTAAAGAAGAAATTATCATTAAATTATTAAAACATTTGAGTTTGTGTTACTTTAATAAGCCTACATTATTCATTCCGACGAGATGACAATATTGTTAATTTTATAAAAGTTGCATCACATTCTCTATTTAAATTCACTATTAGTCTTTATCAAGCAGATATAAATTATAGTTACTAAAAAAAACAAACGAAATCTCAAATACTCTGTTAATTGAAATCGAAAAAATTTTAATTAATCGAATAAGAAAACTTATAAGATATAAGTTATTCAAATTTTACCAGATACGACGAATTACACCTGAATAGTAAACAATTTTTTCAATTATCATATCAAGTACTAATACAGATTACTGATTTTTTTCTATCAGTAATCTGTGGCTAATAATCAGACATTGTCAATGCATTGGGCTTGGAATCGAAAGGTCCCGGGTTCAAATCCTGTTCAGATGGGAAAAAAGTTCTAGTTTGACGGATTTCGGCCACCATTTCACTATTGGGTCGAAAATTAAGTGCTGTGACCTAAAGGATTATCAGGATAATATAACAAATTAAAATATAAGGTAAACTCCATAGACAAAATATTATGTAGTTTATCTATGCTTTGAGATGTTAGTTATTGAAATTTATTCAGTGTAGAGTTTGTTAAACGCCAAGGAGTTTTACGTTCTCATTATAAGTTGATGGCGTCTAATTAATTAATTTCACTTTTGCGATCATTCTCCTCGTTTTGCTAAGATTTCTAATATCCTCGTTATTACTCCAAACAACATTTAAAAGCCTGCTTAAAAGAATTTACAGAATTCTTTTTGTCGCTTAGTAGGCACAACTAATCTGTGCACTCACGCAGGGAGGGAGCGTCATCTGTTATTTAATTTGTCTATAGCGCTCCATTTTCTCAGTTCATCTCAAGTTTTACATTGCAAATAGATTTTCGAGTACGGAAGCGCATATAATGTGTAAGACTAAATCGACTTGCTCAAAAACACGTGTGTATGGGTGGTCAATTGTATCAGTGCCAAAAAACCTGAATTACAGGGCTATCACTGTGAACGAATTTCTGGCCAAAAACTCAACAAGTTTCAAAAACAGTGTATTTTGATATGGCCTCGACCATAACTCAAATTACCACTCCCACGCACCCGTTTTCAGGCGGTAAAAGACAAAAGAGAATTAACTTCTTTGTTAGTCACAGAGCGCATGAATCAAGTTCCATTGCCACAGAATTTTTTTAAACAGATATAGGCGGGTAAATATCGTGAAAAAATCTATGAGAGATGAAATAATCTATGAGAGATGCAATTTTGCAGGTTTAGGGAGCGGTTCAAGGCGGTCTAGATTGTCGCAATAAAACGAGAGGCGGTGCTCTGTGGACGTACTCTAATGTTTCGGTACAGTGACTACTAATATTGGAAATATTGGAGATTTTTACATCAAAACCTTAGATGAAAGAGCCTTATATTGGTAATCACTTTTTGTATGTTGTGGAATAGCAGTTTGAAGGAGACAATTTAAATCTTATGCGCAAGTTATTTCAATTTTCCAATGGTTATTCCGGTAAATGAGTTGTCTTTGATGAAGGAAAAGGCAGATGGTGAACAACAGTAAAAAACAGCTATCTCTGCATTTATATTCATGTTTATGTTTGAGTGCGTACGGCTTAGTGGTAGAGCATTGGGTTCGAATCCTGTTCAGGTGGAAAAGAAATTTTCTAGTTGGACGTGTGTCGGCCATCATTTTACTGTTGGGTCAAAAATTAACAGTGCTGTGACCTAAAGTGGCGCAAGATCGCTGTAACAAAGCCTACCCAGAACACAACTGAACTCGTAACTCCCACAAGCTGAAAAAGCTTCTGAGGGATCTTCACAGAAGATCTAGGAGTAGTAATAGTTTCCGGTTCTTTATATTAAATATTCCTGGAAGTTGTGCTGCAAGGAAAGTATACTGAAAAAAATGAACGCATACTGATTATTTTATTATCTTGAATTTAATAATAAGAAAGGTGATGAGCACTGACGTGAAGTCAGGAAATTTTGAGCGCTAGCTCATATTATCCATTATCCTCACAAGATTACTTTTATCCTCGGATTCTTCATCAGTTAGTCCAAACAATCGCTTAAAACTATTTTCAGCTCAAAATTAGAAAATTACAGACATTTGGGCGAAACTACACGCTGTTCGCATGGCACTACGGTGCAAAAAAATTCGAACCTTTAATTCACACAAAAATGTCATCCTTATCCTTACATCCTTACACTATATATTAAAACAGTAATTTCCATGGCAACCAACCATCGATATCGCCATCACGTAGTGTAACTTCCAGACGCATAGGATCCCGACGGGCAAAGCCTGTCGCCTGGATATCGGTGCGGACCGAAGGTCCGCACTTCCCTCCAGACAGTAGTACCGTTCCCGTCCCCGGATGTCCCTCCGTTCCCGAGATACGAGCGGATAAATTTCAAAAATTTCGGGACTTTTCCCGCGCGCTCCATTTGTAAACAAACAGGCCTCGCCCACCGCGACCTCGAACCGTTTCTGTGGTGTACGTATAGGGGCGATCCGCGAAGTTAAGTACGGAGACCGTCCGAAAATTTTCGGACCGTCGGAAAAAACGGATATATCTTGCGACGGGCGAAGCCCGTCGCAAAAATACCCGTTCGGACCGAAGGTCCGATAGACCCGCTACCCGCGAAAGCCTATTTATTTCGCGGATGACTTTCCGTCGCGACGAAACGAGCGGATGAAAATTTCCGGACTTTTCCCGCGCTCGCCAAACGGTCACCGCCCTACGCGTATGCCGCGTAGGGATGACCAAATGGGGGTGACCAAAGACGGAATTTTAACGAAAAGCAGATCCCACCTAAAATTATAGAAAATTATTAAAAAAAATTGACTTTTTCAAACCGGATCGATCGAAAAATATAGATCAATCGACTCTACTCGTCTTAATTGTTGATAGAAAAATGTAATAATTTCTGAAAACTTTGTTTAAACTCTGAAATATTGTATCTGCGCAGGTTGTCAGCCGTTCTCTTTCCTCCACAGGGTATTTCAAAAAAAGGTGACGTCGTCTCTAGGACAGGTAGGAAACTGAAAAATAATTGGGATTTGCTCAGTAAAAAAAATTCGTAATGCCATCCGTATTCAAGATAAAGGGTGTTGAAAAAAAATATACACATTTTTTACGTTTTTGCCGAAACTACTGGCAATATTGTAATGAAATTTCACACGAATATGTTTTGGAAACTGATACATCCCATGAATTTTTTTTATATCTAACCCTGGCGTTAGTTGCACGGTTTGTACCAAGATGTATCGAACATAACTTTTTTAAGGTTAGATTTATCAATCAAAATTTCAAGTGAACTTAAGCATCATTAAATTTTACACCAAAAAGGTACTCTTGGAAAAACTCGATACTGTGTACCGTTTTCCGAACATTTTGATTTAAAAATTATGAAGTAATAACCGGTACAAAGTAATGATAAAGTTATTGATTAAACAAAAAATCACAAGAAGAAAATTAAAATAAAGACTAAGAACATAAAATAAAATTCAATTAGAGTAAGTGTTCAAAATGTCCTCCGTTTTCACGAATACACAAGTCTATCCTTTTTTCTAAAGAATCCATTAATCTTCTAAACGGTTGGGGATCAGGTATGAGGTCATTAAAGTGACGTTGAATTCTGTATTCCAATTCTTGACGTGAATTTACCTCTGTAGCATAGACTGTTTCCTTAAGATACCACCAAACTCTGTAGTCCAAAGGATTAAAATCGCATAACCGAGGCCAGTGAATCGGAGCTTCTCGACCTCTACCAATCCATGGATTCGGAAAATGGTTGCTCAACCAATTACGACACCTTCTATCAAAGTGCGATGAAGCTCCATTGTGCATATAAAATAGAAATCTTCGCTTGTTTAGCGTTAAATCTATTAATATCACGAGTAAGTGATTGTTTAAAAAAATCCATATCACCATTTAAATTTCCAGGTAGAATGTGATAACCTATTAATTTGTTACCCAAGTTGTTGCCCAAATATTAACTGAGTGTTGGTAATGTGATACCCTTTTGACTTGTGAATTCTGATCACACCAGTAGTGTGATGAGGGAACATCCGGGAACGGGAACGGTACTACTGTCTGGAGGGAAGTGCGGACCTTCGGTCCGCACCGATATCCAGGCGACGGGCTTTGCCCGTCGGAATCCTATGCGTCTGGAAGTTACACTACGTGATGGCGATATCGATGGTTGGTTGCCATGGAAATTACTGTTTTAATATATAGTGTAAGGATAATTTATTTATCATTTTTATCATTGACAGTAATATAAGTAACATATGAATCCCATATGTATTATGTTCCGCTTAATTTTCTATTAGAATATATGCATCTCTTCATTGCGAATGAAAAGAAGAGTAGTATAATAATAATGTTTCTTCAAATAGTATGGCTACATAAGCTATTATCGCAGTTTAATTTGTGCTTTTATTACGAGCGTGCTAATAGATTCTACTTTAAAGCACTTATTATTTATCTTAACCAGCAAAGCATTTCAAATCTTTCATCTATTTTCACGTATTCTTTGTAATATGTTTATGTGCATTTTTTTGGAACCAATGTAGGGATTTTGTCTATTCATTAAAAAGTTATTCATTGGTGAATGCAGAAGAAGAAGAATCTTCACATAACATTCTGAAATCTGTGATATGTCAAAAGCATAAGGTTATAGATTAACAACAATATAGTCTTGTTGATCTATGCATAAGGTTTTGGTTGCCCCTCGATGAACACGTAGTGAAACAGTTTCTTACTAAAATTTGGGGCCTTCATGTTACTAAAATTTGTTAACAAATTTTTGGTACGTCATAAACTGTATAGTAAGTCTAAAATCTTTGCAAAAATATGTTATTTTTTGAAGTTTTCAAGTTAACTATTTAGGCAAGCCTCCTTTTCGTAATTAGTGTTTAATATATAGTTACTTAATCCCTTGTTGACCTATCCTTAATTCTTTGCTTCCTTTCTAGTTCACGTTAACTATTCCTTGAAATGGAGCGGGATACTCTCGAAGATTATTTAGTACTTTCCGAACAAATTTTGAAGGATACAAATAAAGTAAAAGGTGTCCTAACAACAGATCAAAAACGGAAGGAAAGTGAAAGAAAAGCCTTAAGGATCGTTGAATTATGTTTAGAAAGAAGTGTACATCCTGAAATATTCTTGAAGAGTATTGTGTATTTAAATCCATCATACTATGAGGACATCACCAAGGAAAGAGCTTTGTTGTTGGTCTGTGGATATCCTCTTTGCAAAAAAAAGATCTCCAAACCAAAAAATCAGTTTAAAATTTGCAACAAAGCTAAAAAAGTTTACGATTTGAATGAATATGGTAGTTTCTGTAGTATTTTTTGTTTTAATGCTAGTAATCATATCAAGTCTCAAATTCCTGACAGTCCTTTATGGTTAAGAGATCTTGAAGATATCCACACCGTCAGTCTTCTTGTAAAAAAGGAAGCAAGTCGTGCTACTAGTATCGATATTAAATCAGAAAAAACAAAAAAAAATCAAGAGTTTAATCCCATTTCATCATTTGCTAAATTGTCTTTAGATGATATTGGAGATATTAATGCTTCTATTTCTGTAATAAAAGAAAAGCAAGTTGAATCATCTATGCAAAAGACTCGCAAAACAAAATTATTAACTGTAATGGAAAGCGATGAAGAAATAGCCTCAAATGAAAATGGAGAGAAAAAGAGCTCCAAAAACAATTCTAAGTGTTTAGAAGTTAGAAAACAATGCACAGAAGATACAAATGATCGTACTGCAATAAAAAATCTTGAAAAATTGGAGGAATTAAATAATGAACTTTCATCTTTAAGATTGACAGATTCCAATAATCATAAGAAGAATTCAAGAAGTAGTTGTGAAAAAACAGAAAAGAATCATTCTGCAAAAGTACAAAATTCGAAGGATATAAAGACTATAAGTGATAAAATAAAAAGAAGGAATCTAAAACCAAAAATACAGATAATTGATCCCCTTCCTTTGAAATGTAAAACTAATGAAGCGTCAACATTATATGAAAACAAACATGAAAGCCAGAATGAATATAGGAAAAATAAATCTTTACTTGAACTCAAATTTTCATTTAAAGAATCAGCTAGTGCAATTCAAAGCAATATATGGAATATTTTCAAAAGCTGGATAACTTTAGAAACCCTCATGTTTATCCACGGAGAGGACATAATTAAGAAAAGTCTCCATGTAAATAAATTATCTGAACATTTTGAAAGATTAAAAATCTCTCAGTTAGAAACAGATCAACAACATAAATATTTAACTATTTGTAGAAAGTTGTGTCAAGACGAAATAGTTGAAGAACAAATTGATGGTTTATTGGTAAAAAATAAGCTTAGTCTTATACCAGATTACAGACAATTAAAGAAGGAATCTAAGGAATTTGACATTAAAGTGAGTACTTTTTACAGTGGCGAGCTCCATGAAACTGATGATAAAAATTTTGGAACAGTGAGGGAAAAACAAACTGAAGACCTTAACACAGAGTCTGATTTTGATCCTTTGAATGATGTAAATTCCCAAAATGCATTGAGGCAGCAAATTCTATTAGGTACATTAAGAAATAGCATCCAATGTTTACTTGACTATATTAAATATGACTCTTCATTAGTTCTGACTGAACTAAATGGGTTAGTGAATACTTTTAAATTGAATGCAGAAAACATTGTTTTTAAATTAACAGTTAGAAATTATTTAGGGCTAATTTGTTTGAAAATATTATCACTGAAGGATTCTAAATTGGGGAAAGCGTTGGAACAAATAGAATTTATAGAACTTGAAACTTCAGTGTTCCAACAATTACCTGGAGACAAAGAAGTTCTGATGAATAGTTTGAAAATGATAAACGATGTGGATAACTTTGTAGAAACTTATGTAAAATCATGAGATAATTGATATTCTGTATTTATTTATAGATTTCTTTGTAGATATTTTCTTAAAATATATAATGAAAAGATTTATATAATATAATATATACACCTTATATAATATAATATATAAACCTCAAATTTTTTTTTTTTTTTATTCAAAAAATTTCAGATAAATGGCAAGTGCCAGACAGTATTATAGTGAGCGGGCGTCTGTCCACCCTACTACTGAGTCTGCACTGACTATTGTGGTTGCCCGACAGTATTGGATAATATTTGAAATTTATGAGAAGTGCATGAAGCATTCTAAACATTACTCATATTCCAAAGAAATGATCACTACAGCAAGAATGACATGAATTTTCCAACAAAATACAATTCATAATGAAAAATTTATTACCATTTGCTTCAGAATCCATTAAAGATAACTATATTTTGTGAATAAATAGAATGACTTGATAGAAATCTATTAAAATTTATCTTGCATTGAAACCTTTGAAAAACATGCACTAAGGATAATATTTTATTTGAATTCCAGATTTTCCTATATGCCAGACCATATTTGACATTTCAATTTTAAGTTTAGAAAGGTTCCAATTTGCCTTCAGTTACACATACAGAGTGAAATGCGCTTTTTTTGAATAAACCAATTCCCCCTATATGTCGTAAATCATTCTTAAAATTTAAACTTAATATTCATTTCTTTGTTAATCCAGACTAATTCAGAAATCAGAATATAAGACATATCAGATTGCTATATTTTTCACTTCAACCTTCTGCTGTTAGTAGTTCTCGAGTTATATTTACTGAATAATTAAGGGTGTATTCAAGAAGTATGTAGAAATAAGACAGTTTGATGGGGAAACGATAAATTCGATACAATTCAGGATATTTTGCGTAATGAATTAGAAATTGATTAAATTTACTTATCCAATACAACACAATGGTAGCTTAAGTGGTTTGGTAAACAAATTTTCTGAAGAAAAAAATTCACATATTTGTGATGAAGTTTTAGATTATTTCTCTTCTAGTGAACTCTGGTGATATAATCTGGGCCGAACAGAGTGATTGTCAATATGTTAACATGGCAAAATGAACTGCTGTTTAATCACCATAGCATTTGCTGCAGTTTAGTATATTTTTTGTAATAAACTTTTTTGTGCACTTGTTCCAGGGAACTGTGTGCTTACACTTGTCATTGGTTCAATGCATAATGACATCTTTCAGTTAACGAGTTCATTTAGTTTTATATTGGTTCTTATAGGAAAATAATCCATAATTTTATTATTTATCTACAAGTGAATTCTGGTGATTCAATCTATGCACCTGATAAAGTTGTCACGGATATGTTATAACATGGAAAAATGAATTGCTATTCAATAATTTTCAACGGTAATAACTAATATATTTCGTAACATGTTTGGAATAAGTCATATCATACATAAGTGGAAATTTTTCACACAAACCTTAGGTGAATAAAAAAATATGTCATTTTCCATGTTAGTGACATCTATGAATGACCGATTTTGAATTAACAGAATTGTAGATAATATGTTAATGAACAGATTCTAAATACTAGTTAGACAATTCTTTTCTTTAATGACATTCTTTACATCCAAGGGATTTTTAAATCTTTGTGTAGGGTTTTATTAGTGACGTACCATTTAATGTTTGCTATCATTCAAAGTATTTTTGATTGAGCTCGATACCATATACCCATATAGGTTTTGTCATTGTCTTATAGCTGAGTATCTCGTTTTTCAGTGTCAATTTAGATTTACTATTTATAAGCCAATTTAGTTCTCTGGTTTTTAAGTCTATTTGCTTCCTTTTCTTGATTATGCGTTCCTTCCAAGTGTGTTTGCTCTGTAAATGCATACCCAAGTATTTTGTATAAAATAACGATTTAATAGAATGTATTATACGTTGTTGAAAAGCTTTATAAATAAGGCGGTTTTTGTACATAATTTCCATGGGGTTTATGAGGCGTAATTTAGAATAAACTTTTACCAAAGATTATTGGTGAAAAAAATTTATAATCCTTTTTTCTTTAAATCCATATAATCAGTAAGTATTTTATAAAAATCTCCATGAAAATACCCTAGTCTAGGGAGAATGTTCTGCTTTCCAATGGTGTATACCAAATTTTGATTAAGATGGTAGTTGTCAAGTTGTGCTTTGTTTTTAGTGAGAAAATTATGAAACGTTACAAAATAGTAGAATCTTGAATAAATTTACAACAAATGTAATTGGACCATACTCTGTAGGCAATTTTTGCAAATTGCCTTGTGAAATTTGGCCAGAGATAACTTGGGCACCCGGTATACTGGTCCAAATGATTCCGAACTTTATTTGTGGATCATCATCAACAGCTAGAATGTGATAGTTCACAATATAGTATGAAGATACTGAGAATTAGTGATCGTATTGGGAAATAATTCTATTCTTCATCACCAATTCGCCTTTCACTAAGATAGGATTTCAATAATCTATAATAACATCCAGACAGATGAGTTTTGTTTTTCTACAGCAGGATGCCAAACTTTATCAAAAGTTTGGCTCACATTCAAGAATGCTTATGCAGAATTGTCTGTGTTCAAACACTCCACTTTTTTTGTGTTATTTTATCATTTCCTGTAGCTCTTATATCAGTATAGTATTTATCATTTAAAGATCTGGGAGAAATCTGAAAAATTTAACACATGCACCTGAAAATTTTATCACATGTTATTTGTATTAAGATTCCACCTCAACATATAAAAAATTATTAAAATCGGACATCTTTTTCTCATAGCTAGAGGTAGGACAAAGAATATTCTATTTCAATAAGTGAATACTTTATTGGAAAAGATATATACATAAAACTCACTACTGAAATTACTCATTTGTATGAGACATAACAAGCCAAGATATTATAAAATAGAATAAAAATATTGGATAAACTGCTAATGCTTTCCTTCCAGGCTTCTGACTATCACCCAAAAAAATTATGGAGGCTGAAAAATTAATAATATTATAATATATTAATTAATATTGTGTTTTTCCATATTTTAATATCTGAATTAATTTTTATATTGATACTCTTTTTTGTGAAAATAGACAAGCAGATGTTATCATTTATTTTGTACCGGGTCTTCCAATAAGAGGTTTGATTTTGAAATGTCAAAATAAAAGGAATGATGTTTATTCCAACAAGTAAAAATTGTGAAGTTATAATACACTTGCACAACGCATAGTGGAAATTCATCATAAAAATGGTGAACATTTCAGAAATACATTTAGTAAAGTTCGTAATACTTTTGGTCATCTTGTTTTGCTTGGAATTCAATTTACTGTATGTATCATAATCATTTCTACCATAAACTTGAAAAATAGGGCCATATGTACACCTGTCTGAAATTGACCAATTGTATCAAAGTATTTACTGTAAACAATGCAACCAAATTGTTTACTTTGATTCAGTAAGGAAGTTAGGAATTCCTCAGGTCTCTATATTAGAGCCAGTATTATCCATCACTTTTATAGAAGATTTTGGCGGCAGAACCGAGAAACAATGAAGTAACATCAGGTAAAAATCAGTTACCATGAGCCAAAAAAATGATCAAATATGTTGATAATACCAATATCATCATCAAAGTGGAATCCTTTCTCGATGATTTGGAAGGGGTAGGCTATCCTTGAATACTGATAGAAATCATCCTATTGGCTTTGGCACAATGACAAAGTTAAGAATTGGCAAGTCTTCTCTGCTTTTGCAGAAAATTGTAATATTTCTTTAGGTTCGTTAGGTGCGTTTAGGTGCGTTATGTACAACAAGCTGCTAAAACCTGTTGAGTCCATTACAGGTGATCAGACTGCAATTACTTCGTTTGAACCGTGCATTACGAGAAAAACTTCCGGAATATAAGGACAGACATGATGAAGTTATCCTTTTGCATGACAAAATTTGACCTCACGTCGCAAAAGTTGTCAAGAAATATTTAGAAACGATCAAATGGGAAATTTTACCGCACCCATCGTATTCTCAGGACAACTGCTCCTTCAAAACTGGCTGTTTCGACGGATGCAATACGATTTGGCAGGTCACAGCTTCACTTATTTCGAAGAAATCGAAAATTGGTTTAAAAAATTGGCTCGCCTCAAAAGACAAGAAGTTTTTCCGAGACGGAATTTGGAAACTACCTGGGGGAGGTAGGGAAAAGTAGTTAGCAGTGATGGACAATATTTTGATTAATTTGTTAATTCATTACACCGGCACACAAAAAAAATTAAGTAGAATGTGCATTTGACAAGACCTACCTACGGGTACGTATTTTGGTCCGCTGAATCGGAATTCGAGGTCAGTTTGACCCCTACACCCTCGAAATTTCGAGAAAACTTCAAAAAACCGTAAAAATGATGAAAATTTGCAGTTTTAATGATAAAAAAATGATTTGGAACTAAACTAAGCGTGATTTTCATGTATTTCGATCCGCTGAATATGAATCGAAACTTTATTGAGATCACGAGCCATTTTAAATGTGAAAAAATCACACAAAATTTTCGAATTCTGTAAACCAGTTGGTGAAGCCCGTATCATTGGTATTGTGAATTTCAAGTTGACTTGTTTCTTGTTTTTTTTCCCACCGGGTTGACATCATGTTACATCAACTACAAATCGTATGTGGAACCCATGCTGAATCCAAATTAGTAATTTGGAGACCAAAACATTCTTCATAAATTTGTTTGATCTCATCAGGTAACGATCTTCGATTCCTTTTCAAATTGAATTCTCCACAAATGTAACAAAATGAATCAGGACTTTTATTACACAGATGAGAATTACTTCTTGTAATAGTATACTCTCCAGTAGCCAAGTTTCCCACTTCTGAAGAGCTGCAGTCACATGATGACGACGCCTGCAAGCCTGCTTTCTCACCCTGACCAGACGCCTATACTGGGTTTCCGAATCCCTGCATCGTAAAGTACGTATCACTTGTACCTGCCATGACGGCACACACGCCGTTAACCCAGGGACTCTGCCAGATGGTTCTGTTGCCCACCGTCACCACGTGGAGGTGCCCTGGTTACAGGCACAAGCAATTAAGTCTTCAAAAGTCGAAAACGAGAGTAAAAAAACAAAAAAAAATACTTTTTTCGGAATTTTGGAGGGTTTGTATGATTTTTTCACATTTAAAACGGCCCGTGGTCTCAATAAAGTTTCGATTCATATTCAACGGATGGAAATACATGAAAATCACGCTCAGTTTAGTGCCAAAACATTTTTTTATCATTAAAACTGCCAATTTTCATCATTTTCACGGTTTTTTTGAAGTTTTCTCGAAATTTCGAGGGTGTAGGGGTCAAACTGACCTCGAATTCGGATTCAGCGAACCAAAATACGTACCTGTAGGTAGGTCCGGTCAAATGCACTCTACTTAATTTTTTTTTGTGTGTTATCTTTTGAAGTAAATACATTTTTTGAGCTGAAAAAACGGACTGAATTAATTTGTATTCCCAATAATATACACTTGTATTCATTATCTATATCCGAGCACCCCAAAAATAAAACAAAAGACATTAACACTATTTTCGCAAATGGAGCTGTACCATATGAATGAGCTCAAAAAAAAAAACAATTTTTTGTTAACATATTTTACACTTGAAGTATTGCTTCCAGTTCTGTAGCTAGAAATAGTAAAGCAATGAAGTTTATTAGTAGTATTACTAAAACTCACCATATGTAGCCCATCCAAAACCAATCATGGAAATGGCAACTCTTAAGAAAAACAGAAAGTATGTGTCTTCAGCTACCAACAATATGATTGAACAAGAAAATAATGCTATTACTGTTGGTAGAAGACAGTATCCAAGAACACAGACACTCTGGAAAAAGGAGCTGTAACAATATAAAGTTTTATGACTAAATTATAATCTTATTTTGATCAAAAGACTGTCTAAATCAACTTTCTCAAAAATTATGGGAAATATTATCTGCTTGCTGGGATATTATGTTATTATATCAAAAGGATGATGAAATAACAACTTAACAATAATTTATTTATTTCAAAGAGGGAGATTATAGTGTGTGGAGTATCACAGGACTTCCAACTTTTCGTTTTGTTATTCATTATCCATATCCATCTAAAAATTTTACTTTGTTGAAAGAGCTGAAAGGGGCTATCATAATCACGATGCCAAATACTATACCGGTACAAATATTAAACCAACTTTTACTTCCAAACATTTTTTATGCAACATTTACTCAAAGGTTTCAAACTGATCATTAGACAAAATCATTGCAATTTGATTTAAAAAATAACAAATTTAATTGTATTTTTCAAACTTTATCAACATTATTTCAATAAATTATGGACAAAGCTATCAATATCGGAATATTTTTAAATTAAATTCAAAAGAATAAATTTCTAGAATTTTTTTATTTTTAATCAATAATGCAACCACCCTCATTATCAACAACCTTTAGCCATCTAGTGTGCAAATTTTCAATGCCCGACCGATAAGAATCAATTGGTTTTTGAGTAAAATATCTCGAGATGGCATTTTCGACAGAAAATGTAGCGATCGGAATAAATGGAAATCCAAGGGTCCTATATCGGGCGAGTATGGTGGCCGAGGCAGTACCTCTCACCCCAATTCATTCATTTTTTCTAAAGTTCGTCTGAAACAGTGTGGTCTTGCATTGTCGTGTTGCAGAATAAAGCCTTTTCTGTTGACAATCGCCGGATACTTTTCGATAAGAGATTGGTTCACTCGATTCAACTGTTTACAATAAAGATCTGGAATAATAGTTTGTCCAGGTTTCAGCACTTCAAAATGAACAATTTCGCGTATATTCCACCAAGATCTGAATCTAGAGAATTATCTTTGACATTTACGAATGTTTAATGCACTTGGATAAACATCGCGAATGTTTTTAGTCACAACTGTTGCGTTACTACCCTTGCAAAACTTAAAAAGCATACTTGCCAGATATGCCCTCCTGGTATTTGGCCGGCCAAATTGCAAAAAAGAGTCTAATATTTAATTATTTAGAAGTGAACAAGTCACAATAACCTTAGTGTCTTTGACTTGACAATAAAATATCGAAATGAGCAGAAACGACATTACTTTTTGGTCACATTATTATGCTATTTATGGGACATTGTAAAGTGATAACTCATACTTACATTTTACCACCTAATAATTTGGAATTTAAAGTAACTATCATAGAACCTATCCATACTATCACAAAAACTTGGGCAAATTCAGGTCCGCCATCGTTTGAATCCGGGCTTCTATTGGATCCTTGAAGAATCCTGCAAAAATGAGTTTTCATACCTTATATAGATTTAAAATTAAAACTTACATAGCCATACATGTACATAATATTAAAGGTCCCCAGAGGTCCCCTAGAATGAGCACCATTTTATAAATATAGAAGTTAATTATAAAGTAAGACTGTATTCATTGCCTCAAGACTTTTCTAATTATTTTACAGCGCACTTTCCAATCTCAAAAAGTATTACAATTTTTTTCAACATACTATGTATCAATTTCATTTAATTATTTAAATATTTTAATATTAGCCTTCTACATATTTAATATCAAAAAATTATATTTAATAATTATAACTTCATGTCATATAAGTACCACTTATATCAAACGACATATATGACATCAATTTAATTTAATTCCTGAAGTTATAATTATTAAATATAATTTTTTGAAATTAAATATGTAGAAGGCTAATATTAAAATATTTAATTAATTTTATATACCTTCTATCAAGTATTAACGTCTATTTATGTTAATTTCATTTAATTTCTACTTTTTTAATGATGTGAAGAAATAATGGTGATAATACTATAATTATTCTCTAATATGTCTATATATTTTAACTTTCTATAAACAAATCAAGACAAGACCATCTACATGGAAAAACTACAATCACTCTTATTATGTAAATGTGAATTTTGTAATAGTATGTATAATTTGAATGGCCAACATAGAATTGGAAATTCCTCAATAAAACTGAAGTTATCTCAAGAATATATATATATATTGTAAAACCTAAAGAAGATAAAGTACAGAAAGCATTAGTAAAACTCAATATAGATGAGATCATACCAAATTAAGTGTGTGTTCTACAAATCTTGAATGACATATATCAATATAATTTTCATATTACCATAAGTTTGGTATGTTGGAGACATTTAAAAAAGTTGGTCAATGATTGGATTCTCAGCTTTTGTGAAATAGGAAAATTAAGGTTTTCCTCAGAGCACCATTCTTGAAATATCTATCCAATATTTTAAGAATCTCCATGCCAATTTATGTTAATGCGAAACAAAAATTCATGTATAGCAGTATTCACAAAAATCAGCTATAAATAGAAGACATTATAAACGGATCAAATCAATACAGCCAAACGCAATCTTATTTGTATTTCTATTCAGAATACTGATACAAGAACTACTTATTTCATGCTGATTAAGTCAGTATTATAAAGACTACAGTTGGTACGAAGTCACTTCATTATTTTAGGGGTAACCTCTTAAGGTACGTATATAGAAAGTGCCCAGTATTTGTAGTGTATAATAAATAGAGCTTTCTCCTATTCTTTCTACTTCTTGATCTAACTAAAGAAAGAAGTGTTGAATATGATGGATGCCTAGATGCACAGGAAAAATTTTAACCTTACATTCTTTAAGTAGTGTCTTTTTCTCAGTTGGTATTAAGACATGTGCAAACTTGTTTCCTACAGCTCTCAAATCTCTCAACTAAAAACATGAAATGTTAATAAAAAAGGTTTTAGGTGTCAAATTGAAGTTTTACTATTGTTTCTCTAATGGGTTCATCTAGAGTGTTGAAATCTGGTGAACCTAAATTGTCGTTTGCTTTAGAAAGCGGAATTATCATTTCTCCTTCAACGATACCATTCATATCATCTAACATCTGCAAAAAAAATAAGCAGTCTCGTTCGGTTCTAAAGCATTATCAAATATAAGTACTTCTAATTTTGACTCGTCCATTATTATTGTTGAAGATGGAATAGTTTTTTCTCAATACACGCCTCAATGAGTAAAATTTTTCCTTAAATATTAATAGTAGGCAGAATAATCATTCCATATTCCACTAGTTCAAAACTTTTAAAATTTTATTGCTGTTTATGCTTCAAGTAGAAATTCACAGCTAATGTCAAAATTGACAGAAAAAGAAGTACCACAGAAGCATGTAATGCCATGCAATTTTTCTTCTCTTTCCAAGACTTTGCGAATGTGTTTGTATTGTCGCAGTGATAGATTTGGATATAACTTATCGGAAAAACTTTAAGCTCTCCACTGCCAAGGCTACATAAAAAAATGCATATCTGTCATTTCCAAATTTGTACAGTTTTTTATTTTATTTACTAAAGAGATTCACACATTTTTATGAAGGAAAATTAGGCGAGAAGAACCACCTAGGGAATTTTATGCCTACTTGCCACTGTCGATGCCAGGAATAAGAATCTATGGTCACTTCATAGACTTGCGCGCATAACCCCGAGAGGGGAGCGTCTCCAGGGTTGTTGTTGTTCTTCGGCCATCATAGATCAACAAGACTATATTATTGTTAATCTATGTCGGCTACTGAAAGCCAGATGAAGAGCGTCTTGTTTTCCTTTGTTAGAAATAGACGACATTGTCCATTAAAAGTTAAGGATAGTCACAGAGGGAAGTCGATTAAGCTGCTCTCACATGTAAAATTACTGTATTGTTTTGAATTACTTGAGGTCAACGTGAGTGTTATTTGTATCATGTATTCTTTATTCATTGGTGGATTTTACTGTATTGATGCTCCAGCTAAGGGCGACCTGTTTACTTTAATCTGAATGGACAATTTAACATATTTCATACATGTAAGCGTCTTTATCTTCATTTCATTTATTGGAATCTAGAGGTGATTAACAACGTTGCTCTGTTTGAGAACTCATAGTGTTTAGAGTAAATTAAATATGGATCCACAATTAGATACTCATACAACAACCCTGTGGCTTCAGAATGCCGCAACAAGGCATTCCTGGAGCTATCGCGAACTATACAAAGTACTCTAAAATATCCGGGATTATTCGAACAGTTCGAATAATCGCTAACCTTTTTATTGTGATCATCTACATCTAGTGGCGGTAGAATAGGACGTTACGTTGTGTACACAACCCAAATTACACATTGTTGTGTCAGTATCTAATTGTGGATCCACATTTAATTCACTCTAAACACTCTGAATTCTCAAACAAAGTAACATTGCTAACCACCTCTAGATTCCAATAAATGAAATTAAGACAAAGACGCTTACATGTATGAAATATGTAAAATTGTCAATTCAGATTAAAGTAAACAGGTGGCCCCTACCAGGAGAATCAATACAGTAAAACCCACCAATGAATAAAGAATACATGATACAAATAACATTCATGTTGACCTTAGGTAATTCAATACAATACAATAACTTTACATGCGAGAGCAGCTTAGTCGACTTCCCTTTGTGACTATCTTTAACTTTTAATCGACAATGGCGTCTATTTCTAACAAAGGAAATATGGACGCTTTTTATCTGGCTTTCAATGTATATATGTATATGTATATATAACTTTTTCAACTCAAATCCTAATATATCTTCGTCAAAAAACGATACATTCCTTCTGAAATGAAGGGTATGAAAGTTAATATACATCTTATCAAAAAACCTTTCTTCTATTAACGGTGAATCTTTTGAAATGTCACTTACAGATGTGCGGTTTACGAAGTTGTCCGCATTTGTATAATAATCTTTGTATTACGTTTTTTGGTATTATATTCGAACGAATAAAATTAATGGGATGAATCTTTAAATTAACAACATTCTTTATTTTCTTTCTCAAATATCACATTCACTTACAGTACATGTTAGAGTGCACTTACAAAACTTATTTCTGATATAGTCAGTTCTGTGATGGATATAATATATTTTTTCTATTTTTTTATTACTCTATTTATACACATTGAAATTTATTGTTACATTAACAGTTCTTTAGGAAACTATGGAATATTAGGAAGATTTGCGGATAAATTGAGGAATTTCTATCCACATAGAATTCTTAACTTTTAAGTTAATTAACAATATATCCATTTAACGGAAATATTTAAATAAATAGTTATAGTTTTTACTTTGTATTCAGATGTACCTTATTGATGGCTACTAATCTTCAATAAACTAATAAATATACATTCTCTCAAACAATTTTTTAGTACTCTGCTTCACAAATTCAACAGATTTACGACAATTATATTCCTTGAATAAAAAAATATTAAAACATCGAATTTGCAATCAATAGTACAAAGTTTTGTGTAAACTTATATCACAATGAAATTACTTTCAGTTCTTATACTTTAAGGCATAGGGAAATAGAATTCAACAATAAGTTTAAGGAAGATCGTAAGAAACCCCGTTTAATCTTATAATTGGGGGCGAGTAGTGTTCAAATATGAATTTTTATTATATTTTGATAAATATTTCAATGTTACCATTTACATATATACTAGATATAATCTACTGGGTCTGGTCATTTAGTGCATTATGGTAAGCATTATTTATGTGTATTTTGGCATGTCTTTATCGCTTAGGCATTAAATGACTGATTTTTCTAATTTCGCAAATTGAAGAGTATTTTCGCAAGTGAGACTTTTTGTAATCAAATGTAGATCATCATCAAAATAATGAAATCGTTCATACAAAATAAGCAGAATAAGGAAATATCCAGCCCTCTGAGTAAACCTGATATTATTTCGTTTTCTAATGTTCTCAAATATTTTATTGAGTTCAGTAACTTTGTTAATTAACGTGGATATTTACGTTGTTCATTGCAAAGTTATGAATATTTTGCAGTAGCTATCTCCAAGCATTAGAATTTGGTCAATGTATCTTGAATTACCTCCAATAACTTTAACGAAATACATTTTAATCAAAGGGTCAGTTGTATTTCATTTAATTGAGTGAGTAATTTTTATAATATTTATCCATGATTAATGGAAACTTAACAAATAAATGAAAAGTATACAAGATCTACCATATTGTATAAAAATCTGATTTGCTCAAATGACTTTATGGAATGAATATGTTGTTGGGTCTTTTTTTTCATTCTGTTTCGAATGTCATAAAATAGATTTTTCGCATTTTTTCGTTATAGTTCTCTGGTATTTCTCAAAATAATACTAGAGATGCATCAGAATCCATCTTATCGTTAGTTTTAAGGGCTCTTTTATTTTGAAATTTTTATATGATTTTTCGTGAAATCGTTTTTTTGATGAGCTACTGCTAAAAGAAGAATTACTATTTGAAAAAATCTCTTATACTGACCCTTCTCGAATTTACTTAACAGACGATATCTCTGTTGAGGCAATAGACAAAAAGATGAAACAGAAGAATAGAATTATACAAAGTGTCCCTGAGTAGGCGTAACAAACTAATAAAATAGATAGTACTAATGAAAATAAGAACAAATTTGGTGCAAATAAGCTAATTCTTTCCACTTCCGAGACACGGTGTGTTAAAGTTGGAACAAATAATTCGTTTTCACAGTAATTCAAAAAAGGTTGAAGATATTTCTATTCTTGAATGTTAAAAGGTTAGTTAATGATACTAATTTATATATCCACATAATAAAATTTAGAATTACAGTTACAGTAATCCAAAATGTAAACCTGAAGAAGCCATAGCGAAACAATTGTTGTTGTTATTAATGAATTATGGACATGTCTATTAGTAGCAACTACAACGAAATCTCTTCAATAATTTGTAGAACTGTGCCGATTATTAATATCAGATATACTCCAGAGTAAATGCTGTAATTTGAAAACTTTATTGAAATAAATTATTAGATGATTGCATTGCTTCGCATCAGAGTGTGAAAACACATATACTGCCACATTCAGGTTTCGAGTGACTCACATTCTCTTTTCAAAATCTTAAAGGGTAGCGTTTCACGTTAGGAAGATAAACTTGAGGAAATGGAGCTCAAAAAATGTCAACCTACAAAAAAAAATTGGCAAATCTGAAACATTTAAATAAAAATTGTGTAATAGTTCTGGCCTGTACTAGTTGGGACTCTCTGTATGTATTTTGAGTACAATTTGGAAGAAATTGGAAGTATTCAAAGGTTGAAAATATAAATAGATAAAGTAGGATTCAGGTATTTCTATTTGACAATTAATTGGAATATTCTCCTGTTCCATCCTTCTATCTCTTCTAATAAAGCAAAAGGAAACTCGTTTTTCACTTAAATTATGGGCATACGAGACAGATTTTAATATCAAATTAAGACTGACTAAATTATGATTATTCGGTTTCAAATTTTATAATTTCGGAAAGATAACAAGTACATAATAATGATCTTTTTATGCCAAGAAAATACATTGTAGGTCGGAGAATAAAATTCTATATTTTATCGAATTTTGATGAAATATTTTATTCTTCAATATATAAGATAACAAGTGCTTCTATTATGTCTTTTAGAAAAGGTATTCTGACGGGTTATTCTCAATGTTGTAGTGTTCTTGTGATTAGCCTGGAAAAAGGAAATATGTGTCTTTATGAAGAATTTTTTTCTTCAACTTAAGAAGGAATGTCGTAAGTAAAAAAACACAGATTGGAGTTTTGATGATGATTGTCTTCACAGTTTAACAACCCCTAAGATTATTTTCATTTCCAGATAAGAAATTACTGTAAACCAAATATTATCTGATCGAGGAAGGTTTATATGTTGCGAATTTTCAAGCGATAAGTAACTTATGTATAGGAGCAGTTACAAGATTGACTATCTTTTATAAATCGCATGGCGCAGATCTTAAATCAGCAAGGTGAGTAGAAAAATTAGTTTTTAGTTCACTAGGGTCTTTATTCGATGCTATAATGAATATATTTTGCTAGTGTTGTTCAAACAAGTGTGCATATAATCATGAACCAAGTATATGTACGGGATTTGTATTGTGGCGACGTGATCGCTCCTTCCCCAGAATTTCGCTTTGCCCTGTTACAACTTCCCAGCGTATCATATAGAGGACGCGACCACTTTCGAATAATACTTAGTTCATCGTCATCGCCGGCTTCAAGTAGAGCAGAGTGCAAGCGTTCGACAACCGACGTTCCAACGTGGAACAAGATCACAGGCGTCATTGGCAGACTTGCATCCCATAGCCAATCTGCAGAGTGCATGGGCTTGCAAGTTGAAACTAAACGCCTTACCTCCCGAATTAAGAGGTTAAAAGCTCCAAGCTCCCTCATAACCCGCACCCTAAAGAGCTTCACTATAAAAGAATTATCTTAATGATCATTCAATTATTTGTTGTATTTGTCCTTCATTTCTTCATTTAACTATAGATTTTTTTTATTCGGAATCTATTAGTCCTTAACGTAATATTAAAATGAACTCACGACTATTAATTTTCATTTTAAACTAAGTATTTTACGTCCCATCTCGTGATTGTTGCTAAATATGACTTTGTTTTTGTTTATTGATACTTTAAATTGTTGGTATTAGTATAGAAATATTAAAAGCTGGCATATTTGAAATATAGGCAACTGATCAAAGATCTTTGAATTCACGATATAAATGAACGGATGACTCAACGTCTGGAGTATATTTTTTCAAATAGTACAAAAATTTTCTTGAAAATCATTAGGCAGGGAATTATACAGAGTTAGTGGAAACTATGATTTTCATATTCTCACAACAACATAGTTCGCTTTCCAGAAAAATTATGTCATTGTAGCGAAGAACAGGAAAAAAAATTCCATTAGGATCTTATAACTATGAAAGTTCGATATCATCAACGAAGATGAAATCACATTGTGGTGATGTGCCCTGTGCTCGTCCAGAATTTTGCCCCGCTCTACTGCAACTTCCCGGCGTAACATATAGAGGACGCGACCGGTCTCATATAATACGTAACTCCCCGTACTCGCCGGGTACAAGTAGATCAGAGTAGAAACGTTCGAGAACCAAGTTCCATCGTGAAACAAGGTCACTGGCGTCATAGGCCGACTTACGCACCACGTCTATCTGATGAGTTCAGGTGTGCAAGTTCGGAACAAAACGCCGCCTCCGAATTAAGAGGTAAAAGTTCCCTCAAAAACACTCCATTCATTTCAGAGCTTCAACATAGCTAGCATTAATAAACATTTCAAATGAAATTCTGCCTGTGTTTCGAAAACTGGTATATTTGAACTAATAGCGTATGGTGTTAGATTGATATTAAAGTTCAAAATCGTATTGAGTATGATAAAAATAATAATATCACCAAGTTAATGACACTGAGATTCCGGTTTAGTTTAAAGTTACCCTTCTTCCCCAAGGCTCACGGTCATTGCATTTCTCGCGGAATCCGGATGCGTTAAAATAACCCAAAAGAAGTCAAGCCGCCCTGCTAACAGTAGGCTTCAGCCTTTGCGAACCTAAGCTAGAGAGGTAACTTCGAAGCACGACCAGACTTCTACTGGCTCTGCATTGTCTGTGCCGAGTTGTGCGGGACGCAACTCGCACTACCCAGTCGCGATTTCGAAGTCGTAAAACTGTTGTGATGATCCCAGTCGATCCCAGCTCGAGCCCAATGAACTAGTCATATGGTCAAAACCAGAAACCTCCGAGATACATCTCGGTCAATCCAGTCCCAAGAACAACGAACCCAGGTGAATGAAATAACCTTCAAGCCTAATCTGCCGCTACCTCTACAAGTCTAACCTCAGTTGGAATAGAAGTACGAATACTTTTATAGGGTAAATCCTTTCGAACCTAGGCAAGTTGGTAGCTCCGAAGAGATATCCCGGTCCACGAAGTTATGTGAATGGAATGCTTTCCTAGCCTAGCATGCAGCTTTTCAACCACTGCCTCCACCAGTTCAGCCTCAGGCGGGCGAATAGGCGTTTAAATATTCCAATGAGCCAGCGCTCTACCGTGGCAGCCTTCTTACCGTACATAACCTTTGAAGGCTAATGGCCGCCAAGAAGAGTTCAACTCGATACTAGAAACCACCAATTCGAGAAATCTAACACGTCATCGTCTCTGTCCCCTCAAGCTACTACTGATCTAGTACTGACGTATTCGAGCGTTGGATATATTAACTGTTTTTGTAATTTTCCCCAGGATCGAAAGCTTTTCAGTTTTATAATGAAAGAGATGTATAAATTGTGTAAATCACATTTTCATATATAATATCATAAATAAATAATGTAACAAGTTTACCACATAGTGGTTTCTTTATTGTTGTGCAAGTGGAATGATGACACATTCCTAGTTTGCTCTAGATCGAATTAACCTGCATAACGGTTAAATCCTCATCAGGGTAAAAATGCAGATTGGTTTCTACTTAATTGACTGATTATCAGTGCATTTCAATAACATAATGAACAATAATGAGACAAAGGGAAGCTGGTTAAGATCGGTATCTACAGTTAAACATTTTCTCGATTTGAAGAGAAATCTAGATGATGTCGTCAACAGAGAAAACGTTCAGTTTAAAATTTTCATATAATCTACAAGGGTACTTATCTTTTGGTTTATAGTTACTTCAAAATTCAATGAAGTGAGCTAAAGTTACCAGCTGATAATGTTTTTGCAACCCAGCGATAGCGAGCGCTAGCAATAAAGTCCGAAATGGATCAATTATTTACTTTCCGAATTGTTAATTTTAACTTTTCCACTCTGTAAGTGCTTTTCAATTGCTTTTGATTGATTATTCAGTTGAAAATGTTCGTAATTTCAACAGAATACTGATTCGCTTCTGGCTACTAAAGTTTTCATCAGTCATTTTTTCACATGGTGTGTTTGTCCAAATTGCATTTAAAAAAATTGCGCAGAAATGGATATTGACGAAGATTCAAATGTACTATATATACCTTAACGGAAAAGTTAAGAGTGCATTATCAAAAATGTGCACAAATGTTTCAAAAATGGAGTAAGAGAACAATATAGAAGCTAAGTTCAAAAACTTGGGCCTCTTTTAAAGCGGATAATATTCGGTTCGAACCAGAAAAGTTATGAGTTTCATCCGTGAAGAAATAAAAAATGTTAGGTGGAGCCTGACGTCAATATTTTTTTTATGCAGATCGCTCTGCACACAAACATCAGGTCCACAGAAATCTTTCGTGGTCTGGATAGTATTTCTAGTTGCGAACGAAAAAGGAAAATTCTATAAAAATTTCTTTTTTTCAGCAAATTTGGAAAGCTGAACCAATAACATCACTAAAAAAATCACTGAGGAGATGAATTTCTATTCATTTTTCGTTATTAATAGTAACCAAAGCTCACTCAGTAAATTGTACTCTTAATTAAAACAAATTGTAGAAATTACTATGTTTTACTACCAATAAAAATATATTTTACACATTTTCTTGTGACTCGAGTTTCGGGAAATGAACTATCCCATCATCAGACAACTGAAGACCTAACAGTAGTACAGAGGTATTTAAACAAAAGTGATAAATATTTTGAATATTTCAATAGATAACACCTAATAGTGGTACAGAGGTTTACAAGCGGAACGTGATAAAGACCCGGTTAAAAAAGAGGGGCCTTCTAACAGATATCGGAATGTTGGCAATCGACAAAGAAGGTTATTAAACAGATGGTACTCAAATATCTCAAATAATTTTTTGGGGTTACATAGCTCCGTACAGTTATTCATTATTTTTACGTTATTTTGTTGTACATCTCAAATGTTTGGATTTACATAGTTCCATACAGTCATTCATTATTTTTTAAATTATTTTTATTGTGAACGAATTTGAAAATTTTAATAATCAAGTTTCTTTTCATTTGAATCTACATGTAAAATTTTCTTAAGATTTTCTTTTGTCGAAAGGAATTACTAATTTCTAAAGAATGAGTGGCAAAAGTTGAATTTTTGTTTACTTTTCATTAAATTAATTTTATGTTCGTTGAAAAAGGTTTTAAACAGATGTTACTTTTTGAATATCTCAAATATTTTCGATTTACATAGCTCCGTACAGTCATTTATTATTTTTACATTATTGTTATTGTGAACTAATTTGAAAATTTCAACAGATTCTAGATAATCGAGTTTCTTCCCTTTTGATTCTACATGTAAAATTTTAAGATTATCTATTGGGGGAAAGGAATGACCGTTTTCTAGACAATGAGTGGCAAAAGTAGAATTCTGTTTATTTTTTATGAAACACATTTTATGTTGAAACGTTGAACCTCGTCTTGAAGGAACGTCCTGTTTGTCCTATATATTTATTACTGCACGTAGAACAAGATAACTCATAAACTCCTGATTTGTGTATGTTTGGAGTAGTTAGAAGGCCCCTCTTTTTTAACCGGGTTTTTATCACGTTCCGCTTGTAAACCTCTGTACCACTATTAGGTGTTATCTATTGAAATATTCAAAATATTTATCACTTTTGTTTAAATACCTCTGTACCACTGTTAGGTCTTCAGTTGTCTGATGATGGGATAGTTCATTTCCCGAAACTCGAGTCACAAGAAAATGTGTAAAATATATTTTTATTGGTAGTAAAACATAGTAATTTCTACAATTTGTTTTAATTATGATCAACTACCAAATAGTAACGGCTGAAACAATTGAGTAATTGTACTCTTCCTTCAATACAATACAAAGACTGCTCACTTTGACAGTTGTGACAAAATGGGGTACTGCAAATAGTGTCCAGTTAAGGTTGGCAACATGATGATATATTTCGTGTCGGAGTTATTATTTTCGGTGTTTTCTCGATACAGTAGTACAACTAGATATTGAGATAATTATTCGATTAATATTCGAATAGTGTCTCCTAAGGATTAATATGATTGCCAAAAGAGCTTTAGAGATCGGCTTGTGGATTACTTGTCTCACCATTATTATCTATACCAGCTTGTTTGAGCCAATGCTTCAGGTTTTTTGTGCGTTCCACCAACGAGGTTGTGGCTCCCTGGTTTGCAGCGTGCGTTACAACCGTACTCTGTGCGTTAGCCAGTGCAAGTTGCTGTCTGTACGAGTTTAGACGGTCTGCTAAGGTTGGAATAGAAGGCGGCGCTGGAAGACTGGCGGTCGTGCCAGCAAGCACTGGCCATCCTAAGTCTGGGTAAACAAATGGAGGGATCACTGAAATGAGTACATAAAAGTATTAGATCATTTTTAATCGATGAATTTTTTAGTTTGATATAGGTTGGTCACCAAGGTCTTAGTACAATGTTCCGATTGGGACCTTCATACATGTGATTTGTCTTTGGTGTTGGATGACGATAGCAACAAGTATAATATTATCCTAAGTAATGATCATAACCTCCAAGATTATTTACGACCTATTTTTACATGTTAACACAATTCATATTCATATTCATATTATTCATATTCATTTTTATTTCCTCAAAATTTACAGATGTCAAAAAAGTGTATAAACAAAAAAAATGTTTCTCATAAAAACAGTTATTCCAGTAAATCACATCTGACAAAATATAAATATATTCACATATATTGACAAACATGCTAAAATTTAATGTGCAATAAATTAATAAGGGGTGGAAAGTCTTTAACCTAATCCGATTAAATGATGTTCCCAGGTTAGATTTGCACCAATTGTTACCCCAAGTAAGGAGATACTGTCCTTACTGCGACGTTTCGAGGTGATAATTATCTCCTGTGTCTTTTCGGTATTGACTTTCATTCGATTTCCTTCGAGCCATTTCACTGCGTCCTTTAATGTTGCCGCCGATTTCTCCTCGAGTACAATGTTAGTGCCAGCCCTGTTCAAGAATATTGTATCGTCGGCGAATTGGATTTGATCATCCGCAACAACGTTATACATCAAGTCGTCAATATATACTAAAAATAGAATAGGTCCCAGCACCGATCCCTGAGGCACACCGACGGTGATTCTTCTTTTTACCGACAGCCTTCCCCCTAAAATCCACAATCTGGTAACGTCCTTGCAGATATGACCTGAACAGATTTAGCGCTGACCCTCTTATGCTCTTATGCTTTTTTTACTGTTAACCTTTTTGTTCTTCAATAGACATTCACTTATATGCGAGCTGCCAGTCCGCATACTAAGTTTTTCTGCTATGGTGGAAAAATATATATTGAATTCTTCCTCTGATAAGGCACTGGTGTTATTTTTACTTGGAGTACATTTAATTTTAGAGTTTATTATCTTCCAAATATCGCGACTCTTGTTTTCTGATTCATTTATGAATGTCATATTCCTTCTCTTAATAGTGTCGTTAATTAAAGTTCTAAGTTCCATCTTTAAGGTTTTATATAATCTCAAAGCATTTTCATCCCTTTTTACTTCGAATATTGTATGTGCCGCATCTACCTTATTTTTGAGGTCAACAATTTCAGGATTTTCCCAGTATTTTTTTGTGCTTCGATTTTCAACCTTAATTTTTTTTCAGAGAAACAATTATTAAATGTGGAGGATATTTTATTATGGAACAATTTGTATGAGTCACGAATAGAATCATCAAATATAAAACCCCAATCTACCTCATGTAGTTGTTCATTGACTTCTTTCCTTCATTATGTTGCGTACTTTACATTACATTACAGTCACTGGACCTGTATGGTGGTCAGACGTTTCTGGCTTTCGAATCGGGGCCCAAAATGAAAGCTGGTGGGTTCATCTCTTCGGAGGGGTTCTCACTTCGCGCGATGATATGGCGTAATCCTTATCACACTTTCTACCTCTAAGGGTGGACTGTGGAGACTGCTGAGTAGTCACTTGGATAAGTCAATAACATTACCTGGTAGAATTCACGTATTCGCTGCATTCGCCCCCATGACGTGCTGGGGGCGCTTGTCAAGACTAAGATACTAGTTTCATCCCGGTGAAAAGGAGGGTTAAGTCTTGGTGCCTAACGTAATGCCATTTGCACCAGTTACTGGACTCGTGTGGTGAAAGATCGACCGAATGGGGCACTAGTTTTGCCGTTATGGAAAATGGAGGGCTGAGCCGCATTGATTAAATCAGTGACAAGGGAGTCCGTCGCAGCACAGGGCCTCTCCCTTAAAACTAGCGTAATCTACCCTATTGCAGTAAATCTCCGGATTTTTCTGTCCAATGGCCGAGTTATGTAGGATACTACGTTACCTCGTGAGAGTGGATGCCCACAGATGGTACTTATATCACCTGACTACCCGATTGGTGTTGGACTCGAGAGGGTAGTGGTTAAAAGTCCGCATGCTGGACTAGGGAGGTGTTTCGTTTATCTGTTCGTATATACTCATGTTCGGGATATTTTCATGAAATGTCTCAGGGTTTGGCGTGACTTGACGGTTCGACCGGCCTCGTCCTGAACCTGGATCTATTGTGTGACGTTTCAGGGTTTGTGGATCTCGACGAAACGGCTAGTCCGTTGGTGCTTGACGCCAAGATCAATAGAAAGATTTCACATGGGTTCGTGGGTCCTGACGTATAGACCGGATTGACGGTGCTCGCACCAGGCATCAATCTTGGGATTATCTTAGTTCATGAAACTTCGTTCGGATGGATGGATAAGAAGCCCTTCCGGCGTATGAGTTGCATCCCAAACAACTCGGGTACTGACAATGCATAGCCAGTAGAGGTTGGATAGTGCTTCGCTGCTACCAGTCAAACGGTTGTAGGTTTTCGAACTGAAGCCCAAACTGGAAGCTGGTGGGTTCATCTCTTCGGAGGGGTTCTCGCTTCATGCGATAATATGGTGTAATCCTTATCACACTTTCTGCCTCTAGGGGCAAACTGTGGATATTGCTGAGTAGTAACTTGGTATTAACACGTATTCGCTGCATTGCTCATTCTAATCTTTGACGCTTGTGTTGGCCAGTGAGTTGAATTTTCCTCAACAAGCGTCTTGATGTTAGATTAGCTACATTGAAACGTCTTCCGACTGTGCTTAGGCAAACTGAACTACCTCGAAGACGTTGACTTACCATTCTGAAAGTGCCGAGAGACTGTCTTCTTACCGAAAGATTTAAAAACGGTCTTCTACTGGCGTTGAAGCACGCGGTCTACAACTTCTGGGTCTTTGACGAACAGTTCCAGTGGCCAAGTTACTGTACCAGTAAACGTGATATCGTACTTTGGCTAACATTGAAGAAATTGGCCACTTGCACTTGTGGTCGACCAGCCTGAAGCATCCCAAGGATTCTGTTGGTAATAAAACTTATCTTGGCATAATGGAAATTCGATTTTCAATTACGTAGATCCGTTTAATCTTATTGGAAACGAAATACGGACTGGAGAGAAAATCATTATAATATGCATTTCTGATACACATGAAAAAAAAATGATTACTGGATAAGAACTTGTTTCAAGATAAACCAGAAGATGTTGCTATTATCTTTATTAATTCATGTAGTTAAAAAAAATGAAGATGATATGGAAAATATGCATCTTCGGAAAACATCAATATCTTCAACTTCTGACAAGAAATTTATTTTATAGTGTTGCAAAATGTAACATCATTTTCTTGGAGATGAAATTCACATAGGGGAGGTGTATATATGTATATGAAACCTCTATAAAAGCATTTATTTATAAACCCAAATCAATTGAAACTTACCGGCTGCAATACCACCTGACTGATGTTGTTGCTTCCTGAGTACCTCCCAAATTTCCCTAATTTCAGAATTAAGATTTTCCAAACTCTGTATAATCTCCGAGGGTTCTTGCAGACTATCCTCATTAGGAAGACTTCTGGAAAAGTGCATATCACCTCCTAGAAATTCAGTCGAACTGATGCCAGAGCTGGCGCTGTGGGAGGACAAGTCGCTTAAGGTAGCATCGTCGTATTTCGATTCATTGGTCACTGTTGCTCTCTGCAGAGTCTGCTCAAGATGTCGTAATCTGATCACTTTTTCACCAAGCAAACTCCGTGTACGATGCAATGATACTTCCATGTCGGTTAGATCTTTTTCTTCCTTTCAGAATAAGAAGAATACTTTATTATACTTTATTTATAATTACTCTTTGTTTATCGATTTTGAAGTATCAAAAAAAGTAGAAATATTGGAAGTACAAATTAATTCTGTCCGTTTTCAAACGCTGGTTCTAAATCATTAAACAGATGATGAATTCAAAACAAGCGATTTGTAAAGGAGATTATTTTCTTGTGAGCAGCTGCTTCAAAGGCAAAAAAAGAATAAGGGATAACTGTGATTTGACAGAAGGTAGAAGCCATGTTGTTTTGACATTTATGTTCAGTAAGCATTGACAAATTATCATGGAAAGACAAGGTTTACAAATTGTTGAAATTTATTTTCAAAATCAGTGTTTTATTCGCCAAACTTATAGGGCACTTCGTGAAATTTATAGTTTACATAATCGTCCATCAGAGCAGCTTATTCATCGAATAATCGATAGATTTTGGACAACATTTTCTCTACTCGATGCAACAAAAACAACAAGACAAAGAACTGTACGTACAGAAGAAAATATCGTTGCTGTAAGTCATAGTGTTAATGATGATCCAAATTTGTCTATTCGTCGACGTTCACAAGTTAGAATCTGTGCATCCACCACATGGAAAATTTTGCGTAAAGATCTTGGTCAACACCCATACAAGATCCAACTGGATAAAGAACACTTGACCATCATAAGGGTCGTTTTTTTTAACTAGAACAGCTTGAAGTTGATCCACTTTTTTATCGTAAAATTGTGTTTTGTGATGAAGCTCATTCATAGTTGTAAACAAGCAGAATTGCCATATATGGAGTGAAAACAATCCTCAAGAAGTTCTGCAGGTTCCATTGCATCCTGAAAAATGAACTGTATGGTGTGCCTTACACGCTGGAGGCATCATCGGTCCGAATTTCTTTAAAAACGATGCTGGAGCTAATGTTACAGTGAATGTTGCTCGTTACAGATCGATGATCAATGATTATTTGTTTCAAAATTTGAATGGTATCGACCCAGAAGTGTTTTGGTTCCAACAAGATGATGCTACACCTCATGCTGCTATCGTAACAACTGATTTATTGAAAGAGAAATTTGGCGATAACATTATTTAGAGAAAAGGTCCAATTAATTGGCCTCCAACATCATGCGACATAACTCCACTGGATTATTTTCTTTGAGGTTATGTCAAGTCATTGGTTATGCTGATTATGCCTATAAACGAAAAACAATAGACGTTTTGCAAGCCAACATAGCAAATGTTGAAAATTAATCTTTATACTTAATGAAAGTTATGTCCACATGTAATATGTCATTATTAGATTGTGGTTTCATAGTTAATTTGACCTTACGGTGCAAACCATTAAGATATTCCAGTGTGTTTTCTAGTTCTGAATGTGTTTCACAGAAGCAAGCGATATGTCGTCTATATATCTGTATCAAAAATTTTGGGATTTTTCTTTCGAAAAAGGACATGAAGATTTCAGCTAGGGTGGGCTGAGAGGTGAACCCATGGCAAGCCCATCTTTCTGTTTGTAAAAGTTATTATTGTATTGAAGGTAATTTTCCTCCACGCAAAGTTCGAAAAGGGCTAAAATTTCGTTTTTATGACTGGATTGATGTTATTTTTCTTTAGGATATTTTCGATTATATTCATACATTCTGCATTTGGTATACTAGTTGTATATCTCTAATTAATTAAGCTTTCTGCCATTTAATTCAACATGTAAAATTATTTTTTGTTTCAGATCTCGTAGTATTATTTTCATTTATAATAGGATTTTTTGAAAATGATTGACTGATTCTACCAATATAGCAATTAAATATTCTTTCAGAAATATGAAGCTTATATCAAAATAACTATATTATTATAATCTAGATATCCCAACCACTACATTACCAATTCCAAAGAAGAAAAACATGCAACTTTGTATAATTGAAAAAAATTCATGAAGCATTTGTGCCATCGTTTTCCATTGTGCAGCTTAATTTTGTCATTTACCTATAATTCTGTCCTGTTCTCAACATAAATGGTTATCTTCTTCCTCATTCGGTTTTATCTCTCAAGCAGCTGAAAATGTTTTAGACTGAGCTTTTTGTGAATGTGTGTAATAGAAAAAAGATGAGTAAAATAATAGTTAGTAGGTATAGCGAAAGAGTAAATCTTTTGATATGAATAATTTGATAATAAATTAAATATTAGGAGTATAAATAAGTTCGTGCGGTTTTGTGTCGAAAATTTAAGCTTTATTGTAAAAAATTGGCTATACATTTAAATTTCAAAGTCGCTAGCCACTACTTTTTCCCATCTTTCTAGTAATTGACGGATCCCATCACGCTCTTTGGCCACTATCCATGCGTCGATCCATTTTTTGACTCCATTGTAATTGGGCGACGCAACATGTGTCATGCTGGAAAATAAACTTGTCGTTTGTTTTTATCGTAATGCTCGGTTCGAACGCATCAATTGTTGTCGGTAGACCTCCCCTGTGATCCTTTCGTTCCATTGTAGCTGATCATAATACACCACAGCCAGCTGGTCTCACCAAACATACAGCATGATCTACTCGCCATGAATATTCGGCTTAACAGTTGATGATGAGACATCCATTACCCGACGTTTTGGATTATCGTAATGAATTCACTTTGCACCACCAGTCAGAATTTAATGCAAAAACCTCTTTCTTCTTCGCCGTTGAAGCAGTTGTTCACACGTGAAAAAAGGGCGTTTGACGTCTTTTAGCTTCTGTTCATACGGCACTCAATTTCCCACCTTTCGGATCATCCCATTGCTGGCAAATGGCTAGTTGAATGACTTCAAATGTTTTTAAGACGATAGAGATAAGTTCTACGAAGAATTACAGAAAGTATTTTAATAATCGGAAGAAAAGATACAACTGATCGGCGACTGGAATTTTCAGATTGGCTAAAATCCCATTGATTGAGTGAAAGTGGAGAAGATTTAATAGAGTTATTTTTTTTATCAGCTCAGAATAAATAACATCTTTTTCGATCATCGCCTGTAGCAAACATCCATGATTGACTTCATTCTCATCAACACAGAAATCCACTCAAAACAAATTCTGGATATTAGAACCCCTACATCTACAAATATTGGTTCAGACCATGGGCTGGTACTATTCAAACTAAATCTGGATCTTGCACGCAAGAGGACGGTTCATAAAAAAGTCGAGAAACTGTACATTGAGAAGATTGATGATCTAACAACTAAACATCTTTATGCGTCACAAAAGACTATCACAAAGACTTTCAGGAGGCAAACGAAGCAAACAGGGAGAATTCCGTAGCCGAAGGGAGAAGAAGAAGGAGAAGATATATATATATATATATATATATATATCTAAATCAAAAATAAATTTTATTGATTTGCAGAGAGTGTGAATCTACATAATTTGTTTTTTGTTATCCGATATGAGCTTATATTACTAATTACTATTGCCATTCAAAATTAATATTTTTCCTAACACAGGTGTTAATTAAGTTAACCAGTTTATAGTTATTTTTGAAACAAATCCCACATTGAATTAACGCAGAAACGTTGTCATATTTCGTTTTATATCGACATGGGCATACGTAATACTCGAAAGCATTTGCAATAAATTGTTTTTTGTCTTTTTTGAAAAATTTGATATCAAACTCTAAAATTTATCCTATCACATCGAATATCTAGTTCTTTTCAGGGCAAAATTTGAGTTAGTTCATCATCGCGTGCCTCTAATTCAATTTTATTTTTCAGTTTCATGATCAGTTTCGCGTTTGGTCTATCGTTGGAATCTCCAGATTTTTGACGTATTTTTCTTGACTTGATATTGATTCATTGGATTTTTTGTGTTATTGTGTTAGGTTTCCGACTGAGCTTCAGAATGTACGGTATTGTAGTTGTGGATCTCGTAACAAACGATAGTTTCTCAGGAGTTGAAATAATTTAGTCTGACCAAATACAACTTGTCTTAATAATGAAACTATATTTAGAGAGTTCAGCTGTAGATTCAGTAGAAAAAAAAAGGAAAAGGAGTTTACCACCTATGTTTTACCGTTAATTGAAAGAAAAGACATAAATCTTGACAGCCACGACACCGAACAAAGTGTAGCGACCATCTTCTTTGCTCCTCGTCCAGAAATCTGCCTTGCTCTGTTGTAATTTGATCGCATATCATATAGAGGACACGACTAGTCCTGACTAGATTCCTGACTGACCGTCCCCGCCGAGTTCAAATAGGGCAAGGCACACAGCGTTTGACGACCGTTCTAAAGCGGAACACATGGTCACAGGCGTCACAGGCAGACATGCGCACCACGCCTATCTGAAGAATTTCAGGTGCGCTTGCTCGAAACGAAACGCCGTCTCCCAAATTGAGAGGTGGAAGCTCCCTCGCAATACCGAATTTCCTTCGAGAGCTTCAGAAGTATTCAGAATCATTTATGGAAAAGAAATTCATGCGATTCAACCTGGAAAGGGTTCACATAAGAATGAGGTCGTAAACGGTGGAGAATACCTTCCTTGGAGCCACCTCAACAACAGTAAAAGGGGACATGATGATAGGTCTCTGTAGTGAAGGCTTCCTAAATTTCTGGTCCCTAACATCAATATTAACCGGAAACATACGGTTTCAGAAAGGATTAAAGATCCTCACATATTTGACGGAAATCTAGAGCATAATATGGTCAATTTTATAAATATTACTTCTGTATTACTCTTTGCATTCTAGAACTTTAAAATTTTCGAGAAATTTCTGGAACCTGAGCGACGATAAATACGCAACTAATGTAACTTCGAATATGTCGCATAATTTGTTCCTTATTTTCTGTGAAAACATTCGTTTCAACATCTAACATATTACTTGTTAGAGTCTATATATAATTCAATTCATCCGGAGTTTTATAATTATACCACTGTATAATCGATCACTTACAATAATAATTTTTAAGTAGTGGAAATATAAATCTGCATAAATAGATTAACAGGCACAATCTGCTGTTCTATCATAATCCTGATGGAATATATTGATAATAATAATAGATTTTGAAAAACTTGCTATATACATTTAATTCTTAATTTACTTACAAATATGGAATGAGAAACTATTATTTGTTACTCATATGCTAGATACATATCCTATAATAATAAAGAAATAAAAAAAGAAATACTTCTATCGGGTGTTTTTTTTTAGAGTGATAGAACTTTAAATTGGAATAAAACACATTTAAATTAGGATTGAAGACAATTTTTTTTTATTTGAAACATAATTTCATGACATTTATGTTTTGAACATAATTTCCGGCATATGTCCACCACAACTAGCTCTGAGGAACCGCATTCAAACAGACCAATTTTGAACCACTTTTTGAGTAATTCAGGCCTTATTTCATCAATAACACGAGTTATGTTGGCTTCCAAAACGTCTATTGTTTCTGGTTTATCAGCATAAACCAATGACTTGACATAACCCCAAAGAAAATAATCCAGTGGAGTTATGTCGCATGATCTTGAAGGCCAATTGATTGGACAATTTCTCAAAATAATGTTATCGCCAAATCTTTCTTTCAATAAATCAATTGTTACGGTAGCAGCATGGGGTGTAGCACCATCTTGTTGGAACCAAAACACTTCTGGGTCGATATCATTTAAATTTTGAAACAAATAATCATTGATCATCGATCTATAACGAGCACCATTCACTGTAACATTAGCTCCACCATCATTTTTAAAGAAATAGGACCGATGATGCCTCCAGCGTGTAAAGCACACCATACAGTGCATTTTCAGGATGCAATGGAACCTGCAGAACTTCTTGAGGATTGTTTTCACTCCATATACGGCAATTTTGCTTTTTTACATAGACGTTCAACCATGAATGAGCTTCATCCCTAAATACAATTTTACGATAAATAAGTGGATCAACTTTCATGGCTCAATCAGCAAACAAACGACTCTTATTATGGTGGCTTCAGTTCTTGAACCAGTTGGATCTTGTATGGGTGTAGACCAAGATCTTTACGCAAAGTTCTCCATGTAGTGGATGCACAGAGTCCAACTTGTTGTGAACGTCGACGAATAGACAAATCTGGACCATCATTAACACTATGACTTACAGCAGCGATATTTTCTACTGTACATACAGTTCTTTGTCTTGTTGTTGTTGTTGCATTGAGTATAGAAGTGCTCTATAAGTTTGGCGAATAGAACACTGATTTTGAAAATAAATTCCATCAATTTGTAAACGTTGTTGTGGCGTGAGTCTTTCTATGATAATTTGTCAATGATTACTGAACAGAAATGTCAAAACAACATGGTTTCTACTCTCTGTTAAATCACAGTTATCCCTATCGAAAGTTCTATCACTCTAAAAAAAACACCCGATACCTTCCAAACCGAAATTGATTAATAAAAACTGCTAAACTGCTTCCTTGACCCTGTTTATTAAGATTGATACAGAAAGATATTCCAGTGTACTGCCAATATATTTTTTATATTATTTGTGTACTGAGGATCGGAAGGATTTTCAAAAAGGTATAATCTATGCAGAGGGACCTTACGGATGTTGGGGTTATGAACATCAGATCTGAAGGTTACCTGTCTGTAAAGATACGATGATTTACGTTAAGTAAGATACGATAGCAAACCAGAACTACCACCAAATCTCTATTTCGTATGTTCAGCAAGCCGACATGCATAAATTTATTACTTTTTTCTTCAATTTTACGAATACTATAGATGAATCTCAAACATTTATTCAGTATCTTCAGTACTGAATTCAAAGTTGCCTGATCCGAGGATGAATAAAATACCTGCAAGCAGTAGTTGAATTTGGACAGCAACAAAGCATCACATATTGCGCCATGGGGAAAGTGGTGGAACAAAAGACCTGTTAGAAACGTTAGTGATAGGAAATAATTTAAGTTATTATATTATTATAAGAAATAAACGAGGTTAACATCTGCCTTTGGTACCCACGAAATTAAATGTATCTGACCGTAATCCCAAAAAAATTCAATTTTATTATTTGGAACATACCTGACATAACTGTTGATAAGTATGCCTTGCCATAGATCCGTGCTTGAACTTGAGCTCTTTTTGTCTCTGCTGAAAGATAGTTTTCTGATTTCTAAGACTTTCCTTCGCCCTCTTGATCGAATCTCGCTCTAGGTGTATTCTGTGTCTGAAAAACTCCAACTCTGAACTCCCTTCAAATTTATGCGAGTCCGAAAATGGATACCTCAAGTGATAGGTATCTGATTGTTGGTTCTGTGGGAATTGGTCCTCCAGGTCTTCTAATTTTTGTAGCTGTCTTCTCAGATTCTCCACGGGCGAGCAGGACCTCTCCGTATTCTTTGATGTTCTTGCTCTAGTGGTCGAGTTGGTCCGCATTCTGGAGAACAGCTTTTTCCTGCTCCTCCCATGACTTATGCTGTTGTCGGATGTATCGTAGTCGTTCTTATTTTTATCTTCACTTCTGTCGCTCAACGACGTATCCTGATCGTTTACGCTTGTTTCTTTTGGTCCACGATTTTCAGTCTTAGTTTTAGGTTTTGGCGTAGGAGGTTTTTCCATGTTCTTCTGAGAAGAGTTAAGCGATGTTCTGGAAAGAATGAATTCTTGATATTTTTCGTTGTGAAGTGTGAATAACTTTTAGATGCATACTGAATTAACAAAAATCCATTCTACACTTTGGTTAACTCTACTCATTCATAGTCTGTGATCTTTAAATTATTAAACCCACAAGGCAAGAATTGTTTTAACTTAATTTTTAAAAACAGAATGACTCTATTGAAAGAGATATTTGGCAACAATATCAATGTTTATTCTTTGAAATTTTTTAAAGAAAACAAACTTTAACTCTTAGTTTTCTGTGAAGGAATCGCTCTATGAAAAATATTTTTAGTTTTAAGCTTTAATTTGTGTTAAGCGTAGAAATGGGTAAAATGATTTGAGTTCGAAGAAGTCAAAGTTATCACCATGTAAGCGAACTAAATAGGAGTATAACTGCTGTTTATTGAGTCGTTGGTTTATTCCATCGTGAAAATAGCCACCGTGTTAATTGTACTTCAATAACTATAACAGGTTAGCTGTGTGTATCGTGTGTCAATATAAGAAGATGAAGGAACACGAAGAAAACCGACTGGTCAACTAAAGCGTATTACAGAGCGTATCACAGTTTAAAAGCGTATCACAGTTTAAAAAACTAGTACTAAGAGACCGGTTGGATACCAGGCGTCAGATCTTTGTCCAACAGTTTGGAGAAGAAGACAGACCTATTAATATACCTACACTCCATCGCCGCATTTGGGTGTTAAGAGTCTAATCTGATGCAGAGAAGAAAAACTTTGGCTGGAAGAATGGAATAATGTCGTTTTCAGCGACGAAACGCGATTCGATAGATATTCACGACAGCCGTAAAAGAGTAAGAAAGAGCGACGTGAAACGTTTTGAAAAGCATATTACAGGACTGTTGGAGTATGGTAGACGATCTCTTAATACCAGGTAATATTGCAACTGCGCGTAATGTTGATGAAGTCCTACAAACCACCCTACTGCCTTATCTAGATGACCGTCCATATGTCACTATATTAATCGCCGAACGATGGGACTTCTTCCAGAAAGCAAGCATTGCCACCCCATTCAATAGATTTAAAAGCCATCGTACAAGTGTATTCACGTTTGAAAATTTTTCCCAGAATTTTCGAAATTACAGGTTCGATCGATTTTAAATTCCGTATTTGCAAATAAAATAACAAGGCCATGTTCGTGCAATATTTCGTGAGAATTGTATGATTAGAAGATCAAAAAAAATATTTTTTCAACACCGTTAGAAAAATGTATATTGCTTTCCCAATATTTTTCGAAGACAGATCTGAAATTCAGCATTCAGAAGCAGAATAATAAGGCGCATGCTCGTGCAAAATTTCGTGAGGATCGTATAATTAACAGATCATAAAAAAAATATTTTGTGAGAATCGTGGGTGATTTGAACTAGCGCACAAAATCTCTTGACTTCACGTCAATGCTTTTCACCTTTTATTGATTAATCCTTTTTAATTTCCAAAATGGTGACTGACGATTAAGGAAGAGAGTTTCAGATGTTATTCTGGAGAGGTGCTATATATATATATATATATATATATATATATATTTAATTTATACAGGATCCTGCAATAGTGCGTTGCGCGTCCATAGCTGCCGAATCAGACATCTTAGGAATTTCATTCTAAACCAAGCTTCTTGAAGATTCATTTCTGTATCTCAGGAAATTATTTTCTAGTATACATCGTGTTCCTAAAAAACATTCAATAAATGGGTGAATTTTCAAATGGATCACTCAGTATATTTTCATATATTTTCAATTGCCTTCAATATCTCTATCATGACACAAAATATTAGAGATATTTTTTTAAAGGTACAGTTAGAACTGAGAGAAAACTGCAAGAAGTTGAGGGTACAGTAGTTCGATAAAAGTCCTCTACCGATTGCTAGAAGCAATCGTGGACGAATTTGATCAAAAATTTTTTTAATATATACAGGATGTCCGTTATGAAGAAATTCAAATTGTTATTTCTCGGTTTTTTCAAATGTTATATCCTGTATTTTTTTCACGATAATGTAAAGAATTGAATGCCTCTTATTTTCTCAGAAGTAACCTTAAGATTTAATTTCCTGAGATGCAGAAATGAAAATGCAAGAAGTCTAATTTCTACCAAATTTCTAAGATGTCTGATTCGACAGCTATGAAAGCGCCACGCATAATTGCAGGACCCTGTATAGAACATTTTTTGGTACAGAATTTGTCATTTATATTGTTCATATGAAACACCTGTATCGGCTGTCAGTATGATATTTAAATTCTATCAATATTCTATAAAGATTCGTTTATATTTTTGAGTGTTGGTTGATATTTGAGAATTCTTCATGTCTAATAAAATATTATATATAAGAAAAGGTTTATTACTTGATAGAAGGATTATTACAAAATTTAAATATCAAAACAGACTTATTCTGTAAGCCTCCTATAAATTTTAATTCTTATTATTTTATTGTATATATAATATATATTCTAATTCATTATATAAATGCTATTTGGTTTTAATTAAGGCTTTAAAATACCTTACAAGCTTTGAGTGATTTTTGTGATGATTGTTGGATTTTTAAAGTTCTCTAATTTTAGTTTAACAAGGATACCACGAGGTCTGTCTGATAAATTATTTTTTGTTAATTGATTCTATTTTCTGAATGTGAAGTGGGACTGAAGAAGATCTTATTTAATTTCAAATTGTTTTTTTGATGATGTGCTACCCGTTTTGAGAGATTTTTGAAGTAACTTATTTAAATATTTCAAATAAATCAGTTTTGGAGTTCTTAAAATTATGTTTTGCATTTTTGAAAAAGATTTTTTTTTCATAAATATAATTTTGTCTCCTTCAAATATTTATTTACTAATTTTGATTAATAATTTATATTTTGTTGGGTTTTTTTCATTCCATTTGATATTATATAACGTGTGTTGATTTTATATGTCTACTTAATTTAAGCAGTGCTTATTAGACATTAAATTAATTCTAAGAGTTTTTCAATAAAATTTTTTGAAACTGAAATTTGTAGAAGGCTAATAGAATAAATCTGTTTTAATATTTAAATTCTTTATGTCTACTTTGAAATGATTTGATTCGATATTTTTTTAATTGAAGTATATTGAGGATTCATAGAATGATTCTGTTTTAATATTTAAATTTTGTAGTTGAATCGTAAAGCACGAAAAATCTTATAGGTCGCAATGCAAAAAGGCCCCCTCAAAGTCAAACCATATTCTTTAAAAATGTGTAGTTGAAGCATATACAAATATGAATCAAAATTACTTCAGTGCTATTAGATCAACAAGCAATGTTGTTTTCTCACCTATCCTTGTGCATCGAAAAACTCTTTTCTGTCTCAGACCCCGTAGTTGTAGTCCCACTTCTCCCCTCCTCCTTTTTCTTGTTCCTTTTTTCAATAGTTGTTCTTACGTTCGTTTTAAGTCGCATATATTTCTCCCTTAAGCATTTATATTTATCCTCTAATAATCTTTTCTCACTCATCAATTTCGTATACTCTTCGTCCTGATCACATTTATCTGCAGTCTTTTCGTTTTCTATCTCTTTAAGGAACATGTTTTTCATTTCTTCCATTTTATTTTGATGGTTCGAACGTATTTGGTCCTCCTGAAATATATTTGTTTTTTTCAGAGGCTGATACTGGTTAAAACTAGATAGATTTTATTCGATAATAATGAATGAAAATATTCAAATCACTGAAATGCCATCAGAAATTTCAGAGTGCACGTAGGTACGTACACTGATAGTTGAATGAATTTTCAACTAGTTATGAATAAAATTCAATTTCCACATACTTTTTATTGTTGGCGCGAGGTTGCGTGGGCATATATCGATAACATTCCTTCAAAGTGGAATAACCGAATATGGTGTAAACCGCCTATGGTTCATCAAGCATTAAACAATGCTAACGAGCATTATTCAGAATATACAGTTCTTTACTTTTTATTGTTGAATGATAATTGTTTAGTCACACTGTGGCTTAATCATATTCTACATTTGAACTGCTACTGTGTGAAAGCTTACATAGGTTCTTAAATATGTATTGACAGGTATTAAAGGAAGTGGGACTACAAGTAGAATGGTATTTAGTAGGGTATTCTCAATTAAGTGGATAGAAAACGTCGATGGTAATGAAAGTTTTGGGGTAGTCGTTGGTTTTTCCAAATTACATGAAGATATTCAATAAAGGTGACTTATTCGTGTCCGTTTGTTCGTTTAGGAGAATTTTCTGAGAATTATATCGGTTTATTTCAAGTGATTCTAAGAATGTTAATCTAGAACCCTTACTCCCGATATGCATAATTTCATATTCGTTATTGAAATTATGTTAAAATTCTATTAGATGGTTGGCATATGTGGAATGTGTTGAATTTGAACTATAGCTCTTTTAATGTTCGTGTATTCCTTTCTTGAATGATCTACCGATCTGACCAATATAAACCACTGGGCAATCCTTACAAGTCAACTTATAGACTCCTGAATTATTATCTTTGTTTGATTTAGCTTTATTATTTTCAATATATTTATCGATGTTATAAATGGTTCTGAAAGCTGTTATGTAATTGAAATTTTTCTTGAAATAATTGGCCATGTCTTCAGATATTCTATTTATATATGAAATTTGTATGAATTTTTTCGGAATGGGGTCCTTTGTGGAAGGATGAACATAAAAAGAAAAATTTAAATTACATAACAGCTTTCAGAATTAGTACCATTGATAAATATATTAAAAATAATGAAGATAAGTCAAACAAAGATAATAATTCAGGAGTCTATAAGTTGACTTGTAAGGATTGCCCAGTGGTTTATATTGATTAGTAGATCGTTTAAGAAAAGAATACACGAACATCAAAAGAGCTATAGTTCAAATTCAACACATTCCACATATGCCAAGCATTTAATAGAATTTGAACATAATTTAAATAACGAATATAAAATTATGCATATCGGCAGTAAGGGTTCTAGATTAAGACTCTTAGAATCACTTGAAATAAATTGATATAATTCTCAAAAAATTCTCCTAAACGAACAAACGAACACGAATAAGTCACCTTCGTTGAATATCTTCATGTAATTTGGGAAAACCAACGACTACCCCAATAACTTTTATTATAATACCATCGACGTTATCTCTCTACTAAAGTTAGAATACCCTAATGATCTACTTGTAGTCCCACTTCCTTTAATACCTGTCAATACATATATAAGAACCTTTGTAAGCATTCACACAGTAGCAGTTTAAATGTAGAATTTGATTAAGCCACAGTGTGGCGAAACATTTGTCATTCAACAATAAAAAGGTTGTGGAAATTGAATTTTATTTATTACTACTTGAAAATGAATTTCCATCAAAGACCCAATCCATCAAATATTTGAATGACTTTTATTGATCATTAGCAACTAAAACACATTGAATTCAAATAAATCAATAATAATAATTTCTACAAAAATAATCAAACTTGATGTTGTTTATTTGGAACATCTTAAACTTGAAACAGAAAAGACGAAATATTTTTAACAATCATTGAAATGAAATACATTAACATAGTTTTACAAGACCTTGCTAAGACCTTAAGATAAAAGTCAATGTTTTAATTTCAAAGTTACGATCAGGTATGTGGGGTTTTGTTCGAATTGTTCTTGAATGGGCGATTTCTAAACTTGTTATTTATATAGAAATACGTATAAGTGATTATATTTTGAATTGAGTATCTTATCATTTCTATGGCCTTTTTTGGGTTTTCACAGCAATGTATAAATTAACGTATACATGTATCCAGTAATTCCAATTGTATTTGGAGGGAATGCTCATTATTGTACTTTGATTATTTGATATTTTAACTTACCTCTATCCTAAATTCTTTCTTCAGTTGTTCGCATATTATAGTATTATTCTCTTTTAATTGTTCAATTATAGAATTATGAGATAAAATTATCTCATCTCTATTCTTTTCCATATTTTCAGCTAACGTATTCTCTATCTCCCCCAGTTTTTCCTCATAATATTTTTCCAATTCCTCTTTCTTCTTTTCGAAATGCTCCTTCATCTCCCTCTCATCATTTTCGTATTTGGATGACAAATCAAGTTTCAACATTTCCAATTTATCCTTCAGTTTCTTCCTTTCTTCATCCAATAATTCCTTGTCCATTTTATCAGCTTCTTCCCTCAGTTTTTTCAATTCGTCTGCAATTTTCAATTCGTGCGTTTCATTTTCTCTGGCCATTATTCTTTTGAGTTCTTCTATTTGTGAGTCCTCCAAGTTCTCCTGGAATTCCGTCAGCTCCTTATTTTTAGATCTCCACATTTTTTCCTTCAATTTTTCTACCCTCTGTTCCATTTTCCTCTCCATTTGCAACGTTTTCTTGTTTATCATCTCGTTTGGACTATCTGTGGAATTTTCACTGTCTAAATCAATTTCTTCAATTGTAAGCTTCTTCACTCTACCACTTGGTGATTCATCTTCTGATTCGGAGCTTTTGGTTCTGATCAGTCTAGGTTTAATGAAGTCATTGGGGTGTGGTTTGATCACCTTGAGGTGTTTTTTGGGAAGTGGTGGTTTCTCGAGGACTTCGGTTTCCATCGCCAAGGTGAAGGGAGATTTCGATTTATTTTGAGGAGCAAACGAAACTTGTAGAACCGGATTCACGACGATCTTTTTAGATGAATCTTCTTCTTCGTCGCTTAAACTTTTCTCTGATATATTTAATTTCGTTTCTGCTTGTATGTTGAAACGAACGCTCTTCTTATCTTCATCATCTTGTTTAAGTTCGTCCTCGTCGGTTTCTAAAAAAGAGAAAGATTAATTTATTTCACAATAATAATCTTATTTTTATTTGTATTATTTATCGAGTATATATAGCACGTTACTTTCTAAAGCAATACACCCTTACCTTTATAGCTAGGCATACGCTCCTCTTTAGTATCGAAATCCAAACTAAGATCTTTCATCACGTCGGGATGATTTTGTTCCTTAAGAATGGTCGCCTTTTTATCGCCCACTTTTTGATTAATTGGCACAACATTGCTGTCTGCAGCGATTTCGATTCTTTTCGTATTGGCTTTCAGAAACATTGAACCACCTCCCGTTATCTTCAATTCCGGTTTGGTCTCGAACATTCTTGGGTGTTTCTCGAATATATCATCGCTCAAGCTGTTACCGGAGTTGATCGAAAATTTTTTATTGATCAAAATATGATCCTCGGATTTCTGCTTGACAAACTTCGATTCGTGCCTGGGGCTGTTGTTCAAATCGAGCGTCGGCGATCTTCTCAGCTTCCTGGGTGATGCCGATTTGTCCCTGATCTTGGCGGTGGAGATGAAGGGTTCCAGCTTCTTGGACAGAAACGGAACGTTGGGAACGGGAGGTTCTTCGAGACTCGGCAGGTCGTCTCTGGCAAAGGTGGCATCGTCAGTGGGTTCGCCTAAGCTCATCGATTGACTGTCTGTCCGGGCCTTCTTAACCAGGTTTCTGTAGATGTTGTCCAGAGGATGCTCCCATTGGGTCTTTCCCGTGTTCCGGTTGTAGTAATAATACGATTTAGATTTCTCATCGTAGCTGAAATAAAATTTAACTTATGAATACATCAATTAGAAAATATCTTTGCAGGAAATAACCACTGTTGTGTTAATTTCAACAGATAATTGTCTTTTGAACTCAAAAGAGAATAACTTCAATATTCGCTAATGATCCATTAACATTTTGTCATCAAACGACTCCTTCTTACAGTGGATAATACAAAATTAAATATGCTGTATGGTTATTCTGCAACGTAAAAACACTTCGAAATACTACGAAATCAATTAATTCATACTATTGAACTTAAACACCTTATTTCCGCTTATATTTATTGTTCACAACAATTGAATCGGTGAGTGGAAAAAGAGTATAACTCCAAAATTACCCATTTTTAACGTTGCGGTTCCCGAGAAGTTAAATAACAATATAACTCACACACCACATATGCACTTTTGAGACTGCCTATTATTATATTAAGAGAAGGAACGATACAACTCCTGGAATTATATCGTTCTTTGACTCAATATCCTATGAAGTTTCTGTACTTGCCACTAGAGTTTGAAATGCATCGTCGTAAATATGAATTTCTAACCACATTGCTTCATTATTATAAAAAGGTGTTATCGTTGTCGTTTTTCTCAAGTGTCGAATATCATCGATTACCTACATAATGTCCAATAGTAAGTGCTCGGGTGATAGAAAGAAATTAAAGTAAACGTAAAAGATGTCCTCAAACCTGGAAAAAGACTGCGAGAAAGCAAGCCCGTCTTCATGTCACTGAAAAAGGAAAACTGGTAGAGAAAAAAGTTAGCGGATCAGATTGCACGTAAGTTTTTAAGGTGTATAATTTTCAACACTGGAATTACAAAACTGTTTTCTCTGCAGCTGCAAGAAGAAGTGCATGTCCGATATAAGTGAAGCAGAAAAACTATCTATTTTGACTCATTTATATCAACGAGGTTCTAAAGACGAACAAGATACGTTTCTGCTCGGCCTAATGGAATCTCATAAAATAGCACAAAGCCGTCCAAAAGGTGGGACCAAGCAGAAGAATAGGACCACAACGTTTTCGTATTTTTTATTAAACGGCTCAGAGAGACTTCCAGTTTGTAAAACTGCTTTTTTGAGTTTGCATTCAATGACAAATTCGCGTCTTCAACGCCTGAATCGATTATTGATTTCTAGACATACTCGCAAAGATTTGCGCGGAAAGCATAACAATAGACCACATGTTTTATCACCTGAAACAATTGCTAAAATAAAATGTCCCATAGAGTCATTTCCCACGAAGGTTTTTCATTATAGTTCCAAAAAGTCCACTACCTTGACGCCTCTCTGAATGTGAAGGCTATGCATGACGTTTTCACAAAAAAATATACAAAAGAAAAAGAGAAGGTTAAGTACGAATTCTACTTGAAGTTTTTCAAAGAAAATTTCAATTTGAGATTCGGCAGGCCGCAGGTTGATGTTTGTGGCGAATGTGAACAACTCAGTATAAAGTTAAGAGATCGTTTTCTCAATGATAATGCGAAACGAGTCGCTGCAGGATAAATGATGGTACACAAACGAAGAGCTAATAAGTTTTATAGCGAACTCAAGGAAACTAAAGGTTTGTGCCAAGAATGAAAATATGTTGGTGCTATAGTTTTTGACTACATTCAGAATATGCCACTACCAGTGATACCTGTTCAGGAAATGTTTAACTATCGCCAATCATGGCTCTACGGATTCGAGATCCATGACTTGAGAAGTGGAACTGGTCATTTCTACACATATCATGAAGGAGAAGCTTTGAAAGGTCCGAATGAAGTTTGTAGCTTCATTTATGATTACATCCAAAAACTGCCACTTGAGATACAGGAACTTCATGTTTTTTCGGACGGTTGTCCAGGACAGAATCGTAATCACACAGTTTTAAATTTTTTTTTTGTATCTTGTGCAAAACAAGCGTTTTCGGAAAATCTACCAGTATTATCCGTGGACACTCCTTCCTGCCCTGCGATAGAGACTTTGGAAGCGTCAAACGGGTAATCAGACGACATCATCGAATTTATTTACCAGAAGAATATGAACACATCATTTTGAACAGTCGCAAACAAATACTCTTTGAAGTATCAGTAATCAAATGTGACAGCGTTCAAAGACTGGTGGCCTCAGTATTATAAGAAAACCTGTAAATCGATTGTTAATGGAGATAATGAGATCTTCTCAATTTCAACCTATAATCAGCTAATCTATGACAGTTCCACACCTGGCTATATTTCAGCTAGTCGATTTAACGGAGGTCTAGTTACGAATACTTTCAAACTTCTCAAGCCCCACGTTATTCCAATATTTCCAAATGAACTAGCCTATAAAAAACCATTACCAATAAATTCCAATAAGATAAATGACATAAAGAAAGTTCTGAAATATATGGACGGCGAAATCTTGTAGTTTTACTATCATATTACGTCATGGGAGGAAAACAATGAAGCCCTACAGGAATGATGACAAAAATATAATGCTGTAACTATATAACAGTGTGTTAAAAGTCACCAATAGACGAATTTTTAACGATATAAGTAGTATTCTTTTAGTTTCAAAAAATTGAATAGAAAAATCATATAACTCCAAGTTCTTTTTTTTGCAATAGAAATTGTCAGTATACTCAAAATACAACTTGCGTGGCAAAATCTTATAAATGCGGTCATTCCTTACAACTTCACTGCGCATTTGATTATCGCCATATCAGCATATTCACGAAAAACATATTTTTGAGTATAGCTCAAAACAAGTAATTTGGAATTGTACTGTTTTTCCACTCATCGATTCAATTGTTTCGTCAATTACATATTAACTTCATCGGGTGAGTATGGTAACTGACTATTTCTACAAAATCTTCCTCCTTAAATAAAAGTTTGACTAACAAAATACATGATAAAATGGAGATTTTTTAGGGAATTTTCAGAAGTAATTAAAAAAGGTTCAATAACGGAGATCGGTTCATATCTGTTTGGTCGTTCAGCAAAATATTTTTTTTATGGCGCCGATTTATTTCCAGTGCTTCTGAAAGGTCAAGTCTATTGCATTAGTTCTCGATATGGAGAACATCGAAATTATTGTCAAAATTGTGCCATCTTGGAGATGCCTGGCATAAGTAGAATTTGATTTATTCTTAACGAATAAATTCTGATGTTCATGAATCCTACTCTTTCAGTTTAGCCAATGTATACATATGTGTATATACCACCAGTTAACCTATATACTCCTGATTTCTTGTTCTTATTGACGATATCTTCATTATTTTTTATTGATTTACCTAAAGAATTTATTGTTTTAATTGAAATCTCAAGATTTTAATTTTTCCTCAAATATCTAGTTATCTGTTCAGATTTTTGTCCTATGTACGGTAAGCAAATAAACTTTTCATTTTTTATTCTGATTTGTCGTTAAACTAATGACATAGATTACTTTAGTTTGATTTTATTCAATAGATTGTCGATGATATTTATTGTAATTTGTTTCATTATATTTAATTCTATTTCAAAATTCTCCTGTGACATAGGTACATTAACTAGTCTATGTAACATGCTATTGTATGCTGCTAATTTATGGGACAAGGGATGATTTCAAGAATTTGTTGTGTTGGTTTACGGTAAATCGAAAAATTATATCTATTGTTAATTTGAGCTATTTTCAAGTCTAAAAAATTTATGCCATTATTTTATTCTTCTTCGTGAGTAAATTTTATCGTAGGATATACCTGGTTGATAATTTCTGAGATAAAGGAAAGTTATCTAGAAGTACTGACAAATAGGCAAATAATATCGTCAACGAAAGGGTACCAATTAATGAAATACTTGAAAAGGGGGTGTTCTTGTATTTTGTTTTCTAGGAAATCCATAAATATTTCAGCTGATATAGGACTTAGCGGATTTCTCATCGTAAGGCTTTCGTTATCCTCGTAAAATATTTCATTAAACAAGAAATAGTTTTGTGTAATGCATACATTGAGAATATCCATTATTTTTTGTTTAATAACCGGGTTTGTATGATTTTTCAATAGTAGCATTTCTACTAATTTTATAATATTGTTTGTTTTACGGGAACGCTAGGAAACAGTAAAATTAGTAGAAATCCACTTAGTCCTATATTAGCTGCAATATTTATGAATTTCCTAGAAAACAAAATACAAGAACACCCCCTTTTCAAGTATTTCATTTATTGGTACCGTTTCGTTGACGATATTATTTGCCTATTTGTCAGTACTTCTAGAGAACTTTCCTTATTCTTAGATTTATCAACCAGGTATAACCTGCGATAATATTTACTCACGAAGAAGAACAAAATAATAGCATACATTTTTTAGACTTGAAAATAACTAAAATTAACAATAGACATAATTTTTCGATTTACCGTAAACCAACACACACAGATTGCACAATCCATTTTTCTTCAAATCATCATTGTCCCGTAAATTAGCAGCGTACAATAGCATGTTATATAGACTAGTTAATGTACCTATGTCACAGGAGAATTTTGGAATAGAATTAAATATAATGAAAAAAAAATACAGTAAATATCATCAACAATCTATTGAATGATATCAAAGCAATCTATGTCATTAGTTTACCCACAAATCAGAATAGAAAATAAAAAGTTTATTTGCTTACCGTACATAGGTCAAAAATGTGAACAGATAGCTAGATATTTGAGGAAAAATCAAAATCTTGAGGTTTCATTTAAAACAATAAATTCTTTAGGTAAGTCAATAAAAAATAATAAAGATATCGTCAATAAGAACAAGAAATCAGGAGTATATAGGTTAACTTGTGGTACATGCCCATATGTATACATTGGCCAAACTGGAATATCTTTCGAGAGTAGGTATCATAAACATCAGAATTTATTCGTTAAGAATAAATTAAATTCTTTTTATGCCAGGCATCTCCAAGAATCGGGGCACAATTTTGACAATAATTTCTATGTTCTCCATATCGAGAACAAATGCAATAGACTGGACCTTTTAGAAGCACTGGAAATAAACCGGCATCATAAAAAGAATATTTTGCTGAACGACTAAACAGATGTAAACCGATCTCCGTTATTGAACCTTTTTTGAGTTTTTTTAAGAATTTATTCGTTAAGAATAAATTAAATTCTACTTATGCCAGGCATCTCCAAGAATCGGGGCACAATTTTGACAATAATTTCGATGTTCTCCATATCGAGAACAAATGCAATAGACTGGACCTTTTAGAAGCACTGGAAATAAACCGGCATCATAAAAAGAATATTTTGCTGAACGACCAAACAGATGTAAACCGATCTCCGTTATTGAACCTTTTTTAATAACTTCCGAAAATTCCCTAAAAAGTCTCCATTCTATCATGTATTTTGTTAGTCAAACTTGTATTTAAGGAGAAAGATTTTGTAGTTAGTTACCATACTCACCCGATGAAGTAAATATGTAATTGACGAAACAAGTTTTGTGAACAATAAAATAAGCGGAAATAAAGTGTTTCCGTCAAGTAGGGACCGAAACAATCAAGAATTTAATTCATGCTAGTTGTTAACAAAATATAATAAAATTAATGAGTATATACTTGATAAGGGGTCATGACTCAAACTTTAAATTTCATAGAAATTTATTCTGAAACTCCTTACTAAAATTAATATTAATAAGAATAATAAAAAATAATATCTAAGAAACACGGTTTTTATATTATGACAAGAAGGACAGAATGTCTCTTTTACATTCCGTGAACGGGTTCACGTTCTCGTCTAGTGAGCACATCCGAAAACCTTGCTGCTGTTGTCCAGAATGTGGCTGAACATCCATCAACATCAACTCGCCATCTTGCTCAAGAACTGAACATTTCTCGCATTTCTTTGAGGAGAATTCTGCATAAGGGTTTACAAAATTCAAATAGTGCAAGAATTGAATCTTCGTGAGCATCCGAGACGTTTCCACTTTGCTCAGTGGGCTATTGATCGCTTTTGTTCAGTATAAGTGTTGCGCTGACCATACAGAACGATTATTGCCTTGAAACACAAAATCGAAGTTGTCATTCATTTCAGCCCCAAACAATCAAAAATATAATGAAAAATTGGGTTGATCGGATGAGGTTCAATAGCCAGTCGTGGCGGTCACTTGAATGATATTGTTTTTCATTCGTAAATATCAAGGTTCAACATTTTCAATCAATAAACTTAAAACTTTGAAAACATATTCATCAGTTTTTTATTGATAGTCTATAAAAATGCATATTTTAAATGGACCAGCCCTATATGGATTAGCAAACTGCTGGAGATAAAAATTGATAAGAAGAAAACCAAAGCTGTTTAAGTTAAATTGAAAATAATCAATTCAGTCATAGAACAAAGCATATTTTTACAAACTTTGATGTTATGAAATATTTGAAGAAGAACAATTAATTCGAGTTAAAGTATTGTCCTACCAATGAAAATATAGTTGACATGCTGACGAAACCATTGGATAGGATAAAGCCCAAGAGAATGGCTGAGGAATGTGGACATACAAAACATACTTAGTGTTTGGATACAAAAAATATGATGACGTTTCATATATGATTCCAATATGTCACTCCCTATATTGAAAGTAAACATGAATTAACCTTTGGTACAGATTTATAACAATATGCTTAGTATTATAATCAAATAAATCAAAACTATTTGGTTATATTTCAGTTATACTAAGTTTTATGACATAATTGTACTTAATTGTCCCAATCATATTTCTCTTTTAGAACAACCTGTCTTTGTTTTTATTCAAATCTCTGTGAATTGTAATTGCTTAAAACTAACCTTTATCACAATTCCAAACACAATCACAAAGCTTCCTCTAACGTCTTACTGGACAAGGAATAGACTTATCATTATTCAGGAGCTAATAAGAATCAAATACTATCAAATGTTTGAAATCGTGTGAAACACTTGAAATTCGATCTCGAGTCAATTAGCTGGTCTCATAAATAACCTTTTAGTCTGAAAAGCGTCCTTCAACTGTCAACTCAAAAGAAATGTGACAAAACGAATTGCAATATCTGAGAGTCAGATGTAAACCAAACGATATTCGAACGTTTATGTGACGTCTAGATTTTTCCACACGAGAAATCAAATTCCTATATTTATAATTGTGAATATTGATAAATATGTAATATATCTCAGAACAACGATTTCATTTGTGTCATTCTCCTCCATTGTCACTATTGGATATTTAGAAAAAAAGAACTAATTTCCCCATAAAAAAAAAAACTTCAGATTTCAAATATAGCTCTAAACTCGAGGAAAATAGACTATTAATTGGCAAATTTTCTTTCAGCACTTCTATATTATCGAGAACTGGCGCATTCGCCATTTAGCAAACAATGATAAAAATAGAAAAGAGTGATTGGAAAGTACCCAATGAAAGAAATATGAAAACACTTACTTAACATTTGAATGGCTTGTTTCAGTAGGTTAATAGCTGTATAAAATTTTCTGATAATATTTATGACAAATTTATTCATATACACTGAAAATTTCTCAAGTTATTAAAAAAAAACTTTTTTGTGACTTTTTCACCTAAAATTGTTGGTTTGATTACAAAAAATAAAAACGTGTGTAGTCTTTCCAGATTAATTCAGAGAATTTAAAATTTGTCGATTAATTTATGTGAGCAGTTATCAAATGTAGTTATAATAAATATTTTGATTATTATTATTGGCTAATAATAATTTTTTTCCGCTGAACCAAATAACGATGTTTCTTCAATGTAAACTTATAGACATTATAGAAATTTGAACAATGAAATATTTAACATTAAGACTTTATTTGACCTATTTGAAATTGATTAATATTACTACATTTGATCCTATTTAATTATTTCAACAAATTATAACGTCTGGATGAATTCATGTAACAGTCTTACATATATTATTTTCTATATATCTTAAATATCAAACATAGTAATTTTGTTAGATCTCACTACAAATTTTAGCTTTATAAAATTTTAAATTAAATAAGTGTGCCTTAGAAAACATTATTTCCTTCTTAAAGGACATATAGAATTAACACTAATCACACGGTATCAAAATGGGATAAAATTCCGAAGAAAATATATAGTATTGATCGAAATTACCCAATAATCAGACAGCACTGTTTCATATTGAAAAAACAAATTCCACTCTGAATATGTCCAACATAAAATAAAAAAATTCTTCGAAACAACATCTCTTCATTATGGAAATTTTTAGAGTGGAATTTGTTTTTTCATAATACCTATATGAAACAGTGCTGCTTCCACTGAATGTTTGTTGCGTAAGTTCGTCCAATTGCCTATATTTTATTTGGATCTTTTATCCCCTTTTGATACCGTGTGACGTGTGTTTATGTCTATTGAAAAAGAAACAGTGTTTTCTGAGGCTAATTTAATTTCGAAAAGTTTTCAAGGAATTTTACAAAATTAAAATTTGTGGTAAGGTTAAAAGAATAACTCTGTTGGATATTCAAGATATTGAAAATCTTCTATCAAGTAGAAAGACCTGACCCTTTTATTATTTTATTCTGTATATAACTTTTTTTAAATTAGATTAATTATCTAAGGAGAAAAAAGGAATACACAAAAAAGTTGTATATATTATAAATTTTTCATTTTAAATCAATTTTTTATTTTGGAAAATGTTCAAGCATTTGAAAGTTCTGAAGGATAATATTGTAGGGGTTGATTTTCTCACCCCTTTGTGATAATATTTCTCAAAAACTGTCAAAAAAGACATTCAATAAGCGTTTGCTAACTAGGCAATTTTCGATCACCTTAATTGCTTCATATATTAAAGAAGTTATTTAACGAACACCACTTAAATTCAAAAGGTAGTAGTTTGAAAGGGAAAGGGGCCCAGAACAAAAAATTATTCGAAAGACCCTTATAAATTTTTCTCGTCAATTAAGGAAAATTTTGTATAATGGGGGAAATCACTTCATGGAAGTTTAGGTTTTTTTCATTTAAGTGTTTTTGATTTTTCACATTTCATCATTATTTTCGAATATAAGACATGAATAATTTCAAGAACTTGATGTTAATATAGTGTATAAGATTAAGAAAAATGGTTACGATACGCAAAGACCTTCAACAGAATAACTGCCATGAAAGAAACGTACCCATAATTTCGTTTCACCAGCAATGGAAGTTTGGTTGCTTGAATAAACTATTAATGCATTAAATCCACTCTTTTACCTTGAAAATATATACTAGCATTCTCATAGCTATAAGAAAACATTTATTTTTGGAACTAGGAAACCTGAATAATCTGTAACATTAAAAAAGATTTCAATTGTAAATACAAGGGAAGGCACCTATACGTCTACAAAGTCATTTCACTCCTACGCTTTTTTCGTAAATCGATTAAATTTGGGGTTTCTTATATTTATTTTGTTTTAACAGCTGTCAGTCAATGAAATCCTACACTCCCTTATTTACCTATCCATTTAAGTCGGACATAGGTTATTAATCAATTTTTCTAAAAGCTCCATCCACATAGAAATATAATTTTGAAATTTGAACTATAAAAAACTAACCAAGGTTTCCAAGCAGCAGGCAATGCTTTCATCAACCCTTCTGCAGCAATAGGCAACAATTGCGGTTCATCATTTGGATCTATTCCAATTTTAACTGCATAATCGTTTATTTCTGAAACAAAAACACAATACTTTTAAATTACGTTTCTTCTTAATTGACTAATTGCCATAACGAAACTAAGGAAAAGAGTAAAACCAGTCAGTATCATTTGAAACATAAAAACAAATCCTACCTTCTATAGTGGGATGACTCTGCTCGTCGAATATTTCCTCGCAAACGACGGACATTTTTCAAGCAGGTCCCAAAAATATCTACGATTCTTTCACACGATTTCACCAGAAAATCATTTTCCGAGTTGATACTAACACTCCAGGAAGGGTTGACATTTCGATCATTCCACTGACATTTTTGTTGATACAATTCGAAGCGACGCAAATAGGTCGGCAGGACAGGTGGCTATGAATTCAGCTAAGTGGGGGAGGTTTCGGACCGAGAGCGAGCAGAATGCGTATGAGGGTGAATCAGAGTGGTTGTCCACCAGGGAAAGGTTGTCATGGAAACGTATGTATGTTTGGTTGTCTAACGTTAGAAAAGCCAAGGGGCCAGATTTCCACGAAGGAAAATTGGGCGTTTCAAATAATATACCAAACGTAGACCAGACTTTTTTGAGAGGCCAGCCCTTATTCAACAATAAATGGAACTCCTCAAAATGAATCACTCAACCAAGAATTGCTTGATAATTGTAAGATGAACTGCTCGTCGATAGTTACCCAAAAAAAGCATGGACCATCTAAAGTTTTCATTTTGAAGTAGTGGCAACACTTCTGTCATTTGTGTTTTGACAGAACGTAAGTTTAATAATTGACATTAACGAATTGGGTCGATTTACGCTAGAACAGAACTGGGAAATATTAAAACCTTTTTTCCAAAGTGGCGTATCTTCTATTCAAACTGTTACAAATTTACGTGGAAAATTCAATAGAAATGAAATGCCCTCATGGTAATTTGTGGATCATTTTGTGAAGCGGGTTCGTGAAACTGGATAGTTATTTAATAAAACAACCTGTTCACGTTCTCGACTAGTGAGTAAATCTGGAAACATTGCTGCCGTATTCCACATTCTGGCTGAAAATCCATCAACATCAATCGTCACTGTGCTCAAGAATTGAACATAAAGACCTCGGTATGAGGGCTTACAAAGTTCCAATAGTGCAAGAAGAGGAGCCTCGTGATCATCTGATTCGTTTCTACTTCGCACAATGGGATAATGATCGCATGGGCGAAGATGACCATTTTCCAAGAAATATTATCTTTAGCGATGAAGTTCATTTTCACCTCGCAGGACTAATTTGTATAGGGATCCTTTAAGGATAAGTGTTTCGTTAACCACCCAGGAAAGATTGATACCTTGAAACACGCCCCTATGACATTGTAGCTTGACGTGCTGGGGCCGCTTGTCTTGACTAGGACCCTAGTTTCATCCCGGTAAAATGGAGGCTTAAGTCTTGATCCCTAAAGCAATGTCACTCGGGCCAGTCACTGGACTCGTGTGGTGGAAGTTCGACAGAACTGACACTGTTGCGCCAGTAGAGGTTGGATAGTGCTTCGCTGCTACCAGCCACGGTTCTTAGATTGAAGCTGAAACTGGAAGCTTGGTGGGTTCAACCCTTCGGAGTGGTTCTCGATAATGCGTAACCCTTATCACACTTTCTGCCTTCTGGGCAGATTGTGGAGACTGCTGTGTAGTCACCTGGTGAAAGAACCATGCTCACATGTTAGTAACCTAACCGGTAGGATTCACGATACCTTGAAACACGAAATCGTAGTTGCCATTCATGTTTAGCCCCAAACAATCGACATTGTACTGAAAAATTGAGTTAATCGTATGAGGTACTGTTGTCGCATCATTATTTTATGAACGATGTTTTGAAAAAGAACCCATTGCATGCGTGACAGCATGCGGTGGATGCTCTACACAAGCTAGTGTTTGGGGTGGAGTTATGTTTGGTGGCCAGATAACATCACATTTATTACCTATAGATAAGGCCGTGTGAAGATAAGGGGCGATCCCTTCTAATATCAAATGGACGGGATATGATTGTAGGACGAAGAGTTACAGCGGATCTTGGAGGGGTGTCGATCGTATGGAGTCTCGTAGTGCACGAACTAATGCTACGATTACGCCGATGACTTAGCTTTCATAATAAGGGAAAATTTCGTCATGACATCATTGATTTTGAACAGGGAATGAATGTCAATCCAATCAAAAAGTTATTGTTGGGTTCACACGTCGCAGGAAGCTCAAACTGACATGATCAGTATTGAAGTATACAGAAAAAGAGTTGAGGAATAACTGAAGGTCACCTTCGACAAAAAAACTTAATTGGAATTCGCTCTTGAATGAAGTTATTGCCTAATCTACAGCGGTGTTCTGGTTACGCTATAGACTGTGCGCAATACTTCGGATCTGAAACTTAGAATGAGCCATTAAATATAGATTACGGTGGTAAGAACTATCATTATATATGCCTCTTTAGTACGCTGCATATATTGGTGAAAAATTTGGTGCCTTCAGAATAGAACATATAGGACCTAGAAGGGGACATATGAGGATTTTGAATCACTAACGGCTGAACTTCTTTCGCTCCCAAGAGATTCTATGCTAGTTGAGTATGACCTTGATACGTTATTGTCAAGAAGGCATCGTTAGCTCAACATCGGAAAAACAATCTCATCTGTTTTACTGATAGGTCTCTAAGGGAGCAAGGAGCAGTTATCAGCATATATGGTTTCAAGTTTAGGGAAACACTGCCTTTGGAAAAGCGTATGCTCTAAACCAAAATCCTGCCTGTAGAGAGATGTGCCACATCTGTCCGTACATATAGTACAAGAGCATTGTCTTTGGTGGTCAGATGCCACTAAGGCAACTGATGGACGTTGAGTGTAATTCAAGGACCATGTAGAGCTATAAAAATGCCTCATACTACTGGCGAAAAGCAACAATCTAGTCCTAATTTGAGTATTAATTCGCCTGGACATTGATGGAAATCAGAAAGAAGACCCCCTTGCAAAACGAGGAACAAACACTGCCTGCACCAAACGCATAGTAGGATGAAGTCGTTGAATGGAAAAAGATATACATAGTAGAATTTTTACTGGATTAACACCTTAGTCCAATGGCAATATAAGGCGCTCATTGCGCTCTATGAGAAGAATGCCTAATTAGTCCTATCGGTGCCCAAGAACGAGATTGCACCTACATAAGAACTCTGATAACTGTAGGTTATCTGAATCGGTAATAAAAACTACCGAATAATTACTCTGGCCATGCAAAGTACTGGCGCAAAACAGACTAAGTGTACTTGATAGCATGACTATCACCTCAACCGATATAAGAGCCAAGTCTCTCAGGAAAATAATGAACATTGCGAAGATGATAACATTCTTGGGAAAAATAAGTTAGTTTGGTAACGCAAAAAAGACGTTATTGGTCGCACTAGAGAGGGGCTATTACTGAGCCCCAAATGATCACAACTAATCTAAGTTGACGTTTTAACTCTTTCACTTTCGAATTATTGCAATTGAGTCTTGAAAGTTTTTTCTTAGCTTCATATAGTTTTTTTAAAAAAAATATCTCAGAATGAATAACATACCACCCTTAGAATGTATTCCATGTCGTGTTTATGTTGAAGCTATTAAGGAATACGGTTTTTATGAGGAAGCTTCTACGTCTTAATTTGGGAGGCGGCATTTCGTTCTGAGCATATATTGAACTCTTCAGGCAGGCGTGGTGAAAATCTCCGCCTGTGACGCCAGTGACCACGTGTTCCACTTTAGAACGGTTGTTGAACGCTGTGTATCTTGTCCTACTTAAACTCGGCGGAGATGGTCAGTCACGTATAATTTTGTATTGCTGAGACTCTTTGAAGTAAGGAGGATTTTTAATTTCTGAATATTTAAAGTTTTTTTGATGAAATTTTGGTTTATTTTTTCAGAACATTGTTGATTGTTTGGGGGCCAATCTAATGAGTGGCAACTTTGATTTCGTGTTTCAAGGTATTAATCGTTTCTGTATGGTTAACGTAACACTTATTCTTCATGGATTCTCTCAAAAAAAGTTCCCCGAGGTGAAAATGAGCTTCATCGCTAAATAGTATTCTTCTAGGAAAATGCTTTGGCCTTGCGATCGTTAGCCCATTGAGCTAAGTGGAAACGTATCGGATCGTCACGAGGCTTCAGTTTTTGCACTAGTTGTACTTTATGCGCAAGAGGTCCTTATGCAAAGTTCTCCTTAGAGAAGTACGAGAAATGTTCAGTTCTTGAGCACGATGACGAGTTTATGTTGATTATTCAGCCACATTTATTCCGTTGCAATTTCATGTTAACCACCCTCCTCCTTTTTGAGCCAGGCTTGGGACCGTCCTGTGCGGAGTTAAATCTAGTGGCACCATAGATAAACGAGACTGTCTCGTATCGTTTATCTATGAGTGGCACCAAAAAGCAACGTACGGGCTAAGGCGGAAAACCTACACCCATCGCCAGCTAGGAATCAAAGAAGAAGGAAAAAAAAATCAGTCTGGCTACTTCACAAATTGATCCAAAATTGCCGTGAGGGCATTTCATTTTTATTGAAATTTCCACGCAAATTTTGAACAATTTGGATAGAAGATTCACCACTTTGGAAATAAGTGTTTAATATCTCCCACTTTTGTTCAAGCGTGAATCTTGTTTATACGAAAAAAAGGTGAGGTTTTTGTGGTCATATTAACGAGCTTGCACTGTACTCTTAGCACGCTACTAGCATATAGGTTTTAAGTTTCTCCACTCCATCGGAATGCCAGACTTGCTGTTGACTGCCCCAATACTAAGGTTCATATTTGGATATCACTGCAGAATTCTCGTCAAAATTTTCAAAATATTTCCGTTTGCGTCATTTACGATAGTCTTCCGATTGGCCAAAAAAAACTAGGTGAGCCCTCTGGCAAACCGTACCTGAAATGTGAACGTATCGGCATGAGGGGAGTGGAGGAACACGGTGGGGAGGCAGAGTAGGGGCATCCTGGCGCTTGATGCTGTGTAAGGACCTTATTGATCCCAAGTGTTCAACCTCCTTCAGACAGCATCCACACCCGCGGCTTTCCATTTTCACGAAAATGTACCGCGTATCGAGAAACGCGATAATACGTTTGTCGCGGTCGTCGGTTGCTATGTAAAGTGCACCTGAAGATGGCCACATCCAGTGATGGATTTTCGGTGAATATGGGACTGAAGAAACGGTTCAAATGGTGGAATAAATTCGCGCACTTGGACTACACCAACAGAATCCCAAGAATCCCGAGTACCTGAAACCGATTTGGGCGTTTTTTGCAATTTTTCCTCGCGACGATTTAATTTTAAACGCAACAAAAATAATGATCAATCAATAGGGATTAAACTACAAATGATGAAACTACACGCACAATTTTAGACGTATCTATAGATTAATTCTTTTTGTCTTCATGTTATATGGATTTCATGATGAACAAATAATTCCACCCCAAATAGGTACGTATTTTCCGTATGATACTTTGCATCTTCCTGTTAAAATCTTAAATTTATTCACTTTATTTAACTCTCTTCATCGAAATCAAAGATAGCAATATTTGTATTGAGGGCAAGTATTGGTAGGTATTAATGTTGATGATATTTAAAATGAGAAGACTACCAGTTGATCATGAGATTACATTTATTTAGTCAGTGCTATTAGGTCATGGGCCACCATTTCGATGTTATGTCAATTCTTGACCTGACCTGTATTGACCACGTTGATTTTATGTGTAATATCATTCAAGATCCAATCAGATAAAACGATTTATTGAAAGGAATTCAACAGTTGTGTTATTTACTACTATATTTCTGAAAATTTTAGTTATATCCCCATCTAGATTAAACGAAAACTTCCAATTTAAATTCAGGATGACTATAAATTGAACGTGGCAATAAGTTAACTCAAAAACAAGCTACAAATTTATTTTACAGAATTTTATTCAGACAACTTCAACACGTGTTTCGATGGCAACTATATTACTATAGCTGCAAAAACTCAGTATCTTTTATCAAACAGAATTTTTGATGACTACATATAATAATAAAAGAATAATCTGAAGATTTAGGAATTTTTTGTTGAATTCCAGGAAAAATTCCATCAATTTGTTTTTGGAACATTCCAATTTCATATTCGAGGATTAATTTAATGAATAACGCCTAGAATATCCTACATATCAATTTGAAGTTATATTATCTTTGGATGGCGTAGTTAACATAACTTAAATTTTTTATTTCCTATACTCGAAGGTCAATTATTCCAAATTACTTGTATTTCAAAAATGATTTCCAAAGAATTCGGAAAATATGGTTCAAATTAATTAATTGGGTTATAATAATGTATACTCCCTATTTACTAATAGTACTAATACTTCTTAATTTAATCTCTTAATTTTTAATTATGCATATAATATGTATCAGTTATTACTATCCTCAATAAGTACTTTTTGTTGTCAATTTCTACAGGTTTTTATTTCTAGTTTTCCATTTAATATAATATTTTAAATATTGAAGGATTTTGAGTGAAACAGATGTTGAGCAAACTTGACTTTTCTCAACAAAGAGAACTTCATTTCATTATATTCTGGCAAAAAATCCCAAATCAATAATAAATTCAATTATTTCAATTACTCTCATTGAAACTGTAAAATTCTCAGATCTGATATTTGCTATTCTTCAAAGAAGAAGAAATAATCGAGATGTTTAGCATATAAAAAAATATTAAATTTACCCAGAAGGAAATTATTGTTCTTTGCCTGGAATATTGAACTATGGCTTAGTAAACGTAACCCTAATTATAAATAAATATAAATTAAATATTACTTCCAAGGTTGTTTTGAATATTAAAAACCTTATCTAAATTTAACAAACATTTCTCTGAAACCTCTGCAAATTTTGATCAAAAGGAACTCTTGAAAACTTTTTGAAATTAAATCAAATATACCCACATTTTATTTCATTTAATTCTTAAAAGTTTTCGAGGGAGTTTTTAGATTAGAATTTGTAGAGGTTTCAAAGAACTGAACCAGTTAATGTTTGGAATAACCATAATTATTTATTTCCTATGCTCAAGATCAACAATCATCATCTATAACTTGTATTTCCAAAATTATTCCAGATTAATTTTGAAAATATGATTCAAATTGATTATTTTGATTTTATAAATGTATCTCTCATAATTACTTCAACTATCAATATTCTATTCTATCCATAAGTGAATGAAAATGAATGAAAAATTGATCAAAATATCAGAAAAACCGAAATAATAAAGTGATTGAATAATATAACAATATTTCCCTTTCAAAATATAAGAGAATTCAAATACGTTTTTAAGATGGAATTAATTAAAATTTCCAATAAAAAATCCCCTTTTTTATGTAGCATATTATATGAGCCACTTGCTACTATCTTTAATTTAATTCAATATTTTGTTGTAACTTTCTCTAGATTTTTGTCTCATAATTTACCTCCAATAACATTTTTTGTTTGTTATAGTTTTTGAAATATTGAGCAAATTAGACTTTTTTCAATAAAAAATGCCTGAAACCTCGTTTTAATATTTTTCAGCAAAAAAGTCAGATCAATAGGATATTCGATCATTCTAATTATTCTCATTTCGATTGTAAAATTAAAGCTTATATCTTATATTTACTTTTCTTCAAAGAAGAAGAAATAATCAGAATGTATAGCGTATGAAAGAATTAAATTGAGTCAAGAGAAAATTATTGTTTATTGCCTGGGAGACATCCCAGGATCGCGGAAATTATCGTCTCAGTTTCACTTCCGCTATTTCCATCTGACATACTGAAAAAACTATAAGAAGAATGAATGAATGTTTGCGGAATATTTTATGCAAGCAGTAAACAGCTATTTTATGGTTAAAAAGATATTTTCATTTGTATTTTTGTTGTTTCACAACAATTGTTTGAAAAAGCTTCTGAGGGATCTTCATAGAAAATGTAGAAATGTCAAGATAATAATAATAAAATCCCTTTCTTAGCTGTTATTTGGTATTGTTCTGAAGTGATTAAATTGGTAATGAGAATATCAGAAGGAGTATACACACGTTGTTCAAGTTAAAAACGAGAAACGAGAATTTAACAATGAGAAATCGGAAATTTGACAGATAAATAAATATTTCAATAAAGTCATCAACATTCTTTTTCTGAACGACATAATTGAACTTATTGATTCACATCGTATAGTAGAACGTTCGACAAAGTAGATTATTTTGATGAAGTTTCAGAAAACGATCATATTTATATATGGCTCCTCATTATTTCAGGATTATATCCTGGAAAACCATGGTAGATCTAGGAGGCTATGTTATAATATTGGTTGAAACTAAGGACAAGCGTATTAAATTATATGGTAAGGTCGAATTCGTATTTTTTCTCTTCAATTTTCTAAATGAAATATTTTACAGGGTCACCCGCCGATAAAGACAATTTAGAAGTTGGCGACGAAATTCTTGAGGTTAATGGAAAAACATTAGAGGAAGCCACACACACAGAAGTAATCAGTCACATTCATCAGGTAAATATCATGTATATTTTAGTATATTACTTGAAAGTTTATTTGTCCATTATTAATGTAAAAAATTCGTTCATTACATTATTAATGAATAGAATTATGACGCTCACACTGAGTATTTATAATTTCAATATTATATACAGGGTGAGTCTTTTTTTTCGACCCACTTCGTTAATGTCAAATATTAACAAACTTTCTGTCAAAATACGAATGACAGAAAAGTTGCCATACTCGAAATAACCACTACTTCAAAATGTAAACTCTAGATGGCCCATCCTTCACATGAATTAATTCAGAGCCGAAATGGTTTTTTACAATGAAACCTCCTTTCTCAGAAAAAACTATAAAACGAAAGCAAATTTGGACGTCTATGTAATAATAGTTCATCAATTATATCGAAGATTTCACAGTTTCTCATCAATCTCTGATTTTTTTGTTCTATTTATGTCCTAGACTAATGTTTTCCTCATTTCAGTGCATAAGATCAAGGACAATATGTCTCCGCGTCAAAAGGAGAACTACGCCTCGTCTAGGTAAGTGCGAAATGATAATTGAAAAGAAATAATCCTTCAATATTGTCCGTTAACAAACTAATATTGTGGTGAGACAGTCTTTGTCATTCTCAAAGAAATATGATCCAATATGTTGCCACGGGTATGTATGTCATACCACACTGTTACTTTTTCCGGATGAAACGATGTTTCTTTAGATGAATGAGGATTTTCATCGCCTCAAATCCTACAATTTTACTTTATAACATAACCGTTTAAGCAAAAGTGACCCTCATCTCTCAATATGACAGTAAGATGAAAATAAGGACTTTCAGTCAATTGGTGGATTATAGAACAGCTAAATAATAGACAACGATGATCATTGTGCTTTAGTTCTTGAACCAGTAGAATTTTACGTAGATGCAAATCTAAATCCTTCCCCAGAATCCTCCATGTTGATCCATATTTCAGGTTCAATAGCTGAGAATGAAGTCAAATTGATATTACTCGAACAAGCTTCAATATTGTCTGTATATCTCAAAACTTTGATAATTTTTTTTTGCTTATAACTCATTTTTAAATTTCTGCACAACATTACGAATTTTTTGTTCACTTGATCGATCATAAGAACCTGCACGAAAACTGTGCCAAGTTGTTTTTTAGATTTCGTTCTGACAGCATGTTTCAAGAATTTCGTAATGCAAAAAAAACTGATAATAGACTAGACAGCGAATAGCAAATAAAAGAAGCATTAACTTCACTTCGGCCTGTTTTTTTCGCATTTGGCTCATTTTGTCATCCAGACCAATATCGACTGGTTTGACTCTCGTGCACGTATCGGATGTTTTTGTTAGAGTTAACTTTAAGTTGAAATAAAACACATTTAAATTAAGATTGAAGCTAAGTTTTTTATTTGAAAGATAATTTTATGACATTTATGGTTTAAAAATAATTTCCGACATATGCCCACCATGCTTTGAGAAACCGCATTCGACTAGACCAATTTTGGACCACTTTTTCGAGTAATTCAGGCCTTATTTCATCAATAACACGAGTTATGTTGGCTTTCAAAGCGTCTATTGTTTTTGGTTTATCAGCACAAACCAATGACTTGACATAACCCCAAAGAAAATAATCCAGTGGAGTTATGTCGCATGATCTTGGAGGCCAATTAATTGGACCATTTCTCGAAATAAAGTAATCGCCAAATCTTTCTTTCAATAAATCAATTGTTACGGTAGTCGCATGAGGTGTAGCACCATCTTGTTGGAACCAAAACACTTCTGGGTGGATACCATTCAAATTTTGAAACAAATAATAATTGATCATCGATCTGTAACGAGCACCATTCACTGTCATATTAGCTTGAGCATCGTTTTTAAAGAAATTTGGACCGATGATGCCTCCAGCGTGTAAAGCACGCCATACAGTGCATTTTTCAGGATGTAAGGAAACCTGCAGAACTTCTTGAGGATTGTTTTCACTCCATATACGGCAATTTTGCTTATTTACATAGCTGTTCAACCAGACATGAGCTTCATCACTAAACAAAATTTTACGATGAAAAAGTGGATTAACTTCAAGCTGTTCTAGGGCCCAATCAGCAAACAAACGACGCTTATTATGGTCGAGTGGCTTTAGTTCTTGAACTAGTTGGATCTTGTATGGATGTAGACCAAAATCTTTACGCAAAATTGTCCATGTGGTGGATGCACAGAGTCCAACTTGTTGTGAACGTCGATGAATAGACAAATCTGGATCATCATTAACTACAGCAGCGATATGTTCTTCTGTACGTACAGTTCTTTGTCTTGTTGTTGTTGTTGGATCGAGTAGAGAAAAGGTTGTCCGAAATCTGTCGAATGTTCTACTAATAAGCTGCTCTGATGGACGATTATGTAAACCCTAAATTTCACGAAGTGCTCTATAAGTTTGGCGAATAGAAACCTGATTTTGAAAATAAATTTCAAGAATTTGTAAACGTTGTTGCGGCGTGAGTCTTTCCATGATAATTTGTCAATGTTTACTGAACAGAAATGTCAAAACAACATGGTTTCTACCTTCTGTCAAATCACAGTTATCCCTATCGAAAGTTCTATCACTCTAAAAAAACACCCGATACATCCTCATTTCATCAAAAGTTGAGATTCTCTATAACAACTTAAGATCGGAAACTACTCGGTCATCATCTCCAAAAACGTTTGCTCGTATTAGTGTTTTTGAAGAAAATGCAACCTTGTTGCTCTCAAAGAAACCATGAAGCGATCATAATAGTAGGAATAGTATCTTTAAGCTATAGCAGCACATAGCATGTTGAACATTGCCATTTGATTCTGTATGATTTCCTTTTTATGCTGACTTGAGGCACCATATTGTGGCATATGTTCAGCTACAATTTTTTCGCTTTTATTGAAACATATTTCTTCAATTTACTTATTACTGATTCCTTAACCTCCTCTTCAAGTTTTCAACTCCAAATGATCTTGTGACACCTCTTTAACTTCTTCAGTTTCATTGAGCGCTCTCCGATCCTCTTACTTAAAATAATGAAATCGTTCACTATGGATATATCTAAATTACTTCTTAGATCACTCGGATCATCTGAGTTATTGTCATGTTCATCTGAAATAACAGATTCTGCATCCTAAGGAATACTTGCGAATATTTCTTCAAATGCTTGGTTACACATACTCTCCAAATCTATATATGAAAATATTCTTTCTATAAATGAAAAATTAGCATGAGTCGCAGTATTTTCACCATAAAACTACTCAGTAGATCACTACGATCATACTTCACTCTCATTCTGGGCTGCATCAAGTTTCAGTTTTATGTTCTGTGGACTGCTCACTGACATTATATTCATACTCTTGTCGAACAAAAACCATAGTTCCAATTGAACAACACTATTTTCATGTGGTAAACAGAAGAACGACTTACTTTTAATAAGCAAACATCGGTTATTTTCATGCGTCGATAAAGAAACTCATTTCTCCATCTATAGCAGTTATATACTACGCTTCGACTTGATTCTATTAATGATGAACTGTCAAACTGAACTTACCTCAAAACAGTTGAGAACTGTTAAATTTTTCTAAAGTTCTCTGTCCTTAATGACACTCTTCATTGAGAATAATTCCGTGTTTCCCATAGCTGACAAACTACAAAATGTATGAAGTTTACAGTAATGTTTAACTTATAAGATAGACTCGAAGGAATAACTTCAATGTCTCTCATATTATTTCTTCTGTCGTCAATAAGTATGAATTTGGATACTTAAAGTGTATGTTTCGTGTGTATCAGTGAAGTAACAGCTCAAGTGGAATGATATTTGTTTTCATTCTTTCAAATGGATTTCTAAGATTAGAAATAATTAAATTTAACACGTTCGTCTGTTTGCGGTTGATACTTTCCAATGAATAATTTGATTCAATTGACGATAAAGTTCGAGGAAATTCAAGTGAATTGTTTTGACAATGCAACCATAAAACTTTCTGGTATTTAATCTTTAATTAACAGACTTAAAAATGGCTAATTGAATATATTTTGACCAGATATTCCCCATAGAAATGGAAATAGATCTCTTCGTAGAAGGACAAAAATATGATTTTCTGAAAAAGATTTCATCATTCCATTAACAGAATAGTTCTTTATCTCCAATCTCTGGTCTTTTATTTTGTGACTTCAGGCTTGAAAATTAAAACAACAATGGAATTTGTTTATGTCAATACATTGGTTAGGTCTTAAGATATAACAACAATATTCACTATGAACTAATTTCGAAAAATACCACACATTTATCTTAACCATATACTGGTGGTCCACTTTTTATATAATAATTTCAACAGTCGATAGAATGTTCAGTTTTAAGACAAAAATATTATATAAAGATAGGCCCACAAACGCTTTATAACCCAGCTACAGGGCGTTAAAATTTCCAGATTTTTTCCTATTTCTGGTGTGTCTATGGTTACATTTCGAAAATTTGCTTTGATTGTTTCGTCAAGTTTTCAGAGTTGAATTTGAACAATTCCGACACATACTGAAATATTTTTTTTGATTTATTCTTGTGAATGGTCGCGAATACGAAAAAAACCCAGGATACAAAATTTTTTTGAACGAAAGGAAAAATGTAATCTCACTATTGAAAATAATCAGTGGTATACGACAAAATAGTTTCGGGGTTAAAAATACAGAATAACATTGAAAAAAATATCAATCTGTAGATTCTCACAATTCTGAACTGAACTATTCCATTTAAACCTCCAAATTACTTCATATTACAAGTTTGATCTCAATAGCTTGGCAACTACAAGAGTTATTAACTAAAAAATTGCAAAAAATCGTACAAGCACTGAAAAACTGAACCATGAATTTTTCTGAGTACAAGAACACCTTAGTAAAGTGCTCAGGGATCTGCAATATCCTAATCCGGGCATCAACAAATGAATATTTGTATTTAGCTGGCAAAATTCAAAGATTTTATTAGAAATTTTTGTATACTGACATGAAGTTAGAAACTTCCGAGTCCTTGTTCATATGACCCATGATCCTCAAGAAATTTTGCATAATCTTTCTTTTCGTTATTTTATATAAGTGCTAAATTTAATCTCGGTCGTAGGACGGTTGCTATGGTTCCGATAGCGCTAAAGACTGCTCTGCTACCATTTTTTTTTTGAGATTTTCTGATTATACCATTCTCACGAAATTTACGCTGTTCTGGAAAATGTGTTACATATGTGTGTAGGAACTTTTTAAAAATTTGTTTGAAAGTTTTTCCAAGTTTATGTTGGGAATTTTCTGAAATAGAATTTATTTTTCATAAGATCCAAATGAAGCAGCTGTGTCGGCTTCAGTTTAATAAGTAATTTCGGTCGATATTCTATATTTTCTTTGAATTCTTTCATGTTTTTTGAGGTTTTGTGCCATATTCGATAATATTATATGTCTACTTAAAAAAAAAATGTTTTTGAGACATTTGGATTCGTTAAAAAAATTTTTGAGTTAAATTCTGTTTCATTGAATTATTCTGCTTAATATTTGTGGAAGGACGTGATCGTGATTGCATCAAAAAACGTGGTAATTCGGTACTTACTACTAGTTATTTCCCTCGAAATGTTGAACCTGAAACTTCTACCCCAGGTTCCTTAATTAAATTATATGTAATTACTTCTTAACAGCTTCTACCTATTTAGAAAGTTGCCCGTTCACTTAATATAATTATGATATTCAGATATTTACCTGTAGGTATCTAAGGGCTGCAATATGCAAATATGTAATAGACGAAATTACTTAAACTTTTATTGAGAACAATAGACGTTTAGTTGAGGCTTATATATGAACGTAACTTACATTTGTACATTGTAAAGTACCTTAAGCCAGGGCGACTATAAAAAGCCGATGATAACACGAAAGACTTAAGATCATAGGACGTCGGTGGTGATAAGACAGAAGTAGACTCGCATCGCCCGTAGGCTACCGGGTCTCTATACATAGAAAATTCATATAATTTCACAGTATTTTAAAGAGCAATTGAATGATGGTCTTGACACAATATTCTGCCATTAACCAGCTGAAAGGGTAATGCTTTTTAACACCAATATCGGCGTCAGCAATTTAGAATATTAAAAAAATCCTCTTTCAAGTAATAAACCCTCTCAATTTATTCATAAATGCTTCCGAAATAAAATAATGTAATATTTTGACTATCAAATTGTTTTATCTTTTATAGTGGGTTAATTCTTGTTCAATACATCCTCGCACGTACTCGTAAGGGGGAAATTGCTGCATTTTGAAAGGAACTTAATCGAATTTCTATTCTGTAAGTCCATTCACCTGAATCGCGTCGCTGACATATCTGAATCAGAATGGTATCAATTTCGCGTACGTTAGCCGGTCAGAAAAGTCGATTGAAATGTGATCGGGTCGATTCGATGCCACCCCCACGGCAAACCTCTAAAATCGGACGTGGAATCGACATCTCCATAACCATATGTCTGACCACCATTACGTAAACACCGTTGTCGTTTATAGTTAAAATTAATTACAATTTTGATTCGTCAACCTTCGAGAGCGATCGCCGCAGAAACCGAACAGGTAAAGGTAGTTTACCTGTGTATTCTCTCTTTACCTTCAAAGCTGGTTATCGCGTTCCGAATTGAAGCGAACGGCGTCCACATCGTACTGGAATATACGCGAAAAAAGTAGGTTCGTAATAGAATGACGATCTCTTTTTGTTGCTCGGTGTTGCGGTTGTAGAACAGTGCTATTGTGTTGTGATCCTCGTGGAAAATTTGTTTGTGTCCTGTGCCATAATTTCGTGTCTCCTGTTTCCATTTATACTCCAATTAGTCTTTAACTAGATTTTCACTCACCACTTCATCTACAAAGTACGTAACTCAGGGTATTCATGAGCACATACGTTGCTAGATGACACTATATTGTTGTATTCCATATGAAACATGTTATTGGAATATAGGACCTTTTTGAGATAATTTTTCCTCGTATGAAAAGCGAACCCTTAGAAAATTATTGTTGTTTTGGTTTGAATGCAACTTCTGATTCTTTAAAAATAGGTGAATGAGTAATTGGAAATTCACCTCAGTGGTGAGTTTTGAAGACGTCCTGTAGATGTTGAGTCAGAAAGAGTTTTCCCTTCATCAAATATTTAACTGTTTTAACACTTACTATTTGGTAGTTGATCAAAATTGGAACAAATTTTCAGAAATGACTATGTTTTTACAACTCATTTCTTTACTTTTCAAAAGTAAAAAAACAATATTAAAAAAATCCTGTGTAAGCAAATAAAATATAATTTTTTCACAGAAATGTTCGATCAATTTATAACTGTTGTGACTTATGCCCTCAAATTTACAGAAGTAATATGCCTAACGCCCTCATTTATTAATAGAGAAATTAAGTTCAATAATATGCATTTTCTGTTAAGAAGTATTTAGAATTTTTGAAAATCTCTATAAAATTATATATTTTACTCACTATGCGAACAATATTTGCAATAAAAATCAAACAATAGATGTTACATCAGTACTGTTGTGTTGTGATCCTAGTGGAAAATTTGTTTGTGTCCTGTGCCATAATTTCGTGTCTCCTGTTTCCATTTATACTCCGATTAGTTTTTAACTGGATTTTCACTCACCACTTCATCTATAAAGTACGTAATTCAGGGTATTCATGAGCACATACGTTGCTATATGACACTATATTGTTGTATTCCATATGAAACATGTTATTGGAATAGTGTACGCTTTCGAGATCATTTTCCTCATATGAAAAGCGAACCCTTGGAAAATCATTGTTGTTTTGGTTTGAATGTAACTTCTGATTCTTTAAAAATGGGTGAAACAGAAATTGGAAATTCACCTCAGTGGTGAGTCTTGAAGACGTCCTGTAGATGTTGAGTCAGAAAGAGTTTTCCCTTTATCAAATATTAAACTGTTTCAACACTTATTATTTGGTAGTTGATCAAAATTGGAACAAATGATCAGAAATAACTATGTTTTTACAACTCATTTCTTCGCTTTTCAAAAGTAAAAAAACAATATAAAAAAATCCTGTTTATTACTGTTGTGACTTATGCCCTCAAATTTACAAAAGTAATATGCCTAACGCCCTCATTTATTAATAGAGAAATTAAGTTCACTAATATGCATTTCCTATTAAGAAGTATTTAGAATTCGTTGAAAATTTCCATAAAATCATATATTTTACTCACTATGCGAACAATATTTTCAATAAATATCAAACAGTAGGTGTTACATCAGTACTGTTGTGTTGTGATCCTAGTGGAAAGCTTGTTTGTGTCCTGTGCCATAATTTCGTGTCCCCTGTTTTCATTTCCAATACAATTAGGCTTTAATTGGATTTTCTCTCACCACTCACGAAGACGTAACTCAGTGGTGGTAAGTCTTGATGACGTCCTGCAGATGTTGAATCAACGGTTTTCACTTAATCCAATGTTAAATTTTTTCAATACCTACTATTTGGTAGTTGATCATAATTCGAAAAAGTTTTCAGAAATGACTATGCTTTATTACAACTCATTTCTTTTCTTTTCAAAAGTGAAAAGCAATATTCAAAAATTCCTGTGTAAGCAAATGAAATGTATTTTTCAGAGAAATGTTTAATTAATTCATTACTGTTGTGATTTACGCCCTTGAATCCACAAGTAATGTGCTTAACGCGCGTAATTATTGATAGTGAAATAAACTTTACTAATATGCATTTCTTGTTACCAAGTTTTCTAGAATTTGGTCAATATTTCCAATGAATTATCTATCTTACTGTCGATACGAACAATATTCTCAATAAATGTCAAACAATATTTGGTGGTAAATCAATGCTATTGTGTTGTGATCCTCGTGGAAAATTAGGATTCTGTGTCATCATTTCGTTGGATTTTTACTCACCACTTCATATCCGAAGTAGAGAGTATTCATAAGCATATACATAAAAATGGAACTTTATTGTTGTACTACATATGAATCATGTTATTCGAGATAATTTTTTCTCCTATGAGAAGCGAACCCTTAGAAAATCAAGGTTATTTTGGTTTGTATCTAGCTTCTGGTTCTCTAAAAATGGGTGAATGAGAAATGGGGAATTCAACTCAGTAGGAGTGACTCTTGATGACGTCCTGTAGATGATGAGTCAGAAAAAGTTTTCACTGTATCAAATGTTAAACTGTTTCAACAAACAACTCTTTATAAAATATTAAATTCCTTCAAAGCTTACTATTTGGTAGTTGATCATAATGCAAACAAATTTTTAGGAACTGCTGTGTTTCTTTGCCTTTCAAAAGTGAAAAATCATATTAAAAAAATCCTGTGTACTTAAATGAAATGGCATTCTTTTACAGAAATGTTTAATTAATTCATTACTGTTATGATTTACGCCCTTGAATCAGATCAATATTTCCAAAAACAATATTTTCAATAAATGTCAAACTGTATATGGAATATAAATTAAAAATTACTACGAAGAAGTATTTGCATATTACAGAATAATAGCTAGAATTAATTCACCAGAACCTCTACAGGTTTGAATCTAAATAAATCTCTTAAACAAATTTAGAATTAAATTTTAAAACATATCCTAAATACACGGTATCACTTTAAGACATATATATTATCATCACATGTGGTGAAAATTAACTAATAAAGAATCAAAAGAAATTTAAAATAATGATAAAATTATTAAGACATCACCTTATTTGTTCCGACTGGATTTTAAAGAATCACAGGTTCCATCACTAAAAAATGTTCAACATATAATTCAAAAAGATACTTTCTTTATTTTCCTTTTTTAAAGAATATATAGCACATTCTCTAGAGGAATTTTGTTTATATATAACAATACCTGCTTTAACACAACACATTTCTGCAACAACTAACCAATTTCTGGGGTAAGCAGGTTCAGGCCATGCTCACCCCAAAACAGGTTAGTTTTAGCAGAAATGTGTTGTTACCCAAGGTATTTTATGGACTCAGTTAAATCCAAATGATAACAGAATACGTAGGATTTTTTAAAAGTTCACTATATTCTGTTGTTTGTTAGAGGAAGATACTTGGCTGGTCTGGTAATATATTTTTTGTTAATTATTCTTATTTTTTAAATATGAAGTGGGACTGAAAAGTTTATCGTGTGTGAGAATTCTAAATTGCTTTTTAAAGATGTACTGCATGTTTAAGTAAGTTTTTTGAACGAACTTATTTGAAGTCAGTTATTTTTTGAAGAATTTCTTGAGGTTGTATTTTGCATTTTTAAGTTTGTGTTTTTCTGATTTTTTTTATCGATAATTCAATGAAAGAAGAATTATAAGCCATGAAACGAGAGATGGAAATTGACCTTTAACGTGCTGATAAATATATCTTCGGAAAGTAGAGCAGTAAACGGTTGAAATCTGCGTTTTATTTCTCCATCGCTAACTGGGTAATGAAACTGAATCTTAAGGTCATATTGACAAATGTAGTTATCTTTTAGAAATGACGAATAATAAGATTCAGCTCAAGAATTTTCGCCATAAAATCATGATAATTGATTTTTCCAAAAGCTTCCTTTCCGATTTTTCTGGGATCTTTGTAATTTCTTAACTACAAATTTATCATCTGAGTTTAAATTTGTTGTTCTTTGCAACATATATGTGGATAGATAGTCGTTTCTGTTCACTCTTCATTGCTTTATGAAACAATGATTAATTGAAATAAATTTAATAAAAAATAAAAACAATCAATAAAAATATATCACATACTTTATTTTTATAAGCCTTGAGGCTGAAAGTGAAAAATAAAACAGAATGTTAACGCAAAATATTTATCAGGTTTTTTTTTGTCGAACCACAGAAATATAAAACCAAAGAATTTGTCCAAATCCGATTATAATATATTGGTTTTCTCAAAATCTCGAAATATTCAGAATCAGTCAACTATAGACTGAATGCTCAATTAAATTAAATACATATATGTTGATTTCTATTTATTTGTAAGAATTGCTCACATGATGCGTTACATTGTAGTTACATTGTAACTTCTTCTAATGCTTATGCTCTAATAAATTTCTATTACATTCTTATATGGTATAGTTATCCTACAATAATTTTCCATTGGACAATTTATTGAAAATAGGCAGGGTAATTAATCATTTAACAGAAGCAAATTCTTAGAATTATGTTTAACATAAATCCCAGAAAATCACGTAAACCTATATCATTAGTAAGGTCACTTTGACAATCCTATTTATTGTATTTATAGATGGCTAGTATACTTGGAAAATAATCAGAATAAACTCTCAAAACTATTTGGCTTTCATAAGCAAAAACATTTCTCCCACCAAAGTTTAAAATTTGAAAGCTCTCCCACATATCCAAGCATTGAATTATTCAATCATCTACCTCACTATTTGAAAGTTGGGCCTAAAAAATCAAGTTTTTCTTTTAAAATAAAAGGTAATTTTTCTGTTAAAGTGTTCTTGGAAGATAATATAATCGAAGATTTGAGTTAGTTTGTAAATTTATAATCATATAAGATTTTTTGACATATTCTATATACATTTTTGTAAATATTGAAAACAATAAATTTTTTTTTTATAACTAAATATGATACAGGATTTCTAGATGAAAACATTAAATCAATGTATAATTTACACAATTAATTAACAGCCATATTTGATAGAGGTTGTTGAAATAAAATGAAATTCATTAGAAATCTCCAGCTGTCTACCTTTCCGTTTGTGAGCGCTTTCGAAAAATATACTCGTAGCTTAGAGATTCGAAATTGGAATAGTAGATTTTGTGTTGAAACAAATAGATCAATATCGTAAATGGCCAAAATTGCGATTCAGAAATATTCCCGTTAGAATGTTTTCTTGAGATCTGAGAATGAAATCAAGAGTTGAGGTGTAAAATATCGATTTTTTCAATTACTGGAAAGCTCTTGAAGATAAGTGAACTAAATAAGGCAATGCTTTGAAACTGAGATCACCAAAAATATGTAAATATCTCAAGTTCTTGGAAGTTAAACAGAGTAATTTCTAAAAACTCATTTGAATTATGATCAACTATCGAATAGTAACGCTTGAAAAAGTTTGGAATAGTTGAATTTTTAAAGCATTTTGTTTATGCCGAGAATAATATAGCTTCAGCTGGTAAATTAAATATTTAAATTTGCATTATCGAAGTCACATTTTTGTGAAAATAAGATATTTAAAATATCGGCTATATCGCTATAGCGCAAAGATCGATGGACTTCCAGTAGTTTCAAATTTTGAATAGTTTTCGGTCTCAAATTCTAAGCAAAACTCGCAAACGTATTTCAAAATGGAATGCAAATATCTACAACAAAAAGGTGAACAAATTCTCGGTGGGAATTTCAATTAAAATATTTCACACGTCGTTAAGTGAATAATGCGAAGTGAGTCGAGGAATTTACGAAATTTCTTCTATGAGAAAGTTAATGAATATATGTATAACTAAAAATGGAATACTACTTTCAAAACCAGAAGTGAATTCAATGAAATGTTTAGAAGATGCACAAAGGAGATACAACCTAAGGAATTTATTAGCGAACATGACCACCTGAAATTTAACGTCTTCCTTATCTTCCTATATTTAACACTACGACAACTGAAAATATGTATATACTGTTGAAAATAAGGAATAGAGGATGTCCCAGCTAAAACACGCCATCTTTTATTACAGATACAAAATTGATTTTTCTTAAACACTTGGGACATCAATTTTTATTTGACTGGAGGCATTTATACAATATAATAAATATTATAATAAAATCAACTGAAGAAATTATTGGACAATATTTCATTTCAGTAATTTTCGGAAACTAAAGCATATGCTTCAAATGAGTTCCTTTTTCAGATATAAATAGATACAGAACATTTTTTAAATGCATAGGAATGAAAAAACCTAGTTTTTTCTGTAATTAAGTGACATATATAATCGAACAAAGAAAGATCTACTGTATATATAGTGAAAGTTTTTTTAAAGTTCTGATTATAATATGAGTTTTTAATTTTAAATTAGAACTATCACAAAGTACTCACATTTCAAAATTTATAAGATTTTTAATTTTATCTAAATTGTGCGAATTCTGCCATTCATGAAATAGGTCTTTCTCGTGAGGAAATTTTTCAGTGTATTTGTTTACTTATTCATACATTGTGGGATACAAACAAAAAATATTTGGATGTAATTTACTCTACGAAATGGAGTTGAGTATAAAAAGCATAGTTTATCTGCTATTCCTCTCAATCTCAAATAAGCAACAATTTAAAGAAATATGTACAGAAGATGCAACGTCTTATAGAAAAATCATAATTTGGAATGTACCGGATGTTTTTCCGAGAATAAGATCGCGAAAAGTCTTTAGGTACCTGATGGATTAATTCTAGGCAATACTATTTTGGACTGTAGTACAACATATTCTAAAAAAATTAATGTATGCGTTCTAATATCTGAATATAAATATTATATATATATATATATATATTAGCAAACCGTATTATTGCATTTTAGATAGTTAATAATGATTTTGCATGGTTAAAATCCTTGTTTTTTTGCTTTAGAAACCACAACAATTATATATCTAAAAATTACAAATAATCGAATTGAGTAGTTTTCTTGGTACTGAATTGGTGATCAATATTTATGACCAATTCATTAACCGAAAGTTATGTGGAATCACCTTCGAACCAAACTGGTTGCTTGGATGTGACACTAATTGTGATGGCGTACTCTTTAAGAATTGCTCAAAATAAAGCTGATTTCATTTTACCTTGCATATTTGTTACCTAGTTCATCGTGGACTCATAAATATACAAAGTGTTCAAGATAACTCAAGGATAAAAATAATCTTGAATACGCAATAATCAAATGTGTTGATTATTGGAAAGATTATGATTCATAGCATGTTATTCCATTTGCGTGTACCTTTGGAAATCTCATTGCAACAGCCCATTGTTCAGTGCAATTATTGGAGGAGACTTGCTTATAATATTAATTGGGAATTAATTTGCATAACTAAGAATTTTAATTCGTATTGTACAGGCTCTTTTCAGAGATACATATTTCTAAATAAAAACATTCTCAAAACTTCTTCAAATTGATCTTTATTTTTATGAACTTGTACTATAGGGCCAATCTCTTCGGTTTAATATAGATATTCTGAGAATTTGAAGCCGCAAATGGACTACAATAATCAACTACATTGGCGAAATTTACTTCTGATTTTCTAGCTTCTAATTTGCCAGCAACACCACAATTTATGGAAGAAACAACATAGAGATTTGAAATAAGCAAATAAGCCCTAATTGAAAGATCAACCTTGTGAATAGACAGAATCTGCCTACGAGCAGTGATAATAAGTTCATAAGAAATTTCTCTTTCCATATTTCAAAGAACAAATATAATTATGAACAAGAAAGTATTCAGGAAAATAGTAAAGAACTCATTTTCGATTATGTTAGATATTGGTATTTTAGCCAGATAGCTAAAATATTCCGTAAAATGTTAGACATTAGCCATTAAGATAATAACAGTAACAACTATTTATGATTGAGCTCTTAATGTCAAGACATGAAATAAGTGCTTCTATTATTTTGTAAGTTGTACATGGTTTTGTTCTGCGTAACAATTATATTTTCAAATACTTGGCTTCAGTTTTTATACATCATTCGTTTCCTTGAACAGACTTTCTGAATTACCTCAACAGAATATAAATAGTCCCCTACGTTCAATTAATATGGCATACGCAAAAAAAAACGCTGAAAATTTCACACAATTCATTATTTTACCGAAAAAAAATTCGAGATTAACTTCAAATGGAAATGTTTTTGAATTGCTGAGCTTAATTTTTTAATCTGACCAAGAATTTGTCGTTCTTGGTTTTTCAAAAAAATACAATCAAACTTCGACCTTTTTAGAATCAGAATTTAATAACAGAAATCTAAAAAACTTTCACTATATATTAGGAGTGTAAATAAATTCGTGCGGTTTTTTGTCGAAAATCGAAGATTTATTGTGAAAAATTCGTTATACATTCCAAGTATTGTCCGTTGCTACTCACTACTTTTTCCAATCTTTTTGACAATAGACGAATCCATTGCCAAAAAAAGCTGGCTCTTAACCATGTATTGATCCATTTTTTGACTTCATCGTAATTAGAGAAGTGTTGGTCAGCCAGGCCATTTTGAATATACGTATTTCATGGTTGTTGCCAATCTTCAGAGAGCCCTTAGATTAAGGATTAACAACAAAAACAAGATAAAAAACCTATTCATTTAAGAAAAATTCCGAACAAATACTCAAACAATATCAACTATGCAAATATCTAATTAATTTTCGAAAAATTTTCTGGGTTGAATTCTGTAGACCGATCGGCCTGATATAATTACTTTTAATATCGGATTTTTCATTAGTAGGTCCAACCTAGTCGTTTGAGACTAGTTTTGGCTCAAAATTCCAAGATAACAGAAATTTGCATAAAACAATAGCTCGATGATCCTTAGAATAGACGCGCAAAGTTGAAAACTCTGCAGAATGCTAAGAAGGTACATAGAGACGATTTTGGATGGCTTCCGCTTATCTGTACTTGCTGAAATCAAGTTTTTTATACTGAGTCTAACCTATTGCATATCAGTTATTGAAAAAGAAATCTGGTTAAAAATGGTAATAGTCGGGGATGTCTAGAACAAACAGTAAAATGGGACCTTATAAGGAAAAAATAAATTTTCTTGTAATTATTTTTAGGACCACTTAGAGTATGCACCGTCATTCTTCAAATATCTCGAATATCGCTTACTTTCCTTACCGGTTAGAAAAAGCCTACTTATATCAACACCTAAGTTACCCAAGTGAAATTGAACATTGATGATATTACTTTGTTCAAGATTGATAAGTCGAATACTTCTCTTCAAATAAGTTCTTTTTTATGTATTTACTTGTTTTCTGATACAAGAAGATGTATACATAACGAGAGTTTCTAATAGAGACGACCAAATTAGGTTAATTGCTGTGGTGTATTGTCTTGTCATGCCAGTTATAGACCTTGAAAATACAACAATTTGTCTGAATATTTTCATTTATTCTACCTGTTATATAAACAGTTCAACTTGTTATTCAAATCAACTCTAATCACATACCTCTATGGTTAGATAAACAAAATGTCGAAATAGAAGAATATTCTTGATGAGTCGATGGTATTGATGCAATTTCACTGCAGTATTCAATTTTGGAAAATCAGTAATGAACAGGAAAAAATTCTGAATTATATCAACATAGGATTACATCGTTATTTTATCTTAACTTCAATCTTCTGTTGTAACCTAATTATGCATGACAGAAATTGGATAATAAGGAGTTAGCTTTGATAATCCCCAATTTTTTTTCTGTATACTGATACAGAAAAAAAATTGGGATTAACGAAGGTATTAAACTTGGAGAGCATTTTTGTTTATCTATTTTAGCGAAATAATAGTAAATTGTGAGGTTAATTACAGAAGGCATTCAGTAGAGTCATTTCGACATTTCGATCAAAAACTAATGCCAATTTCGTGAGCATCAATTTTCAAAACTTTAAAAATTGACGTTTGAAAAATTAAGATATATACAGTAAGAAACCAACAAAGCTACCAACTGCTTTATTGACCATAGGAGATACGCAAAACACTGTGTTTATTGCATCGTTATGAGGTGGGTTCGAACCCAGTCGCTGAGTAAGGGTTTTCTCGAAATTTTTCGTTGTTTGTGCCTTGGTTTAATCAATCAAAGCATAATCACAGAATGGAGAAATAATAACGGAACGAACAATACTCTCTGATATTTTCATTGTTCTGAACGTAGCCGATTTTAACGACCTTGAAAAACTACAAGGGATGTGAGAATAATGTAAACCAATACGATCTGGTACTTTGTCCTATCATCTGTAGTTTGCAAGTCTTTTGGTAATTTCTTTCGCCTTATTTTGAATATCAAAACAGATTTAATCGTTTTATTTATTTTTATCTGCATGATAATGGAATTGATTGCTTCACCAAGTATTTTATGTGTGCTACTGAATTTTCTCGTACACAAATTATGAATTCTATCAGATAGTGGTGACCTCCAGTGGTGCAATTCTTCTCTGAGCTGAAACTACTTGCTGATATCAAAATAATGTGCCATCTACGTTATTGTATGTTTATTATTTTTCTTATTATCGAGTGTTTTCTTCTTTTTCTCTCATTCATTTTGCATTATTTTTGGAGTCAGAAGGTGGTCTAAACTGTTATATCCAGAATGCCTCTATTTCTCTTCTTCATTCATCGGACGCTTGATTTAAGAGCTGCGTTGTTTTCTGTTGAATACATTATAGAAATTCTTTTCGACTTATCCAACAAGGCATTTCTGTTTACTTTTTTTCTTTCGTTGTATCTCCTCATCCTCTTGCAATATACATTTAGTTTTTTTTTTTATTCTCAAGACAGTGTTGAACCATATCATCAATTTCGTGACTGAAGTGGTTGCTTCACGATTGGTATAATTACTATGATTGCATAACGGATATAGCAAATGATCAGATATTTCATTTTTGACTCGTGTTCGATATAGTTTGTCATTACATTTTGCCATTTTAACAGTGTCGAAATTCATAACTCCTATTAGAAACCTTTATGGAAAGATATGAAGTTTCTAGTAGGATTTATTGAGGCTCATAAATAACTAGGAAACATTCCATGCATTCGAAGAGTCGTAATCACGAACCAATCAGAAAATGAACGATGATTATTGAAAAGAACATCTTACCCAATATTCGTAACGGTTCTGAGTAGACAGGTTTTGAGCTGCTCTCGACTCTGAACTCGAAAGAGATGACCGACTTCTCATGTGTGGAATTTATTCGATACTCCAAAAACCAGACTGAAAACTTGCTGTAGATTCAAGATATTTCGAGCAATTACATATGACTACACAAGATGTTACATTTTGAGTGGTCAGCTTCATGACCCAGAATCCTAAAAAGAATGAATGCCTAACTACATCTTTAACATTAATTACAATAATTTTTGTTGTCAATTGGAAATAAGTATTAAAGGGCTCGTAACAAATCTATGTACTTCCATTTTACTCATTTGAAGGCGAATATGGTCTGTTTCGTACAACGGTTAGTTTACCGCAGTATTTTGCCTATTCATTTCAGTGTTTTAGAATAACAGGCAATTGCAAATTAATTAATCTCGATGATTAATTTCGATAGGTTTAGTGGAATGTATCTTTGTTGAGTAGTGGTAATTTTACTTCAAAGAACACTCTGTACACTCTGTATGCAGTGGTTTCCAACTTCCTTTATCTAATAATGATAAACCACAACGACGATGAGGACACACTACGAAAAAGTAAGATAGATTGCTACGTTTACAGCAGTTGCGATGTACAATATACAAATTTGACCATTACGAGAATAATAATGCTTAATGTAGCAAAGGCTACATGCGACAAGTTTGATTACCCGAATTATAATGCATAATGTAGCAAAAGCTACATACGACAAGTTTGACTACCCGAACGATAATGCATAATGTAGCAAAAGCTACATACGGCAAATGTCACTACCCGAACGATGATGATTTTAAAGTACTTTCGAAGACTGAACGTTAAAGGTGCTTGATGCATCTCTTCTGACAAAGAAAGGGAAACAAACTAAATTGATTGGAAAGGCTGTTTCTGGATGGACCGAATTAATGAAATAAACCTTCTTATTGGTCATAGAAAAATAATGAGATCAATGCTAGTAGAATAAGAAGAGAAACCGTTATAATTCTAAATGCTGTATCATGTGAAATTAACAGGCATAAATATATCAAAATCTCTGAAAAACTTTCCATGTTTTCTAAGACCATATATAATTGTTAGAAAACAAATAATCTGAAATGTCGAATAATACTAAACAAATATCTTCAAAATATCATCTTATTCTCTTATACGACCTCCATTTAACTGTAAACACTTGACTAAACGTCGGGGTACACCCGAAACTAGATCACCTCCATAATTTTCGGTGATGGTAGTTCAGGACTGTATAACTGACTGAATAAAATCATCTTTATTTCGTGGCGCTGCTCGTTCAACTTCAATATTCATTAGTCTCCATATTTTTTCAATGGGACTAAGATCTGGTGAAGCTGCTGGCCATGAAATGATTGTCACTTGGTGTTCCTGCATCCAAGCTTGAGTATAGGCCGAAGTATGGCATCTTGCTATCCTGCTGAAAACGCCACCCCTCTGGATATGAAGCATGTGCCGTTTGAAGAGGAAAATCGTTTGGAATGCCACAATACTTTTCACTATTACTGTTACCATCAACTATACAGAGAGGCTTAGCACCACCCTGAGATATTGCTCCCCAAACCATCATTTTGGTAGAAAATTTGGAAATTTGAACGGTAACAGATAGGATTTTTATGTATGTATATTTTATGTTGACAAAATTCGATCCATCGTTCCTTTTGTAAAGGTGTCCTTATAAGGATTTTTTTTTGTTTCCTTGATATATAGCATTGTCTTTTCACTAACATACGAACGGTTTCTGGACTTTGGTTACAGGAAGGGTGAGAGCATAACCAAGGTGGTAGCGGACTTTGTGGAAATTGGTTATGTATTGCTCTGAAAAGGGAAAGTACTGTCTTGCTTTATTTATTGATTTGTCAAAGGCTTGTGATTGCCAACATATTGCTAACGAAACTGAGGATGTACGCAATGGAGCCGGATACAGTGAGAATTTTTCATTCTTTTTTGAGCGATATATATAAGTGTAACAGTGTTTTTAAATGGTAGTAAGCATTCTGAATTGAGATCAATAGAAATTGGCATACCCCAAGGATCCACATTAGGACCTTTACTTTTTCGGATATAAATCAATGATTTTCCTTATTAAGTTCCTAGCGCCAAACAACCTTGTTTATTGAGGACATTGCATTGGATCCTCCGATGAGGGTGAATTGACGCATCTCTGATGAGGCCTAGTATGGTTTAGTGCAAATTGACTGCGTATGAACAATGAGAAGATGCAGCAATTGTTTCTGAGCATGAGGAACTGAAACCAAGATAATAATTTAGTTTAATCGGTATGATTTCTTGGTGTGCATTTGTATGCTACGCTCAACTGGGTTGCTCTGAGGGTTCTATAGCATTCTTTCTCTAGTGTGGTAATTTTGAAGAAATTGTGCCAGATGTGATGACATCGTCAGATTGCAGAGACGTGTGATTAGGTTAATATATGGTCTCTTACAGAGACAGTTGTAAGGAGATATTTATGAGATTAGGTATATGGACCTTATCATCTATTTTTATTCTCGAAAATGTTATGTTTGTTCGAGATAACATCGAAAGATATCGAGATATTCATGAATATAACACATGAAAGCATTAGTGTATCAGAAAACACTACCTAATGCTTTGGAGATCACAGTGAACTACTGTGCAACTTCCCAATACAAAAGGTTACCTGTTTCGATAAGAAAACAATCAAGGACTGAATTTAAAGAAAAGTTAAAATAAATTTTTTTTCATTAAATGAATTCAATACTTTTATAATCTATCGGAATTAAATAATACTATATGTGAATATTAGTATGCATATTTGTAGTTTTCATTATATTCACTATATTTATTGTTTTATTTGTACATTATATATGTTTGTTCTGTCAAATATAGTTTATGCTTTGAATTGTGTGAGAAATTTGTAGTGCACCAGCGCCAATAAATTCCCTTTCTCTCTCTCGCTCAGTGATGTATAAAAACACAAAATTCGGTGCCGGAAAGTCAAATAAAGGACATTTTTAAAACTTTTTTCCTGAAGAGATGAAGAATATTATTATATCGATCTGTGTCTTTTCATATTAACACTTTTCATACTTTCTATTGAAATTATAAATTCAAAATTTTTATACTTTATCTTCACGAAATTATCTATACTTAATTTGAACTCGGTCGGATTTGTTCTTTCGAAAATATTTGTAAATTAAAATTCCAAATGAGAATAACTCAAGAACCATTGCGCCGATTTTGTCCATTTTTGAAAATAACTGATATATTTGGATTCCAACCCAACTCCGAAAATTTTGTTCCAAGATTTGCTTTTCACCTCCGGTTGTCTACCCTCGAAAGGCGGAAAGACAGAAGACAGAAATATTCCTGCCATTATTGTTACATCTAAGCGCTGAAATTTTATTTTTATCAGGTTAGAAGTTTCAAAAATGAATAACCACGGAACCACTGGACTGATTATTTCCATTTGCGAACTCAACCGCAATATTTAGGCCTCAAACCTACTCTGAAAGTTTCAAGTCTCTGGCTCTTTGCGTTCGAAAGTTAGAGTGTTTACAGAAGTATTTCTAACCTCGGATTCTTCTTCATTCGTTTGGTCGACATCATGCTGTTCCCTAGGACAAGCGCGATAAAAGGAATTAAAATGATAATATTTTTTGTTCTCAAATTCAGTCACACCAACAACAAGGAATCCACTAGGGCAAACACTGTTCTGTTTATTATTCGAGAAAATAATTAACCAAAAATCGCTGCTAAATCTGAGACCTCCTTGAATAATAATATTTTCATTACTAACTTAACAATACCTTAATGAGGTTGAATCTTGGCAAACAGACTAAAAATCTTTCAGAATAATAGCTATTATCATGAAGAGGCTGCAGACGTGAGGATTCGTACAAATATCATCACTCATACGATTTTTTTACGTATTGGTTATATAACAACCCAAATTGCTATTCGATATATAATCTTCACCTAAGCAAGTTGTTAATCCGAATAAAGTAGGTCATTAAAGTGATATCTGCCTTCATTCTTTAGATCATGTAGGTTCTGTATATTAGAGATATATGGTATTCATTGTTTTTAATTGCTATTTGTTTTATAATATGACATATCTTTAATAGACAAAATAATGAAACCACAATAGGATAATATAAAAAATCAGGATGATATAAAACATAAAATATTTATCCATAGTTTTCAGATTTAACTGAAAATAAATACAGTAGCCCTAATTATTTAGGTAATATATGCTATTGAAAACTCTATCTTCCAGAGGAAATATTAAACTTTCCTTCAAGACGAATAGTACATTCATAAAAAATAATGAGAACAAAATGAACAAACTTCAATTCATTAATCAAATAATCGTTCTTTTTTCGAGTATTGTCGATATTTTAGAATATTGAAAATGGAGCAACAGAATTGAATTTGTTGGGAATATATGAAATAAATAACATAAAGATAGCAATAAGCTTTGAAACGAACAAAATGAATATTGCTCTTTTGAATATTTTAAGGGATAAGTTTAAACGTGATTCTTAATTAATGAAATACATAGAATTATGTAAGAAATTAGAGTAACAATTTCGCATCTTTTTCTTCTTAAAATCCATCAATTCAAATATCCAAAACCCTGATGAAGTCAGTTATATATGGACGAAACATAACCCAAAATCATTGAAATAAAGTAGAAGTAGAAACATGTGTTTCAATAATGATATTAATTATGGATAATTTTTATCATGCATCAGCTTAATCTCTTTATTTAAGTTAACTCTAACTAATTTAACAGTTTGTTATAGATGTGAATTCACAAACCTCAACAAAAATTATTTTTAATATAAGTCAATAACAATTTATGTTCAATCCATACTGTAACAAAATTAATTAAAATTAAAATAATAAGCATTAAATTCATTATATGTATATGAACACTGTATATTTTCATGCTGTTTCGGAATTATGTATAATAATAGTTGAATTCCCCATGTGTCTCTAAGACATTATTCATTATTAACTAATATTAATAATTTTTGTACTGGTTTTAAAATTTATATCTATAAAAAATGTTGAATTCATTTATTAACTTTCATCAATTGTATACTCAATAAATTTATTTTATTTATTCAACCAAAACTACTAGGTTTTTTAATAGGATGCAGAAGACATGTTCATACCTGTCGTTGAAATGGTTTAAGTTTCACGAAAAGTGGTTTATATGAAAGTTTCGAAATATCATAGTTTGAGAGCATACATATAGAATTAATCCCATTGTCCTATTATATAGGCATGTTTTCGAATAGTCTATTTTGAAAAGATTTTGTTAATTTCTTTTAATTATTGGTATTTTTTATTGAAATCATGTATTCCAAAGGAATATTTTCTAGTGAACTGTTCTGTAATAAAAAACTTATTACGCTCCATAATATGAAAATCTGATGAATTATCTTTATGAGTTTCGACTCATGAGTCCAACAATAAATAATTACTTAGATTTTTCTAGAACGTCTGAAGTATGTCACTCGTCTAGGAGTGGTCATAATTAATTCTTATCTATGAATTATTATGAGGGAACAACATGAATGGTTTGTCAGTAATTCAACAGTTCATGTTTATTATTCTGTAGACAATATTAGTTATTATAATTTTTACTTGATAATTGAATTGGCAGTGTTGGTTAATATTCGACCATGCCAGTTTTCTTCCGTTGAAGACACTTGAATTAGACGATAATAATCTTCTCGATACATTTTCAGATTTCTCGATATTTTATATAAATTCAGAACGTTGAGATCTACCAGAACCACAGCCACAGTCCTACGACCAGAATTAAATGGAGAATTTAGATATAAAATAGAGACAAGACGGCTAGTGCGAAATTGTGGATGATACGAAAAAGCGCGCAAAAGCTTCTGACTTAACGTCAGTGCTTTCCACAATTTTTATTGCTCATCTTTGTGATGACCATCGGCACAAAGCAAAAAGGGCGTTCAAGGTGTATTTGAGACCACTCTGATTTTTTATGTTGTCATCTTCAGTCCCCATATAGTCTTATATTGATAATATTTTTTTTAGCCTTGGACCTAGACTTGTGCTCAAGCAACGTCCAAGATGCGTTCGTTATTGCAGTCGAGCAGCAAGCCAGAGAACGTTTACAGAGGCTGTCAGCCCTCAAAAGGATCACACCTGTGGACATGACAAAACTTTCGAAGGAGGTATGGAAAACGTTTAAAATTTAGATATTCTTTCATATTTTGCATGCTGTTTACTGGTACAAAAATTGCTCCGATAAAATAATCCATAAAAGATATTTGATGAATGTAAAAGTAACCTCAGAACGATCCAAATTCCAATATATCAAAGATGCATTATACGCCTGTGAAAAACAAAAACTTAAAATATAAATTTTATACTATATTTGAAATAGAACAAATTTAAAGAGTATATTTAGGACGCTTATTATGGTCAAGTGGCTTTAGTTCTTGAACCAGTTGGATTTTAAGAAATTTGAATATCAAAACAGATTTAATCTGGTAGTCTACTACAATTTTAATTTCAAAAAATTTACTTAAGAAACTTTAAGAATTAAATTAATGTCCCAATAAGTACTGCTCATATTTAATAGATGTATAAAATCGAAATTCATCATATAATATCAAATGGAATTAAATGGAATAAGTTGGATTTTGTTTGGGTGTAAACCAAGATCTTTACGTAAAATTCTCCATGTGGTGGATGCACATAGTCCAACTTGTTGTGGATCATCAATAATACTATGACTTACAGTAGCGATATTTGCTTTTGTACGTACAACAGTTCTTTCTCTTGTTGCATCGAGTAGAGAAAATGTCCGAAATCTATCGATAGTTCGACGAATGAGCTGCTCTGATGGACGATTATGTAAACCATAAATTTCATGGAGTGCTCTATAAGTTTGGCGAATAGAACACTGATTTTGAATATAAATTTCAACAATTTGTAAACTTATATGAAATATAAACTGATTCATTTTTCATCTTACTAAAAATGTGCTTTCTTAAGGTGGATGATTCAACATATACAAATCTAATTTATTTTAAAATTTTCTAAAATTATATTTTATAGAGATGATCTCATAACTCAAAGAAAAAGAGAACTTTACTTTTGATACTTTTGATGTGTAAATACACAACATCTATTGGATGTTTAAAAAAAAATCGATGCTGTCATATGATTATATAGGTGTAGTTTGATAAAATTTTCTGTTTTTTTCTGAAATGTTATACAGGATAATTAAAACCTACATAAATTCGTTTTTTCAAATTTTCAAATTTGACGTTATGCAACTATAAAGTAAAATACCATATTTACTTTCAATATTTTTGATGACGTGTGTACACGCGCTATCTCAGGAATGATTTAATTGAATCAATGCTAAAATATGATTATACAAGGGTGGTTCAACAATTATCGCGTATATCTCAAGAATAATTCGGGAATATTTTAATAGATTTGCTTTGAATAATTTCGTCAAATAGAGCGATCCAGTTACTGTTAGGAATATTTTTTGTTTTAAATATTTCACTTTTTTTATAAAGAAAATTTCTCAGGTGTTTCAACAAACAATGCTGGATTTTATTTTCTATAATGTTTCACAGGAATGATTTGACATCTATTATTATAATTGGATTCTTTTTTCTAATTTTCTGAAATGATCAATATTTTTGACGTGTATATACACACACACCATCTCATGGATAACTCAACGAAATTAATGCTGCAGTATGATTATACAAGAGTCTAATAAACCTTCATCTGAACTATTAACAGTATCATTTAATCGAGAATGGTTTCACTGTAGACAAATTTCCAGACTATATAAATTTTTTTTTCAATAATATCTATTGTTTCTGTAGGTAAAATGCTAGAAACTATATTCTGTACATCAAATGTTATGAATTTGGTACTTTTTGTTAATTTGAAATTTTTAATTTTGTCTGTAAGTGCAATATTATTTTTAATCGAATATTTAGCAAGAAATTTTGTTTTTATTTGTATAATTGGAATAAAATTCTTAGACAATTGAACGCTAGGAGAAGTAATCAAGAAACTGTTGGTCTTATTGCATTATTATCTTTGTGGAGCTTTATCCGAGTATAAAGTTTTGGAGCCTGACGATTCATAAGAATGAGTTTATATTTTGGAATAATGATTACTCTACGATGTATATTGGTCAAACAGGTGAATCATTTAAGAAAAAAATTCATAAACGCAAGAAGAGTTAAACGTCAGACATCTTAAACTCAATATAGGCCAGTATTTAAAGAAAACGACTTAATTATCCATAATGAAATTAAATAAACCAGACTCATACTATCGAAAGCAGCAGAAATTAATAGGCACAAGAACCTTAAAATGCTTCTCACCTAGCAAACAGATCTCTCTTTTACTTAGTGAGGTATTTCCGATAATTGTATCTATATATTTTATGGTTATTAAAAATCGCTTGTTTTTTCTACAGTTGAATCAGCAGGCGAATTCAACGAGCGAAGACCTCAACGGATTCATTCAAAACACCCCAATCTACGTGACATCTTTAGCATCCGCAGAAAATACAAACAACAACAGCACCGCAAACAAATCGGAAGGCGGCGCGAACGCGAATCTACCCAACGAAACGAAAGAAGTGACTCTCAACACCTCGAATCAGCTGCCGAACAGCAGTGTTAAAGAACAAAGTGACTTTAAATCGAACAATTGCGCGAGCGAAGTCGCGAAACAAGTGCCAAACGACGTGCGCGTCTTAAATTTGAGTGATAGTCAGTCGGAAATATCGGAGCTTGCGCAGCAACAGCCTGAAGGACGCCGGTTGCAGGATAGAAGAGTTTCCTCGCCTTTTCAAAATGGTCGTACAGAGCTGTTGATAGGCGCGGATGACAACAAACTGAAAACAACAGCCATCATCGAGAGCAATAACAACAATAATAAACTAGGAATCGACGGTGAATTAAGGTAAGTCCCTTCTCAAACATGATATGCTCATTTCAATGGACTACGGTAGGACAATCTACTTAAATCGTCGTCATTAGCTTGAATGGAAAGTATGGTTCATGTTGTTCATTTGTATATTTAGTATGTTCTTAAATTCACTGTTCGTGGACTTGTTATTTCCATAGAACAACTGTGTCCTTGGTCTTTCTACAGGTTTGTTTGCTTATAACACAATGTTGTGTCGTCTCCAACGTACCTCTAGCACAAATTTTTCTGTTGAAATCGTCTTCATAATCTCTTTCCTGAATATTATGAGTTTATTAGAAATATTGAACCTTGACATTTTCGAGTGAAAATCAATATCATTAAAATAACCGCTACGACTGGCTACAGTATCCTATCCGATCAACGCAATTTTTCAGTACCTACAATATCGATTTTTTGGGCTCCAAACTCATGAATGACAACTTCGTTTCATGTTTCAAGGCAACTTCGTTCCATGTTTCAAGGCATCATCATGAATTCTATCGGTTAGGTTACTGGCATGTGAGCGTGGTTCTTTCACCAGGTGACTACTCAGCAGTCTTCACAATCTGCCCAGGAAGCAGATTGTGTGATAAAGATACACCTTATCATTACGCATTAGGGAGAACCTCTCTGAAGAGTTGAACCCACCAAGCTTCCAGTTTCGGCTTCCATCCGAAAACCTACACCGTGACTGGTAGCAGCGAAGCACTATCCAATCTCTACTGGCTCTGCATGGCCAGTACTCGAGTTGTTTGGGACGCAACTCAGACGCCGAAGGGGCTTCTTATCCACCCACACGAACGCAGTCCCATGAACCAAGATATTCTCAATTGATCCTAGTACGAGTACCGTCAATCCGGCCTGTACCTCAAGACCCACGAACCCTTGTGAATTCTTTCAGTTGATTCTGGCTTCAAGTACCAACGGTGTAAGCCGTATCGTCGAGATCCACACACCCCAGAAACGTCTCGCAATCGATCCTGCTTCAGGACGAGGCTGGTCGAACCGTCAAGTCCCGCTAAACCCTGAAGCATTTCTCAAGATATCTTGAACATGAGTTTCTGCGAACAGATAGATGGAATACCCTTCTAGTCCAGCATGCGGACTTTCAACCACTGTCCCCTCGAGTCCAACACAAATTGGGTGGCCAGGTCGTACGAATACTTCCCGAGGGCCTCCATCCTCCCGAGGTAACGCAGTATGCTACATAACGCACTCGGCCATTGGACAGAAAAATCCAGATATGTACTGCAATAGAGTAGAGTACGTTAGTTTTAAGGGTGAAGCCCTGTGCTGTACAAACACCCTTGTCACTGAGTTAGACAACGTGGCTCAGCCCTCCGTTTCACCTTTACGGTAAAATTAGGGCCCTATTCGGTTGAAATTCCTCCACACGGGTCTAGCGACTGACGCGAGTGACATTGCTTTAAGTATCAAGACTTAATCCTCCATTTCACCGGGTTGAAACTAAGATCTTAATCATGACAAGCGCCCCCAGCGCTTCAAAATGCAATGTTATGGGGGGTGGTTTCAAGGCATCAATTGTTTCTGAATGGTTAGAGTAACAATTATCCTTAACGGATGCCCACAAAAAAGGTCCTCCGAGGTGAAAATGAGTTTCATCGCCAAATATGATTTTTCTGGGAAAATACTCCTTTTCGACCAGGCGATCATTAGCTTACTGAGCTAGGTGGAAACGCATCGAACGGTCACGAGGCTTCACTTCTTGCTCTAGTTGTACTTTGTTAGCCTTCAAACGAGCTCTTCATCCAATCCATCTCCTCTCAGCGAAGAACGAAAAATGTTCAGTTCTTGAGCACGATGCCGAGTTACAGCAGCAATATTCTCAAGTGCCACTCAATATACGAGAACGTGAATGGGTTATTTCATCAAATAACAATCCAGTTTCCTAAACTTGCTTTACAAATTGATCCATAAACTGCCCCCCGAATTATCCACGTAAATTTGTAACAGTTTGGAAATGAATTCTTAACATTTCCCAGTTATGTTCACGCGTAAATAGACCCATTTCGTAAATTTTAAATATTAAACTAACTTTATGTCAAAACACAAATGACAAAAGTGTTGCCAGACCCGAAAAAACCATATTTCAAAATGCAAACTCTAGATGGCCCACACTTTATCTTATTAAAACCCTTTTATTTTAAATAAAATCACACAGTTTTATGTTTCACAATTTATTCAGAATCCCGACACGTGATTCGGTCTTTCGACCAACTTCAAAGGAGTACAAAAAAAAAACTAAACATACAATTGAAAAGGTTCTTTCACTACACTTAGGACATCTGTATTTTTATGGCGCATGGAAAAACAGCATTCAATATAGGGGAGTTGCCAAAGAGTATTCGGGAATTTGTTCAATTCTCTTTTTTCTCAATGGCTTTTTTGATTGAAAGAATCTCCAAATAGTCCATGAATTTACCCTTATTAACATAATATAGTAAATTGGCATCTTTCTCATAAAAAAATATTATTTTGTATACAATTCTCCACAACCGGTTGATTATTAGAAATCCTATTACTGAAACCTTTTATACAAGCCATATTTTCGATTCTTCATAAGATTCATTTATATTGATATAAAATTTTTTTGTAAATATTGTGGAATGTATAATAAGTTTTCTTTTTAATCATTTTGTGAATGATTTCAGTTCCATATCCATTGTTCACCGCTATAGTTTTAATTATATTGATTATATAATATATAAGTGATAAAGATGTCACTTTACTATATAATGTTAATAAGAGTAAATCGATGGATTTTGAGATTCTTTCAATCAAAAAAGCCATTGAGAAAAAGGAGAATCTAACAAATTCCCAAATACTCTTTGGCAACACCTCTATATTGGATGCTGTTATTTCCATGCGTTATAAAAATTCACAGATGTCCTAAGTGTAACAAAAGAACCTTTTGTCAATTTTAAATTTAGTTACTTTTTGTACTGCTTTGAAGATGGTTGAAAGACCGAAACACGGATTCTGAATAAATTGTGAAACATAAAAACTGTGTGAATTTTTTAAAAACAAAATGTTATAATGTTTCACCTAGAGCCAACCGCATACTTCATTAATTTAATTATTATATTAAAACTCAGTGGAAACGGGAGACAAAAAACACTTGTAGTACTACACTGTATACTTACATACTTTGTGGTTCAAGTAATACTGCAAAGAGAAAGATTACAGCTCACTTCTTGTCTCATTTCTTTATACTCATCATAAGACATTTATGCTACACTGCCGAGCATTGAGTTAGTATTCAACCAGCAATTTGCATGTTTCTTGAAGTATTTTTTCTTTCGGTTGTAATATAGTTTACTGGATTGTAGATTTTAGTATTAATTGGGGTTAGTTCACACCGTGACCTTTAGGTCTACTGTGTCCTCCAACCAAAGCTGTACTACAGCTCGTCTTCCAGTTTCAGATTTCAGATGACTCTAGTATCTGAGATGGCTTCAGATCTAGAGTTTGCATTCTGAAGTATTTATTTTGACTTTTTTTTGTCATCGTGTTTTGACAGAAAGTTAGTTTAATATTTGACATTAACAAAATGGGTCGATTTACGCTTTTGAAAAACTGGCAAGTAGAGTCTTTCATCAACAGCGCCCGATTTTGTTTTGTAAATAAAACACTTTATTTATTTGAAAATTATTAAAATTTTTATTTCATTATAATGTACAATGGATGCCATTAGTTCATTAGTTATGAAACAAAAGATCATTTAAATGTCCACCACCGAACCGCTGGTAGGAATGAAATCGATGAACCCAATTTTCCATGACTCTCTCACACAAATCAGGGGTCGTATGTTAGCAATTCTCGTTCAATATTGATCTGTAAATCGTCTAAATTTGCTGAATAATTGCTGTAAACCAATGATTTAATGTAACCCCAAAGAAAGAAGTTCAATTGAGTTAAATCGCTGAGAATGATTGATACGCTTTAAATGATCTGTTGGTTTGAGTTGTTGTGTTAAACCAATTCTGTATGGATGTAAACCAAGGTATTTTCGTAATAATTTGCCACAAAGACGTCTGGGAGATGCCTAGTTCTTGTGAACGTCGAGAAATCGATAAATTTTGGTCTTCACGTACAATTTCACGTACGGCAGCAATGTTCTCTTCACTTCTTGCATTTCTTTGTCTCACTGCCACTGTAACATCATAAAGTGTAAAATTTTTTTTCAAACTCCTTCACTATAGGTTCAACTGTTCTTTTATCCGGATGATTATAACGACCAAAAATTGGATTTAAAGCACGTAAAGTTGAATTAATCATAATGAATTTGGATTATTTGTAAACGTTGTTGGAGTGTGTACCTTTCCATGATTAAATATGAGACATTGAAAAATACAACTGTCTATCTAGCTTCATGTTGCATACTCGTATACGAATATCATAATTCTGAATGGACATGCTTAATACAAAGGAAGTCATACATAACACAGCCCAGATAGGACTCAGCGGAACTTTCTATCGGTACTTCTGTTGTATTTAAATGTAAGCTTAATACTACCTTGATAGAAACTTCAAGTAACGGACAGGTAAGAGCGTGACCCTTGACCTGCACCGGTACTTTGCACTCTAAGCATTCGCTTCCTTCAACTTGAGTGGATGCCTTGACAAGGAACAGAAGAAAATAATTATGAGGCATTGCCTGCCAACTTCATATATAGCGTGAAAATATTCTACATAATAATAATAATCTAGATCAGCGAAGTCCACAGGAAAAAAACATGAAAATATTTTTCGTTTCTGGATATTTCACACCAAAAGAACCATAACTGTTACTAAAAAGAGAAGAATTTTCAAATTTCTGAAAATATTTGTTTCACGAATGATACAAATGATAAATTCCTATTACTGTTTTTGTACCTAATTAATTCAGTGCGCATAGAGTTTTTCCAGATAACTCACAGTTAATGGAAATTTGGTAATTCAGATTCGCTTTTGGTGAAATTTAATCCATTTATCTATATATAAGAGAGTTCGATTAATCACCTTGATAGTCTACATAATTATGAAGAAATCACGTTAATATTAGTCTTCCTGTTATTATTTATAAAGTTCTATCTGAAGAAATATGAAAGGTATTTTTGTATATTTTGAAATTATTATTTAGATTCAAAAGGTATTCATACTTTGTTTTGTTTCCAATTATTGTTATAAATGAGCAATGTGTTTTTATCATTTTAGTTAATCTACTCCTACACATCCAATTATAAGTATACAGGCTAAAAAATTATAGCAAGAGAAATCTCAAAACAAAAAATTTCAAAAATTCAATTGAATCGATCCTTGATGAAAAATCATTTTAATTGAATAAAATAAAATTGATTATTTAATTGAAAATTTCAAAATGATTTTTCATTTATTTTTAAATTTATTTAAATAAATTTTTCTGAAGGAAATAGAGTTCTCAAAAAAATTGCCAGTGGATCGAATTTGAAGTATTATATTAATATACTCCATATTATTTGCTATTTTATTTTTCCTTCATCGGTAATATTGTTACTCCTTATAACTTCAATTATTTCTGAAGTATTTACATTTGATTTATCTATTGCAAACACTAATAGCATAAAAAAATATAATCTAAATAATATTCTTTATATTTTTAATAACTGTTATAATGTCATTAAATAATATGATCGACAGATATGAATCCCATTCAGTGAGAATAATTTCCAAAATTAATTATAAATAATTTTTTTCACAAGTTCGAATATTTCTCTCTGAAATGGACATGTGATGATATATTACGAATTTATCTATCTTCACATAAATAGATCCAAGTACTTGAAAGCTGTCTACTTATCCCTTAAAATCACAGGAGGTATAATCGTATACTGAGAGAAACCAGACAAGGGTAGAAGTTAAAATGCCACGATGTATCATGTATCAAACTGGTTCATTTCAACTCAACTTGACATTTTTCGAAGTATAGTTTTACCGAGCATTTGATGGCCTTGTTACATGACAAGGAATGGTTTAAATCAGATACTTCGTTTATTGAATTAAAGAATATTCAGTGATAAGAAAAAGTTCTGAGTTGAGAATCACTTTCACAAGCCAATACGATATTCACAATCGATCCGAAATAATTTTATAGAAGGTGGTTTTCAAGTATGGCTTTTTGAGTGGATTTAAAACTCTTCAAAATAAAACATTTTATATCTATTATAATAATAATTTATTTAATCCCTCAAGACCCCACAGTGTATAGAACAAGTCAAGTGAACAAAAGCATATCAACCATCATCAACAATTACAGGGGAGTCCATATAAAATTGTATTGTAGAATAATAATATTTAGTTAACAATAGATATTTAACTTTCTTAACCGCTTATTCGTTTTTAAAATGCTATGAATTTGAGAGATTTTAAAGATTTAGGGAGGCAATTATACATTTTTACTGTTTGGTATATTGACGAATTTTCCAACTTATGATTTTTATTTTTAGGTACAAGTGGAATATCTTGATTTCTAGTACTACTATTGATGGTCGTTACTTAACCTGATTCATTTATTTTCATTTTCTTTAGCATATAGCAAACATTTATGCATGTAAATACAAGACAATGATAACAAATTATTTTCATTGAAAGTTTGTCTATCGGGTGCTTTTTTTAGAGTGATAGAACTTTAGATAGGAATAACTGTGATTTGACAGAAAAAAGAAGCCATGTTGTTTTGACATTTCTGTTCAGTAAGCATTGACAAATTATCATGGAGAGACTCACGCTGCAACAATGTTTACAAATTGTTGAAATTTATTTTCTAAATCAGTGTTCTATTCGCCAAACTTATAGAGCACTTCGTGAAATTTATGGTTTATATAATCGTCCATCAGAGCAGACTATTCGTCGAACTATCGATAGATTTCGGACAATATTTTCTCTACTCGATGCAACAACAAAAACAAGACAAAGAACTGTACGTACTGAAGAAAACATCGCTTCTGTAAGTCATAGTGTTAATGATGATCCATATTTGTCAATTGATCCACGTTCACAACAAGTTGGACTCTATTCATCCACCACATGGAAAATACAAAATCCAACTGGTTCAAGAACTAAAGCCACTGGACCATAATAATCGTCTTTTGTTAGCTGATTGGGCCCTAAAACAGCTTGAAGTTGATCCACTTTTTTATCGTAAAATTGTGTATAGTGATGAAGCTCATTTCTAGTTGAACGGCTATGTAAACAAGCAAAATTGCCGTATATGGAGTGAAAACAATCCTCAAGAAGTTCTGCAGGTTCCATTACATCCCGAAAAATGCACTGTATGGTGTGCTTTACATGCTGGAGGTATCATCGGTACATATTTCTTTAAAAACGATGCTGGAGCTAATGTTACAGTAAATGGTGATCGTTACAGATGGATGATAAATGATTATTTATTTCAAAATTTGAATGGTATCGACCCAGAAGTGTTTTCGTTCCAACAAGATGGTGCTACACCTCATGCTGTTACCGTAACAATTGATTTATAGAAAGAAAGATTTGGCGATAACATTGTTTTGTCCAATTAAAACATAAATGTCATAAAATTTCCTTTCAATTAAAAACAAAATTGGCCTCAATCTTAATTTAAATGTGTTTTATTTCAATTTAAATTTCTATCACTCTAAAAAAAACACCCGATACAAACTTAAATAATTTTTCATCCTATTTTTTAATAATGAAGATGAAAACGACAGGCTTTATAGTTCAGGAGTTTACATATCAAGTTGCATTTAGTGCGAATGCATATATATATATATAGGACCAACTTGAACAAATTTCAAGAAAAGGTGCAAAGAACATCATTTAAGTAGCGAAAAAATAACTCTAATTTTGCGAAACGCTTCTTCAAAACAAATTGTGTTTTCTCAGAATTCAATAATCCTAAAATACGTCTGAAAGTGGAAGGTAAGGAACTAGACATCCTGCAATCAGAATAATCACAATAAAACTAAGCGAGCAGACACAATCGTTTTTTGAAGTTCTACACAAACTGAAGCATTTCTAAAATACTTAAAAATCTTTGAAATACAACTTGTTTTACACAGTTTTAAAATGTAGTAATAGTACGAAACTCGGGTTCTTATGTCTTCAATAATAAAAATAAAATAGAAAAGAAAATAATTTCTCATTAAAATAGAAAGGCCTTTTACTTGATAGAAGAAATATAACAAAATTTGAATATTAAAACAAATTGAAATATGTTTATCTTCTACAATTTTAATTTAAAAAAATTTTTTTTATTCAAAAAACTTTTAGAATTAAATTAATGTCTAAAACAAGCACCGCTTACATTTGATATATAATGTCAAATGGAATAAATAAACCAACAGATATACGAAAGTCCTTAAAATTAATAAATAAATATTTGAAGGAGACAAAATTTTGTTTCTGGTCTTACCTTTAAGAACACCAATTGCCTCTTAAAAACATGAACACACTTAAAGGACTTCTCAAAGAATATAATTTATTTGAAATATTTAATATATTTAAATATTCGAATAAGTTAATTCAGAAATCTCTCAAAAAATACACTATATCTTCAAAAAACAAATATAATTCTAAGCAATCCCTTCTTCGGTCCTGAATAATATTCCAAATATCAAAATCAAAAAACTAACCTATATCAACAACGCACCACGTGTAAAGGAATAATGTTTCGAAACACAGATCAACTTTATAATTCAAGATTGATCTATGTTCTAACAAAATCAAAGAACAGTGTGAGTTATTTTTAAGGCTTATTTAAATTCATTGATATTTCATAATAAGATTCATTGAAGCCAAAATATAATTATATATTATATATAAAATAAAATAGAAAGGCCTTTTACTTGATAGAAGAAATATAACAAAATTTGAATATCAAAACAAATTAAAATATGTTTATCTTCTACAATTTTAATTTCAAAAAAATTTTTTATTTAAAAAACTTTTAGAATTAAATTAATGTCTAAAACAAGCACCGCTTACATTTAATAGACGTATATAATACTTTAAATATTTATTTATTAATTTCAAGGACTTTCGTATATCTGTTGGTTTATTTATTCCATTTGACATTATATATTGAGTTTTGATTATATACGTCTATTAAATGTGAGCGGTACTTATTTTAGACATTAATTTAATTCTAAAAGTTTTTTGAATAAAAATTTTTTTGAAAATTAAAATTGTAAAAGACAAACATATTTTAATTTGTTTTGATATTCAAATTTTAATTTCTCATTTCTTCCATTTTAGGAATTTACCATTAAAATAAAGGGACTTCTTCAACCATGATTTGAACTTCCGCTTTAATTCGAACTGATGTGTGCATCGTGTACCTTAGATTTTTTCAGAAAACTTCCTTCGCTCTATTTTGCATTACTCTTCCAATTACTTTGCTGATGATTGATAACAAATCCATTATTCTGTAGCTGTTATGGAGTTTCTGGTATTCAGTATATTTAAAACTAGAGCTTCTTTCCCTTTTGTTTAGTACCTTAAAACGCTCTGATAATAGATCTCATTAACAAGCGAAGCCAAATGAAATTCGCTTAGCCTAGAGGGTTATAAATACCGTTCAAATGTAGACCTATTAAGGTGAACTTGGCCGTGAAGGATGTAAATATTGTGAAAAAATTCGAGATTCTACCTAATTACCATATTGGATCACTGTTATCAAAGTACAGATTACTGGTTTAAGAGACCAACATCTTGAACTTGCCATAAGAGATACACTTATCTACGTGAAATATTCTTGGCAGTTTGACTCTCACATGTGGAAGTACTTGACTTGGTATCTGAAGGGGATATCAAGTTATTTCCCATAATTTAGAAACGCATATTACAGGGAGAATGATGTCATTTTTAAACATCTCACTCACGAACGGTTCAGTTAATGTACTACCCATTTGAAGAAATATTAGTATTAATTTTTCAGAGACAGCCGGATTTGATTGAAAAAAAAAGTTTTTTCAGATAGTTTCTGATAATTGTAGAAAATTCTATACAAGCACTATTGCATAAGAAAAGAAAACATCTTGTTCAAAAGACATAGATAAAAAAAAGAATCCAAAGAAAACTTACAATTAGGTAAGCAAACTTCATTAAGCGATTCCTATTTGTTCCGAAATTTTTCAGATTAAATCTGTATAGGTTTCGGAGAATGAATCCAGCTATTATTTGTAATATTTCAAAAAAAACCCTTTAAAGTAAATTTTTAATCTATACTTGTCGAATTTGCACGTTCGAAAATATTTGAAAATTAAAATTTCAAATATGAAATAACTCATGAACTATTGAGCCGACTCTTCATTTTTACACATAAGTGATATAATTAGACTGCAAAACTACTTCGAAAATTTCAACTCGCCATGTCTTTTCATTTGGAAATTAGCATTTTCCTACAGTCGTCCGCCCTAACAAAATTTAGTACAAATTTTAGTGTCGTTATTATATATCCAAATATGACATTTGAGTGATTTATAGATAGACCGGACGGTGAAAATTTCATTGCTAATTATTACAATTTAAAGTGGAAAATTATTTGGAAAAGATGGTGGTGTTTTGCTTTAATTGCGTCAAGTTCGTCGTATTATTCTCATAGACCTTACTTTTAAGGTATCCCCATGCAAAATAGTCAATTGGACTAAGGTCGGGGCTTTTGGGAGGCCAGTTGATGTCACCCCTACCTTATTAGGGAATAATTCGTTAACAGCTTCCATTGCTTGATTGATAAATGGCAAGTGGCCTCCATCTTGTAGAAACCACGTTCTTAGGTTGAAACCTGGAAATTCCTCTAACTCTGGACCCAAATAGTTTCGCAGCATATCGCAATAACGGTCACTATTCATATTGAATGGTCGACCTCGTCGATCTTCATGAAAATAAAAGCGCCATGCGTTCCCGGGTACTGTTCCATCGTGACTAAAATTCCACAAAATGGTGGACACCACGATCCCCTCCCCACTCCTCTTCGTCGCTCAGTTTCAAATGCGGTGCCAAAACAAATACCCGATACTCTTTTTGGACACGATGTAATAGAAATTATAATAAATCGCCATTTTCAATTGATAAAATTGATACCTAAATATGTAAAATTCGATAATTTTCCGGTAGCGCAGATAAAAATTATAATTGAATAATTTGCTCTCTACAGTTTCCAACAGAATCCAATGGGGTCGCTATAAAATATTAGTTTTTCAGACAGTATTAGAATTCCATATTGGTCCAGGTAGCTCTTGTTGATCCGGCAGGTAGATAACTGAATGGAATTCTTCACATAATAGATCAGCCTAAACTTTTTCCCACATGTGTGTTTGAAGAGATATAAAAAAGACATTCAATGTTGGCTGTGTATATAAAAGCATTCGAATCCTTCATGTCTTAAGGAAAAACTATCATTCAATATTGGATTAAGAAGTGTTGTCTCGAGTTTCATCTAAAATAATTAAAGCCATTACCCTGAGGCATTACCTTAGAATTGAGAAAACAAAAACACTTTTTCCAGTATTGTTAATAATCATTGGAGAACATATGCTTATTTCTTTGTATTAACCTACCGATTTGTGAATTCATTCTTGTTCAAAGTAATGAATCAATTCAGTTATATTAATATTGGTATTTTAATATTCGAATCGAATAACACCTGAAAATTTTACTAACGTACGTTTCACCCATTTGAACTAATTTCATCCAAATACTTGTTTGTTTCGGCCTCTGCTTCACGAAAATTCATAGTATATAATTAATTTGAAAACAGAAAATTTTCCTCTTTTATATTGAAATAATTTTGTATTTGTTTTATATTGATTTTAATCACGTTTTATCTAGACGACGAAAGTCTAACAATGGGTAACCCATTAAGCCCCTTGTTATCAGAAATATTCATGGATCACGTAGAAACCAATATCAAAAAACTCCCATATTTTAAAGATATATTTTAAAGATATTTTAAAGATTTTAAAGATTTCGTTTATTGGTACCGCTATGTAGATGACATAATTTGTTTATTTAATGGCACAAATAGACAACTTTGTTCATTTTTGGAATGTATCAATAAATTATATCCAACGATTGAAATCACACATGAAGAAGTAAATAATAGCATCAATTTCTTAGATTTAAAAATCACTAAAATTAATAATAGACACGACTTTTCCATATACTGAAACCTACACATACAGATGGTACGTTTCATTATACTTCAAACCATCCATTTTCACAAAAATTATCAGCTTATAATAGTATGCTTTATAGATTGGTTAACATATCCATGACGAAAGAAAATTTTGACAAAGAATATAAAACCATCAAACAAATAGCTTTCAATAATGATTTTAATCCATTAATTATAAATAATTTACTAGATAAAATAAATTACAAGAAAGCAATATCACTTGTATATCCAAAATTTCAAAATTCAAACGAAACAAAATTTATTTCATTCACTTATATAGGCCAAAAATCTGAAAAGATTGCTAGATATTTAAAGAAAAAAGAAAATTACAATCTCTCTTTTGAAACCATTAATTCTTCAGGCAGCTTAATAAAAAATAATAAAGACGTCATTCCTAAAAACAAAAAATCAGGAGTTTACAAGTTGACATGTAGTGATTGCCCATGTGTTTATGTGGGACAGACAGGCCGTTCATTACAAACAAAGATACGAGAACATGAAAAATGTCATATTAATAACAAACTATATTCAACTTATGCCAACCATTTGTTAGACTGATCATAATTTTAATATGAACTATGAAATATTGCACATCAAAAACAAAAGTCAGAAACTAAATCTGTTAGAAACTTTAGAGATCAATAGATATAATAAAAAACAAATTTTATTGAATGATCAAATATATTTAAACAGATACCCCCCACTTAATATTTTTTCATTAAGTAATTGTACCATCTCTTTCCACCCCTCTATTTTTTATACCAGAGCTGTTATTTAAGGTCATGTTTTGCATTGTATACCTCAGTTTTAATATTCACCTGATGAAGTCATGGTATGACGAAACAATTATCGTGTAAATCAATAAAATAGCGGAAGTTAACATTTGTTTTTCTTATACACATCTTTATGTTATCACGTTTCTTTTTGCTCAGACTTGTGTTTAAGGAGACCAATTTTGTAAGAGTAGTTATTTACCATACTCACCTGATGAAGTCAAAATACAATTGACGAAATAATTGTTGTGTAAACAATTAATTTTAGCGGAAATAGAGTGTTTTAATTTAAACATATTCGTCCGAATACATTCAAGTGTGAACGAAACGTACATTAGCGTTTCGAATGAAATTGGATTGATTTGGCTGAGGCTTGGTAGAAATTATTGCTTTATCAAGGACATACATGTTTCTTTTTTACTTTACAGGGGACCATTTCAATCCTAAAATAATAAAAGACAGTTTTGTCTGTTTTTTTCATAATATTCATGATTGAGAAGGTAACTGCTGAAAAGTTGTTGTTCATAAAGGTTTTCTAGCATTATTACGGATTAAATGAGAAGAATTATATTTAACCACATAAAGTACAAAAATGAAAAATAAAATGTAAATTTACTTGCTCCGAATTCAAACTTTTTTGAAAAGTAGGAATATTTTGTTTTATACCAAATGTCTCCACTGGAACTTGAACAATTGTTGTTAATTAATAAATTGTGGAAATAATTTTCAATATTTTATTTAATTAAAATGAATTTTCATCAAGTAACGATCGATTAAATTAAACCCTTTAAACGACGAGGTCCTCTTTTCAATATTTTCAAGGAATTAGTGTGAAACATGATTCTGAGTGGAATACCGTTCTGTTATGAACCACTAAAAATAGCATCTATACACTTTTTCAAAAACTATAAATTCAAAACAGAAACTGTAACCTAGTTCTCTGATAAAATCCATCAAGACGATGAAACGTACGTTAGTAGCATTCAAGTAAAGTAGAAATAGAAACATTCGTTCCATTAATAGTTCAATCATGAATAATTTCTGGATTGATCCAGTTTTTGAAACTTATTTTCAATTTGTACATGAGCGATTTTTTCTGAAACTTTTGAAACATGTCTTGTACAAATTTTATTTCAAAAGCAAGTATACCTTTAGCGTATGTTTCTAACAAGCAATAAGAGTACGTATACGTATACACGTACACTTTATAGGGGATAAAGAAAGACATTAGTTATCCCACCGAAATATTTTCTAATATGATAAAATGTTTCCTAAACAAAGGCAATCTACTATGAGCCAGTTCAGTAGCTACGTTATGATGTCATTAATTACAGGTTCTCTTGGTTTATTTTTTAGACACCGAAAATTATAAGCAACTGTTATTGTACTCTGGTACTGTGGAACTATTTTTTATTTGAGAATAAAACTCTACATTTTATAACATTTTTGCAGCTCATCCACTAAGAATCGGATAGACGACGCGTTTCGATCATAATATCATCGTCAACATTATATTTTAAATCTATTTGTTTATCCAAATTCCTGTATTCTTTTGATTATAAGCCGGAAATGGTCTTAAACGAATATATTTTCTCTAACTTATTGGCGAAAAATGTGTGATCAAAAACAATCCCGTCCAGTTATTAGCAATTACAACAGCTATCTGAATAAATGACTTATACATTCTGTATATAAAACTAATGGTTTTATCGGGTATTCTATTTAACGTACTTCTAAGTTTTATTAAAGAATATAATTCTAGAATTTGGGGGTTAATACTGGTTTTTGTATATATTTCTGTGTAATTAAACTATAATACATTCTCGTTTCAATATTGATTTTATTCCTTTATTGAATGCTTGGATTAGATCTTCTCTCATTGATTTAAAATATCTTTTTTTGATGAATACTATTGTTTATCGGCATATTTGTATCTCCTCCATCTGATTTTGTTAATATTATATTATTTTGATTTGTTCAATATTATCTACATGTTTGGTTACATAAAATTCCTCTTTAATAATTTCTGAACATAGAAATTTAGTGTATGAGTTATTAGGGAAGTTTTTCAATGCTAATTCTGATTATATACCTAAAATTTCCTGCTTATAAAACTTGAAAATATTTTTTATGTAATATTTACACGCTTTTCTTTAAATTTATTGTGTTAAAGCCATGCTGGAGAGATTTATGTATATGTCAAACTATAATATTAGTGTTCAAAAAATATTTCAGTTTATTCTCTATTATTTTTGATTTTACTTTCTATTGGGAACTTATCCAAAATTAATATAATTCCATGTAGTAAATTAATTTCTTAACGAACCTGATGAAGCAATAGTCCTTATAGAGGAAATGCTATTCGAAAATAAAGTAACTGTAATATAATCATATATTATTCATTTGTTGAAAATTTGCTCAAGTCAAAATTATTTCAGTTGTCATACTGAATTCTACAGCAGTACAGATGGCTTAATTATGGGGAGTTCCTTGTGCTCACTTTTAGCTAACATATTCATGAATGGTTTGAAAAAAACCCTTCATGAAAATAAGAAAAGAATCACTAACAAGGTTGTTTAAAGGTACAAATATATGGATGAGATAAAATCGTCTGCTTTAAAGGTATCAGCTTGATAGTTTTCTACCTAAAGTCATCACAAAAAAGTATTGATCTCGTAACGGAAATAGAAACTGATGATTACTTAAATCATTTGGATTCAACAATAACTAGAGGCAATAACAAACATGATTCATCAATTTTTCATAAAACTTCTCATACACATATAACAATCCTCAAAAACATGTTTCATCAAATTCAACGTAAGCTATCAGCATATATGCTGACATATATGACACTAAGATTATTAACAATTCCTTAATCTTCGAAAAATTTTAATCATTAATTGAATTTAATCAAACAAAAAGCAACTATCAACGGCTAAACGTCCTCAATAACAGACAGTATGTTTGCCATAAAACATTATAAACATGCTATTTACGAAATATATTATAATTTAAAAACCGAAAAAACATTCAGTTCTCTCAGCTACTATAGCAAATCATCTCTACAAATGAAGAAATTCCTCAATAGCATAGACATTAACATATGCTTCAGAACCACTAATTCTTTGGGAATTTTTCTCAAAAACTTGAAACCTAAAATAAATAAATCAAAGTTATCTGTTGTTTACCAATTAACATGTGGTAACTTATATTGGACAAACCGGAATGTCCTTAAACACTAAAATGATGGTGCAAAAGCAACCTGTTCTCTATAATAAATTCGAATCTACATATGCAGAACATCTAAAAGAGAAAAATGATGTTGATGAGCTTTTTAATATTTTGCAAATGAAAATGAAGGTCTGAAGTTGAACTTGTTAGAAAGTAAGAAATAAATCGACTAAGAAATTCTGGAAATTTATTGAATTACCAAAAGTAATTAAAACTTTATTGTACCCACATTTCAAAACAGAAACTATTTTAATATTGTATGTAACCTAATTTTTGAATAGTTGTTTAAAATCAGTTAAAGAACTTATTATGTAACGAAACGAGTCATGTGTTTAGCTTTTAAAAATAAACAGAAATCATATATGTATATTATTCAATTAAATGTACTACCATGCCAGAAATACAAACGAAACAAATTTGGAACAGAATTAATGAATCACCATGCATATTGATTGGTAAGGAAGGGAAAGTATCAAGAAAATAGGTACTAGTATTTCATGACGATGGACACTATATATGAGTATGTAAAGTTCCTCATGGGACACCTTGTAGATATAAAAATCCAAAAATTCTCCATAAAAATAAATAAAGTAATTAGAATTAATCAGTGACTATTCAATATATAAAAGATTTCCTTTGTGTTTCTATAGAACTGAATAAGCCTAATTGAGTATTCCCATTTATAATCTATACATTTGGAAAAAATGAAGCTGTTGAAACCGAATTATAGTTTTTAATTAACCTGTAAATATCTTATATATTTTTGTTTCAACATTTAAAAGTGATTTTTACAAAATAAGGTGATCAGCATACTCACAATCTTAGTGTTACTTTCTCAAAAAAAGTATAGAAAATAATGAATTGGCGATAATGAAAACTGCCGATTGTAAATTACACAACGAATTATTTTATTATTACCAACGTTATAATGCACTTGCTTTATTTTCTATCCAATTCCTCATAAATGTTTTCTACCAATTAAATGAGATTCTCCCAGAGAAGTAATTGATTGTAAATAATTGGTGGAAAGTTTCGGAGAATGCAATATAATTTATAACTTCTTCGATTTCACTAGTGATATTATAGCAAAGAATTGTTGCGACTATATGAAATACACATTTCAACTTTAAAACCATATCAACAGAAAGGAAAAGATTGTTGTTACATGAAAATTCATTAAAAATTGCATTTGATCGCTGAAATTCGAGTATTGTAGATCTATATATACATTTATTATATAATTAAATTACGTCTGAGATTTTTCTGAATTTTTTTCCTTTTTAAATTGGTTAACTATAAAAAAATATTTCAACGGGACTGAAAAATTTTTCGGAAGTTTTATTTCAAAAGTTCAATATGATATCTGAGAAAATAAATAACATGATATTCGGCTCAAGTTTCACAATATATAATATTGTGTAATTTACTAAAGTACTTTTTGAATAGAATGTTTTATTTTGATAAATTCAGAAAAAAAAATTTTCAATAATATTAAATAAGGTTATTCTGATTTTCACAAACTTTTATTGTTATTTAATACAATTGTCTCGCTATCACAGTAGCATGATCTGGTACCTGATGATGCTATTGTGATACCGAAACAATTGTTTTATTAAATAACAATAAAAATTTGTGAAAATCAGAATAACATTATTTAATATTATTTAAATGAAAAAAATCGGTTTAATATTTTCCCAGTTATTCTCCCTTCAATTTTCATATTTTTCCCAATATTATAGATAGATGTGGAATCTAAAGTTTGTCTAAAATTGTGAATCAGTTAAATTGAATATGGAATAATGAACTCGGAATGAAGACAACGTATGGAATTATTTACAATACGAAATATAATATTAGAAAATTAGACATTATGGAATCACAGGAAAAATTAAGGAATTGAGGGAGAAAAATTTTAAGTTATTAAGAGCAAAGACGGGGAGTTATACAAAAAGAAAACATGAAACGTGAAACAAGTAATTCAAATATTTAGGTATATGGTTAATGAAACGTTTTGGTCCGATTAAAAAAATTCTTAGTTCAAAATTTGCTTTTATTCAAATTAACATAACCGTTAATTTTATAAACTATTACCTTCTTATTGTTGATGACTAGACTAATATTATTCATTAAATTCAAATAAACGCTTTCTGACATTAAACTGAAATTTTAAAATAAATACTGATAGTACTTATAGAAAATAATAATCCAACAATCCGATATAAAAATATGCTCTCTTTTATTACCTAACATGTTCACCTTCAACTCAGCTTCAAAACCATTATATTCACGTGAGAAACTGAAACAATAAAATTTTATGGGAAAACGAACATCCGTTGTTATATTTTTCACCTTCAGCTTATTCTTCATTATTTTCGACCCCTTTGAAGATCCTCATTTTTGGGAGTGTGATTCTATAATTTATTCATATTTTTCTTTATTTTATATGAATTATGTAATAAGACCAGAAGTGTTGATCTAAAAGTTTACTGCTCTTATATTAAAAATTGGGCTTCAAATTTTATATAAAATTTCATAATATTTTCGTCAAAATTAAACAATTTTCTTCGATAGATTGGATCCTTACTTTATAGATTTTATCTTCATTTGATATTTATTTCAGTTGAATAAAATGTATCTTGAAATTTCCATAAAGTTATCAATAAATAACAACAATTATTTTACCACAATTTTGCACGAAATTATAGATGCTTTGTGTCATTATTTCAGATCTAAATACTAAATTTGAACTCGATTGGAAGGGTACTTTGGAAAATAAAATTTCAAACAAGAATTATTCAGGAATCATCGAGTCGATTCTGTCCATTTTTGAACATAACTGATATGTAAAATTATACCTCTAACATAACCGATATATTTTGACTCCAAGCCTACCCTAAAAATTGTAAGTCTCAAGGTCTTTTCCATTTGAAAATGAGCATTTTACCTTCGGTCGTCCGCTCGAACAACTGATCTTAACGCATGTCTTCATACCAAATTTTGTTTGATCAGTAGTTTCCGTACTAATGGAAAAATAAGAAAAAGTTTCAAATGCGAATAGCTGCGGAACAATTGGACCGATTTAGCCTCTTCCGTTTGAAAAAATTCTTTAAATTTTCGAACATACACTAAAATTTTATATATGGTAGAAATGACAAAAAATGGTTTAAGCTTGAAAACTAGTCTTACTGACAAATCTTCACTCAAATGACAAGTGCATGGAATCTTAAAAAACGGGAACTTTTGCCTCGCTCTATTAATTTATTAAAATAGTACGTTGAAGTTTAAACACATTTTTATAATATCTAATTTGACGTCAGCAGGACCATTTTTCACAAAAATTGATGGCTTCAATTAATTGCTTGACAAAAATTCATATAAACGTCGATAAATATCAATAAAAAACATAATATTTCCATGTTACATGAACCCAATTCATACAGATATAAAAATTCCCAAAAACTCATTCCATCCGATTTAACACAAGTTTCAGCATATCAGCATGACATTACTATCAACAATTCCTTTATCTCCGAAACATAATTTTAACATTTGATTGGTTGATGGTTGTTCAGGTATGGGGTGTTTTTTTAGAGTGATAGAACTTTACATTGAAATAAAACACATTTAAATTAAGATTGAAGCCAATTTTTTTTATTTGAAAGATAATTGTATGACATTTATGTTTTAAAAATAATTTCCGGCATATGAATATTTCTGAGGAACCGCATTCGACCAGACCAATTTTGGACCACTTTTTCGAGTAATTCAGGCCTTATTTAATCAATAACACGAGTCATGTTGGTTTCAAAAGCGTCTATTGTTTCTGGTTTATCAGCATAAACCAATGACTTGACATAACCCCACAGAAAATGGGGTTATGGCGCATGATCTTGGAGGCCAATTAATTGGACCATTTCTCGAAATAATGTTATCGCCAAATCTTTCTTTCAGTGAATCATTTGTTACGGCAATTGTAGCAGCATGAGGTGTAGCACCATCTTGTTGGAACCAAAACACTTCTGGGTCGATACCATTCAAATTTTGAAACAAATAATCATTGATCATCGATCTGTAACGAGCACCATTCACTGTAACATTAGCACATTTCAGGATACAATGGAACCTGCAGAACTTCTTGAGGATTGTTTTCACTCCATATACTGCAATTTTGCTTGTTTACATAGCTGTTCAACCAGAAATGAACTTCATCACTAAACACAATTTTACGATAAAAAAGTGGATCAACTTCAAGCTGTTCTAGGGCCCGATCAGCAAACAAACGACGCTTATTATGGTCAAGTGGCTTTAATTCTTGAACCAATTGCATCTTGTACGGGTGTAGACCAAGATTTTTACGCAAAATTTTCCATGTGGTGGATGCACAGAGTCCAACTTGTTGTGAATGTCGACGAATAGACAAATCTGGATCATCATTAATACTACAGCAGCGATATTTTCTTCTGTACGTACAGTTCTTTGTCTTGTTGTTGTTATTGCATCGAGTAGAGAAAATGTTGTCCGAAATCTATCGATAGTTCGACGAATAAGCTGCTCTGATGGACGATTATGTAAACCATATATTTCACGAAGTGCTCTACAAGTTTGGCGAATAGAACACTGATTTTGAAAATAAATTTCAACGATTAGTAAACGTTGTTGCGGCGTGAGTGTTTCCATGATAATTTGTCAATGCTTACTGAACAGAAATGTCCAAACAACATGGATTTTACCTTCTGTAAAATCACAGTTATCCCTATCGAAAGTTCTATCACTCTAAAAAAAAAACACCCGATATATTTTGGGCTACAGCACCAATTTTTTCAGGTGCGCTTACTGGACAAAAACGTGAACAGATTGTTTCATCCAATAATTATCTAGTTTTGATGAAAAAATTGATCAGCAAATTGTCGTGAGGTCATTTCATTTCTATTAAATTTTCTACGTAAATTTCTAACAGATTGGATGGAAGATTTACCAGTTTGGAAATAAAATATTGCCCAGTTTCGTTCAAGCGTAAGTAGACCCATTTCGTTAATATCAAATATTAAACTAACTTTCTGTCAAAACAAGAATGACAGAAGTGGTGGCAAACTCGAAATAAACACTACTTTGAAATGCAAATTCTAGTTGGCTTACCTTTATATAAAGATTTTTCAGTTGAAGTGTACAAAGAATTTTTATCAAGTAAAGGCCAACACAATTAGAAGTAATGTCGAATACTCGATTACTTATTTCAACCAACAAAACTCACCAAAACAAATTCTGTCTTCCAGAGGGTTTGTTTGAGTCAAATCCGCCCTTTAATGATAATTAAATTTAAAATTTATTCAATTCAAATCAACGTGTATATAAGTTTCGTAAGTAAAACTCAATAATTGTGTGTTATTTACGAATAATATAGCTTTGAAGCGGAAATTCCAACCCCTTCCTGTCAAATTTTTGGAAAAATGCATTACATTTGACACGAAGTCAATTCTTTGTGATCCTCAATTCAAAGCTTTTTCAGTCTAAGCGTGAAATTGAAGGTTGAGCAAATCAGTCCATAAATGTCAGGTACGAAGAAAATAAATGCGTTATGAAGAAAAATTGAGAAAATGTATGAGGCATTGACAAAAAGGTTCAACAAAAATTTGTATAGCGGTTCGTTTTTCGCCCATACAATCTTCAATCGACTCAACACTTATCGGACACGTTTTCAATCCAAAACACGTATTGGCATTTTTTACATTCTTGTAGCCAAATCAAGAAACGACAATCTTCGTAAGAGGTTCTTCCTCTAGACATTATCGTCATGCTCGGACGAATAATTCTCATTGTACAAGGTAGACCTTCTCAGGTGTATATCACCTCTGGGGCCAGGAATGCCTCAACTATTTACCTGGCCAATCGGAAGTAAGTTTAGATACTTACAGCAAATTCAAAGAGGCAAGTCGCATGGGAATTAATCGAAACTCACTTCTTTTGTACCTGACTCCGTACACCCACTTGTTCTTGGCTCACGAGACCCCAAGAGCTGCTAGTCCGATCTGGAACTTCTTTGGTACGGTGGTAAACTAGTCCTCTAGTGTTGGTTTTCAGGTGGAAATAACATAAGGAAATTGTGCCAGTGATATAAATATGTGCGAATTTACGCTAATGTGATGCTTTGTCTGGGATTATTATCAGTTTCCCCCTATTAATTTGGATAAGTTTGTGGATTTATTTTTAATTCCGATGAGGATCAAAACGGATATGGGAATACTCAAATTTTATTGGTGAGAAATATTTTTAATTTCATCCAGTTTCCGGAATTTATTCATTTATGCTTTAATTCTTTCTGTATCTTCTCAATTTTCGAAACAAGAATACTTTATAACATAATGCTACTGATGTCCCACAAGGAATCTTGAACTTATATCATTTTTTAAACCTCTTAAATTTTCGTATATTTGACCGGTTTTGACAAAGATGAGTGAATAAAATCACTAGAATATATAGCAACTCATTAACATAAATAAGTTATAAAATTCTAACAAGATTCCTGAAAAATGAAATGAATAAACTTATCGATCTAGTCATGAAAATCTTGGAATTTTTTCGCCAAAGTTTATGGTTTGATTTCTTTTCAAAATGTGTGTGACAGAAATTTCACTAAATATTTTTTATGAAGTCGTCATTTAATAATATCAAAATATTAGGTCAGAAAAATTTAGTTTGATTACTTGCAATAATACCTATTTCGAAAACTGTTAATGGATTTTCGAAAAATATCTTTCAACAATTGACTAAATAATCCAGCAAAAAATCGTGAAGACAGTATTTTTTTGGTATTTTAAGCAATTTTCTCCTCGACGAAAATCCATAAAGGGCTAAGGAAAAGTTTTTATACAGCATTTGTATTTTATGTACTTCAATACGAAAGTTGCGAAAATTTCATCTACTAGATTATTTTCATAGATTAATACGTCAAAAAACACATTAATTGGAATCAACCATTCTTTTCGATGGGTTCTTAAGAAGTATTACGAATATATAAAATAATTATGGAATAACTTACTAAATAGTCAAATTAAATGTCATAGAATTAAAATCGAAGACATCCAGTTTGGCGGATTACAGTCTTCTGGTAACACAGTTTTGTACCTTTATATCATATGAATAGTTGCGAAAAAATTCAGGAGGCGATTCCTTATCAAAAAATAAGGTGGGTCCTTCATATAAACTTAATTTTTTTGAGCCTCCGCTGCTTAGTTACAGCCCCCTAAAGATGGCGCCCGAAAAACAGTTTTTAATTATTTTCTTAAAAACCAAAAAACTGACAATAATTGTAACTGAATCAGAGTTAATCGAAAGTAGTCATTTGTCATAACAAAATGACATCCGCGTACTAGATAAATTCTAGTTCGGAAATAATTCCAGCCTTTGCTACTCACGCTATCAATTTTTGATTGTTTCGGTCATTACTTGACGGAAATTCATCCTCAATATAAGAAAAACAAATGTTAATTTTCGCTATTTTATTAATTTACACGCCAATTGTTTCGTCATACCATGACTTCATCAGATGAGATATACAATGCAAAACATGATCTTAAAAACACAGCTCTGGTAGAAAAAATAGAGGGGTGGAAAGAGATGGTTTACAATCAATGAAATATATTAAGCAGGGGGGGGTCTGTTTAAATCTATTTTATCATTCATAAAATTTGTCTTTTATTATATCTATTGATCTCTAAAGTTTCTAACAGATTTAGTTTCTGACTTTTATTTTCGATATGTAATATTTTATAGTTCATATTAAAATTATGACCAGAGTCTAACAAATGGTGGGCATAAGTTGAATTTGGTTTATTATTAATACAACATTTTTCATGTTCTCGTATTCTCGTGGAAATGAACGGCCTGAATGTCTGTCCCACATACACACATGGGCAATCACTACATGTTAACTTGTAAATTCGTCACAGCCTCGTCATATAAACTTCCAAAAATATTAATCAAATTTATTCTAACAGAAACTTACTTTGAAGCCAAATTTACAATAAAAAACTCTTATCAACTAATGTTACATGTTAATATACACTTCCCAAACAATGCCACACTTGTTTCCTTTGATGTAAAAAACTTATTTCCTAGTATACCAGTCAGTGAAACCATAAAAAAAGCTAATGATTTATTACTCCAAAAACGAACCGATCCTGTTGTAAAAAAAGAAGTATTAGACGCCTTGAACGTTTGCCTAGATCAAAATTACTGTTCAACGGCACGTTTTATCTAGACGAAGAAAGTCTAACAATGTGTTAAGCCCCTTGTTATTAGAAATATTCATGGATCACGTAGAAACCAATATCCTTAAACTCCCATATTTTAAAGATTTCGTCTAATTTCTTAGATTTAAAAATCACTAAAATTAATAAAAGACAGGCCTTTTCCATATACAGGAAACCTACACATACAGTACGATTCATTCTACTTCAAACCATTCATTTTCACAAAAGTAATCAACTTATAATAGTATGCTTTATAGATTGGTTAACATATCCATGACGAAAGAAAATTTTGACAAAGAATATAAAACCATTAAACAAATAGCTTTCAATTATGATTTTAATCCGTTAATTATAGATAAATTACTTGATAAAATAACTTACAAGAAAGCAAAATCACTTGTATATCCAAAATTTCAAAATTCAAACGAAACAAAATTTATTTCATCAACTTACATAGGCCAAAAATCTGAAAAGATTGCTAGATATTTAAAGAAAAAAGAAAATTGCAACCTCTCTTTTGAAATCATTAATTCTTCAGGCAGCTTAATAAAAAATAATAAAGACGTCATTCCTAAAAACAAAAAATCAGGAGTTTACAAGTAACATGTAGTGATTGCCCATGTGTATATTTGGGACAGACAGGCCGTGTATTCCAAACAAGGATACGAGCACATGAAAAACTAAATCTGTTAGAAACTTTAGAGATCAATAGATATAATAAAAGACAAATTTTATGAATGATCAAATAGATTTAAACAGATCCCCCTACTTAATATTTTTCATTGATTGTAAACCATCTCTATTTTTTGTACCAGAGCTGTGTATTTAAGGTAATGTTTTGCATTGTATACCTCAGTTTCAATACTCACCTGATAAAGTTATGGTATGACGAAACAATTGTCGTGTAAATCAATAAAATAGCGGAAATTAACATTTGTTTTTCTTATATTGAGGATGAATTTCCGTCAAGTAAAGACCGAGACAATCAAAAATGTATTCATTTACACCCTGTTTTTTCAGATTGTAGATACCTCTTTTAATCTATCTTGTATACAGAAATTTCCAGGTTAATCTAATTGATTAACAATATGGATATTTCTTGATATATTCTAACCTATTCACTTGATTTTGATTTAAAAGACATCTATGCATAGGTCTGATTTAATTTTTTGAATCAATTTGTCAGATATTTGAAAAAAATAGAAAACAAAAATTTCAAAATATTAACCTAATTAGACTAATATAACGTACTGAAGTAACTTATAAGATAAGGAAGTTGCAGCTAACAGATATAGTTTATTAAAAATAATGAAATGCAGTAGCAATTAAATCGTGCAAGAATTAATTTTCATTGCACTTGAAATAAGTAGGATTTTAAGTAAATAACAAAATAACCCATAATTTATCTAATAACTTCCATGAATTTTTAATTACTTGTTTTGTAATACTGTGTTTACGAGATTCGAAGGCCTAATATCTACTATGTTCTCAAATGAAGCAGAATAAAAGTTTAACAAAACCTCAACGTCTAAAAATGAGAATTTTATAGCTTTTTGAGTGGATACAATCATTCATTGCCGAGAAAGCGGCAATCACTTTAAAACTTCATCACATGAGTTTCAAGAACATTCATTAGAGTTGTCGTTAACCAAATGAATATAATAATTCTTGTGTTGAGTGAGATGAATTGCAAAGTATCTATTCATTTGACAAATCCACACTCACTCATTTTTCTGACCGAGGAAAAAAGAAGCAACCTTTTGTAATATATCAATCACTTTTGGTGATAAAGAAAAAAATTTATTATATATGTAAAATTATTTTCTCTTCCAACTAATTTATTAACCTTAGACATTGCGTATTACTTGTATTAATATTTTGATTTTTATTTCCATTAATAAGCACGTTTTTCGGAGAAAATAGATTCCTTTCTCAGAATCAGTAGATACCATGTGAGATGATTCAACAATTTCCTTGATTCGATAATGACATTTAAATTTGTTTTTAGTGCACGTATGTTGTTATCTTTTTAGGCTACAGATACATCACTCAGTTCAGTTCAACGTTCTAAGGATCAATTATGATTAAGAAATACCTCAAAACTTATATTAGTAGAAAGGTCAGTTGTATACACATTCTACATTTGTTGTTATTTCATTGTAGTTGAAAAGCATATACATTATTCTTTTGTTGCTATTTATCAATTATTTTGAGAACTTATTGATCGAAATCGCGTAAACCGCCTTCATTTCGTTGCGTTCTCTTGTTGGTTCATTTTTTATATAATTTTAGATCAACAATGATCTGCAAAATCTAGTCGTAATACAACCGAATTAAATCTAAGCCCTATTTTATCGGAAACTTCCCAACGTCAAATAAAATATTCAGAGTGACTTAACAATTAATTGAATGTGAAATCGATTCGGAGATTAAAATAAATGTGATAATTACAGGCCTATTGTTGAAATGGATGAAAAAGAAAAAATATTTTACCAAAAACTAACATGGAAATAGGAAAAGCATCACTGCAATACTTATGGATGCTCTGAACAAAGTTATTGAGGCTTTGATTACTGGGTGAATTTGTGCAGATGCTTTATTCTTAAGCAAAGCATTCACTGCAGTTTCAGATGCAGTGTTACTGAATAAACTCAATGCCTATTATTTTAGAGGCAATGTACCCAAATTAATAAAATGTTACCTAAGCAAAAGAACTCAAAGAGCTTGCCCCAATGAAAGATACTAGCCATAGGGTACATCAGGGATCCATATCGGAGCCCATACTTTTTCTGTTTTACATTAACGATCTGAACATCTTAAACTGTTATTGCTGGTGTTTTAACTGTGATGACACGTTTCTTAATATATACTCGCTTTGGAAGAAGTGGAAATACGGTTCATCCTGTCAAGTTGACGTTTGGAAGCAGAGAGAATCAAGCGAATTCAATATTTCTGGAGTTATCTTGGAAAATGAATTGAATTTGGCGACGCATGTCGAAAATCTGGCAAATTATCCAAAATTCTCTAACCTTCGAAGAAACTAAAGAGATGTGACACTGCATATTTTGAAAATTCCCAGGATGTGCTTTTATATGGCATACTTCTGTAGAGAAATAGCTAAGACGCTACGAAAGTTTTCATCCTACAGAAGAAAGTAATGCGTATTATATATGAAGTACCAAGTAGATTCGTGTAGACTATTTTATGCAAAGCACGGTATAATCAGTTTTATATCCTTATTTATGAAAGGATGAGTTCTGAAATGAAAATAATTTGCCAAGAAATGAAACTTACCATTTACATCAAATACAAAAACGATCTCCTTACTATATTGCATAGAAATAAGAACCCGCAGAATATCTCGGACTACTGGGGCATTAAAATTATCAATAGGTTACCCGTTCATTTCTGGAACATACCAGAAAGGATCTTCAAAAATAAATTAAAAGAGATTTTAGAGATGCATTTTATTTTTAGAAGAATAAAAGTATATATAGATGATTGACAAACTATTAATATTGATGGTAAATATATTATTATAAATGAAGAAAAAGTGGGAACCAAAGAGTGAACCCTGTGGCACACCAATATATACAAGTAAAGAATCCAACAAAAACTTAACACTGACTTCTGCTCAATCAGAGGAAACCACCACGTCCAATATAGCTAACTATTCTTGCATTATATAAACCAATATATATTTTTTTGATCACTGTAAGCATTCAGGTATACTAGCTGTCAAAAGAATACTAAACTACATAGCGTTATAAGGTTTTTTGAAGTTTGTCTTCTTTCCCATCATCAAAACGTATACTCCTGGAACTACCTCCTATGATATTTCCTCTATTCGTCACTTTGAGAAAAAGTACCTATTCTTTAGAGCCGAAGGATGTTAACCTCCGACCACGCTAAAGAATACAAATGTGCCTACTTATAAAAAGCGACACAGCGGAAACAAAAAAAAACAAGTACCAGCCGCGCCTATATAATATGTGTGCTATACCTTACTCTGAGGCATTTGGAATTCCAAGGATCAACCTCTATATGCATGAAATGAGTCACGACCGGTGTGGGGCCCACACAGTGAAATCGAAAATCAGAATCGAACAAAGGTTTCGTATTATCTAAACGATAGGTGTGAAATGCATTGTTTCGATGAATATCGATTGCTGAAGATCGTACGCGAACGATTCATGTTCGATGCACACGAATACTAATTCTTTGGAACGAAATTTTAGAGCTATATGAATTTTAGACGGAGTTTTTTGAGAAATATTCATAAAAGACTTACTTGACGCAAGGAGTCTTGTAAGTTGATATCATACTGGTATTATTGGCTGCCGCTCAAAGTTTGACAGAAATATTCTTGTGAAAAAATTGAAAATTAAAAAACTGGATGCCACAAATCGATTGGGGCCTCTGAATTCTGAAGTGTAACCAGTGCAACCTAATAGTTATTTACGTCTTAAGATCTTCTACTGTTGCTATAAATTGGTTGGCATAACTGATTTGCATCGGGATTACAAATTGATTCGATTCGTTTTCAGAGGATGGCTCTAAAAACATTAAATTTTTAAATAGTAAGAGCTGATTGCCACGGTTTTAGGCAGATTGGAAATCTGTCGATAACATTTAATTTAAATTGTTTCATATAAAACGTTTTTTATTACGCTGTTTAAAATGTCAGATTTTTTGATAACTAAACAGCATTTCATGGAATATTTCTTGTTTTAATTGTATTAAAAGGATTTAGGCGTTTTTTGATCAAAATTCAAAAAATTTAGACATTTGAACGAAATAATAGGTCATCTGGTTCGAACGCTTATGTTTTATTTTTTGTTGAAACCCTATCAATCTATTGAAATCATCTTCATTCAATTATCATAATATTCATTTCATTCTCACCGATCTATTTGTATTTATGTAGTATATTATTGAAAAATTGAAGTTCTACAGACTATTAAGCATTCATCTTCATTATTAACTTACATTCCTGTATTATCAACCAAATATCACAATTCCGATTATAGAAACTCTTGCAGGATCTTTTCAAATGTATATTTCGAAGATCAGGAAACGTTACGTTGAAAATAACATAAGCCTCTTCTTATCTCTAAAACCAACTATCATTAAAAACGTAATTCCTCCACGGTCATTTAATCCAACTATAATTAAAAACATTAATAATATTTCCCAAGAAAAGTGGTAGTAATGGCTTCAACTAATCATCGTTATGTAAAAAAACATATTAAAGAATTTACTTTACGTCAGGAGCTTCACTACTGAAATGACTTATTTAAATGGTAAACATGTATATAGACTTCAGTCATTTGTAAGTTAATTCAAATATAAATGGCGCTATTTTTTGTCAAAACAGTAGGGTCGCTATTCAGGGCAGATATAGGTGCGTGGATGTGTAGCATTCGTTGGCATTAGAGCAATGCACTGAAAGTAGCCAAAAAGCTATGCGATGCCTGGCGATCAACAAAATCTATTCGGCTTTATTTAAGTTTCCAACTGTTATACAGATGTGAGTTCCATCGTCCCGATTCGAAAAATTTCCTATTTACCATTCTCAAATTCGTTAATAAATATCCGCCGATTCAAGCAATTCATTTGGAGAGAAATGCTAATATTGACATCGCGGCTTATTTGAATATTAGTTGAGTATGACGAAGATTTCTTCGTTCTGTGAGGCTAGATGTAATTGGGAACGCAGTTCGCTTCTTGATTTAGCGTTTAGTTTCTTCAATATTTTTATATACCAAATTTTCAGGCAATATAGAATCCTGAACAAGCGTTCAAATGCTTCTGACTTCGCGTCAATGCTTTTCACAATTTTTAGTTTTCCAATTCACACTTGATAATTCAAGGCTCGAACATAAATTCTACTATTTATATCAAACTTTTTGTAACTTTCCTTTATTATATTTTAATTACTTATGAGGAAACGAACATCCTATCGAATTTTCACACTGGAAAATGGTTTGAATCACCACAATTCTCAAGGTGAATTTAAACGTGATCTCGTGAAAATAAGCGATTCAAACTCGACCTAGAAGATCATTCCTTACATACACGCTTAATAATTAATAACGCGAAAAGAAATAACAGGATATGGAATACCACATAATGACATCTGTGAATGAATGTTATTTCTTTAATTTGTTGCGGAATACATACTTGAGACAGAATTCCACGCTTAATTCAGTTGGTATAATGAAGATTATCATTATGGTATTTAACAATGGTGTGTATTTTTCACCTGTGAAATATTCCATGAGAGTTTTTGACTTATGAAACGACAATAAAAAAAGAAATATCTACTATAACTACTGATATGTAACTGGAATTTGATAAAGTGAAAATGATTAATAATTTATATTGAATGATACTGATTCAGTTGTAACTGGTTTCTATCTATTAACATCTTCAGAAAATATTATTCTTAGGCAACATATTTCACTTTGAGATTTATTTGAATTTTTAAAAGGTATTCCTTTCTGAGTATACAGAACTGTTGTCATAGTACTTTCAACTTGTTCGATTTCCTCTTTCTTTGTTTCGGATCTGGAGATTTTTGGATTACACTCATTTCGAAATTATGTTTCGATATTCATAATAATATGGTTACTTGGATATTTAGAATACATTCATATTCTATATCACAAAACCATTCATACTTCTCCTATGCTCAAATCAAATGAAATTTATTTCCACATGTAGAGTACATTTCTTCTTGCAATTCCATTTAAGGGTAGGCCATCTAGCATTTGCATTTTGAAGTAAGGGTTATTTGAGTCTGGCAACTTTGAAAAATTATTCATTAGTTTTTTATTTATAGCCGATCAAAAATTTTGAATTTTAAATGTCCCAACCGCTATTTGAAACATCAAGAAATGAGCAATGTTCACCTAGAGAAATGTATGTTTGTTCCCTTGCTATCTCTTAAGTGTTATATGGAATGAACATAAACAATTTAAAAATTACATTGAATATGGCAGCAATTCAAAGATGGAAAGACGGAGATGCCAGTTAGAAAGCCCATTTTACTGAATACATACATAAATAATATTATATCCTATTATAGTATGGAAGTTAATCCTAAAAATTAAATTTCTTATTCTCCATCTTTTAACTTTGATGGCGTTCTGGGTTGTTCTTCGTCTTGCCACTTTAAAATCGGGCAAACCATTTCTGACACGTTCTTTCAGCTAGAGCATAGTCAACGTAAACATCCACTAAAATATGATGTCTTTCTGCAGCCTTTTTCTTCATATTGAAGTAAAACTCTGCGCTAAAAGACATTATCCGATACAAAAGTTAACATTCTCAGAGCATACTTCAGCGAAATGACAGATACTGAAAAGAAGCCTAATGATGACACTTCAAGATGAAGATGTTGCCAGATGAAACAATGGAATATTAAACTAGAAGCGACATCTGTTATGAAAATCCCCACAAATATAGTTCTACACATAATATAGAAAATTTCAAAGTTCATGGTAATAATTTTTGTTTTCTTTCAACCTTTATTGTTTTTTCGAAAAAGACTTTCTAAAATAAATAAAATCGATTAAACCATTTAATTTACAGATCAGGTTAAAGAAGTAGACATAAAATCTTCACCATGACTGAATTAATTCACAATATTTATACATACAATTTCTATTCTCATTCTGAACAAACTTTTTAACATAATGTTCCGTTCAAAATCTGTTAGAAAGGTTCAGTTCTGATCAACAGTAATAATTTAAGGAAAGACATTAACACCCTACCATATTTCTCGGACGTCAATACCTCCTCTTAGTTGTCAAAATGAGACGAACCATGTCATCTACGGATTGACGTGCGCCAAGAGTCATCTAATACCCTTCAATGGAGATATTCCGACTTTTCGGCGCCAATAAATGGTCAGTCTTTGAAGTTATGGGTCCTTTTGAAATATTGCATTTTAAACATGAAAGAAATCCGCTTGAGAATGTCGGAGTTTCCGGTTACCTCCGCAAAAAATATTGGTCTAAGTTTATTGCAGCTTCCTGCTTTAATGTACAGAAATTTATAAAGAAAACAGTTATCATCCTTCCGGCCGATTTACTCAAAAGAACAAAAGAGCCAAAACCTTCCATACATTTCTGCCACTTAAGTTTCTAGAGTTTCCTGAAGGATGACACTATTAATAATCATAATTGTTTGTTTAAAATAAATATAATAATTGTATTTACAAATAACAGAAATATTAAAAAAGTACTCCCCCTAAAATAATCAATTTGTGTTTTACAGAAAGTATATTTCACGAAACAATTATAAAAGCAGTAATATTAATCCCTTATTTTACCGTTTCGTAATACTTGCCATCAATTAAAATTCAATTAAATCACCACTAATACATTATTTAATTCTTTGCCTTTATATTTGGATCAATTTCCAAAAAAATCTCAATTTCTTCTGTAGAGAAATAGCTGTATAACTGATTTTCCAGATAATTCAGATGATCGACATCTTACACGTATCAATCAAATTTCAAACTAAATATGGTGAAGCGTTGCTGAGAGATCTGATTTTTGTTATGCTTCTAGGACTATTATTCCCACTAAGTTTTTCATAAATATTCGAATCACTACTCTACATATAGCCACTTAATTTCAACTTATTTGAATTTTAGAGATATTGAGAAAACAAAAAACATTCAATTAGTACCAAGAACCAGAGTGAAATCCAATGATTACATTGGATCTACAGACATTCAATCCTGTCTGTCCGTTAACAAACTTATATTATTTAAATATTTTAATATTAACCTTCTACATATTGAATTTCAAAAAATTATATTTGATAATTATAACTTCAGGAATTAAATTAAAATAATGTCATATAAGTACCACTTATATCAAACGACATATAAAATAAACATTCATTATAAGACATCCAAATGATATATAACAAAATCCAATAAATAAAAATTGTTAACCAAAATTCTATAAATTAAATATTTTCAATAGACAAAATTTTGTTTCTGCTGATCAATCTTATGAAAACAAATATCTTTCAAAAATGTTCAACATAATCTTAAGAATTTCATCATAAAACTATATTACTTAGAATATTTAATATTATTGTATATCTAACTAAGTTACTTTCTATAAAATCTCAAGATATGTAAAAACATTACTGAAAAACAAGTTTTAAGAGAGACTTTGCTTCGTCAGTATATCAAATAATTCATATTCAATAAAATATAACATCAATCAACAACAAATATTTACTCACCCTTCAACAATTTAGAAAATTCTGGTAAATGAATACTGAAAAATTTAAATGTAGTGCAAGGTTAAGTTACAACTAAATAATTACACTACATTTAAATTTTTCAGTATTCATTTACCAGAAGTTTTCTAAATTGTTGAAGGGTGAGTAAATATTTGTTGTTGATTGATGTTATATTTTATTGAATATGAATTATTTGAATACTGACGAAGCAAAGTCTCTCTTAAAACTTGTTTTTCAGTAATGTTTTTACATATCTTGAGATTTTATAGAGAGTAACTTAGTTAGATATCCAGTAATATTGAATATTCTTAGTAAGATAGTTTTATGAAGAAATTCTTGATATTATGTTAAACATTTTTGAAAGATATTTGTTTTCATAAGATTGATCAGCAGAAACAAAATTTTGTCTATTCAAAATATTTAATTTATAAAATTTTGGTTAACAATTTTTATTTATTGGATTTTGTTATATCATTTGGATGTCTTATAATGAATGTTTATTTTATATGTCGTTTGATATAAGTGGTACTTATATGACATTATTTTAATTTAATTTCTGAAATTATAATTATTAAATATAATTTTTTGAAATTAAATATGTAGAATTTTATATATCTTCTATCAAGTATTAACCTCTATTTATGTTAACAAACTTATAGATTAGATTTTAAGCCCAAATAGCAATAATGCTCAATATGAATTTTCCTAAATATCTCAAAAATTGAAACTCCAACTTGTGGAAAACGAACAATCATATACATAATAACGATTTAAACTTATATAATAAATAAGTAATTTTCGTGAAAATCATAGCACTAAAGGCATATAAAACCTAATTTATATAATTATATTATATATAATTTTTATATATATATATATATATATATATATATATATATATATTTATATATATATATATATATATATATATATATATATATATATATATATATAATTTATATATCAGGCAACAGAGTTGTCTGATGATGAAAACAATTTGTTTTAATTGAATTCATTACTTCATGAAGGTTTATATTCAATTTCAAATAATCAAAAAAACATTCTGTGAATCATTACATATTTTATATAATTTTACAGAATTATAAAAGGTAACTGCATGTTCTGTTTTTATATTCAAAATGAAAGATTAATTTTCATCAAATATAAATTCACCAAATTCGTTTTCATTTTTATATATAGTAAAAAATTTTTATTTAGAGTTTCTGTTTTTCAGATGTCGCACAATGTTTTCGATATTTAGTATTTTTGAAACTAGCATTGATTTCTACTTGTTGTGTTTGTACTTTTAAAACCATTTGAACATATTTGAACATAGATTTGACGAGATGATTTTAATTAACTTATTTCTTTTCAAGTTCTTTCGAAGTCCAGACAAAGTTATAACTCAAGACAATTTAATATTTTCTGATAGAATTTTTTTTTGAGATTGATTAAAGAGCATTTGAGATATAGAATTTCAAACGCAGTCCCAAAAAGTGTAATATTTCAAGTCAAATTTTTCCAGCGAAATGATAATGTGTTAGTCATGTGAATTATATTTTCTGTTAATTTTCATTATTTTCTATAGATTCCTTTATATTTTGGAATAATCTACAATATTTGAAAATTCCATATATCTCTCAAAATAAAACATAGTAATATTTTCTTTAATAAAATGAATTATACAAATATTTGTAGAATGTTCTATTTTCACATTTGAATCTGAAAAATATTAGAATGTTTAAAATTCCGGAATGATCAAACTTTTTCTTATATATAGAATGAAAAATAAAAAGGGGAGTTTTTATATTTTATAGAAGGTTTTTTTCAATATCTTAAATATCAAACAAACTATTTCTTGTAGTGTATAGGATGAATAACGGAGGTTAATCGCAGTTCATTCCTTGTATGGATATTAGAATTTGAGCTCTAAAAGTTATTTCATAAATGCATATGTAGGTATACTCCTAAAAAAAGGATGTTTCAAGAATGAGGATTTTTTCTACAGAATGAACAATTACACAAGAATGCTTTGAAAAGTTTGTTATACCACGAAGTCCACAATATCATCAATATTTTCGAGTTATTCTGGAAAATCATTTTCAAAAAAATTTTGAAAATGCCTATGTAATAAACCTATATTTAAAGTGGACACTCAGCCTTAACAAAATATTGAAATGAAATATTGCTCGTAAAATTTGAGGATTTTCTAGGGGCCAAACACGGCTGTTATAAAAATCTACTAATAAATGTACTAATGAAATATAATGCAGAATATTAACTCGAAATGACGCGAAATTAAATTCTCTATAAACTATGTAAAAAACTGAGTGTTTGACAATTAGGTAATAACCATTTTCGAAATGAGATTTTTGTCATTCTGTAGGTCAAATAAAGAAACACGTAGAATTGATCTATGCTCATCAATTGTTGAACAATTTTATTTGTTTTCGAACTCCTTCAAAGATATGAGTTATTGATTTCCCTAAAAAGACCAATTAATAGTTAGTTCTACAGATTCACACTTTCCATGAACAATCTTATAGTAAATTTGTTATAGTGGATGCAGTAATCAGTACGTCAATCAAGGATAACGTATTTTTAAAAAGTTGAAATCCTGTTTGTTTCTCTCCAGTCGTCAAGGGTATTCTCTAAATGAAAGACCCTGAACTTGTTACAGCGAAACGTAATATTAAAATTTGTAGATTCATTAATTCATAGGAGAATTCCATAACTTTCAGTTTATTGAAAGTTTAATACAGAGAAGAAATGTATAAAAATTCAAGTTTTGAGCTATTAATAATTGATTAAAACGATATAATTATCATTATAATACTTTTTCTGATAAGAAGATATTTTTGAAATGGTCCAACTTTACTGTATACATACTCTCATGTTAAAGATTTTTATTTTGTTTACTTAAGTACGTATTTATTTAGCATGAACTAACAATAAATAATTGATATTCTACTCGTCTGAGTGGAGCTTCTTATTTATAACAGGGGTCATTTTTAAGCAAACATTTAACCATTTTAATTTAAACATTAATTGATTATATATTATAAATAATTAGTAAGTGATAAGTTGAACAACTTTAAATTTCTTACGTTAATTGTACCGGATTTTTGTCTGGTGCTCATCGAATATGCGTAATTTAAGAGCAGATTGGTTGATTCGATGATAAATGTTAACCCGATTCTTTTTCGAAACGAAAGGATAATTCTATTGTACTTATAATGCTGTAAATTATAATTCGATAATGAAAATTGAGTATGTTATTAATCGTTAGTAATTTCCATTCAATTTGCTGAGATCTGAATCTTTTACGCATACCTTCTGTTTTCGACTGAATATTAAGTATGTCACGATAATTACTGAAATTTCCATTAGTTGTTAATTTATAATTCTTAAATGTGGGTTATTCCTTGATGTTGCATTAATATTTACTAACTTTGTGTTCACGATTGTCTAATTATCTTCAAGATTTTCCAGTACTTATATATTTTTAATACATTTTATCATTATTTCATTCCTATGGTAGCCGATCAGAACTTGTCTTTATTGGTGGTAATATGACAGCTGCATTTTGTGTTCATAATGGCCACATTACATTACTGCCTTATTTAGATGACCATCCATAGGTCGTTATTCTTCAAGTCAACGCACATTTCCTTCTAAGTCAAACTACGGACTTCAAGAAGCAGGCGTTAATGCTTTACCGTGGCCAGCCCGTTCACCACATTTAAATTCCATCGATCTTGTGTGGGATATGATGTAGTGAAGCTTTTTCAACATACTCAATAGAATCTAACGCAGTAAATCCACTAAGTAAAGGCTGTTTAGAACGAAGTGCCGTAAGCCTACATCGATCAAATCAATTTGACAATGCCTAGACTTCATTATGGAGTCGCCGATTGTTTCTCGGTTAATAAAATGTTATTACCATGAAACTTATGTTAATTTTAGTGGAGTTATTGACGATATGGGTGCTAAATCGCATCTTACTTAAGTAATGTAAATTTTTCAAAAAAATTAAGTGAAACTGGTACCAAAATTCAGATGAAAATTCAGAGTAGTTTCAGATACTGAACTGTTTTAGCCGTTACTATTTGGTAGTTGATCATAATTAAAATAAGTTGTATAAATCACTATGTTTTACCAATTTTTACAACTTGTTTTAATTAGAGTTTTAATTGGAGTAGTATGTTTTAATTAGAGTAGTTTTAAATCATGAATACTGTAATTTTCATCTAAATAGCATGAGCATAATTTTTGAAGAACTTTGACAAATTCAAGTAAGCTTTGGAACATTCGATTTTTTTGGGAAGCTTTAAATAGAAAACGTCATTCTGTATCAAAATCACCAGAATCCAGATTACGTCGGTCCTTTTTAATATCCTCTAAAGAAACTATTTACCATAACCTAAATGAAGATAAATTGAAATGAATCGATATCAAGAAATACGTTACCTTGATGATAGAAAAATTCAATTTAAAACGAGTATAAGCCAAGCAAAAAGCGGAGAAAATTGACATGGTTGGCTGGATAATATCCAAAACATTCTAGATGATGAAACAGTTGAACTTGGTGACCAGTTGGAGAATCCAGAATAAGCGGAAAATCCCCTGAAACAAAATACGGAGACAATTAATAGGAACATTAATTTAGTGAAATTTATACTCATCTTCGGAGAAAATTTTCTTTGTATATTTACAGTCATTTGAATTATTTCATTTTCAGTCAAGTTTTCAGAAAATAAATACAAAATTCAAATTAGAACCCTATCGATTATATCAAATCAAAATTAATTAATTAAAAAAACTACAATAAATTTTTTTTAAATGATTGATAAGTTAGCCAGCAGTCCAAAATAAAACTAATATATATACAAGGATAAGCAGAAAAAATATTGAACCAAAATGTTACCCAAAGCATATCATAACAAAATTCTTATAAGTATTTCATAATAATTTGGCTCTCAACGCGAAGCTAACACAAATTAATAAGAAAATTAATAATTATTTCAAATAAAATAATAAAGATTACGTCCGCAATTTCTTATATTTACAAAAATTGTTTCGCCAACACTGTGGCTTTTTAAATTATTATCTTGTGTGCGAAATAATTGTCGTTAAATTAAGAAATTGTGGAAATAATCTTTACTATTTTATTTAGTTAAAATGAGTTCTATCAAGTAAGGACTGATTCAATTAAATTTTGGATAATTATATAAGATTTCATAACAGTTGGAACCCAACGTGTTCCAAACAAAATTCTATGAAATTTGAAAATCAAAACAGATTTAATCTGTTAATCTTCTACAATTTTAATTTCAAAAAATTTTTTTGAAGAAACTTTAAGAATTAAATTAATGTCTTTATAAGCACTGCTCATATTTAATAGACGTATAAAATCAAAATTCATCATGCAATATCAAATGGAATTAAGAAAAACCAACGAATATGAATTGTCGATTGAAATTAAAATATAAATAAGCAAACATTTTTTTTTGTTTCGTTCCAGGCATGCGTACTGAACTCTTCAGACAAACGTACGAAGCCCTGTTCGTCACAAAATGTATTGTTTTCTGATCCTATACATTCTGTCAAGTAAGTACCGGGAATTATCGATTTAAATCTGGCGGGGCAATGAGTCAGGTAAAATTTTTTTTCCTAGGTTGGTACCACTGTCCTTAATTACTATGCCAAGCTTGAGCGAGATCTGTCAACTAGTGTGTTTGCAACAGCTGATATTAAGTCAGTCGATGTCAGAGTGCGTGCCGATTTTTACTATGGGTGATTACGTTGAGCAAAGAATTTGTTTAAAGTTTTGTGTTGCAAATAAATTTTCGTGTGCCGATGCATTGAAAATGTTGCAAAAGGCCTTTGGTGATAATGCTCTATCGAAAACTCGTGCATATCAGTGGTACAGAGCCTTCAAGGACGGTCGTGAAGTGGTCGCCCATCGACGGCTTCGATCGAAGATAACGTCGATAAAATTAAGGAAAGGGTGCTGGAAAACCGTCGTACCAGCTTGAGAGAGATAGTACATGATCTTAAGATATTCCACGAGTCCGCACGTACGATTTTGATTGATATTTTGGGCATGAGAAAGGTGGCCGCACGACTCGTACCGAAAGACCTGAATTTTCTTCAAAAACGTCATCGCGAACAGGTTGCTTCAGACATGCTGGATCGCTGTAGTTCCGATTCTACATTCATGTAACGCATTATAACTGGTGATGAGACCTGGGTCTACGAGTACGATATGCAAACAAGCCAGCAATCATCGGAATGGGTGGCAAAAAATGAGCCGAAACCGAAAAAACCACGCCAAAGCCGCTCGAAAATGAAGGTGATGCTCAATGTTTTCTTCGATATCCGTGGCGTGGTGCACTACGAATTCGTTCCAGAGGGTCAGACGGTAAACAAGGAGTATTACCTAGGCGTTATGAAACGTTTGCGTGAGCGTATCCGTAAGAAGCGGCCAAATTTGTGGGCGAACAACTCATGGATTTTGCATGACGATAACGCGCCTTCTCACCGAGATACGATTGTGACTGACTTTCTCGCCAAAAACTCAACAAACGTGCTGCAGCGACCACCGTATTCACCGGATTTGGCTCCCTGCGATTTTTTCCTCTTCCCAAAACTAAAATTGCCCCTTCGTGGCACCCGTTTTGAGTCGATTGAAGCCATAAAACAAAATTCGGCGCGAGAGCTAAAGTCCATCCCGGAAAACGCCTATAAAAAATGTTTCGATAATTGGAAGTGCCGCTGGCATAGATGTATTGGAGCAAATGGAGCCTATTTTGAAGGCGACCCAATACATTTTGACGATTAAATGTAAAAATGTTGTTTTAATTGAAAATTCCCGGTACTTTCTTGACAGAGTAGTATTAATGAAAAATAATTCTTTCTCAAAAATATAAAACATAATTTCAAGAACTTCTCAAAAACTAATTTATCTGAAATACTCAATATATTTAAATAAATTACTTCAAAAAATCTCAAAACATGTAGCACATCCTCAAGAAATAATTAAAATTACGATAAGATCAGTTCAACTTTACATATAAAAATAATGAAATCAATTAAACAATGTATAGACTTACCGAGTGCAATCTTCAGAAATATATGATCTTCAAAAACATGCAAATAGATACATTTATATCCAAGGTACTCTATGTTCCATGTTCACGAGACCAAGTGCCTTATAAGCTTTGTATGATTTTTTGTGAACATGGAACATAGAGTACCTTGGATATAAATGTACCTATTTGCATGTTTTTGAAGATCATATATTTCTGAAGATTGCACTCGGTAAGTCTATACATTGTTTAATTGATTTTATTATTTTTATATGTAAAGTTGAACTGATCTTATCGTAATTTTAATTATTTCTTGAGGATGTGCTACATGTTTTGAGATTTTTTGAAGTAATTTATTTAAATATATTGAGTATTTCAGATAAATTAGTTTTTGAGAAGTTCTTGAAATTATGTTTTATATTTTTGAGAAAGAGTTATTTTTCATTAATATAGGATCAGAAAACAATACATTTTGTAACAAGCAGGGCTTCGTACGTTTGTCTGAAGAGTTCAGTACGCATGCCTGGAACGAAACAAAAAAAATGTTTGCTTGTTTATATTTTAATTTCAATCGACAATTTATATTCGTTGATTTTTCTTAATTCCATTTGATATTGCATGATGAATTTTGATTTTATACGTCTATTAAATATGAGCAGTGCTTATAAAGACATTAATTTAATTCTTAAAGTTTCTTCAAAAAAATTTTTTGAAATTAAAATTGTAGAAGATTAACAGATTAAATCTGTTTTGATATTCAAATTTTGTTATAATCCTTCTATCAAATAAAAAACCGTTCCTTCCTATTTTAAAATTCTATGAATATATAAAATTCATTTGTAAGATTTTATTATAGTACATACTTATATAAAATATAAGATACTATGTAAGTTCTCACAGCTAAATATGTAGTTCAGATATAGAACCTAAAATCATAATGTGGTGAAATAATTGTTGTTTATTAATAAAAAGTGTGAGGAAATTGAATTTTATTTATTATTTATAAAAATGTATCAAGTAAAGACCGAATTCATCAAATGGTAGAGATATACATGGGATAGTTAGGATGGATATGTTTCGTCTTTAAGCTAGATCAAACTTGCCGGGATAATCTTAATATTTCGTTGGTACTGTGAATGAAGCAAAATCATAAATAATGTTGGGAAACTTTGTACATATCAATAACAATTAAATCTTTTTTCAGGCCGCGAAGAAGATCAGGTAGCAGCATAGTAGTATTAGACGGTGATTTGGATCCTGTAAAGAAGCCACCGGACGACTTAGATGATAACCTAGATTACAACAGCATGGTAATGATGTTGTCAGGCGATGGACCCCACAGAGAAATGGCGGTCGACGTTCCAGATAGTTTCGTGGCCAGGAACAAAACGCCACCTCGGTATCCTCCTCCGAAACCAATATTAACAGTAAGTTGTAATATTAGTAATAATAATTGCCCTTATTGCGAATAACGTTAATTCAGAATTATCACAAACCACCATGTATATGATTGCCTCAAGATTTACTTCATCGGAAATTATTCTGATTTGAAGAAAAATAATATTAATTTCCTGCATTGTTGAAATATATAAATGTTTGAACTAACTAACACGTCTTAAATACTTCATACATCATTTGGAATATTTTATTTTATTAAAAGTTTCGGAAGATGGTTCTGTTGAGGAATACTTGTTAATTTAAATTTTTTCATTAAGTAATATGTAAAATTATTTAATTATTTCCAAATAACTGATAAAATGAATGAACTGATGAAAAGAATGCCATAAAATACATCGGATTTATTACAACTAAAATAACACGTCTAGATTCTTCAACAAAAGTATAATCTTTTCACAATATCACTGGGTTTATTTCATGCTGTCAATCTTGAGCTTCATCACTTCTTTAGGCTTGTTCCTATTTTCGATTAATGAATTTTTCACTATGAAAAATATTTTCTCCTCCTAGTTCCAGGTAGGATTTCTTTCTATAAATGAAATTAATAATCCATGTTTGTGAATTTTTTTATTGTGATATTTGATCCTTCAATAGTAGCAGCAGTAATTATAATCTTCACAATATTTATCCATTAATTTTACTGGTACATTTTACATAAAGTTAACTATACATTTATTCATTTCAGTCTGCAACATATTCCCATCATTAGTAATCTCTAACATTAACTTTCAATACAAACCATTGGTGATTGTTAAATTGTCAGTTTGACCATCCAGGAACGTATTTTCAAACTGATATTTTTGTGGTAAAATATAACTTGCTTTGAAAATTTATTAAATTTCTACTGAAAATATACCAAATTCCTCAAAAAACACTTCATAAAATGAAACATTCCCTATTCTGAAGTAATTTTTTTGCGCTTTATATCTTCATTTACATTTGTTTGATGTCTGAATTTCTCGAGTAAGCTTCTAAGCTTGTTTATTGAGCTATCTGAGTGGCCCTTAGATCATTACGATTTATTTAATAACATCGACTGATGTAATGAAAGATGTGCTATGTACTCGATTTCAAGTCTATTGTATCCGGGAAATCGTTAGCATTACTTTTGAAATTTATGAACTCAGTTTCCTCTATTTTTAATGGATGCATTCTTCAATATGAATCGCCGTTATACTTCCTGAGATTACTCTTTCAATTCCTGCCAATTATCAGGTTTTTGTATTGTTGCAGTATCATCACAGATTTTATTTTTATAAAGGAGATTATCCTAGTTCGAGAATGAACCCTGAGGTATTCCTAGCTACATATTTCCTGTTTTCAGGTTGCTCTTGATTAAATCATTTCTACGTTTGCACTACATTGTCTGTGTCAAAGGCATTCTCTGTCTGTGTCAGAGGCATTTGTTAGATTTACGAAAAGTGAAAATTCGAATATCCGTACCTATTGCGTATAATGCAGGGTCCTGCAATATTGTATTGTATTGTGCTTCATCTTAGACATCTAAGAAATGCTTGTACTTTCATTTCTACTTCTCAGAAAATCATTTTCTAAAATACAGGATGTTAACAAAAAAATTCAACAAATGGGTATTTCATTTGAAAAAATCGAGAAATAACAATTGCAAGTTCTTCACATTTGGCCATAAATAACGAACACTCTGTATATGACAGGTTGATCATTTAGGAATGATGACAAAGCAAATCTTTCAGTTGAAAAAATTTTTGATCAAATTCGTTACGATCACTTCTGGTAATTTTAGCGAATTACTGCTCCCCCAATTTTCTGCAGTTTTCTTTGAATATGGTCTGTACCATTGGAAAATATCTCTAATATTTCGTCATGAAAGAGATATTGAAAGCCATTGAAAATATATGGGGTGATCTATTTAAAAAATCACGCATTTATTGAAAAATTTTTTTGGGAACACTCTATACCTATATTATAAAATAATTTCCTGAGATGTAGAAATGAAAGTACGATTACAGGGAGCCTGCTTTCGAACGAAATTTTTAAAATGTCCAGTTCGGCAGCTATGGAAGTGCAACGCACTATTGCAGGACATAAAACCATTGTAGGAAAGGCATTATACCTTCTGATATTGAAATTGTTTCTTAGACGACCAATATTTACTTGCGAAACATAAAATCCGTTATTTCAATATTTTTTTACAATATTTTGGACAACGTTTATGTTTTCAAATAAAAATAAAATATAATTCTTATTGACAATGAGTTTATCGGCTCTATTATACATGTTGATCTATAATATTAGGATCATTAGATATAGAAACTGAATCAATAAAGATTATAGTTAGGGTTATGGATATAATGAGATTTTCAATCATCAAACAGGCCTTATGTATTTCCCCTTCATAACCACTGGATTAAATTTGATTTTCAATATTTTTTACACCCCTTGCATATAAAATATAATACAAAAGTTACTTCATTCAGTTATGCTCACCTTACAAAAGAATTGTATAGTCTACAATTTTTTTCGAGTTTATATATTATTCGCATATTTGGTATTATTTTCGGTATCAAACTGCTGATTTATAAATTCAGAAATATTTTTTGGGCACATTCATGGCCAAGCGCAGCAGTGGAATCTATAGGGTGTTTTTTTTTAGAGTGATAGAACTTTCAATAGGGATAACTGATTTGACAGAAGGTATAAGCCATGTTGTTTCAACATTTCTGTTCAGTAAGCATTGAAAAATTATCATGGAAAGACTCACGCCGCAACAACGTTTACAAATTGTTGAAATTTTCAAAAATCAGTGTTCTATTCGCCAAACTTACAGAGCACTTGAAATTTATGGTTTACATAATCATCCATCAGAGCTGCTTATTGGTCGAACTATCGATAGATTTCGGACAATATTTTCTCTACTCGATGCAACAACAACAACAAGACAAAGAATTGTACGTACAGAAGAAAATATCGCTGCTGTAAATCATATCATAGTGTTAAGGATGATCCAGATTTGTCTATTCGTCGACGTTCTTAACAAGTTGGACTCCGTGTATCCACCACACGGAAAATTTTGCGTAAATATCTTGGTCTACACCCATACAAGATCCAACTGGTTCAAGAACTAAAGCCACTTTACCATAATAAGCGTTGTTTGTTTGCTGATTGGGCCCTAGAACAGCTTGAACTTGATCCACTTTTTTATCGTGAAATTGTATTTAGTGATGAAGCCCATTTTTGGCTGAACGGCTATGTAAACAAGCAAAATTGCCGTATATGGAGTAAAAACAATCCTCAAGAAGTTCTGCAGGTTCCATTGCATCCTGAAAAATGCACTGAATGGTGTGCTTCACACGCTGGAGGCATCATCGGCCCATATTTCTTGAAAAACGATGCTAATGTTACAGTGAATGGTGCTCGTTACAGATCGATGGTCAATGATTATTTGTTTCAAAATTTGAATGGTATCGACCCAGAAGTATTTTGGTTCCAACAAGATGGTGTTACACCTCATGCTCATACCGTAACAATTGATTTATTGAAAGAAAGATTTGGCGATAACACTATTTCGAGAAATGGTCCAATTAATTGGCTTCCAAGATCATGCGACGTAACTCCACTGAATTAATTTCTTTGGGGTTATATCATTGGTTTATGTTGATAAACCAGAAACAACAGACGCTTTGGAAGCCAAGGTAACTCGTGTTATTGATGATATAAGGCCTGAATTACTCGAAAAAATGGTCCAAAATTGGTCTGGTCGAATGCGGTTCCCCAGAGCTAGTCGTGGTGGGCATATTCCAGAAATTATTTTTAAAACATAAATGTCATAAAATTATCTTTCAAATAAAAAAAGTTTTATCACTCTTGAAAAACACCCGATACGAGAGTGGATAAATCTAAACCGGACTTTAATAAAAAAATACATGTGTATTTTTGAAAAATTTTGTTTTCCTACATAGTTTCCGCCTCTCTCAATATATTTCTCCCGAGTAGGATGTGTTTTGATGCCGTTGTTGAAAAATGTCATGTCTTCAGACAATTGCTCACCTCTACTTGGTCATCGTGAAAACGGCGTCCACTCATTTCTTCTTTGAGCGGACCAAAACATGTGATAGTCACACGGGGACAAATCTGGGGTGTAGGCCGGATGGTCGAGTATTTCCCAATTCGTCCATGGCATTATAGCTTGACGCGCTTGTCTTGACTAGGACCCTAGTTTCATCCCGGTGAAATGGAGGGTTAAGTCTTGATGCCTAAAGTAATGCCATTTGCGCCAGTCACTGGACGCGTGTGGTAGAAGATCGACCGAATGGGGCCCTAATTTCACCGTAAAGGTGGAATGTAGGGCTGAGCCGCGTTGATCAACTCAGTGACAAGGGAATCCGTCGCACCACAGGACCTCTCCCTTAAAACTAACGTACTCTTCCCTATTGCAGTAAATGTCAGGATTTTTCTGTCCAACGGCCGAGTGCCCTATGTAGCATACTGCGTTACCTCGGGAGGGTGGAGGGCTTCGTACGACCTGGCCACCCAATTGATGTTGGACTCGAGGGGGCAGTGGTTCACAGTCTGCATTCTGGACTAGGAGGGTATTCTTTCTATCTGTTCGCGGGAACCCATGTTCAGGATATCTCGAGAAATGCTTCAGGGTGAGCGGGACTTGACGGTTCGACTGGACTGGTCCGGAACCAGGATCGATTGTGAGATGTTTCTGGGGTTTGTGGATCTCGACGATACGACTAGACCGTTGGTGTTTGAAGCCAGGATCAATTGAAAGACTTCACAATGTTTCGTGAGTCTTGATGTACAGGCTGAATTGACGGTGCTCATACTAGGATCAATTGAGGCATCAATCTTGAGACCATATTGGTTCATGGGACTGCGTTCGGATGGATAAGAAGCCCCTTCGGCATGTGAGTTGCGTCCCAAAAGACTCGAGTACTAGCCATGCAGAGCCAGTAGATGTTGGATAGTGCTTCGCTGCTACCAGTCATACAGTGAAGGTTTTCGATTTGAAGCCGAAACTGGAAGCTGGTAGGTTCAGCTCTTCGAAGTGGTTCTCGCCATGCGCGATAATAAGACGTAACCCTTATCACATTATCTGCTTCTTGGAGCAGATTGTGGAGACTGCAAATAGTTACTTGGTGAAAAGCTATGCTCAGATGACAATACACCAACTGGTAGAATTCACGATTTCCAATGAAATTTCTCCAATTTCTCTCAGGTCAAAGCTGCTATGTGTAGTCAAGCGCTGCATGAAGAAGAATCACAGATGGATGTGCCTTGTCTGTTTTTCGATAAGCCAGCTTCATCTTATGAAGGAGGTTGCAATAATATTCAGTACAGTTTTATATTTTATAATTTGCTTGGCTGAACAAATTTATTTCTTGAAAATTGTTAATGAAAAAGCGAGCACGTTATCAATGTATAATAATATAATCATAAATGAAATTATGCAGAAAGTTTATTCTATCTTCGTTCAATTATTTCTTATATTTTTTTCTTTTGTTTGACGCATTTGTTTATTATTTTATTTTTTACACTAGGTAGCGTATGACCGACTTTTAGGAGTAACATTCAATGAAAACGACCAGGAACGTGCCGTAGATGTGCCAGACAATTTCAAAGAAAGAAAAAAAACTCCCCCGAAATATCCAATAAACGCGATAAAGGTAAACAGTAAAGTCACAAACCACCTATCCTTTAGTTTGATGCATGCAACTAAATTAGGTAGAATAACATCTTAATGCGTAGACCTAATTTGTATGAGTAGCTAATTTGTAGCTACTAATGAGTAGACCTAATTTGTATAGCGCCGAGTAAAAAAATTTCTATTTCAGAATTTCATTTCGAAATAATATTAGAAAATTGTAAAATTAAAGTCACTGCATTTGCATCAAAAATATACTTTTTCGTATATCGTAACTAATGAAATATATAAAAATTCAATGCAAAATCTGATGAAATAACTTTCTGTTTGAGTTAGTAATGAAACACAAGTTTCTATTTCTTCTTTATTTTAATGGTAGTAACGTACGTTTCGACCATACTTGAACATACTTCGTCAGTGTATATTAATACGTCCATTATAAATAATTTTTACCAAGAATCAGTCAAATCAGTCGCAACTATCTGTTAATTGAATTCTCATAGTGAAAGGTTGTATTAAAAAGAAGAAATCGAAAATATTTTTTAGTGATGAGAGATAAGATGTCCTATGATATAACAAAACTAACAATCTAATTAATGAAAGTCAATAAGTTCCTTTATTTAGGAATGAATATTTGGTACCATAGAATAATGTAGTTGGAAGAGTGGTAAAGATAATGGATACCTTCAGCAAAGCTTGCACAATCGTTCAATACTCTCTGGCCAGAACCTATAATTATATTTTTAACCTACATTAACAAAGCTTCTGCAATTTTAAAAACATTTCTTTGATGTCTCATAAATAGACATCATTAATACTTCCAATAAAAATTAAGATTTCCGATATGGCTGCTATGGATTTTTCTAGGAAGAAGTAATGGAGAACAACGAGTAATTTTGTCTGTAATTTATTGATTTTTAAAAAACATTCAATAATACCAAATATTTCTTTCTTCGAACTGATCCGTCACAAAGTGAAACATTTTTAATGAATTCGTTAATCTTTTTGAGGTCTTGGTTCAAATCGATTTGTTGGAGGAGAGACTCAATAGTGCTCAAAGGTTTGTCGCTGGTGACAAACAGCGTGCCATCATCACCGAAGCTCACAATCTGGTTATCGGTCGTACTAAGATCGTTTATGTGGATCAAGAAGAGGGTGGGCGACTAAACTGAGCCTTGGGGTATTCCATCGTTCACGTTGAAATCACGGAAACCAACACAATCCATGACCACATGTTGGTGATGGAACTCTTCATCCAATTCCACAGAAACCCGGGAAGACTATGCGAAGATAGCTCATTCAGAAGAGCTTTATACCAGACACAATCGAAAGCTTTGGATATATCCAGAGCAACTGCCCTCCATAGAGCTCAATAGTCCTTATCCACACTTGCGTCACATAGCTAAGGAGATCACCTGTTGGTCGGTGTTTGCGAAAACTATATTTTCTGTCACTGCCCTCCAGGTTCACCAAGCACTCGACGAATGATCCGTGTTTTGAAGTATACATCCCTCATCCTAGATGAACCAATTTGAATTGTTAGAGGTTCCCGACCAAAAGTTTTGATAGTCAAATTAGTATTGGATGCCCGCACGAAGACATCGAATTTAGCTTTTGGTGTAATTGCAAGTAAACCATCCTCTTGGAAAACTTGGGGTTTCCGAACTGAAGGCAACTTAACTGGTGAAAACTATTGAGAATTCCTCCAACATGAATTACCAACTTAATTGGAAGAGATGTCCGAAAAAGTGAGAGAATCTTATTGGTTCCCAAACGATGGGTACCCAGCGCACTATGCAGTGAACTTCCGTGCTTAATTGGACGCAACCTACCGAGATAAATGAATTGGCCGTCTGGGTACCATTTTATGACCTCTACGTTCCTCGGGCCTGAATTCGTTGGATTTTTTTACTGGCGCTGCCTAAACGATGAGGTCTATCCCATTCCAATCAGAAAATCTTAAAGAGATACGTAGCTGTGTCCACCAAGCTGCTTCAAAGATTTCCGATCAGTCTTATGCGCGACTTTTTGAAAGAGCGTTCATTCGTAAATATCACGCATGTATCAGAGTAGGTGGAAAATATCACTTGAACTTCCTCACGAATTCTTACTAACAACCTTCTCAGAACTGTATAAAAAAAACTATTTGATTTCAACTTCGATTCCCTGAGTAAGTGGTATGAATGAGTTATCATCACTATGCAAAGTTATTCTTCATGAAGACCGTGTATCATCAGGTATATATTAAGAGAAGGAATTATCGAATCTTCAATATGTTGTTATTCTGTCGAATTTGCTCCTTCTATATACTAATAGCCATCACTTTGCACTTACATAAGTTATGAAGATGCATTATACAATTTGGAAATCTGCATGAAAGGCGCATATTTTTTTAATTCAATAATTCCTTAACAGTTTTTTTAAGGTGGTCACTTAGGCTTTTATACATTTTTTTTCACCATGAAGTCCAAACTTTCACATAATGAAATATTCATCATATTTTATGATAAAATTTGAAGTTGGATATTTTTTCCAACAAAATGACAACAGTTATTCATACGGTTTTCTGCATATCTACTGGTATTTTAATGAAAAATAATGTACCATGAAGAAACTGATTGATTTGATTTATTTGTGAGCGTATTATACAGATATTTCTATCGGGATAGATTTTGTTTTGTAGATTTTTCAGAGCGCCCAATAGCTGTTCTATTCAGCATTTCAGGATTATCCATTCATTTTGGGACAACTTGTATACTACTATGCACCATCTAAGGAAGAAGTATTTGGTCAGAAAAAAAACTTGGTTTTATTCAGATATTACTAACGACCATGAGAAAAATTATTCATTGAGTTACGTCAAGTTCACCCTGATTCTTCGAGCATTATAAATAAATTAAAAATTTCATCCAACGAAACAAGTGGGATTTCCATGAAACTAATGAAGAACCTTGAAGGTTCTTAAAATTCATGAAAGAAATAATCAACAAGCACTCAGTTCTCAAAACTCGTGCCTATCATAATATTCAGAAACGGGACAAACCTGTCGGGTGCTTCTAGTCAGTGCTATGCGTCATAGCGGATGAATTCAATGGGGGACCTGCGTCTCTACGCTACAGGTAGTACCGGAAAGGTACCTTGCATTTCCTGTCGTGGATTTTTTATGTTCCACAAATAACGTCGCGTCCGAGAACGAAGTTGCGATAGAAAACGGTTGGTAGAAGCGGAACGATAAATGTTTGGACTCAAAGATATACTACATGTGCTGACGTTATATATCTTGAGATTAATTTAATCTCGTTTGTGTTTTCTTAAGATTATAGACTTTGTAATACGTCAGCCGAGGAATTTTTCCTCAAAATTTCGGTTCTGCTAATTTAGAGTTGTTTTGGTACTGTGTCGAAAAAGTTTTTGGAAGCGGCCAATAAAACACCAAATATACCTAAAAACAATAGAATTCATAAAAAGACATTTTAAACCACTGAGAAAATACCCAACTGAATTATTCAATAAGGAAATGAAATCAATATTAAAACGAACATGTATAATCACAGAGAAACATATAAATGAACCAAGATGAATGAACCAAGTACCACAATTCTATTCCTGAAAAAACTTCATAAAATAGAATACTCGATAAGACCATTAGTTTCATATTTCATAGCACCAGCATATAAACTTTCTAAATTCCTTATAAATAACATGAGAACTTAACTAATATTAACTATAATTTCCAATCTTAGTTCTCAATTAAAAATTCATTTGGACTCATTTGCAAAATGAAAAATATCGAATTACCGCCCCATTTGACGTTATCCATTTAATTCCGAGTGCACCACCTGATGATGTAATAGCCCTAATGAAGAAATGATATTCTAAAATAAAGTGAATTTTGCGATACGATCAGACATTTACTAAAAATTTGCTTAAATCAAAATGATTTTAAATTTAATGGTGAATTAATATAACAGTACAAAAGGCTTAATTATAGGAGTCCCTTGAGCCCACTTTTGGCTGAAATTTTCATGGATAGTTTGGGGAAAACTATTCACTTGAACATGAAATAATTTTGTTTTGAGATATTAGAATTCTTTGGTTCGTAAAAAATATTGATAAGGAGCTATGGTAACAGAAATTTTTTCGAATCGGAACAGTGCAAGCATACATCTGTATAACAGTTCAAAACTCAAATAAGCCCGAACAGGTTTTGTTGATCCAATTCACCTTTATTGGATCTCTGCAACTAGGGACTCGGTGTTTTGCCAAAAGTAATGAACATTTTTATTGTTCCCTTAACGCAAAACAGAAAACATTCAAATACAGTATGTTACCAAATGTCAGACTAGTTGTTTATAAGCATTAAAAAAAGTTACTATGTAAACGAATCGCATTATGTGAGCAACTAACTCATGATAATGAATATAAATCAACATACATAATATCATTTAACTAAAGGGTACAATGGATTTCTATCAGGTAAAACCATTCGAAGATATAATTATTTACTGTAGTGTTGATTTTATGATTTAATAAGTAACTTCGTAGATTTTGTTTATTATAATATTTTTAAATAATTTGAGAAAAATGCTGCAGTATTATCAAATGTCCGGACGGGAAAAATATTTGCTTGAATAGCAGATTAATATATCGGGTATTTTTTTTTAGAGTGATAGAACTTTCGATAGGGACAACTGTGATTTAACAGAAGGTAGAAGCCATGTCGTTTTGACATTTCTGTTCAGTGAGCATTGACAAATTATCATGGAAAGACTCACGCTGCAACAACGTTTACAAACTGTTGAAATTTATTTTTAAAATCAGTGCTCTTATAGAACACTTCCTGAAATTTATGGTTTACATAATCGTACATCAGAGCAGATTATTCGTCGAACTATCGATAGATTTCGGACAACATTTTCTCTACTAGATGCAATAACAACAAGACAAAGAATTATACGTACAGAAGAAAATATCGCTGCTGTCATAGTGTTAATGATTGTTTGCTGATTCGGCCCTAGAACAGCTTGAAGTTAATCCACTTTTTTATCGTAAAATTGTGTTTAGTGATGAAACTCATTTCTGGTTGAACAGCTATGTAAACAAGCAAAATTGCCTTATATGGAGTGAAAACAATCCTCAAGAAGTTCTGCAGGTTCCATTGCATCCTGAAAAATGCATTGTATAATGTGCTTTACACGCTAGAGGCATCATCAGTCCATATTTCTTTAAAAACGATGCTGGAGCTAATGTAACAGTGAATGGTGCTCGTTACAGATCGATGATCAATGATTATTTGTTCCAAAATTTGAATAATATCGACCCAGAAGTGTTTTGGCTCCAACAAGATTGTGCTACATCTCATGCTGCTACCGTAACAATTGATTTATTGAAAGAAAGATTTGGCGATAAGATTATTTCGAGAAATTGTCCAATTAATTAGCCTCCAAGATCATGCGACATAACTCCACTGGATTATTTTCTTTAGGGTTATGACAAGTTATTGGTTTATGCTGAGTTGTGTTAAACAAGAAATACTTCAAACTATCCGATTGAATGTCTTTTATTAAGGAGCAACAACGATGTGGGAGGACCAAGTTACAGAAAAAAGTTGCCTTAATCTTTACGCAGAAAAGTTTAACTAGACAGAAATGTCTAAATTTGGTGATATATCCCATTATACGATTTTCAAAATGTAGTTAAGACTTTTCTACTATATACTGCAAACTACAGAGCCACCAATAATTTCTAGACCAAGGAATGTATAAGAGTATAAGGTGGTAGCAAGCTTGTTTTCTCTTTCTTAATCCCCTAAAATATTCATATTCAATTCGAAAGAATAAAACAGCTAAACAGTTGAGAGAGATTTTCTTCAGCATGAAATCGACAATCTCATAGAAAATAAGCCCTGAGAAATTCATACTTGCATTGAGGCAAGAAGTGGAATAGACAGTTTATTCAAATCTTCATACAGTTACTTTCATAAAAAAAAACCTTCACTTATTTTACTCCTGAGAAAAAGAACATTTGTTTCGTTTTTGCCAATTTCTGCAATTAAGTTGATTGAAGTAAACTAACTACATTGCTCAAAAATTTAAGTGAATAATTTGCATGAATATAATATAAAGGGAAATAAAGAGGCGATTTTGTTTATGTACTGATGTATCAAGTTAGGTGTACATACGGTTAACCTACCTGAAATCGCTACAGTAAGCAAGACTGCTTTAGAGCGACAACATAGTAGAGAAATGAAGAAAATGAAGATTCTGACCTGGTGGAGTCTTCATTCTCAAAAAAATGTTCCTCCTGTTAGAAACACCTTCAAATTACGGTTTAATATCGGGTGGGGCCTCCTTTAGCTCTCCGTAGTGCTCTTACTCTATTCGGCATTTTGTCGATGAGGTTATCAATGGAAGCTGCAGGAATATTTTGCCAAATGTCCTTCAAAACATTGGCGAGCTGTTCTAATGTCCGCGGTAGGTCAAGTAAGCGGTGTAATTGCTGTGAAATTATTACAGAACAAACAATTATGGTCTGGATAGCCACCGGGCCAATCCCTTCGGTTAATGCCATGCATTTTTGTGCGGTGTGGAAGAGCATTTTTCGACGATTAACGTGAAATTGTCGCCAATGGCTGCCGGAAAAAGAACAATAACTGATTCTACAATCACATCAAGATACCTTACTGCTGTCATGGTTGCATTAATGAGGAAAATAAAAGCTGAGTACAAATTAAAACAAATGCATCCCCAAACGCACACCGAGCCGCCACCGAAAAGAGTTGTTGGCGTCATAAAATGTTTTATTATACCTATAATCCCGTTGTCGCCTCACCAACATTCGCTCATGATACTGATACAGACGAAATCTGGATTCATCCGTGAATAGGCAGGATCTCCATCTGTGCGCGTTGCAATTCTCATGTTTAAGAGCCCAACGATATCTTACTCCCTACTCAATCGCGGGTGCCTTGCGGATCGTTTCGCCATCAAATTGATACTGTGCAACCTATTCTGGATTGTTTAACCAGAAACTATCCTACCGAGTGAGTTACCAATTCGGGATGCTGTGAAGAAGGGAATTCGTCGTTAACCGTATTAGCCAATATTATGCGTCGGTTGTAGCTCTTGCCTTTCCACCCCCATGAGTATGTACAACACTTCTAATACGATAGCGACCCCACGCTCTCCTAACAATAATTTGCGAAGCATGGTTCTACAAATCGCGACAGTGCAACATACATCTTTTTAACAACATAAGCACCAGACATGCGCACTTTGGAAACTTGTTGAACGGCTTCTAAACGCATGTTTAACTCGTCACAATTGATCCACAACTAATACTACACAACACCAGAACGATTCCAATAGTACATTTTCGCACACACGGACCAAAAAGGAAAATCATACACCTATAACAAATTAATATTTTCTGATTAAGCCATTAAGTGTCACGGAGACTATATTTTATATGAGCCTCTCCACAGCAGCCCTGAAAATTTTATTCAAGTGCAAAAAGTCAGTTTTCTCTCGAATATACGAGCACTGTATATTATATCGAACGACATTTTCATCTTTAACAGTTCTTCCTGTCGAATACTATTTAATTCTATATAAGTTTGTGTATGCTGAATTAGTACATATCATAAACCAAAATACCGTAACGAACTCAATCAGCAACTTCTAAAATATTCCATTTGTTTTTATTTCGAAACAAATTCATCAAACATTTTATATTTGTAGAGCGGTCTCAATGGAACTGCAACTACTCCAGCCCAAACACCAAATTCAAAACCAGTACCACCACCAAGAGATCATCTCAAGATTGAAAAGGATGGTCGTCTTGTCAACAGAGCTCCAGCACCGCAACTACCGGCAAGGATAACGAACAATAATAATAATATTACCACCATGACTTCCACAACACCTACAGCAGTGACTGAACCTACAAGGGAGCAACTAAACAGCATCAAAAAGTATCAGGTAGGAAAAGCTCTAACAAATCATCATCAATTTCTAAATGTCGTTGTAGCCAGGTTTGTTGGTTAAGAGCCATTTTTTTTTAGCTCATAAGATGGTATACTTCTTAAAAATAAGATTTCCTTGGTCATCCACGGGTCTTTTTTGCCAATTATTTGGTCTGCCAAAATACTTGAACGAAACTGGGAGATATTAAACTTATTTCCAAAGTGATGAATCTTCTATCCAAACTATTAGAAATTTACGTGAAAAATTCAATAGAAATGAAATGCCCTCACGCCAGTTTGTGGAACCATATGTTTATTTCGCGTATTATAAAGAAAAATATGATGAAATTTCGAAAATTTCAGAATCAGTACATTTCGAATACGAAATAATAAGCCGTAATGCTAAATTTGCTTTTATTTCAATTTGGTTTTATTTCAATTATTCCGATTCTGAACACTGTGCTACGTTCTGGAAAGTAACAATTATTTCCGGTCAGTAATATTTGATCACTATCTCCCATCTCAATATTTCTGATGAGAATTCATAGAATTTTACTTTCTTAGTTACATAATGGGTTTATTTGCGCTCCATAAAAATCTTTAATTATTTTACACTGACGAGGAATGGATGAGATAATCCCAGATTTCCTCATTCAGCCGAATGGATACTGGAACAATAAAGAAAGGATACACTATTTTGTTACCTTTCTAGATGAAGATGATAATTCATAAATCCATGTTGTCTTGGTTGTTAGATAATTCAAGAACAAACTTCATATGGAGATATAAATTATAAAAAGATTTTAATCAAAAGTTTAAACGCGTTCATACGGTAATAGTAAAATGAATTTTACTCATTTGCAACACATTCAGTTTATATTTAATTAATCAAGGATTCGAAGAAAGAGAGCTTTGAATTTGAAGATCGAATGCTAGATTAATGAAATTACACCTAATTTATCGTGAAAAGTCAACGTAAATTGCAAAATGGGCTTTATTATTTGGAATTAACATAATGATTGAAGAAATTCAGAAAACCAAAATATGCTTTTCCGATTTAAATAACTTTTGGTACACGTGTTCAATCAGTGTATCTAACTTAGTAAATGATGGAACTTGGACTTCATAAGAGAACTTACTTGAAAATTTGTTCTGATAGTAAGTTGACCACGATTTCTTATAATAAGCCTAAACTATGTTCTGGTGAGGTAGTTGATGTCTTCTCATTCCAAACAACCTTCAGCAGGCGATAGATAATGTTCAAATAGAGACAGATTAGGTAATATTAAAAGTCAATGAAATTGGTTGATGTAATTTTGATTCACTATGAAGGCTCTTGCTTCTCTGGCGTTTTGACCTTATTTTGTTGATGGGTGGTGTGAAATTATTACATATACGTAACCATACATAATTCCATTGCGTTTGTAGATCATTCCGGGTCTATCACCCAACCACTCTTCTCAACATATACAAAAGTTCAATTCGACCATAGCTGGATTTTGGCGGAACTTTTTATGGGAGATTTGCTGATGCCGAGCTACTTAAATTTGGCAGAGTACAGTTCAATGCCATTAGTACATCTCTTGAACTAAATTAATTCCCACCAAAATTATTTTAGCTCTCCTATAAACATTTCTCCAGGATACATAGATTCTCGAATCATGCCCTGTTGCAGAGCGTCGAAAATCCGACCAGATTTGGCAAACTTTGATTCAATCTCAGGGTTCCCGGATTTATTCAGGCCTTTAAAATGATCTAGGATAAAAGATCTTACATTTGCCAGTCGTGGTGCGTCCCTTATTTTCCGACCAATATTAAGATTAGATCAGAAAAAAGAAGTATTGTTAACTCTAACCTGACCAAGAGGTCTCTACTCAACATCTAAAATTCACTACACTTCTTTCGGAAAAGCTCAGTGGATTTACTGATATTTATAGTAATGGTTCTAAATCTTGTGACGCCAATTCTACTGAATATGCCGTTTGAATTCTATCAATACTATTGGTAGATTTTTTCAAATGAAATGTTTGCCATTTATATGGCCGTTTTAACAATCGTGGAGAAAGGCTATGATTGTGGCTAATTCCTGCAGTGCCATTGAAAAATTGGACAGTGTTGAAATTAACGCTTACGATAACATGTGTACAATTAACGTTTTAGTCTTGCTTTCGAGGTCTTAGGGCTTTACATATCCATGCTGTGGGTACCAAGTCATTGCGGACATGTTATAGACTTAGGGAGGAATGTGATGGGGGTTTTCGTAATATAGGTCAAATAAAGGAAGAATTTGCTCGGAGTGAGTAGTACCCAGTAAATTTTGCAGAAAATTGGTTTAAAAAACTTAATATACTAAGGAGAAATATTACAACTATTTGTCGGCTGAGCTCTATTCATTGCTTATCACACATCGAAAAAGAATAAGGACTCACCTCTGTGCAAATGTGGTGAATTCGTGATTTAAATCACAAATGTTCTGTGGAAGGAATATTGACAATATTAATAGATATTTAAATAAGGTTATTCTGATTTTCACAAATTTTTATTGTTATGTTTACAACAGTCGTTTCGCTATCACAGTAGCATCATCAGGCAAGTTTACATTTTGAATAACTCCTTGAATAACTTCCAATATTAATAGATTCTATCAAGATCTCTAAACACCCAGGTTTCCAACACCTCTTTGTATATTGTATTTGTTTTCTTCTCGGCTAGAACAGAGATACTTGGCTTATTGTTTGGATTTCTTAGAAGCTCTGGAACTGATCTTTGATCGTTTACTGAAGTTTGATCGTTTGCTAATCTTTGATCGTTTACTGATTTTTGATCGTTTTGTCTATAGCTTAGAGTACCGCTTGTCAGCATGTATTCTGTACAAGCTAACATGTCTCGGAAAGTGGTATGGAACAGTACGTCTTGTGTTGTTTTTATTTAACAGATCATTAAAATATTGGGGATATTTTCTCACAAATAGCAGATATTGCAAAACATATAGACCCGGAAGTGTGAGCATGGAATTATTTCTAAAATGACCTCTGCATTATTGAAATGAATTCAATTAACTTTTTTCTGCTGCGTTGAAATGAAGGAATACTGTTTGTAAGACAATAGTTTATTATTTACAGTAAAGAACTATTTGCCCTGAAGGTGGGCTTGAAAATGAAATAAAGGTATGCCTCATACGGCAACTTCTACTTGAATGCTATAAAACAATGAATTTGTTACTGCAGGTACCTTCAGTCACAAACTGGGAAAAGAAATATACAAAATCTGACTTCATTTCTGAGAATAACGGACAGCGGGCAGAATTCTTAGGGCACATTGGCGTAGACTAAATTCTGTTCCTATCGATGTTTAGCTGTGTGGATAGCATTCAGTGTAGATGATAGGAATAACGACCAAAACTTCGTATTCTGTGATATATTATACTCATACCAACCATCCACCATACTCTTCAAACTCACTGACCTGCGATAACCCGGGTTCGGCTATATCTGTCTGTAAAAGCCAGAAGTCTCAACCAGTGATCTTGGTTCTCTGTAGTTCTTCTGGAACACTCTAAGCATTCAGATAAATTTAAAGAAGACTTAGTATGAAGTTACACACATATTTCAGCTCAAATATAACTGTATACTCTCGGCAACTGAATACTCTTTTATCATTTGGTAGCCCTAGACGGTCAGACTGCTTGATCAAACATGAATTTATAAAAAAAATTGATAATAACCAAAAGTTCTTGAAGCATACATACTACTCTGTCAAGAAAGTACCGGGAATTTTCAATTAAAACAACATTTTTACATTCAATCGTAAAAATTTATTGGATCGCTTTCAAAATAGGCTCCATTTGCTCCAATACATCTATGCCAACGGCACTTCCAATTATCGAAACATTTTTTATAGGCGCTTTCCGGGATGGACTTAAGCTCTCGCGCCGAATTTTGTTTTATGGCTTCAATCGACTCAAAACGGGTGCCACGAAGGGGAAATTTTAGTTTTGGGAAGAGGAAAAAGACGCAGGGAGCCAAATCCGGCGAATACTGTGGTTGCTGAAGCACGTTTGTTGAGTTTTTGGCGAGAAAGTCAGTCACAATCGTAGCTCGGTGAGAAGGCGCGTTATCGTCATGCAAAATCCATGAGTTTTTCGCCCACAAATTTGGCCGCTTCTTACGGATACGCTCACGCAAACGTTTCATTACGCCTAGGTAATACTCCTTGTTTACCGTCTGAGCCTCTGGAACGAATTCGTAGTGCACCACGCCACGGATATCGAAGAAAACAATGAGCATCACCTTCATTTTCGAGCGGCTTTGGCGTGGTTTTTTCGGTTTCGGCTCATTTTTTGCCACCCATTCCGATGATTGCTGGCTTGTTTGCATATCGTACTCGTAGACCCAGGTCTCATCACCAGTTATAATGCGTTCCATGAATGTAGAATCGGAATTACAGCGATCCAGCATGTCTGAAGCAACCTGTTCGCGATGACGTTTTTGAAGAAAATTCAGGTCTTTCGGTACGAGTCGTGCGGCCACCTTTCTCATGCCCAAAATATCAATCAAAATCGTACGTGCGGACTCGTAGGATATCCTAAGATCATGTGCTATCTCTCTCAAGCTGGTACGACGGTTTTTCAGCACCCTTTCCTTAATTTTATCGACGTTATCTTCGATCGAAGCCGTCGATGGGCGACCACTTCACGACCGTCCTTGAAGGCTCTGTACCACTGATATGCACGAGTTTTCGATAGAGCATTATCACCAAAGGCCTTTTGCAACATTTTCAATGCATCGGCACACGAAAATTCATTTGCAACACAAAACTTTAAACAAATTCTTTGCTCAACGTAATCACCCATAGTAAAAATCGGCACGCACTCTGACATCGACGGACTTAATCAGCTGTTGCAAACACACTAGTTGACAGATCCCGCTCAACCTTGGCATAGTAATTGAGGACAGTGGTACCAACCTAGGAAAAAAAAATTTTACCTGCCTCATTGCCCCGCCAGATTTAAATCGATAATTCCCGGTACTTTCTTGACAGAATGTATACTATATATTAACCATGTTGAGAGATTATTGTTAAATACTACTAGTGACAACTAGTGACATTTCTGTCATTTAAATTATGGCTGCCATGATATTGAATACCGTCCCCATTGGAAAAACCGAAAGATATTTCGTAAACAATGTTATACTGAATTCATTCAAGAGTAGAAAATTACCACATTAACAAATTCAATATGAACTTTGCATCAAAATACAATTAGATCTCTCTAAGTGCTAACGAATCATCCGAAATGACTTCTTTTACATTTTGCGCGGCCTTGGTAGTTAAATCTTTCACCTGTTTTCAATAATTTTGTCGCGTAGAGCTTACTCCCACTCAGTGAATAAAAACGTTATCAGTGAGGAGCAATAATACTTTAAGTTTTTACATCACTATCAATAATGCACAGGTAAAACAATATTCGCTCAGATGATTACGAAATCGTATACATATAATCAGGATGAAGTCGCAGTTACATTTAATATAAACATTTTCGTGTGGAAGTGAAATTTGAGAATTGTGTCGATAATGGGTACTGCTTGTTTGAATTTCGATGATAAATGGACTGTAATAGATCAGGTTAGAGGTAAAAACAAGATATTAATAATAATGATGAAATTGTTTTCTCCCTGAATTAAACAGCACTCAGTCTGTGATAAGGAGATATGTGTACTAACATAGACTTAAACAATACAATCACGTCATCTATTGGAGATTTATTCGTCCATTAATCTATGTTATGAAATATTATTTATTATTATTTGCTAATAGTAGTAAGTAAACTTCTCTATTATCACATCACCTTTTTCAACAAATTAGGAAAATATTTCATCAATTTTTTAAAGCTGTTAAACTGAACCTAAATCAAATTGCGTCCTATAATTCTAGAAAAAAACTTAGTTATATAGTAAATCTTCAACTTTCATTATTTTATAAAGCCTAAAGTAAAGCTTTTTTTTATTCTGTTAACCTCCTACAAATTTCAATTTCAAAAAATTTTCATTCAAAAATTTTAGAATTAAACTGAATAAATGTCTTTAGAAAACGCTGTTCCAATAGACATATAGAATTAACACTTATAAGAAAGTACTAAAAGGAAATGAAAGAATTTAAATAAATATAAATTATCAATTGAAATTACTAAATAAATACTTGAAGGGTACAAAATTTTGTTTCGGTCCTTGTTTTATGAAAACCAAATTCCTTTCCAAAAATGCGAAACATAACCTCAAGAACTTCTTCAAAAACATCTTGCTCAAAATGAGTTCCTTCAAAAAAATTCCTAAAACATGCAGAACATCTTCAAAAAGCAATTGAGAATTCCCACAACGGAAAACTCATCAGCCCTACTTCATATTTAAAAAATAAAAATAATTAACAAAAAATCGTACCAGACCAACTGAATGTACTTATCTGTACAAACGCTAGAATGAAGTGAATTTTTATGTTCTATGTTCTATGTTCGTCACAGAAACCACACAAAGTTTGCAAGGTATTTTATGGACTCCTTTAAAACCAAATGATAATATGCTATAAGTGTGGACCAAAATATATAATTATTATGTATACAATAAATAATAAAAAGAGGTTTTTTTCTTAATAGAAAGATTATAACAAAATTTTAAATATCATAAAGATTTATTCTGTTAACCTACAAATTTTAGTTTCAAAAAAATTTTATTCAAAAACTTTCAGAATTAAATTACATGAATGTCTTCAATTGAGTAGATATATAGAATTAATACTTATTACAAAGTACCAAAACGAAATGAAAGAATTCAAAGACATATAAATTATCAATTAAAATTACTAAATAAATACTTGAAGAGTACAAAATTCTGTTTCGTACCTTATTTTATGAAAACCAAATTTCTTTCTAAAAATGCAAAACATAACCTCTTGAACTTATTCAAAAAAAACTTACCCAAATTAAAAAAAAATAAAGTAAAGCTATTTCATTACAGAGCTAACACTAAACTTGTAATTGTCAAATATTCAATGAAATGTTGCGCAATTAAGAATGAAGAAATGTTAATTAACTTTTCAATCTTAGGAACAAATTCGAAAGAGGAAAGAAGAAGAAGAAAGAATAGCTGCTCAGAACGAATTCCTGAATAGATCACTGAGAGGATCTAAAAAATTACAAGCCTTAGAAAGTCGAGCTCAAGGGACGATCAATGACGCTTATTCAGATGATGAGGTTGTGGAATCATCAGGGTCCATCACACCAACAATTCCCGCAGAAAAAGAGATCGTCCACACTACTTATGGTAAGTACAGTTCCGAAATAACTGAGAAAAAAGAGATAGACATTTATCTTTGTTCTTTTGAAAAAAAAGTTTATTATTCAGTTATGGCAGTTAGGACACTAATATGATAAAAGTGTTAACGTCGATTCAGTAACTTAAGAAATGAGTAAATGTGAAGCTCATATCAATGCTTTGCTGCAAACATTCATCGAACTAGCAATTTACCTATTTAACTAAATGAAAAATTTCTCCAGATATAATAAGATTGCCTTCACGAAATTCAAACATTTTTTATATATGAAAATCTTTTGCCAAATGGCACACAATCGATTGAATATTAAGCCTGATTCAAATGCAAGGCAATTGGGTTCCTTATGTATTGAAACCAAGATCTGGAAAGGAGATTATTTTCTTGTGAGAATCAGATTCAAAGAGAAAAAAGAGGTTTTCAGACTGGATGGTAACTGGATCTTTTACAACAACCACAAGCAAAAATACTACACTTTGCCCAGCCGATCGTTGCTATCGACCTCCATATCAACATCAAACCCGAACATTCATGGTTCGAAAGTTATGCTGTGTATCTAATGGGACCAAGGGAGTGTTGTGTACTACGAGCTGCTAAAACCTGGTGATTCCATTACGGGTGATCGCTATGGACTACAATTACTTCGTTTGGACCGTGCATTACTAGAAAAACGCCAGGAATATAACTATAGACATGATAAAGTTATTCTTTTGCATGACGACTTTCGGCCTCACATTGCAAAAGTTGTCACTGGCTGTTTCGACAGATGCACTTCTTTCGAATAGAAAATTGGCTTCAAATTTGGATCGCCTCAAAAGACAACAGCCTGAGAGGTGGGGACAAGTAGTAAGCGGTGATAGTTCGATTTATTTGTTAATTCATTATATTTTGAAGTAAATGCATTTCTGAGCTGAAAAAACAGACCGAATTAATTTGTACTTCCAATATATTTGAATAATTTTGTTTACTTTGTGTGTCACAATGTAATGGCGTAGGAATTTCTCAGAAATACTTAAAATTCATTCCTCTTGACGAATATTTATATGTCTAATTTATAATAATTAGGTTATGGAGACCTTGTGGCTGCGGTGCAACGTCTGCAACTACAGCTCAAAAAAGCAGGTGCAGGCGGTGGTCTTAGTGGTATAGAGGGACGAGTAGCTGCTGTACAGTCACTACTCTTGTCTCCACAGTTTGGAAAAGCATTGGCTGTGCACAATAAAGTACAGGCCGTCCGTACTAGAACGATTCCTAGATCGCAATGTAATGCTCAAGCTGCCCTCAGGGATTGTCTTGATGCACTTGGGAATGTTCAAACGGCATATGCTGTAGAATTGGCAACACTTCTAACTGGTAAGTGCCTATCTTATTTTCACAGGCATTCACATAAAAGTGATCAAATGAAGTTAAAAAGACATTCGGTTTGCGTAAAAATTACTCTCATATGGATAAATATTTGCAATGTAAACTCCTCACCTTTGTTGTAAATGAAAACTTTGATTATATATTCTCTTACGCACAACTGAAATCATCCAGTATGTTACAGAAAGAAACTATTCATGATGAAAATGTCGATGACATAATGGTATCGTTATCCTTATTATTAAAAATTATTCATGAGAAAGTGCGTTTTTTAAGTGAAATATTGTTTATGATAGATTGGGCCGTTGCTTTGTAGAAATCAGTTGTAATTGTCATTATAAAATAAAACACTTGTTTACATTTTCTACTTTATTTTTGGTATTGACGTACGTTTCGTCTTTGCTAGAAAGACTTCATCAGAATACAATGCATTGTAGGCTTTCAACCACTGCCCCCTCGAGTCCGACGCCAAATTGGATGGCCAGGTAGTACGAATGCTTCCCGAGTGCCTCCACTCTCCTGAGGCATATACATAACTCACTTGGCCATTGGACAGAAAAATCCGGAGATTTACTGCAAAAGGGTAGAGAAACGCTAGTTTTAAGGGTGTAAGCCCTGTGCTGCGACAGACACCCTTGTCACTGTGTTGCACAACGCAATGCAGCACAGCGCTAGGGCCCCAGTCGGATGAACTTTCCACCACACGGGTCCAGTGACACGCCGCGAAGTCTCTGCTTCATACCAAGGCAAAATTATCCTCAGAAATGCGAGAAATATTTAGTTCTTGAGCACGATGACGAGTTGATGTTAATGGATGTTCAGTCACATTCTAGGGTACAGCAGCAATGTTTTCAGATGTGCTCGCTGGACGAGAACATGAACTGGTTGTTGTCCGGATTTTCTCTCATTCCGTTCGTGGATCTCAGGTAGCAAAAAATCTATTAAAAGACAGCATCTCTAAACTGAAAATGAGCAGTCATTATTATATTCTGCACTGCCTGCGTATGAAAAGAAAGCATAGATTCTGGGCTCACGCATATATCAAATGAAATGTTAACACTTGATTATTTATTTGGTGCAAGAGAATGACATAAAAAATTTTAAATTTTTTAAAAGTTCAAGGGAATCTAGTGGCCATTTTTCTCTAAATCCTTGATGTCTCCACTTAATTATTACATTATAATTATACAGAGTTGACATGGCCATGGATTCTATCATTACACATGACAATAAGCGACGTATGATCGATCAACTCGAACTTTACGCTTTTAAACCGATCACATGAAACGCCGAAAACGAAGCGATACCCATTGAACGTCTCTGGCGACGCGATTTGAATCACGCAGGCTCTGCTAGTTGTATGATGTCACTGATTTATCGGATATTTCATTTTCACTTGAGGTTATTCCAGAACTGGAACTTTCTGATAATTACAATATAATTTACTTTGCAGGATATGAATTGGAAGCTCTCATGGTAGCCCACGATGGAGTTATATCAACGCTGCCCCCAGAGTCAACTGTGAATGCATCACCTCAACCTTCACAGAACACAATTAGATCGACAGTGTCCGATCATCGATACGGAGAGGAAAATATTAAAATAATAAAAATCGAAAAGAGTACAGAACCTTTAGGTGCTACAGTGAGGAACGAGGGAGATGCGGTAGTAGTTGGTAAGTTCATGAAGACAACATTTTTATGTTGAATATGGGAAGGATTAAAACATGAAATACCAGTTTCATACTTCCACACCCGGTATAATTATATTATTATCCTGATACTCCTAGATCTTCTGTAAAGATCCCTCTGAAGCTTTTTCAGCTTGTGTGGGTTAGGAGTTCCGTTGTGTTCTGGGTAGACGTTGTTACTGCGATCTTACGTCACTTTAGGTCACAGCACTGTTAATTTTCGACTCAAAAGTTAAATGGTGGCCGACTCTCGTCCAATTAGAAAATTTCTTTTCCATCTGACCTTTCGGTAAGAGCCCTATGGTCTTACTACTGAGCTGTCGATAGAAAACAATGATCATGGCCTTGCCTATTTTTTGAGTGGCTTTGGCTTGTTTTCTTCGTTTTTGGCTGATTTTTGTGGCTAATTGACTGGTTTGCAAATTACACTACATTGTAATACATTTACATTTCATCACCAGTTATGATCTTTTACATGAAGAGACATTTACTCATTGTACTATTTTTAAAGAAAATTAAACTGTTGAAAAAAGCCTTGCAGCGACATGCCTCATTTCCAAATATTCGATCCAGATCGTACAAACTGACTCATGAGAAATGTTGAGGGTGTTTTTGCCCCTTTTAAGCAACAAAAATTAAATATATTCAGCAAAAGTATTTTAAATCAACAATTCCTAATACTTTTGATACATAGTGTCACTTCATTATTAATATTATCTTCTTATTCTCTTTTTTTAAGGTCGCGTGGTACGGGGAGGCGCTGCTCATCAAAGTGGACTTCTTCACGAAGGTGACGAACTGCTGGAGGTCAATGGCGTAGAAATGAGAGGAAAAAGTGTAAATACAGTCTGTGATATTCTGCAAACTATGGATGGTGAATTGACTTTCCTCATCGTGCCAGCTTCGCAATCGAAATCCCACTCCGGAAGAGATTCGATATTACATGTTCGAGCGCACTTCGACTATGATCCTGAGGATGACATGTATATTCCTTGTCGAGAATTGGGCATCAGTTTCCAGAAAGGTGACGTGCTGCATGTTATAAGGTTAGTAGAGATTGTTACGATTTGCAATTACCAGAACGATAATATAGTTACCTTTTCATGTTTTTATTGAATTTATTGGTCAGAGAACAATATTAAACTATCAAAGAAATTGAAATGTTTCGGCCCTTAGGTACTGTTTGGTAGTTCATTATAATTGAAACAAATTTTTAGAAATAAATTAAATATATTGTCATTTGCTTACCGAAAGGTCAAATTGGAGAAATTATTCTTTCTCGGTGTAACACTTCTAATGTCAAGTACATATAACCTAACCTAACACCTTCGAAACTGGATTTATCATTACCCTGTCATATAAAACTAAACTGACTCTCTACTGGATCCTCTCCCTGTTTTCTTTAGTGTTGTTCCTGGTTATCATCTTGGTCTCTTCCTGATTTTCGCCCTAGTTCTCTTATTAACTTCTCTCTAACTGTCTCCTTAGTTTTCCTCCCGAGATTTCCCTGTTCTTCCCACCGTTCCCTTCTTGGTTTAGGCGCATTTGTTCTAGAAAACAGCGTGTTATCGTTTCGCCGAAATGTTTGCAATTTTCCAATTTTGAGCCGAAAATGGTCTTGAATGACTAGGTTGAACTTGCTGAGGAAAAAAGTTAAACTTAGTTTCCGTCATATTTTTCAAAATTCGATGGTTTACTGTAAGAAACTACTGTTTCCCCATCTTTCAAATAGAGTACGAATCTCATGTGCAGAAATATGGTCATCTTTAGACTCACGAATCAATCCCATATTTATTTATTTCCAATGAAAGTCAGCCTGACTGTATATTTCACTAATACTCAAAGGAAGCAACACCTGGGGAATATAGTAGGTTAGATGGTTAGAATTTCTCATTTCATCGTTTCTAAGTATACAATGCTCGGCTGAAACGGATTGATTGCTTTCTATAACGACCACTTTTGATTGTCTCACTCGACTTTAAAGCTCATAAAACGTCCAAATGATCACACCAAATACACGGCACTAGCTTGAAGCTGTGAATATTTGGCTTGAATATCGAGCAGGTAATTCTCTTGATTTTTTGCGCTTGGACCTATTTTTCGTCTCCAGTAACAATACGACGTGGAAAATTTTTAGCGTCGTTTTTTTAATAATTATTCACATCCAAACGCTGTTCAACGTCCTTTAGTTTCTGCGAATGCGCCACCCTCTTTGTTTGCTTTAGAATCGTCCTATATCTTTGAGATATTTTAAAATTGCTTGTTGAATCATACATTAAATCAGTCTTTCAAAATTACTGTTCTGAAAGCGATTAATCCACTCACGACACTAATACGTTTAGTATTTAAGAGCATTTAATGAGCCGCGGTCGTCGGTTTCTTCATAAAGAAACGTAAAATTAAAACCTTTCCAAAATTACAGGAATTTTTTCAACCCAAAATATTTTTATGATGCAGACATAAGTAGACTAATATTCACATGCGATCTTAACAGATAGCCAAGTTTACGGCATGACGTTCAAGATCTATTTATTTCGACCATTACTAACCTCCATAGTAGTCTTTAGGGAAACGGTGGAAAAAAGCTGTCAAATTGTATTTTCAAACTTGTTTCTTTAATTGTATTTCAGTCAAGAAGATCCAAATTGGTGGCAAGCCTATAGAGAAGGTGAAGACGATCAGACTTTAGCAGGACTCATTCCTTCCCAGACCTTCCAGCATCAAAGGGAGAGTATGAGACTAGCTGCGGAAGAAAGGATGTCTAAACCACAAAGAAAGTCCTCCACTCTTTTGTGCGGTAAAACCGCTCGAAGAAAGAAGAAGAAGGGGGCGTATAGCGAAGGTGGATATCCGATGTATTCGAATGCCGTAGAAGACTATGATCCTGATGAAATTTTAACGTATGAGGAGGTATCATTATATTATCCCAGAGCGAACAGCAAGAGGCCGATAGTTCTGATCGGACCTCCCAATATTGGACGTCACGAACTCCGACAGAAACTAATGGAAGATGCAGAACGATTTGCTGCAGCTATACCACGTAAGTTAGCTCATACCTTGATAGCGAATGAGTAGTTTCGGATTTGCAGGATGCAATTATGTAAATTTTATATCCGATTATTCTTCAAAGCCGTCGGTCTTATTCGATTCAAAGTTGTTAGAATAGTACATTCTTAATAGTTATAAATTATACTACAATGCCCAATATCAATTGGACTGTATATTTATTATTCTCTTAAAACTTACATTTGACATCCATTTATAATCAATATTTTTGCTTTATGTAGTTATCTCTCTGGTAAGTACATGTGTATATGTGGTCTGAATACGATGACCTTCAATGTTCATATTAATACTTGCAATATTCCTCTGATGGAGAGTTATCTTTGAATTTATCTTAAGTCTCAGTTTTTTAAATATGTGACTTGTTGATCTATATCGATCTGTAGTTTCTTTATCACAATCATTCTATATTTAATTGAGTGATATCGATCCCTGAGGTACACCGGCATCAGTTTTTCTAGTTGTCGATCTTGTGCCATCTATCTTAATTTTGAACTTTTTATTGTTCAGGTGAGATTTTATTATTCTTGTCAATTTGGTTGGGAATTGTTGTTTATGCATTTTGTACATCAATCCTTTATACCACATCTTATCAAAGGTATTTTTTATGTCCAGCGATACAGCGTCTTTGGACAGATTCAGTTTTTCCTTTACGTCTTCTATCAGACTGGCCATTTGGTGGATTGTTGCATACTCTTTACGGAATTCAAACTGATGATCTGATTAGCACCTTCTCATACCGACAAGTTGTCACAGCCACAGAGAGAGAAGTTAAAAATAAACATTAAATTGAACCTCACTAAACGTTTGCGATTAAATTACGAAAAATTTCATTATCAATTCACGAAAATCATTTCGATTTATATAATAGAAAATTCAAAATTATTCCAATTGGTAACTACTGTGGTTGATTTGAGAATTGTTGAGAACTGGTGGTGTCCAATTTTGTATCGCCATATTTTCAGTTCTATTGCAAAGGACAAGTCATCCTGATTCTAAAAATTTCCCATCAAATATCAACAAATATTTCGGAAAGTAGTTGATAACATTTTTTTGTGCATTCATACCAGAGAGCTATTATTGTATAAATGTCCTGCGATTTTTGAGCTGAAAATGACTCAAACAATTACAAAACTCAATTAGGTCTATCCGTTTAAAAGGTAACGCATTCTGCTTTAACTCTGCTTGTGTATAAAGTCTTCGTATTAGTCTAATTGACTCTTTGTTTGTTACTAGATACTTCCAGAGCAAGAAAAGAGAACGAAGTGGATGGGCAAGACTACCATTTCATCACAAGAGCTCAATTTGAAGCGGACATCCTTTCGAGGAAGTTCGTGGAGCATGGCGAATTCGAGAAGGCTTATTATGGAACGTCTTTGGATGCCATCAGGTCTGTGGTCAATTCAGGAAAGATTTGCGTTCTGAATTTACACCCTCAGAGCTTGAAAATTCTGAGAACATCAGACTTGAAACCTTATGTTGTTTTTGTGGCTCCTCCTAGTCTTGAAAAATTGCGACAAAAGAAGATAAGAAGTGGGGAATCGTTTAAGGTGAGCATATTTTGAACAAATTAATTGATAAGTGAGAAGTATATTTTATAATACTAGGAGATATATTGATTTATCTCCTTATGAAATATTTTTTGCATAAAATGAATTATTTCACAACAATTTCACCAAATTAGAAAATACTTAAAAACACAATGACGAAAGAATACACAGAACAAAATTTATATGGCATGATTCACTAACGTATATAAAGAAACTATTTATGACAAAAATATCAGTGGATATCAAAACATACCATCAACCAAAATGGAGTGATTAAAAAGTTTTTCAGAAAATACTCTAAAACAGTTAATTATCTTTCGATGAAATTACAGATATAAATAAACTGATATTTCAGCTATCAGTTGGCGCAAAGTTACTTAGAATGGGTGTAATAGTTTTTTTTTGTTTGTAAGTAATGAGTTATAGACTTCGGCAAATAGTCTGGGGGAATAGATAAGGTTAGATAATGCATACTCAGATTAATTTTGAATGAAGTGGATCACTGAAAATTTCAATATTTTTTTATGTATATCTTGTTATTTAACACCATAGGCATGTAAAACTTATATAAAAACAAAGCATAATCTCTTTTCACCAGAAATGTCGATAATTTTCGACAAATAATTTTTTTTGTTTCACAGTGGAACATTTTCAAATATCATAATCATCCACTCCGATTCCGAAATTATTTTCTTCGGGGTCGAGATTGTATAGCTTAGCAAACCCAACTTCCCTGTTACTTGCTTTTCTTTTGCGTCTTCTGGTACTTTTACTTTCTGCTCTTAACTTATTCTGACCAGTGTCAAGGTCATAAGGATGATCTACAAGAATTTGAATCCTTATCGATTCGTCTTTTACATCTGGGAAGTTCCTTTTTTTATTTTTCGCAAAACCACATCAGGAATGAAGGGCGCAAGTCCTACAGAAAATAAACAATATTCCAGTTTTTTATCAAGGTAATTTTTACTCTTCTACCTATGGAAGACTGATCCACTTCACCCTGTTATTTAACTATTTCTTGGTAAAATAGCTCTAAATTAGAAAATTCATAATTGCAGAATACCCTTTTTGAATATACTGCTGATTAATTATGCAAAGATACTTGATAATTTTCAAAATATTTTCCTTCATTTTTAATTCTAACATTCATAATTTCTGAATTATTCTTTAAGTCTTTATTTCAAACTTATATACATGCTTATTTCGATCATTTCTATCTCCTGTTGAGTTTCAATCAAGAGAAAAAGGTTTTCATTAGAAATTAAAGAATCGAGATTCTCGTCTTTTTAATACCATAAAACAAAATTATATTTAAAATACCCAATGAAACTTCAAAAAACACTTATGCTGAAAGTAGTTCACTTTCTACAGTATTTGCGGACAATATCGCTCTTCAAAAAATTATAAGAAATTGAAATTTCATAATTTTACAGAAAAATTGTTATTTTTGAGAACTCATACTCATAATAGTATATTATAAAGATTTAACTGTTTGCTGTGATAAGAAAATTTTCTTCTTGATTAACCTATATGAACAGAACCAGAAGTATTACAACATACCTTTTATTTTTCAATTTCAAATAAATCATTATTGTATTCTGATAATTATTTCTTTTAGGAAGAAGAGTTGAAAGATATAATAGAAAAGGCACGGGAGATGGAGGATAAATATGGTCATTTCTTTGATATGGTTATCATAAATAATGATACAGAAAGAGCGTACCACCAGCTCTTAGGTGAGATCAACAGCTTAGAGAGAGAGCCCCAATGGGTACCAGCAGCTTGGGTAAAAGTAACTTAAATACCTCCCTACCTTTGTCTGAGGTTATATGATTAAGCCCACTGAAAAAAGGCATACCAGACTGAAAAATTTAAGAAAAGTTGTACATAAGAGAATATATAAGTCGACTGATCTATTTTAAATGAATAACATTATTCAAAATCAAATTCATTCATGAAGGCTGTGAATGAATTGTGGAAGGAAAGAATAATCTACTGATTTTGGTCAGGTTGGAAACAATACTCAAGATGTTTTCGATTGGGTGGAATAAATTTCAAGGAATTCTATTCAACATGCGTGAAAGATATCAGGCATTATAAAGCACTTTGAACCCACAGAAATGCATTTCGAAAGTTGAATTAAAAAATCTAAAATTCATAATATATCGAAAAAATACCAAGCAATAGAAGAAATGGATTGAATTAAATTATAAATTGTCCTCAAACTAAATATTGGTACAATATTTAATTTCCAAAGATGGATATACAAAATAGATTCCAATGTTTTCATCTAAATATACTAGATGATTCAATGTTTTTGACTTACATACTGTCAAGAAAGTACCGGGAATTATCGATTTAAATCTGGCGGGGCAATGTATTTGAATAACCCATTGGTTGATTTTAAAGAGAATAAATCAATCTAAATTTTCAATTTTCAAATTGATCGGTTCTTTCAAAATAATTAACGAATCCAGAACCTGAAGTCGGTCATAATTCATCATGTATATTTAGTATGATTTATTATTTTAACAAAGCCATTTATTTCTCCAAAAGGATCCTCTAAAAAACGCAACTATTCGTTTGAAATAAAATATGCATTGTTACATAAAACGGGAACTAAAAGGTTTTCAGACCTCTTCCTAAGCTCCGAAATTGATGAAATATTCTGAATAATAATTTTTGGTATTCACTTAGTGATTCAAGAAAACGTTTCGAAAATATAAATTTCGTAGTTCTGGAATTTCGAAAATCAGAACTTTCCAAAATTTGCGATTTGATAATAATTCCTGATTATACTATTGCAATGATAGAGATATAAATTGTAATTAGAGTGTGTAACCCGAAAAAATATTATCTTTTTTAAATCACCTGTTTTTGGAAATAGGGATTTCTTGATGACCATAACTTGAATAAATTTATTAGAGAATATCAAAATAAAGTTATTAGAAATATCTATTTAAAATTTTCTCCGCTAGGTGCTTGATCATTTGAGTTAATGAATTCCGGAATGAATGTATATTTTTCTCCGTTTTTGAAGTGCAATCGTGATATCTAGTTAGTTAAAAATATCAGATTTATATATTGTGAATTAGAAAGATGAGATTTCTTCTCAAAACATCACTTCAATCTGGTCTATTTCAAAACAGTTTGTCGCTTGTGATAATTCTTGGGCTGTGTTCACATTAGACAAATATCATTCTTGCAAATGTTTCACGAAATTTGATATCTGGCAGACTTTGAGGATAGCTCAGAAAAATATTTGTAATTCAAAAATTAATAATTTACTTGTGCCTGACTTCACAAACGGAGGATGGGCGTGTATTGATAAATATTTTGAGATATAGATGTCCTATAATTAGCACACAATCCTTTCTTAAATTAATTAAACAACTCCTAGGATGATCTATTTTTTCAAAATTTTCAACAAATCACAAAAGTTTTCAAGTACTTGAAATTTAATCAGTCAGTTTGATAATTTAATAAAATCATATATTTTCCATGTAGTAAACTTTTTAAAAACAAAATTCTTTTTACACGAAGAAAAAACAAACTCACTGCCAAATACATAATTGTAAAGGAAGAATAAATATCAATAATAACATCAAATTTACATGTTTAATTCACGAAATTAAACAAAGCTGTTATCTAGTAATTCAAAGAAAATTAATTTTTTTTAAAAGATTATTGCAATAATTTATGTGCCATAAAATAATTTGGAACGTATGTTAACTTTAAAATCCTCAAAACAAATTTTCCATGTCCTCAAGTTAGCATGATGCATTTATTTTCAACCCAAACTTTAAAACTAAGTTTGAATGCATTTGATGCAAAAATTCATGCAGAGTATTTTCAAGAAGAAAAGTGTAAAATTATGTAAAAATGTCAGGAATAATATTGTTGGGTAGAGATTCTAGGCAATTTCAAAAAAGTAGGTTCTCTATGTAGGAATTTTTTAATTTTTTTTTACCATTTAACTTTTACCCAAAACTATTTGCCAGATACATGTTTGGCAAGTTAATTCAGAGAAAATAGGACAATTCAGTACTAGTACTACAAAAGTCAATCAGATCTGAAAATATAAAATGTTTCATACAAGATTTTTTTGGTTCGTTTCAGATAAGGAGATTGATACTCAACAAAAAAACATTAACCTTCACTTTGCCAGGCACATTAAATCTCTCTGATTAACGAGGATTTCATTGAGATTCATTTCCATAAATGAATTTTTGAACTTTATTATTTACGGACTTTTAAAATTTATGTTTTGTAACAGACTAGTTCCTGTGAACCCTTTGCATGAATGATTTTTGCGCATAATCCGAACCCAGCTTCAGAACATATTTTTATGATAATTTAATGATTCAATATTATATTCTTCATAAAAATATATTATGGTTGTGCCAAAGAACTTTTAAAATTTACCGTTTACTTATTTTATATGAGTGTGTAGTATCACATACCTTTGAACGTATGTGAATATTATAGGGAAATTAGTAAATGGTATACTTACTTCCAAATTTGAAATCGACATAAAGAAAATAATTTTTGTATACACTTACGTAATGAAACAATCAATGCCAATAGAGATTCTTTCTCTCTTTTAATATATCTACATATTGTGATTTCTATTTTCCTTCTATATAAAATGCAATTCTTTTACAGCTGTGCAAAGTTTTGGTGTATCTATGTTTAATGTATAATTTGAAACAAACATCTCTTTTTCCCTATCAATATTTGTATATGATAAGTGGTAGAAACTCAAGACGGCAATAATCATTGTATATTATTAAGAAATAGGTTTGTTTCAGAAAATGTTTTAACTGTTTATAGTAATATTAGGCAAATCAAATCTAATGTAAATATCAAGAACTCTTCTTGAAAAATTTATCACATACTGCTCAGAGAAATAAATCGATGTTAGAGATATATTTAAATAAAATTCTTTACACTAGTCCACATGATGAGAAAATATTTAGTTAAAAAAGATATAGGACGACATTTATTATATATCAACTCCTTAAAAATATTTTATTTATTCAAATTTCAATTTTGCCATTTAAGTATCAATGAATCTTGAATTATAAGAGGAATAGTGTATTGGTTTACTCCATAGGGTATACATATTAACAAATAATTAGATTCCATCGTATATTCACTTTGGATAATCCACTGTAAGTTTTCAGTAATTTTTTGTCGCTGGTAATCACGACTTCACTGTAATCCAGTATTAATTATTCTGTCCAATCTCTCTTCGATATAAGAGGTGTAATTGAATAAGAGCGAAAAATTCCAAGAGATAGAAGTCATCAGAACCCAATAATTTTGAATTGGATTTCATTCGTTGACAGTGGAAAGAATCATAATTATAATACATTATGGTACATTTCATCACTTGCAAAGATTTTTTTTTGATAAAGAGTAAAACTAGCTAGATCTATTAAAAAATTGTACTGTTTTTGTTAAAGAAAAAAAAATTAAAACGCTCTTTAATGTTCAATGGAATCACCTCTTTAAATATTTTGTACTTATTCAAATTCAGCCTGTATATTATTATTAATGTTTCGTCCATTTTAGAAAACATTTATTTACTGAAATGAAGTCATATTTACTTGTATGTATAAATATTTGTTCAGTTTTATTTTTTGTTAATGTTTAATTGTATGTATATAAAAGATATCAGGTGTAAATATAAACAGACCCTATGGTGTCTGATGTAGTTTGTAAAAATCTAACCGTTTGGAAAATATGACTTCGGGTTCCTTTTATTAATACATATTTTGTTATGCATAAATCATTGTTTTAGAAATGCAGAAATATACATTTCTCACTATTATTTACTGTTTTATTTCATCCATATTATTAATAGCAATATAGCAGAGAATATAAAATTAGAAAAATCCCCAAAAATTTCACACAAGAGTATCTATTTCATTTCGTTCAGAATATGTAGATATAAATTCCATTTATAGTGTTTTATATGGAAATAATAAATCAAACTGCTGAAAAATTTAATATGAGACGACACAGAATTCGAATTTGAGACCACGTGTACAACTACCAATAATTTGGTCATTATTTATAAGCTAAAAATTAAAATTTTTATAATTCCAAATTGGTGGTCAGTCATAAAGCATTGTGAATAAAAAATATATATTTTATGAAGAGATTGATATAATAGGTCTTAATAAAGACGTTATGTTTTTAAAATTGAATACATGAAATGTGAGATAAAAATTTTTAAATAATACATCCTAGAAATATCCACCTTGGCTTCAGGCTTTCTGGTAACTCTTTGCAATAAATTCAGTTTACTCTTAGTTTAAAATTTGGTGTTCAATTTCAAAGAGTCTCAAGTAGGCTCTATATTCTCATTGTCTTTTGCTATATATCCTTACAAAAATGTTACATCACAACTTCATGGGGGCTAATCAACAACTTTTATCAATGAACCAATTAAACAATATACATTCTGTCAAGAAAGTACCGGGAATTATCGATTTAAATCTGGCGGGGCAATGAGGCAGGTAAATTTTTTTTTCCTAGGTTGGTACAACTGTCCTTAATTACTATGCCAAGCTTGAGCGGGATCTGTCTACTAGCACAGCTGATTAAGTCAGTCGATGTCAGAGTGCGTGCCGATTTTTACTATGGGTGATTACGTTGAGCAAAGAATTTGTTTAAAGTTTTGTGTTGCAAATGAATTTTCGTGTGCCGATGCATTGAAAATGTTGCAAAAGGCCTTTGGTGATAATGCTCTATCGAAAACTTGTGCATATCAGTGGTACAGAGCCTTCAAGGACGGTCGTGAAGTGGTCGCCGATCGACGGCTTCGATCGAAGATAACGTCTATAAAATTAAGGAAAGGGTGCTGGAAAACCGTCGTACCAGCTTGAGAGAGATAGCACATGATCTTAAGATATCCCACGAGTCCGCACGTACGATTTTGATTGATATTTTGGGCATGAGAAAGGTGGCCGCACGACTCGTACCGAAAGACCTGAATTTTCTTCAAAAACGTCATCGCGAACAGGTTGCTTCAGACATGCTGGATCGCTGTAATTCCGATTCTACATTCATGGAACGCATTATAACTGGTGATGAGACCTGGGTCTACGAGTACGATATGCAAACAAGCCAGCAATCATCGGAATGGGTGGCAAAAAATGAGCCAAAACCGAAAAAACCACGCCAAAGCCGCTCGAAAATGAAGGTGATGCTCATTGTTTTCTTCGATATCCGTGGCGTGGTGCACTACGAATTCGTTCCAGAGGGTCAGACGGTAAACAAGGAGTGTTACCTAGGCGTAATGAAACGTTTGCGTGAGCGTATCCGTAAGAAGAGGCCAAATTTGTGGGCGAACAACTCATGGATTTTGCATGACGATAACGCGCCTTCTCACCGAGCTACGATTGTGACTGACTTTCTCGCCAAAAACTCAACAAACGTGCTTCAGCAACCACCGTATTCGCCGGATTTGGCTCCCTGCGACTTTTTCCTCTTCCCAAAACTAAAATTGCCCCTTCGTGGCACCCGTTTTGAGTCGATTGAAGCCATAAAACAAAATTCGGCGCGAGAGCTAAAGTCCATCCCGGAAAGCGCCTATAAAAAATGTTTCGATAATTGGAAGTGCCGTTGGCATAGATGTATTGGAGCGAATGGAGCCTATTTTGAAGGCGACCCAATAAATTTTGACGATTAAATGTAAAAATGTTGTTTTAATTGAAAATTCCCGGTACTTTCTTGACAGAGTAGTATTAAATGATATAATTTAAACTTTCACATATTTATTTAAATATGACAGCTGTCTGATTACACATCAGCTTAATCAGATATATGAGATAATTGTCATATATCTGGAAATTTTAATTATAATGTGGCATCATGTCCCGCTCCTTGCCAAGATTTCTACTTTGCTCTGCTCCAGCTTCCCGCCTCCCGAACTAATAGTTTGAAGCTCCCTCATAACACTGGCATTACTTCGGAGCTTCAATAATATGTAATATATTGCTCATATTAATAATAATTTTCATCTTCTGTAGCACTGACATTTACAGCAGCAATATTCTCTTGGCCGAGCGGTTGTTTATCTACTTGATATTGCTAACATGTAAAGTCAAATTTATTACGATTTTTTCCATTTCGCTTTAGTTTCTTTCTAGTTCTTTGATTATATTCTTGTTCATTATTAATAATTTCGATTCTGTATGTTATCCTTGGTCTTATCACAGCTTCGTAGATTCACAGTTTTAACTACTCTAGTTTGTTTTTCACATTGATGAAACAGTATAGGTATTCTTGTTTGTTGCCCTCCTGTGTTTTCAGTATTTGTTGAAGTTCAAGTTCCTGTGCATTGCTATTTTCAGGTATTTTACGGTGTCTTGTCATTCCATTTCTTTATTGCCCATTTCGATTTTTTGTAATCTTTTGTTTGAAATAATGTTTAGCTTTTATAGTCATTTATTTTAATTCTCCACTTTATTTACTTATTCATGTGATTTTGAAGTTTTTTCAGCGCGCTTCCTGTTGTTTTTTTTATGCTATAAGTGCAAACAATAATCATTTTTCCGCCTGTCACTTGTGTAGATATTGTAAGGTATTGCTCATAAAAGTGAGCCCTGTGGTATATCTCCTATGTTCTTAACTTGTGAGGTTGTAAATTGTAGGTTTAATTGGGTTTACTTTGTAGCGTGACCTTGAAGTCTATTGTGCCCCTATTAAAGCTGTACTACAGCTCTAACAATATTCTCTTTCCTACAGGTTTCTTGTGTTTCTTTGTGTTGACTTGTAATTGAGAGGCATTCTGTAACTAAGTGATTCGGGGTTTATTCCTCTTCTACACAGAATCTGCACTCCTCTGTGTCTGCTAATCCTTCTCTCATCAAATGCTTCCTGAGGTGGCAATGCCCAGGAAGGAAGCCATTGAGGAGATGAAGCATGTTTTTAATGATATCCAGGTACTTTTTGGATCTTGCAGTATCGAAATTCCCAAGATACTTTTAGGAGTGATTCAGCCCTTCCTTCTTTTGAAACTCTTCCTTATAGCTGCATTTTCCTATAACACAGAAGGGTTTCAGCCTAGTGAAGGGCATTTTTGATAGTTTATTTCTAGGTTCATTTCCACAAATTTTCGGAATACAAGTATTTCTGCCTGAAATACCATTGGACAGGAGTCTAACGATAGTATTTGATACCAAGCCCAGACAACGTGTGATGTTTCTTAATTTACTCTGTTATAGAAATTTGTAGGCATTAATTTGACATCTGCAGTCTTTCCATTTTTGGCATTTTGTTGATTAGTCCCTGGTGCAATACTTTACAGAAGCTCTTTGATAAGTTAAAATAGAAAGGCCTTTTACTTGATAGAAGAAATATAACAAAATTTGAACATCAAAACAAATTAAAATATGTTTATCTTCTACAATTTCAATTTGTTTTGATATTCAAACCTTTGATAAGTCTATAAATATTCCTGCGATCTCATGTTCCCATCATTTTTCCTATAGAATTATTTCTGAGATTCCTGCGAGTTATGTTCCTGTTCTAAGTGTTTTTCTTGATTCCTGTTCCTTAATTCTTCAAAGGTAAATTCCCTTTCTATGACTTTCTTCAGTCTTGAGAGCAAGATGGAAGTTTCTTACTTAGGCCTGTCAGCAGGCTTATTGGTCAATAGTTGTTAAAATTCTTTCTTAATTTTCCTAGTTTAGACATTATTACAGCTTCAACAAATTTACATTTACTCGGATAGGTTCCTGTACTTAATATTTCATTACATATGTTATATTATTCAGTCCATTGTTTATTCAATGCTCTATTGGTGATACTACCTACATGTGGACGGATACTGCCTGGACAAAATTGAAAATAATGTGTTGTGTAAGGCAAACCCCCCCCGAAACTAGTTCGCCAACGCTCCGCGGGGTAGCTTGTCACCCTAAGTGGACGTTCCAGAGACGACCAGTATTACCCGAAATCACCACCGAGATTCTATAGAGGGCGCGTCGCCCGACGCGCACATCAACCTTCTGAGCCCTTTAAAAAGGGGACAGTAGGCTCTAAAAACAACACCAACTCGCTTCCGCGAGTTCAAAATGAGGCATACTGTTTTCCCTCTTCAATCACATCAGCAGAGTATTTTCGCGTTGATCAAAGGTTTATATATTAGAATTAATTTTGAGAAGAGATTGGCAATATTAATTTTTTAATCTTCAATTCATGTAACTATACACTGAATCATAGGATATGGAAATATCATATATATGAATTATGAGATCCTGTTCCATTTTCCGATATATTTCTTAAGATGATTCTTCACTGTGTAGGAAAAATTCTATTTTTCATGATTTAGGTTTATCATGTATGGTCAAGTAGCTGCCTTGCTGCCACATATCAATGGCTTTGTTGAAAATAACTTCGGCATTATCTTCATTAACCTTAAAATTAAATAAATAAGCCTCAAATTTCACATCTTAAGAAAACATACCTTATTCAGATTATCCAACACTTCCTTTAAACATTTACATTTCAAAATTAAATGTTTTGAATGTAACAATAAGGAAATGAATACGAATACAAAAATATTGCATGAACCCCCGCATAATTTGTCCCATATCCTGTGAATCGATGAAATTTCTATTATTTCTATTATCAACTCCAAAAATTATTTTTTAGTTGTAGATATTTTCCACTTGAACATCACTATCAATAATGCATTTTGATGTACGTTCTTCTCCCTTCTTGGTTCACCGAATGATAAATTGATTTCAAATAAGAGATAACAATGAAATACCTTCATTTTACAATTGTCATATCTTGCATAATCTAGTTATATTATCTTGATATGTTTTGTTAAAAACAAAAAGATTACAAATCAAATTGTGTGAATTTTTAAAAATTTTTTAAAATATTTAAATAATTTTATATACCTTCTATCAAGAATTAACCTCTTTTTATGTTATCAAATTGTGCGAGTTGAATATTTAGGAAAGGAGAGCTTTTCATATTAGTGTAGGTATACAGGGTGTTTTCAGAGGACATTTATTTCTTTTGGCAAAAGATGGAACTCTTAGAAAACTACTTCCCAACAAATCATTTATACAAAAGTTGCATGATGAAGAAATATATTCATCTACAAAGTTATGATGAATTTCTTATCCATGCCTGACCATATATATCCACTAAAAACCACTGAAATTTGAAGATTAACAAGAGCTTAAAAAAATTGAACTGTACTGTACATCCAGCATATATTAATTGATCATATTTAATATTTGGCTTAAGATTCCAGCAAATATTCACAAAGTTTGTAGACTTCCAGCAGCAGAAATTTTTGTGTATCCTGATTTATCAACAGAAGCATGAAAATTTTATGGAATCTGTTTTGGTTACAGACCAACTTAATTATTATTTCATTAATGTTAAACTTGAAAAAACAATTCAAGATAAAAATCAAAATCTCAAAAATTTAATAAGATTTAAAATACCTCATTTCTAGCAAAGATTTGTGTAGAATGTGTCAGTAAGACTATTTTTTCTTCCACCTTAAGAGGTGCAACAAACACTAGTATTTTGCTAAATAATACCACGAACATATCCGGATCCATTTTTAACCATTTAATTGGTTAATTTGTTAGATTTATTATTTTAAAATTTTTATTCACGTAAATCTTGATAAAATGGTTAACTATCTCTTGCAAAAAATTTACTTTCAAAAACATCCTGTATAAAAATTATATTTCATGGGGTGTCATTATAATTTAGTGGATCTCTCAGTCTATAAAATATGAAGTATTGCCATGTCATTTTCGGAACTATCTCTATTATTAGCTATTATATTACGAGAGCAAAAGCAGAATACTTACTTTGAAAGAGCTGGATAATTCAGAGTATTTGCAAAAAATGTATCAAAATATTGTGTGTATGGAAAATTTTCAAGGGCATCTAAGGACTTCAAATGTTTATAAAGAATAGGTTCTTCCTTGGCCACAAAGTTAATTATAGTTTCAACTAGTTTGGGAAAATCATGATCGAATGAATGAAGATGGAAGAAGAATCCCTTTGCAACCCAGTATAGTTCTACCTCATCTTTATAGAACGGTAATAAAAATTGAACTATTTCATTGAAACCTTTAGAAGAACTCAGGTTGTTTTCAAATTTTAACGCATCAGTTTGTAGGAGAAATCCTGCATACAACTGTTTAGATTTAGAGGTGTTGAAATCAACTAACTTCATTACAGTTAATGCTCGCATCATCTCCCTGAACTCTTGTTTTCGTTGGTCATTGATGAAAGCGTGACATTCAGTATTTACTGGAAGGACACCTATAAATTTCAAATTAAATATTAAGAATATACTGGTATGTTCAATTTAAAGAATACCTAAGCAGATTTTCCATACAAAGCTTCTATAGGTGGAAGGTAAACTATATCTCAAACAAAATTGTTTCAATTTTACCCTATCCAAGATTTTTTCTTTAAGTAATATTTCCAATGATTTTCTCTCTTCAACATTCTTACAGCCAACCTTTTCATAATAAGCAGATCGAAAATTTCTTTCATCTGCTGCACACATTTAAAATTCCAATTATTAAAGTAAACGCTTCGAGAACCTAATCAAAAACAGCCTCCTTCGTCCCAAAACAAATTTTTTTTGCATGAGCCGGGAAAATCTTTTAACACATTACAGGAACGGACTTAAATTATAGACCATAGATTACAGATGACTCTTATTCGTAAGCTGTGGCACAGACGAACTACATTCTAGTAAGTAGTTTGCCTATGACCTAGAGAGCATTACCAAAGAGAAAATACATCTCTATATCTGTGATTATATATTAAATTTAAAGAGTGCTATGTGGGGGATCCATCCAGCCATCCATTTTGACGGGGAATTACTGGAATAGTTAAGACGTTCTTCTGACATTGACAATTGACTTTGTAATCGTCTAATAAATATTGTTTTGATAGTCAATAATAATTCCAGTTTCGATTTTCTATTTAGATATTGATCAGTTAGTAAATTGAAATGGAGAACAAAAATAAAACCGAAAAAGTAGCATATAATGAATTAGCTATTAGGTACAATCTTTCTCAAGTAGAATATGTACGAACTTCAATGGCAGCTCTTTCGGGCTGTACTGCAGGTAAGGATTCATCATAGTATTAGAATTATATAATAACATAATGTGTTCTTCTAGGATTACTAGGTTTAACAGGCTTATACGGAGCTACTTTTTACATCTTTGCTGTTACTAGCTTATGGCTAATGGTTCTCTTCAAAGCAGGTTCTAAAACTTGGAAAAATTATTTCATATCAAGAAAAGGACTGCTAACTAATGGATTTTTTGGACATTTATTCACGTATATTCTTTGTTGGACATTTATATATGGGATGGTTCATGTCTACTGAAATTATTTAAATGAATTTGAGTTCATAGAAGATAATATCAATTTGAGAATAAATTTGTGAGATGGAATATTTGTAATCGTATTATAAGAGGATGAACTTGGTAATTTTATTTAATTTGTGAGAGTTAAAAACAGAAACTATGGCCGATTCTAAAATTTCATTCAATAATAAAAAGTTTCATTACTTCTGAATTATGTCAATTAAGTACTCAGTTTGACTTTTTGATTTTTTAATAAAGTGGAAAGAAAAATAGTTGTGGCTGCTGTGTCAATATGTGCTGATTGATGGAAGTTGTTAGTCAAGCAATTAGATTTCCATATAATTCATTAAGGTGTTAATAGGATTATTCATGTTAATTTTTTACATAGCTTTAATTTTTGTGTACACAAAATTTGAGAATGATCATTAACAGAATTATATATTTAACACATTTGTTAATGCAATGGTCTAAACTAAAGATTCTAAATACATCTGTTTCCCTAGTATTAAATCTCTTGTTTTCGAAAGTTTCAAAAACAACTTTGTGAATTTTCAACATCTCTAAGAAATGGTGACTTTTCCATATTCTTTGTAAGGTCAACAATTTCTGAGACTATTCACGTATCTTACTGAATATTGTGAATAATTGAAGTAATAAAAATTATTTCTTAACATATACCTCGATCATTTTTTAAGATCAAATTCAGGTTGAGGTACAAAAATAATTACTAAGGCAAAAATAAAAAGTCCTTGAGTAAAAATTCAAGGAAGATGTAATAATATTTTTAGTATATCAAGACTGATTATTATACTCGGCTCTATTTTATCTAACTTTTGTGCTGAAATTCTCTATGTATTGATATCATTCCGATAATCTTAGATCTCCTATGAAGATACCTCAGAAGCTTTAGTATAGCTTGTGCGAGTTAAAAAATCAGTTGTTCTGATTAGGCTTTGTTTCTGTTCCCTTACGCCACCTTAGGCACAACAATGTTAATTTTTGACTCAAAGTTGAAATGGTGACCAGCCATCTTAGAGAGAAATTTCTTCCACCGCCAAAATGTGAAGCCTCGCCGAAGAGGAATCTCTGCTTACAAGTCAAGCATTTAAACAAGTGCGCCACTAAAATATGAAATTTGATTTTCAAATTTTTGTTTTTAGATTCTTTGCATTCGAATTATAATATTATTCAAGACTTGAATAAGTATTAATGAATATAAATCGAATTAAGAAAAACCTCAGAATCCATAAAGAATGGAATCAGATATTCTGTATAAACAAGTGCACTACACCATATCTCCACTGCTATATAATAATTACTGCAATGACATTCAAATCATCATATTGTGTTTCTATAACAGCAAAAGATATGAGACAATATGCATTGTACTATAAAAATGCACCTTTAATCAACAGCAGGGACCCAACGATAATTCTACAAGTTGTAGATAGAACAGTACTAAGAAATATAACTAACAATTGATTGCACGATCTACCAAATGAACTGATATACAGAAGCTCTAAGCTTCACAAAAATGCACAAAATTTATTAATAGGCAGAATTGGTCCAATAGTTTTGCAGTTATTCACATTTGAGTTTTTTTAGTTTTCCCAATATTTTGGAAACTATAGATCCGATCGATTTGGTGCTTAAAAGTAGAATATAATATGCATATTCCTGCAGGATTGCATCATCGGGTGATATTTGGTGATCAGAACAACATTGTGCACATACTGAAAAGATAGCAACAATCTTACAGTCGCGAAATTTAGCATTTAAATGTTAAATAACAATAAGAGAGCTAATGCAAAGTTTTGTAGGATCACAGGTGATATGAAGAAGCGCACACGATTTTTCATGGTAATGTTAATTAAATTCACACTAGCTGAAGAATCCAAAAATCGATAGATTTTTGTTCACAGATAATAAAAAATCTCCTTTAATCTAAGGAACTATTTAGTTTTTAAATTGAAAATTCGTCGATTTAAAAAAAAATTAATCAAAAGAGTTGATAACTTAAATCAAAACTGTCATGTGCATGATATTCTTCCTAATATCAGCGCGAGAAAAATTGCAAGAACTACTAGTTAAATCTGATTCAGAAAATATCAGAACCAGTTCATCTATAGAAAAAATTTCAATAAAAAAGCAAAAAACCCTTTATGGATTGAACAACTGTATTTATAACTTCACATCGTTCAAATGATGTCTGTATAAATTTGCTTAGTGTAAATATCAATCAATAAATCAAAAATAACTAGTAAAACATCCTATAATATAAACATAATTAAATATATATTACAAATTAGTTCTCTTAATCACAATCTATCTGATTTGCAGAACAAGCATTATTGGGTCTATTTCTGCTTTCCAAGCTTTCTAGCATTCATAATTTTTTTCTTTAATTCTGCAACATCAACCACTGGTTTAGTATCAGTCTTCGGTGCTGATATATCTTTCTCTTCAGGTGGAATGTAGTGTTGATTCCTTTTTTCTTCTCGTTTCTTTGCTGCCTCAGCATGTTTCTCCTGTCTTTCTTTTTGTTTCTTGGCTTTCTTTGTTTTCTCATCCAAGAAGTACTCTCCAGATTGAAGTTGCTTATCAATCTAAAAAAAAAATGGAATTATGGTTTTGTGTACAATTATTATTATCCTGATACTCCTAGATCTTCTATGAAGATTCCCCAAAAGTTTTTTCAGCTTGTGTGAGTTAGGAGTTCAGTTGTGTTCTGGGTAGGCTTTGTTACTGGGTGGTCACCGCACTATTAATTTTCGACCCAACACTTAAATGGTGGCCGACACCCATCCAACTAGAAAATTTCTTTTCCACCTGAACAGGGTTCTAACCCGGACCTTCCGGTCACGAGCCCTATGCTCTGCCACTGAGCTGTTCACACTCTTATTTTTAGCTATCTAATAACAAAAATTTTTTTGCATTGTTGAACATGTACTAGGTGTGGAGGTATGAAACCAGAATTTTTTTATAACAATTACGTCTGTTGTTTGAAAACGATAAGAAATAAATTGTTATCCATTGTTATTTACATATTTTTCCCACCTCTCCAGCAGTTCATAAATGCTACATCAAAAAGTTTTCTTTTGAAGCGAACTATTTTCGTACACTTTCCTACGAATTGAAGTGTTATTTAGTCGTTTCACCAGATTTTAGCAGCTCATAATAGCTTTCAAACAAATAGACACGGTTTTCTGCATCATATTTGACTGATCGGCAAGTTCTTATTAAGTTTGAGTACCATCTTCATCAAATAAAGCTTGCAATTCATTGTCTGCAAACTTTTCAGGTGGTTTCCAATGCTTTTCATTACTCACATGAAAATCATAACTTCTGAATTTCTTAAAGCACTCAAAATACTGTGTTTCATCAAGAGTATGTTCACCATAAGCTTCAACAAGCATTTGATACGATTCTGTAGCAGTTTTTTTCAAATTATAACAGAAAACCAATGCTGTAGTTTGTAGGCACAAAACTCAACATGTTATACAGGTTATAGAAAAATATACTGGTGTCTGGAACTTGGGTTGTTTTGTTTTGAAAATCATCACCAGCTGTTAGAGGTAGATGATAGCATTGTAGAACCAGCCTTAAACAGTCCATAAACTGATGGCTATTACCATCTTTAGGGAAATTCTGGTTTCATGCTGCTACACTTTGTAATGTAATGATGCAAATCAAAGGGTTCTGTTAGAGGGTTCTGTTAGAGGTAGATGATAGCATTGTAGAAGCAGCCTTAAACAGTCCATAAACTGATGGCTATTACCATCTTTAGGGAAATTCTGGTTTCATGCTGCTACACTTTGTAATGTAATGATGCAAATCAAAGGGTTCTGCACCTGGTATCATGATAACACATGTTCATTAAATCTGACATCTACTTTAATAGGAATTTTTTTTGTTGAATATTTACACATTTAGTGGTCATTTAAATCCCAATATTAATAGCAATGGAAAAAATTCAATTCGAGAATCAAACTTTGAAACTTGGAACTGTAGTGACAGGGTGATAAATTTGTTGTGATAGTAATTATTAGTTACTTATAAAATGAACAAGTTTCTTCCTAAATATTTATATCTTTATATAAAAATTAGAGGATCTATTTTTTGTTTATTTGATCTACTATGGGAATATATTCAAAATAGTAAATTTACACCGAGAAAAATATCTCAGAAGAAATACTGAATTAATTATCAAAATTAAATTTACAATACAATTCATATTAAGAATCATATGTTGAATAATTGATTTTAGATTCAACATAACAACTAATAATATATTTGTTTTAATAAAATAATCATCCCAAATGTAAAATGATACGTCATTTAAAACATAAATACTTACTTTTGTTTCAGGTTGCGGTGGTGGGAATGGATTATAAGGTTTCTTTTCCTTCTTATTTTTGGGCTTCTTACGTTTACTGATGTTTTTATTGACAAACTTGGGTAAGAACCGTTCCCAATTTTCATTCTTCAATTTTGGATCTTTTGCTAATTCTCTTTTAATCATGAGACTTTTTATGTTATAAATAGGATGAATATTCTTCATTGTATCCTCCACTATCTTCCTAACCTGTTGTAAGCCTCTATAAGGCCCTAACGCAGAAACGGTATGTCCTTGAACAAGCACATAACAATTGGTTAATAATTCAATTGATTTCAATGTACAACCATCAGGTCCAATTAGTCTCTGGCGCCTCTTTACAAATTTGTCTTTACTCCTAGCAAGTTTTCCTATTTTAATTATATCACAACCTACATTATCCTCAAGTACGCGTATTGCCTGTTCGTATGGTACACTTCTAGATAATAATTTAATCGTATCTCTTGCTTTTATGATAATATATGGGTCCCAAGTCTTTCGTGTAGTCTTCACAGTCATGCTTCCTTCCATAAGATCTAATTCCGCTTTTATGTGGTGTTCTGATAATGCTTTTTGAACAAGGGGCCATATCTGCTTTAAATATGATTCTCTGTATTTAGGAAATAATGTTGCGAAAGAACTTTCAACCAAGAGACCATGTGGATTATCTTCTGGCTTGAATTCTGGTATTTTCAGATCCCAGGCATTTTCCACAAGACTGCTTTTTTTCTCTTCAGCCATCTCGCCAAATATTTCTTTAATTCAAATCAAAACCGTTCACTTAATCTCCACTACTATTTACTGAGCTAAGTACATTGATGTTACTAACATCTATAACTGTAATCTCTGATTATGTGTTGATAAAGTAATAAATATTTGAGGTTATCTTTCTTCTTCTTCTTCTACCTTTTTGATCTGCAATCAGTAATACCCCTGATTGGAATTATCTGAATATGGGCTTAACCTAAAATATATATATATTTATATTATTATTATTTTTATTATCCTGATACTCCTAGATCTTCTGTGAAGATATCTCAGAAGCTTTTTCAGCTTGTGCGAGTTAGGAGTTCAGTTGTGTTCTGTGAAGGCTTTGTTACTGCGATCTTGCGCCACTTTAGGTCACAGCACTGTTAATTTTTGACCCAACCACTTTTACGAAATCGGGTATGATGAATTTGCGAAATAGTCATATATGGAAAAAAAAACCCCATGTGACTATTGTTTCTCATTTCTAACATGAGTTAAGGGTCAACGTGTGGTTGAGAATATTATTATATATATATATATGTGTACAAATAAGTTTCCGCCGTTTTATTGTAGATGGCGCGGCACGGAATTTCGGTTAGCTTTCGCAGATGATAACCGGCTTAAAAAATAGTTTAGACATTCAAGAACAACATAACCTATTAATATCATTGATTATATATTGGTAAAATATAATTTTTATAAGTTGAAAATGCCAACATTTGAGCCAAGTAAGCGTCATTTGCTGGAAATATTAGTTTACTTATTTAATTTAAAGAAATCTGCTGCTGAGGCGCATCAATTGCTCGGAGAAGCATATGGTGAGGGTGCTTTGTGTGAGAGAACGTGTCGAGAGTGGTTTCAAAAGTTTAAAAACGGTGATTTCGACGTAGAAGACAAAGATCTCAGTGGAAGGCCAAAAATTTACGAGGATGCAGAATTGGAGGAATTATTGGAGGAAGATTCATTTCAAACACAAAAAGAATTTGCTGTAACATTAGAAGTCACTCAGCAAGCAGTCTCACATCGTTTAAAATCATTAGGAATGATTCATATTTAATTTGTGTTAAAAAACGGCGGAAACTTATTTGTACTCCTAATATATAATACTACTTCCTGTGGCTTGCACAGATTACGGATAGTTCTATTATCTATATTCGATGGTTGCTTATCTAGTTTTCTATCCGATGGAAAGTAGATCAAATAATTGTTTCCTCCAGCTGTTTTTGACGTTTTTCTCTAATCTCATGAATTAGGTTAGAGTACAAAGCACTGAATTTAGGTTCAAAGTACCAATTCCATTTATTAGGACAAGAAGTTATATGGAAAGTACAATATTGTATTAAGAAAATAGCAGAATGTCATATTCTCTCTATTCATCCCTCAGGGGAGGTATGTAGTTGACTTGAATTTATGGATATAACGAAAATTTCAGACTGGAAATAATTTAATACCAGGTTCTGCTGAGAATTTATTCGAATCGGTCCTTACTTGATGAAAATTCATTTTAATTTAATGAAATAATAAAGAATATTTAAACAATTACCTTTGATGTATCACGTACATGTCGTTCTAATGACGAATTACAACTGTTTCAGTTAGTCGACTAGGATACATTTCAAGATGCTACTCTGATAGTTTTCCAAAAATTACGACTCATTATACAGTCCATCCTAGAGATAAGGATCCACGTTGGAAAGGTGAAGTAATTATTTCCTTTCAATCAAGTATCATGCATTAGTTTCATACATATCAAATGGCCATGTTTTCATAACTTTGCTTATATTTATCCTTATATTGAAACGTAATCTCTATAAACTAATAATAAATTATTGCATGAAAATGATTGTGTTTTTTCTGTAAGATGTACCAATGGAAAGATTCTCCGATGAGACAGACATCTTGATAATAGGAGGTGGTCCAGCTGGTCTATGTGCTGCTATTAGAGCTAAACAGTTAGCTGAAAAAGATGGTAAAGAAGTTAAAGTAACAGTAGTTGAAAAAGCATCTCAAATCGGTGGTCACACTCTGTCTGGTGCTGTTATCGAACCTCATGCACTTAATGAGTTAATTCCAGACTGGAAGGAAAAAGGTGCACCTTTAAACACTCCTGTGAAAGTAGACAAATTTGGATTTCTGACTGAAAAAGGAAGAGTAAATTTTCCAGTTATGAAAGGTAATAATAGATGAGATGGCAAATATCAATATAAGAAAATTGTATGTGTTATTTTTCTATGGAAGTCTTATGAGGTTAGCCATAGCTAATTATAATTAACGGGTAAAGGGATAATTAACCCCAAGAAAATGACTAAAATTGTAAAAAGGCTATAAATTTTATATAAAAATTTCAATTCTTGACATACATATTCTCTATATTTGTGTCTATATGTGTGATTTTCCCTATTTCTTCATACCTCACAAACTACTGATTGGGATGAAGAGATCAAGATTAAGCAGTAAAGTATTTTGACTTCGTGTCATTAGATTGATTTTTTTATAAAACATTGTGTTTCAGATATTCATCCACCCAATTTTCACTCCTTGAAATAATTAATGGGGAAGAAAAACTTGTAGGATGATTTACAGACTATTTAGTTTTTACTGTGTTTCTTCAATTTCCCTTCAGCTGTTTTGGTGAAAAGCTTTGAGAGGCACAGGGGAGCATAAAAGTTATGAACCTCTTGCAAAAATTAAGTAATAATATTCTAAAACTGGTAATTGTGCAATTTTGAAATATTGACTAAATAGTCCAATTTCTGAAATTACTTGCTAAAGATAGCGTAGGTAGTACTTTTTTGAGAGTGATTTACTTTTTTTAAACCATACTTAAATCGAATTATTTTTTTTAACTGAATAATCACATTTTGTTATTTAACACGTTAAGTGCCACCATGCTTTCCGAAAAAACTGACCCAGGGGCCACAATTTTTTTATTACATATTCATCTTCCTTGATGTTCAATTGAATAAAATTTTTGTATGTAAAAACCAATTTTTTGTTTTTTGATGTATTTTTGATGCCATTTTCTTGTGGTGACACATTGGTCTCACGCGGCCCCTGGATTGTCTCAACGTTCCAACAGGCCACGGGAGACCAATGTGTCACCGCACGATTCCTGTCGAAACGTGCACTTTTGCCGTCCTGTGAATAAGCGATGTCGCATAGTTTATTCAGTCTTAGTTTCTGCTGAAACTGTAAGCATATTACGCGATGTCTTATGAGAAAAATCAAGCACAAATGTTCAAATTGTGGCAGGAGTGCATGTCTGATGAAGAATTAGATGAGGTTTTCGAAACAGATGGTTCAGCTGATGAAACTCTTGTTCCATTTCGAGGAAGATTGAAATTTCGACAGTACATTTCAAACAAGAGGCATAAGTTCGGAAAAAAACTCTTCAAACTATGCCTGAAGGATTGATATACATATGACTTTTAAATATACTGTGGAAAATCCGAAGAAGCTAATTCTGCCGTATCTACCTCCGTAGTGATGAAGTTGATGAACAATCTTTTAGATTCTGGAAGATCTCTATGCACAGACAATTATTACACATCAGTAAGTCTTGCATATTCTCTTCTACAAAGAAAAACCAACCTCATCGGGACTCTGAGATCGAACAGAAAGTATAATCCGAAGGATGTAATCGAAAAAAAATTGGGAATTGGAGAATCTATTACGAATGAATGTAAACAAGGAATTGTAGTACAAAAATAGAAAGACAAGAGAGATGTTCTATTGCTGAGTACAAAATATGGAAGTGAAATGGTTACAATAATAAAAAGGGGAAAACAAATCCAAAAGCCTAAAAACGTAGTGGAATATAACAAATATAAATCATACATTGATATTTCTGACCAATTGAAAGCTTACAACACTTCCCTAAGGAAAAGCATGAAGTGGTACAGGAAACTAGCATTCGAACTTCTGACCGGAACCACAATGGTGAATGCATACTTGGTTCATAAAGAAGTAACTAAAACAAATATAACGATAACACAGTTCAAAGAGTCAGTTATAGAAGGTCTTCTCAAAATTCAAAGTAAAGAGCAATCAACCGTAAACGAGAATGACCAACATGTTATGAAAGATTTCGGACGAGCACAAAGACGACGGTGTGCGAATTGCTACCAAAAAATTGTCGCCATATCAGGTAGAATTACTGCCAGCTAAAGAACTCCTCAAACTACAAAAAAATGTTTGAAATGTGACAAACATTTTTGCATAGACTGTTTTTTTGAAGTGCATAGTGCACAGATGAAAATATGAGAGTTTATGTGTATTCTTTGTTGAACTTGTTTTTTTTTTAAGTTTTTTACAATCTGTTTTGATGTATTTTTTTGAGTTTTTTATATTCTTTTTTCATTTTATTCTTAAATTATGAGTTTTTTCTATGGTTATTTGAGAAAAATAATAATAAAATAATGGTAAAAAATAAATTGAGAATATTCACTACCTAAAAAAATTCAACCTTCCTAAATAGTAACCCAATGCATCAAATCGCAGGCCATGCTCTACGCTATACATTATTCTCCAGATGTGAAGGAGAGACCACAGGAGAAATACGCGAATTATATACGAGACGTAGGTCGTGAGGCAAGAGTGGTCTCACGCGGCACACCACTCCCAAAAATGTGTGAAGCCTATGTGATCTCGCATGGCACTTAACGTGTTAATTGAAAACATGCCATAATATCATGGTGTTTAGTGGTGTAAAGACCTGACTTGTAAGCGTTGAATACTATTTCGATCTTTTTGGTGAGGGGGGAAATTTTCTCGCTAGGATAGTAGACCACCATTTCACTGTTGGGTGAAAAATTAACTAAAGATAGCATAAAGACACGGTAACAAAGCTTAACCAGATTACAACTGATCATTTTAACACAGGAGTATCAGGAAAATATCATATCACTATCAAATTAGTACAATTTGAGATCATAGATGTGGCAAAGTGTTTCAGTTTGTACATTTTTAACAGGATGACTTATCACTTAACTTAGTGACATGATGACACTCACTTGATGTTGAGGTTTGGGACAGTACTTTTATAAAGATTTAACCTATAAAAGAATTTTATATAATTGTGAAAATTTATAATTTATTTTTTTGATCGTCTCGATCTTTACTTGACGGAAATTCATCTTCAATATAAGAAAAACAAATGTTAACTTCCGCTATTTTATTGATTTACACGACAATTGTTTCGTCATACCATGACTTCATCAGGTGAGTATTAAAACTGATTTAATACTCACCTGATGAAGTCATGGTATGACGAAACAATTGTCTTGTAAATCAATAAAATAGCGGAAGTTAACATTTGTTTTTATTATATTTATAATTTATTGCTTAGATATTTTAGATGTAATGTAATTAATTGGATCAAAGATTAATTCAGAATTTTATAACATATATGTGCCTGACAATGGGAGCAATTTTTCACAAGAAAATGTAATTATATTTCTTCTGCAAATTGTCTTTCATCTATATGTTGAAAATTTTGAACCAACTACAAAATATGCATTTAGTTGTCATCTCAACTTTTTTCTCTTCATGAACTAAATAAATGTAACCTAGTTGAATGCTCCTATCATTTCAAAATATTCATTTTGTCTTGTACATGTTTTTATTGTGAATATTTCATTTGTACTTTCTCAATATAGAAGACTTAGAAGAAAATGGACAGCTGACTGGAGATATAGTTGAAGGGGTCTTTTCACTGGAAAAAACCTTATAATGTCATGTGAGAGCCTCAAGCTCCATAGTTAGTAAATTAGCTTATAGAACGAGTATACTCTGATTGCTAATAAATGAATTAAAATTAAAAAAATGTTACCCCTTCAAGATTTTGAATAGGAAATTTTAAAATTTAACAAATAAGCTTAATTGATTGCTGATAGTAGTATAGTATTTAATTTCAACATAGTTCAACTACAGCCACATGTCATAGTGTTCTAGCCTTTGTTTATAGTTGGCTCCATTTACATTTAATGAAGATCATTGCCATATTAATTACTGTATATATGGTTATCGAATAATTTTTTTAAAAATGTGAATGATAATACAAAAGATTATCCCTATTAATACCTCCATCATAAGGGATCTACCGGTAATAAGTGACTCAATTGAATTAAATATTTACAGGAACCCCTATGTACAATCATGGAAACTACATAGTGAGGTTAGGGCATGTTGTACAATGGTTGGGAGAACAAGCTGAGTCGATGGGTGTTGAAATTTATCCTGGATATGCAGCTTCTGAAGTTTTATATCATGATGACGGCAGCGTGAAAGGCATTGCAACAAATGATGTTGGTATAGCTAAAGATGGTAGCCCAAAATCGAATTTTGAGAGGGGGATGGAGCTGCATGCAAAATGTACAATCTTTGCTGAGGGCTGCCATGGACATTTGTCAAAACAAATAATCAGGAAATTTAACTTGAGGGCTAACTCTGAGCCTCAAACTTACGGTCTAGGTAATTGAAACAGTTAAATCAAAAAGATGTGAAGTATGAGTCTTTGATAGTGTAGAAATTTTAAGAGCTTTGTAACTTTTGAACGGAAAGAGATGAAGAATAGAAACTTTCGGGATAGGTTTGGGGCCTAAATATCTTGTTTGAGTTCGTTACTGGGTAAAATTAATCCAATGGTTTTGCAGTTATTCACATTTAAAATTTTCTCTTATTTTTATTAATATTTTTCGAATTACAGATCCCATTGATCTACAATTCGGAGATTTAGAAGGATAATGATAACGCTCATGTTCTTTCAAAATTTTAAGAGGATCATATTAGAAGATCCAAAACGAAAATAAAAATTTTATAACCAGAGCAGCGTTGAGTGCTGAAGAAATCATAGAAACGGTCCCATCATCAAGTTTAAATTTAGCATTTAGATGTAAAATAATGACACAAAGGCTAATGTCAAATTTCGTGAAGATCATTAGAAGATTAACAAACAATATTTTGTGAGCAGAACAGTGTTGAGCGATATCATAGCATCAGTGGTAGGATTGAGTTTAAATTTAGCATTCAGAATTGAAATAAGGACAACAAGGCTAATACAAAAGGTCATGAGAATCGTGGGTGATATGATAAGCGCGCAAAAGCTCCTGACTTCATGTTAGTCCTTTTTCACCATTTTAACAATTAACTGAATGCCTTTGTTTGAGCATGTTCATATCTCCAGAAAAAATCTTAATTCCATAAATGTTGTAAGTTACACCCCATTCAGAGTTATCGGTTCCAGTAATGAAACATTTTAATTCTAGGTCACTGTATAATTACTAAAGTCAATGAAGCTTCAAGTTGATTTATTACTACTTTACGATTTTTATTTTGTGATTTAAAGATTGAAATAAAATTATTATCTATCAATAAAACTAAGGTTTCATAATGTGTTCAATTCGTTTCACAGGTATTAAAGAAATGTGGGAAATAGAGCCTTCAAAACATGTTCCTGGAACAGTAGAACACACATTTGGTTGGCCTTTAGACCCACATACTTATGGAGGATCTTTCCTTTATCATTTGAACGATACTTCTCCTCTTATAGTTGTTGGTTTTGTTATTGGATTGGATTATAGTAATCCTTATATAAGTCCATTCAAGGAATTTCAAAGGTTTAAACAACATCCATCTGTAAGATCGATATTTGAGGGTGGAAAAAGAATAGCGTATGGGGCAAGAGCAATAAATGAAGGGGGTTTGCAATCGTTACCAAAGCTAACCTTCCCTGGAGGATGTTTAGTTGGTTGTGCTGCAGGATTTTTGAATGTACCAAAAATTAAAGGTGTGTATTGGATGTTACTGATGATTTAATGGTGTACTGAAATATGCTTGTATCTCCATAGATAACATAAAAGTTTGTTAATGACTTCATATGGTATAAATGCTATTTTGTGCAAATCCTTGAAAGAGTATTAGTAGTTAAAACTAATGTTGTTTTTATTCATGAATTAATGTAGCGAAATTTTATGAAAAATTACAAATTTCACTTCCCTGGGGACTGAAAGTGAAAATTTTATAGTTATTTTTTTAACAGAAAAATTTTGATATAAACTTCTAGAAAAAATATCTTTATGAATCGCAATATTGAGCACAACATTGAAATAATTGCCCCAAACATTGAATTAGATATTTAAGCAGTCATACAACAAATAGACAGGTTGTTTTTATAAATTGCCTTTTTTGAAAGAAATGAAACTATTTCATAAAAAAATCGTCTATATTATTTATAGAAATTGCAAAATAATAAAGTTCAAATACTTACCCATGAAGCAAATGTCCCCAAATTCTTGGAAAAATATTTTTACGTATTGCAGGATATTTGATGAAGAAAATGTTAGAAACCTTTGCTTGGTATTGGAAACGGAAGAAAGAATAAAACAATTGAACTAAACCTAAAAATCCCCTGACAATGTGTTCATTGGAAAATGTTAGGATTTTCTTTTGAATGAATTCAAGGGTTGGCAGAAAAGGTCTTGTTAAATTTTTATTGTAAGGCGGACTTCGGAATCACAAGGAATATTTTTTATTAGATAATAATTTGGAGTATAAATTGGATGATAGGTTGCACTAATAATATTCATTCTCAAATGAAACAATTCAATATTTGATATATTGATACTAGATCTTCTGTGAAGATCCCTCCGAAGCTTTTTCAGCTCGTGCCAGTTAGGAGCTCAGTTGTGTTCTGATTAAACTTTGTTACTGCGATCTTACGCCACTTTAGGTCACAGCACTGTTAATTTTTGACCCAACAGTGTTATGGTGGCCGAGACCCGTCCAACTGAATAATTTCTTTCCTACTTCACGGTACACGGGACCTTTCTGTTCCCAGCCCAAGGCTCTTACCACTGAGCTATCGACACTCATATGATTATATGATTTATATTTGTTTATTGAATATTCAATAAATAAGTGTGAATCATATGTAATTGTTTCATTTGAGTTAATATGGATTTGAATCAATAAAAAGCCACAAGCATTTAATTTTTCGTATTATTCTGATGAATTTTACTTAATTTTAATGTTCTTTATCAATTTTGATTGTGAAAACTCTATCCAATTAAAAAATGTTGAAATTTTCGAGAGCGAACTGATTAGTGAGTCCAAAGTTTTGCCTATATTTTTTTACTTCTTTCGAATAAACTGACACATAATATGCTTTATTTTTCATTTCAAGGTACTCATAATGCAATGAGAAGTGGAATGCTGGCTGCTGAAAGTGTATATGAAGCAATACAAATTGAGCAAAAAGAGACAGAGGGCTACGAACCCAAAAGCTATGAAGATAAAATAAGACATAGTCCAATTTGGAAAGAACTGAAAGCAGTAAGAAATATAAGACCTAGTTTTCACAACAAATTTGGCCTTTATGGAGGTATTGCTTATAGTGGATTTTCGGTTCTCACTGGTGGAAGGGAACCATGGACTTTATCACATGGAGGTAGGATCAGTTTTGAAATGAATAAATCTCTTACATCTCTTACCTTAAAAAAATCACTCTTCACATTTTTCGAATCTTTCATTGATGATATTTTAGTAAGTTTCAGTTTTAGCATATTAATATTAAAAAAAAATTCGTGTCTAAAATTTGATGAAATTGATTTGCAAGACCGGTTTTTCCAATAAGGCAGTGTAACATCTCATTCTACCAAAGCTATTATGAACTTAATGGGAGAAAAGTTTGTTGAGTTTGTAATCTTCAAATATGAAACCACTAATTCTCTCCCAAAACCTTGTAATTTAACACTTTTGGATTTCTTAATCTTGAGATATTTGAAGTCGTCTATCCATGTCAACAAACCTTTTAAGACACTTTGAAATTGCATATGAAACTCGGAATCAATGAAATTACACCCGATTTATCGATATTGAAATGAAATGAAGACAAGGTGGACATTTTAATGATATATTTTTTGTATATATACACAAACAAATAGATAAAATAAATAATAATAAATGTGTAAACAATGCAACTTCAGCATATAAGTAAAATTATTAATTCATGTATAAATAAAATAATGAATAAATATGTAAATAAAGTAAGAAGTTATTAAAAAAATTTAATTTCTCTAAATACGCGGATTTCCTGTAGAAATTGAAGTAAGTTACGTATACGCTTTTGAAGGATTCTGACATGGTGTTCGATATATTTTATTTTTGACGTACATGAGACTAAAACAGTTCTATTGAAGCTCTGAACGGGTGTTATGAGGGAGCTTCAACCTCTTAATTCGGGAGGTGGTGTTTCGTTCCGACTTGCACCACCTGAACTCTTCAGATAGGCGTGGAGTGCAAGTCTGCCTATGACACCAATGATCTTGTTCCACATTGGAACATCAGTCGTTGAACGCTTGTACTCTGCTCTACTTGAGCCTGGCGAGGACGGTGAGTTAGGCATTATCTGAAACCGGTCGCGGCAGCAGAGCAGAGTAGAAATCTTGGCGAGTAGCAGGAAACACACAGTGGGGCATTTGTTCACCGAGTAAAATATACATCTTCATGATGTTTTTATGTCCAATTCTAAGCTGGGTTAGTCCTTCGTTAAGGAACTATGATATTCATGTTTACCTAATATACTTTGTAAATAGTTCTGTGTTTCATTCCACTCTTTCTGCCATAATTCTTTGATTGTCTATCTCAGCAAATTTTTTGTGTCTTTATAATAATTCGGATGAGGATCTTCAGGCAATGCTGTATTTCACTTTTAGATGCTAAGTCAGTTTTCCCATTGCCCTCTATTCCTAAATGGCCTGAATAATTCATTTATTGTCCTCTAACAGATATTGATGTTGGATAAGTATTTTTTAGGTTAAGGAATTAATTTAACAGGAATTCGACAATGCTTTAAGGACACATTGAGAGTTCGAACAAATCGAGTAGGTTTCTCTTCCAACTATTCCAAAGTCTGAGAACATTTCAGCTGCATAAATTGATGTATCGCGATGAAGACCAAATTTAAATTCATTTTCATTTGTTCGGAAGATCTGTTTGAACAATATGGCATTACTCATTTCATCTTTATTGAATTATATATTATTCAAAACATAATTGCCATATTTACTTCTTTAATATTGAAAACATATCATCTTTAATCTGAACATATGGTTTAATGGTCAGTCAAAGTTGGAAGGGATGGGCAATTGTGTATATTTACAAGTAAGCATGATATTCTCAACTTAATCTTGATTTCTGTACCTTCATCTCCCCTTTTTTGAATTCAATTCATTTCGAATTTGATATTAAGTGTGGATTTATTGATTATTAATTTCCCAATAATAATTTATTACAGCACCAGATCACACCCGCCTGAAACCAGCAGTTCAGTGCAAGAAAATAGAATACCCCAAGCCTGACGGAAAAATCAGTTTTGACCTTTTATCATCTGTTGCTTTGAGTGGCACTAACCATGAGGGTGATCAACCAGCTCACTTGACATTAATGGATGATTCAGTACCTGTGAAGACCAATTTAACAATTTATGATGGGCCTGAATCAAGATTTTGTCCTGCAGGTTTGATATATTTTTTTAACAATATATAGGACATTTGGTAGTAATCCATTTACTAATTTTCGACGATTTTCCAAATTTTTCTGTTCATTATGTACACGAAATTGTCAAACAATCGATTTAATATTTGGAAGGTGTTTTTTTGTAATTATTACCTTTCTATTCAGGAGCATTATGGAATAAATCCTATTTCCTTTTATACATCTGGCAAAGTTCCAAAAATTCTAGATTTTAAAATATTAGCATGATGAATTTCTACTTTTCCATTCTATATTTTAAACTGAGATTTGCATTCTCGGGCAAACTTATATTGAACTTGAAATCAACTTTGAATATCTCCTGATGTTGATTATAAATTTTTTTAATCTTATGTGTAGGTGTCTACGAATATGTTCCCTTAGAATCAGGCAATGGAGAAAGGCTGCAAATCAACGCTCAAAATTGTGTTCATTGCAAAACATGCGACATCAAAGATCCAACACAAAATATCAACTGGGTTGTTCCTGAAGGAGGTGGCGGGCCAGCTTATAATGGCATGTGAACTGTGTGACCTTCCAATGTTCAAGTAGAATCAAAAAATTTTATTTCTACACTTCATGAAATATTTCATGTGAGATTTTACCATAAATTAGATTAATTAAATGTCTTATCTTGATAAATATATTTTTAATAGTTGATATAAATATATTTTTGTGATTATCAAGTAATGTTATACAATTTTGATATATCCATGATGTTAAGTAATATACAGAAAATATTTTCCCTAAGTTTTCTTCGTTTTTGATGATTACTCAACTTCTCCCAAAAAAAAACTTTCCCTTTGAGTAGCCAAATCAGTCGAGGTGATATAAAATATTACTGAATTATTATATTATAAGTAAATTTGATTTCCACTACTTTTATACAGAGTTAGGTTCGGTATAGTGTATCAATTCATTCTCTATACCATTAACAAACTCCAAAAAGAATTCTTACGCCGCTTAATATAAATAGAACTAGGTAAGTCATAATTAATTTCCTGTATTCTGGATGAAATGATTCCCATATGTGTGATCAAATCTGTCAAGTGTATATTCCCTATACACAGAGACACTAAGGTATTAATCATACACTAGCGCTATCTAGAGTATGCAAACATACATACATACATCCAAGATATACCTGATTCAAGTTATCAATAAATTTATTTGAATATGAATATGCTAATTTTGAGCATTACGGCATATTATGGTCTGACGTGGGTATGAGGAAAGTTTTTCTGCGTTTGTAACGTGAAAATATCGGAAATACATTTCTTTTCTTGAATTATCTCGCAAAGGTATGTTTTGTATGTATGTTTGCATACTCTAGATGGCTGTAGTGTATGATTAATACCTTGTGTCTCTGTATAGCGAATATAGATACTTGACAGATTTGTAGTCACTGGCAGACATTGCACTGATGAAAACCAACAAGTTTGAAACGCGCCCATGTCTGCAATTTGCCCCTGTGATCAACAAAACCTTATCGAATTTGTTTGGTATAGAATTGTTATATAGATGTGTGTTACACTGTCTTGATCTCTAGAACTTTTTATTACCATAGCTCATACTCCTCATTAATGGTATTTGGTAGAGATCGGACGAATTAATTTATCTGAATTAATGTAGATACTTGTTGAAGTTGCAATATCAGATTGAAAATATAAACACACATTTAAAAGATTTTTTTGGAAGACTTGTTTCAAATTAATTCACGTATTCATCCAAGTGAGCATTTGACCTGAATTCTTGATTGATTCAACTTTAAAAAGTGTCAGAGGCAACAAATCAGTGATGTTTATTTAATGATAAATGTACGGGAGAGCTCAACTGCTTATTATATTTCGAAGCTCGTAGTGACATACTACATACGTCATCCTTTGAACTAGTGCAGAGAACAGAAGCAAAATGTTTTCTTCAGGGATGAATCTCAATTTTGCACGATGGCCGTATAAGGATAAAAGCGCGTACTCACTGGCGAACGCGCTTCGGACGGCTCGTGGGGATCTAAGACTTATTAGTGTTTAGTACGTATACAAAGAAATTAATAGTAGCAGTAATATTGTGGATAGACTGAAGTTTACAAGGAGGGAAACGATCGATGAAGTCACTGACGTACGATTGCTTAAATCTCGTATTCATGGCTCGCCAGTGAATAGTACATAGTACTCTTGGAGGAATGATGTAGAGGGCGGTCGCCCATGGTAGCCGATTACAACTTATCATTATTGGAGGCAATATGACAGCTGCGCGTTATGTTAATGATGTGCTACTTTATTGCCTTAACTAGATAGTCGTTCACACGTATTTTTCTAGCTTAATAATGCACGTCAAACTATGGACTTTCTCCAAATAGCAGGAGTTAATGTTTTGCCGTGGCCACCCACTTCATCGAATCTATATTCCGTCGAACATATGTAGACTATTATGGAGAGGATATTGTCCACTTTGTATCATCTTTCCTGCATATTAACGCAGTTAATCCACGTTCAAGTTGCTTGGAAAGAAGTGCCCCAAGTAGACATCGATCAGTTCATTTTATCGATTTTATCGTACAGGAGCGTTATTCAGCTAGGGGCTACCAAGCATATTATTTTTTTACATATTAATAAAATTTCTTTCAAACATTATCATTTTATTCTTGTAAGATGTAAGACTACCACATGGCCAAAACATTAAGTTTAAGAAATTATACTTGTGAGATATAACACTTCAGACGTCATTAAGTGAAACCATCGTTTCAGTTATGAAGAGTTGAACTTCACAGAAGCTCTTTGATAATTGTGAAAAGAAGGTAATAAGAATGTGGTCAACGTTCTTTTTACTAGGCACAAATGTCCTTGGTTTAGATGAAACTTTTAAAGTTATGAACAGTTTTAAGGTAATCAGATGATGAATAATTCTGCATATTTCAAACGTGTTTCCATTTATCAGTCACATTAGTTCCCATCTACCTGATTCTAGAAAAACTAGTTCTTTAACGATGCGAACATTATAGAAATAATTCAGAAATGGTTCAAGTCTAGTGAATTTCATTTGAAAAAAAAGAAAGCATAATTTCAAAATTATAAGCAGATTTGGACTTCGGTTTCACATTCTGATGGTGAGCATTCAGTTGTTATGAATCTAATCTGACAAAATCAATTTTATTTGAAATAATTCACACAGAGTACAAAAAGGATCTAGTTCCTTTTTGTACTCCTTTGAAGATGGTCGAAAAACCGAAACACGTGTAAGGATTCTGAATAAGTTGTGAAACATAACAACTGTGTGAATTATTTTAAATAAAATTGTTATAATGTTTCACCAAGTGCCAACCGCATACTCCATTCATGTTACTAACAAAATCAGTTACAATATATCCAGGTGTCCCGAAATAGTTGTAACAAACCGATAGGTATTTATGAAAATAAGAACAAATTTCACAACCTCATTTTACAACCGAGACACTGGGAGTTAAAGTTGGAAAAAATAATTTCAAACTTCTTTTTATGGAAAACCAAATCTTAAAATGTTTGAGGCCGATTTTCTAGAAAACGATGAGGTTTAGAGCTTTCGACTAAGAGTAACATTTTTAAGAATAATCAAGAATTTCAATTCTGTCAAACATTTTGTAAAAATGTCAGTGGCGTTCAAGTTGGGGACGTTGTAATATCAAATAACTTTTTTATCTAAGCCTTTGAAATGTTTGAAACGAGTTATTTTTTCCAACTTTAACACTCTGTGTTTTGGAAGTGAAAAGAGTTAGGACCCCAAGCTTGCAGGAAATTTGTACTTATTTTCATTAGTAGTTTCTGTTATTGACACCTATCAATTTGAGACGCCTACTCTGTGACATATAAATATTTAGAATAGCTATACTGAGTTAATTTATGGTGACATTAATTATTTAATTTATTATATCATATTTTATTGGTCGATAATATCGCAACTTTATTTTGTGGATTGAAACCTGAGACTGAACCTTACCAATACGGTTATCTAGTTATCAGTTCAGATTTTCGTCCTATACTATAGGTAAGCAAATATAGTTTTAATTTTTTATTCTAATTTGTGGGTAAACTAATGACATGGATTGTTTTTGTTGAACACTTTGTCGATAATTGATTGATCGACAAACTATTAAAAAAAATTCAACAAAAACAATCCATGTCATTAGTTTACCCAAAAATTAGAATGAAAAATTAAAACTATTTACTTATCGTAAAGTATAGGACGAAAATCTGAACTGATAGCTAGATATTTGAAGAAAAATCGAAATCTTGATATTTCTTGATTCTTGATATAAAACCATAAATTCTTTAGGTAAATAAAATCGATAAAAAATAATAAAGACATCGTCAATAAGAACAAGAGATCAAAAGTACATAGGTTAACCTGCGGTACATGTCCATATGTGTACTTTGGCCAAAAAGGCAGACCTTTCAAGAATAGGATCAATGAACATCAGAATTCATTCGTTAAAAATAAGTCGAATCCTATGCCAACCACCTACAAGATTTTGGCCATAATTTCGAAGTTTTCAATATCGAGAACAAATGCAATAGACTGGACCCTTTAGAAGCGGTAGAAATAAACCGACATCATAAAAACACATCTTACTTAACGACCAGAAAGATTTAAACCGATCCCCTTTATTGAACCTTTTTGAACAAATTCTGAAAATTCCCAAAACAAACCTTAATTTTATCACGTTTCTTTTTACTCAGACTTGTATTTAATGAGACCGATTTTGTAAAAGTATTCATCATCCATACTCACCTGATGAAGCCAAAATTTAATTGACGAAACAATTGTTGTGTAATCAATAAATATTAGCCGAAAAAAAGGATTTAACTTCAAATCATAAATAAAAAAGACCTTTCCGAATCCATTTTTTGGTGGTTGAATTTGTTATATCTGAATATCCAATCGAAACAAATTTGTCTTAGATGATGGATCTGGATGATTATGTCAGTACTGTATGTTCTCTTTTGATTCCTTATTGGTTAACTGCCGATCATATTTGTTGATAATTCTATATGTTTAGAAGTGAAACAGTGTTTCTGAGGCATTTTATTCAATTTAATTCTGAAAAGTTTTTAAGATATTTGTTGTAGTTTTTCATGTTCCAGATAGTGTATAGTAGTTCAATTTCAATATGCCTATAAAATAGAAACTGTGTTTCGAAGACATTATTATTAATTTTATTAAATCAAGTCATTATAAAAACAGAACGTTCTGTTGTTATATTCAAATTAAATATAAACCCTTATCAATAAACTCAATGCGTTATTTTTTATTCAAAAGCAGCTCAAACACGTAAAAGATAATGAGGCTAGTATTTACCACCTATTGCAGAAATCGTGCACGCCAATGTTAGATTCACTTTCGCATGTAGAAGCTTGACGATCTCGATTCTTGGGCTGCTCGAAAACCGGTGAACCGATTACGCAACTACTTCTCCATCGCGTCCTCCTCAGAGACCCGCGTCGATTAAGGAAAGTGATTATCGAAACCGAAAGTTGAAATGTACGATTCTTTTGATCTTATGTTTGAAGTTCAAAACACATGTTATACACACTAACGAATTCATACGGATTCACTCTGTATTTTACATAAAGGAGGTATTCGTGTTGAGTATAAAAAACTTACCTCATTTCAATATAGTGGATGTCTGTAAAAGGTGTGAAAAAAAGCTGAATCATGACTAGAAAGTCTAAAATCTGACGATCTAATCCAACTTACTTTAGTTCAAAATGGATAATTTTAGCGTTACAGAGTGTTAAGAGGTCAATTTTGTTCAATCTTTTTTATATTTATTTAATTTAATTGAATCATTCTTTACTTGATGAAAATCCATATTAAATAGTATTAAATAAGGTTATTCTGAATTTCCCAAATTTTTATTGTTATTTAACACAACAATGGTTTCGCTATCACAGTTGCATCATCAGGTAGGTTTACATTTTGAATAACTAAGCTTATTTCCGAAATTCGTTGCTATTTATATTACAGGAAGTACCTACAAAAAATTTGTATTGAGCACCAAAACCCAAAAAAAGGTCTCTGTAAATTCCAGCTTATCTGAATATATTTAACAGGGATGAGTTATCTAAATCTAATTGTTCGTTGAGTAATATTTAAATTTTATTGTGTTTATTTATCTCAAGGGACTCTAACAGGTTTAAGGCATAACTTTTACTTTCTTTATGTGGAATTTCAAAATTATGGTTGAAAGTATGCCTGTTTCTAATAAACGGCTAGAATATGTGGAATTATTTTATCATTGAGGAAACTCTTCAAATTTCACAGATTCTATGTCGGAAAGTTCTTCCAGTCTGTCCTATGTAAACTTTTGGGCAATCACCGCAGGTTAATTTATAAACCCCCGATTTATCATCTTTATGTGTACTGTCTCTATTATTTTTAATGAATTTACTCAGGTCTGAATAGGTTTTTAATGAAGTTTTTAAATCATATTTATTTTTGAGGTATGTAGTGATTCTCCCAGAAATACCTTTAGTGTATTTAAAGGAAATGTATTTGAAATTTTCTTTTATATTAGGATATACCATATTTAAAGCTATTTTATTATTTTTATTTATTAACAAGTTGTCTATCAACGTAGGATTATTGTCATTATTAATAGCTATTTGTTTAATTATGTTAAGTTCTGAAACATAATTTTCTCGATTCATGGGAAAATTAATTAATCTATGGATCATACAATTGAATGCTGATAAATTTTGATTTAAAGGATGGTTTGATTTATTGACTATAATAGAATCCGTATATGTAATTCACATGATTCTTCAATATTTTACAAACCAACATATACGGATTCTATTATACTCAATAAATCAAACCATCCATTAAATAAAACATTATCAGCATTCAATTGTATTATTCATCGATTAGTTAATATTCCCATGAATCGAGAAAATTAAATTTCAGAACTTAACATAATTAAACAAATAGCTATTAATAATGACTATGATCCTACGTTGAGAGAAAATTTCAAATACCTCAAAAATAAATATGATTTAAAAACTTCATTAAAAACCTATTCAGACCTAAGTAAATTCATTGAAAATAATAGATACAGTACACATAAAGATGATAAATCGGGGGTTTATAAATTAACCTGCGGTGATTGCCGAAAAGTTTACATAGGACAGACTGGAAGAAATTTCCGACATAGAATTTTTGAACATTTGAAGAATTTCCTCAATAATAAATGTAATTCCACATATTCTAACCATTTGTTAGAAACAGGACATACTTTCAACCATAATTTTGAAATTCTACATATAGAAAGTAAAAGTTATGCCTTAAACCTGCCCCTTGAGATAAATAAACACAATAAAATTTAAATGTTACTCAACGAACAATTAGATTTAAATAACTCACCCCTGTTAAATATATTCAGATAAGCTGGAATTTACAGAGGCCCTTTTTTGGGTTTTAGTGCTCAATAAAAATTTTTTGTACCTACTGATATATAAATAGCAACGGATTTCGGAAACAAGCTTAGTTATTCAAAATGTAAACCTACCTGATGATGCTACTGTGATAGCGAAACTATTGTTGTATTAAATAACAATAAAAATTTGTGAAAATTAGAATAACCTTTTTTTTTAATAATTTATTTATTTACTTAAATTAACTTGTCTCGGCATCTTAGGTCATCAGACACGTTAAACAGTTTATAATAATGAATAATTATGATTAAATGAACAGAATGTGTACACCAAACAATGTATATTGAAAATTTACTACGAAGAGTTTTAGTAATTAATGAGTATGACCTATAGTAATAGAAAGTTCTTCAAATCGGGACATTGCAACATACAATTGTATAACAATTCTAAACTCAAACAAGCCCGATTAGGTTTCGTTGATCGCTGGGACATAAGCAGCAGACATGCGCCTGTTTTGAAGTTTATTGGTTTCAATTGTAAGTGTCCTATGTTTGTAACGTTAGAAAAAAATCGGGAACAGTTCCTTTCTTGAATTGCTGCATGTATTTTGCCTGCACTAGATGGCGCTAATGTATGATAAATACATTGGCGTTCCTGTGCAGAGCGATTATAGCTGCATGGCTGATCAGCATTCGTTGGACATTACAGGCCGCTCACAATAATTATATATTATGAATAAAATAACATAAATATAGGTTAATACTTGATAGAAGGTATATAAAATTATTTATTTGTAGTAAACATTACACTCCATTTAAATTTTTCAGTATTCATTTACCAGAAGTTTTCTAAATTGTTGAAGGGTGCGTAAATATTTGTTGTTGATTGATGTTATATTTTATTGAATATGAATTTATTGAGTACTGACGAAGCAAAGTCTCTCTTAAAACTTGTTTTTCAGTAATTTTTTTTACATATCTTGAGATTTTATAGAAAGTAACTTAGTAAGATATCCAATAATATTGAATATTCTAAGTAAGATAGTTTTATGATGAAATTCTTAAGATTATGCTTAACATTTTTGAAAGATATCTGTTTTCATAAGAGGGATGAGCAGAACCAAAATTTTGTCTACTCAAAATATTTAATTTATAGGATTTTGGTTAACAATTTTATTTATTTGATTTTGTTATATGATTTGGATGTCTTATAATGAATGTTTATTTTATATGTCGTTTGATATAAGTAGTACTTATATGAGATTAAGTTAATTCCTGAAGTTATAACATTAAATATATTTTTTTGATATTAAATATGTAGAAGGCTAACAGAATATATCTCTGAATATTAAAATATTTAAATAAATAAGATGAATATTTTGTTATAATTTTCTAATTCAAAAATTAAAAATACATACTAAATAATTAGAATTGAGCTTTGTTTTTTCCGTATACTTTCTAGATGCATTATACTATTCTGACTCATGGTAACTGTAAATTTGCAATGAGTTTATTGCAAATGGAATTTTTGTGTGATCGAAATTGCCTAAGATTTGTCGCTGGTTAGAAATATTGCCAGTATATCAAAATAGCCTGCGTATTTCGGAATCAACGTAGAATTTGAATACCTAAGATATACTCAATATAAGTAGTCTGATACTGAATTTTTTCAGCCGTTACTATTTGGTAGTTGATCATAATAAAAACAAATTGTAGAAATTACTATGTTTTACTACCAATAAATAAAAAATAAATTTATTGGTAGTAAAACATAGTAATTTCTACAATTTGTTTTAATAAGTAGTCTGGTCTGTGTGTAGAATTGGTGTTGGAATTATTATTAGATATAACTAATAATATAGAGCAACAAACTAGATGAGAGATAAGTGGACTGTATTAAATGTTGAGCCTGGTTTCAGGGATTGAAAGAATACTACAAGTATAGGAAATATATTGAAGTATAAAATGTTGAAGTATAAAATATGTGTCATAAAATGATAATGTATACAAAATTAACTTACTGTACTTCTTCTGTGTGTGCTATGTCTTATAGCTTCTGGAAGACTGTGTCTGAATTCTGAATATTGAATCAATAGTTGACTTGGTACATTAAGAATTACACGAATTTCGTCTATGGTTTCTGTGGTTATTCTTCTTTCATAGAGAAATTAAGTTAAATTAGAAGCAATCACGGTAGAAAGATTATGCTTCATACAACAATATTGAAGTACTATAGAATGTACTGCGCATGAGATTACATGTTGTGGCGGCAGTTTGTGCCGTAACCGAAGTGTTTCTCTTAGTCAAAACTGCTAAAACGTTCGTTTCTTTCTAAACTTTTTGAAGTTATTTTTGCTTTTAATAATTGGTTTAATTACCGAAAAGGTGATAATCAAGAATAGATGATTACCTCAGTATCTAGATAAAATTATTCAAGGACAGTATTCGACTAAAGCTAAGTTGCCACTCTTACTTTATTTCGAGAATTGGACGTGATCGTTCAACTCATTCATTTTCAAAATTCAGCGAGCAAATTGTTTGCAGCAGGGGGCAATATTTTCTTTTCTTTATTCTGTGTTCACTTTTGAGAGGCTACCATTATATTCAAATTCATATAAAGGAAATATTTGCGTTGTATCTTCAATTTGCATATGAATAAGACTATTATTATTAATATGGAAATATACCCAATAGAAAAGAGGTCTCTGATAATGAGCGGAATAATGGATATATTTTTGTTTCCAAGTTATTTCACGCATTCCGGAAAACGACCACCTGGCAGGCCCCCACACTCATATACATCCCCGCAAACTAGAACCCCTTTTCTCATTACCACAGGGGTGCCGTTAGGAGGCCAGTATGTCGTTCGTCGTGTGCAGCCAGCAGCTGTCCGACAGATGCAGCGTGGTGTCTTAGCCCTACCACGTGCGTTATGACTACAATCCTCATTGTTGGGCATGGGTTAATGTAAAAACGGGTGTATTATTCCGATGAAAACTTATAACACACGCACGCACGGACACAATCAATCGGATTTGAATACATTTTATCATTGTCATTATTAGAAGATTGACTGCCGGTTTAACGCATTCTGATTCCTGATTGGTCGATGTACAATGGTGTACGTTATCTGAGAACAGTCGCAATTTGGAATGGAATTAATGTTGGATGTATTATAGAGATGACGAGGGGGAGTTCGGCTATTGGGTTCTGCATATTCTGTTTCACTGATCTGAGGCTAAGCACACGATAAAGATAATACAGCAGCAGTTTACTCCTGTGCACAACGTTTCGTAGTAAGTTTGATATTCACCTTTGAAGTAGGCAAAAAGCACCAGAGGGTATTCGACAGTATTTCAATTAAAAAACGACAATACATACTTGAAAGGCTCTGTATAAGTTTACTACAAAAGTATAGGAATAATAAAGGGTGTTTCAATAAGAGCGCAAGATTTCAGTGTTCAATAAAACATGGTTTTCTGTAGCAAAGTATTGAAATATTTATTGATTTAGAAAATATGCATTTGGGAGTTATGTATGAAACAAAATATCTTATAAATGGCATATGCGTACCCATTTGACGAAATTTTCAATAACGTTATTGAATAGATGTGGTGGTACAGCGTCTAATTTCGGCTATCAATGCTTCGATGGTTGCAGGCTTATTGGCATAAACCTGTGACTTCAGATAACCCCACAGCCAGAAGACTAAAGGCGTTGAATCGCAAGAGCGTGGACCAATTCTGGTCACCAAATCGAGAAATGACTCGAACAGGAGCAAACTCGTGCAAGATCGTCAATGTCGTCAAGATCAATAGCTTCCAAATGAGGCACAAGAAACTGTGTTATCATAACACGATAACGTTCACCATTCACCGTTACTGCATTACCTTTTTCGTTTTAGAAGAAAAACGATCCAGTTATTCCTCCAGACCATAATGCACACCATACAGTGAACCGCTGTGGATGCATTGCTTTCTGATGAATCATTCGTGGATATTCTAAGCCCCAAATGCGACAGTTTTGCCTATTAACGAAGCCATCGAGGTGAAAATGGGTCTCATCACTGAAAATGATTTTGTTTGCGAAATCAGTAGGTTGCTCAAGGATCCAATTGGTGAATTCTCTTCGCTGCTCATGGTCTACCGGCAGAAGTTGTTGGGTTTTGTAAGCATATAGCTGTGAATCTTTAGTGAGAATTCGCTGAAGAGTGCCCGTTGAAATGTACAATTCTTGTGCCCAATGGCGAATTGGCGTCTGTGGCCTTTCTGTCAGACTCTCGCGAACTGCCGTGAAGCTTTGTTCTGAACGAACTCTAAGAGCTCGTATCGTATGTTTCACATCACTAACCGTACCAGTACTTTCGAATTTTTCCATTATTCTTTTCATAGTAGATGATTTAGGTACATTATTTCGACCGAACATTGGACGCACTTAACGAATAGTGGCAATTAAACTTTCACCATTTTGATAATAATTTTTGACAATCAGGACGCATTGTTCTACCGTAAAATGCTCCATGTTTACTAACTCCAATCTGTCAACTTTCAATTTGTCACGTCATAATCATGCGACATTATGACTGCCAAACATGGCGCGCGATTCAAATCTTGCGCTCTTACTGAAACACCCATTATAAGAAAAAAGCAAAGATAATTTTATATTCCGTTTCACATAAATATAAGTTTGTTAGCATCACAGAGCAATACCCGTGACGCTGTCTGAGAACAATTTTGAGTTCTTCATAATTTCCGTATATTCCCGATATTTCCACTGTATATCTAGACCATACCAAGGACGATTTTGTTGGACGTCGAAAAACAGAATTTTTCACTTTCATATATTTCCTGTTCACGTTGGAGAAATTTCACCATTTAAATCACTACCAGTATCATGACTTCACAACTTCATTACAGTAAGACAGTCTGTGGCAGCCCATCCCTCTGGACATTTGTACTGCAAGTTACCAACTCTTAGGGAACGCATATTAGCTGGTTAATGGCAGAATATTGTGTTGAAGCTGTCATCCATGAAGGGTCCATTGCTCCCTAGAATATTGGGAATTCATGTCAATTTTATATGGTTCAAGCGTTAGAAGACTGGCGTCTTAATTGTGATCGCTGTTCTATCGTCTACCTGGGTCTATCGTCTTAAGTCCACTCATCTGGGCTATAAGTTTTCGTTTTACAATCTAAGTTAACTATAAATTTCGTTTATATATTATATATTAGGGTCACCTAAACGTCTATTGTTGTTTGAAGTTTAAAGTAATTTCGTCTTGTTTGATATTTTCGTATTGAAACAATTAGATATCGACAGGTAAATAATCTAGTATCTTATATGTCTTTAGTAAACGAGGCAATTTACATAGAAATTGTTAGGAAGTGTTCACATATCGTTAAATTGAGTAACCTTGAGTCGAAGATTTAGGTTCACAATTTCGAGGGAAATAACTATAAGGTGGTTCGGAAAGTTATTTTGTTCTTTCCTGACATAGGATTTAATTGTATTTTTTCGTAGCCAACTTCACACTCAAGCTGTATAATAATTATATGTTTTGAGAGATGATATGGCATACGCATTAGTTTCTGGTTGGTGCCCTTTTAAATATGGAGAATAATAAGCAGCATTTTAGTCATATTCTACTTTTTTATTATAGAAAAGGTAAAAATACTGTTCAAGCTAGAAATAAATTAACCGATGTGTATGGAGAAGATGTGTTGACAGTGCCAAAACTGGTTTGCAAAATTTCGATCCGGCAATTTTGATGTAGAAGATGCACCAGGTTCCGGAAGGCCGGTTGAAGCTGATAAAGACATGATAAATGCATTAATTGATGCAAATAGGCGAATAACAACACGTGAGATCGGTGAGAAATCGAATTCAAGAGTTTATGATCACTTGAAAGGCCTGGGTTTAATCTCGAAGCTCGATATATAGGTTCCCCATGTTTTCACAGAGAGAAATTTGTGTCGTCGCGTTGACGTCTGTGATTCGCTTCTCAAACGTCACGAAAATGATCCATGCGCAAGAGATCATGGAGCAAACAAGAAGAACCGACTCAAAGCAATTCGAAAGCCAATATCCACCCAAAAAAGGTGGTGCAGTCTCTCTGGTGGGATTTTAAATGAATCTAATTTTCTTGAGCTTTTATTGGATAACACAACAATTAATTCGAAAGTCTACTGTCATCAGCTAGACAAAATGAATGATGCACTTCAACAGAAAGGCCAGAATTAATCAACAGAAAAGGTGTAGTGTTCAACCAAGATAATGCGAGACCAAATACAAGTTTGGACATTCTTTCTATAAGCTTGAATGAGATACACTGCCACACCCACCATATTCTTTACATCTGGTGCCTTCGGATTATTATTTGTTTCGTTCATTGCAAAATTATTTGGACGGTAAAACCTTTACTTCAAATGAAGAGGTCAAAAATCACCTGGATCAGTTTTTTGCCAGCAAAGACCAAACATTTTATGAGCGTGGAATCATACTACTACCAGAAAGATGGCAAAAGGTGTAGGATCAGAATGGCCAATATATAATTTGATGAAATATTTATTTTATACAAAAAGTGTCTTTCATTTTCTCAAAAAAAAAAAACGAAATTACTTTCCGAACAATCCAATAGAAGCAGTTATATCACGTGTTTTGGCGCAATCAATCGATTACGTCAAACCATAACTTTCGAATTAAGACAGAGCATCCTGTTCTGATTTCAGATTTAGGTTTATACAAAACCAATATTTTCGCAGTATGTAATGGACGCCGAAATAAAGACATTTACAGAACAGATTTTTCCACAATCAATCTGTCACAATTCCTCAGAAACATTCTACAGCAATGACATCTAACCAATTAGCACGAATCCGTCCCTGCTCACTTGAAGTAAAAAAGGGTCTTATTGTCCGGATACTCATCCTGACATGTGAATCATATCGGCCATCCTGGGCATTACGGGGAAAACTAACACTTTAGATCTTTTGTGATGGTTGTAATGAACCCAGCTGTAGACAGACGACGAGTTATTGAATGGGAGTTTGCCAGTTCTGATGAACCCTCACTAAACTTACGAACAAAGGGATCGATTCGTTCCAGCATCGCATCATTTCAGAGCATTCATTAGGTATTACGATAGTTTCTCGCTTAAGAGCTACAATAAATGAACTGAAAGAAGATTTCGTTCCAAAGTGTGGATTTTGTGGTGAATCAACAATAGAAATGATTGCTCCAATTATGAATATTCGCAGATTCGAGAAAACGTCTCCGATTTGAAAATCTATACCGGCCTTCAAATCCAATTTCATTTCCATTAGATGTCATTGATCCTGCAGCCTAAGTTCATTTGCAAGTACACTTGGATAACATGTACTCGTATGTGGGTGTATCTGCCTTGTCTGGACTTTAAAACGCATTCCTGAAGTTTCGAACCGCAAGATACTACTCTACCAAAAAGAAACTGGGAATTGTTAATTTAAAGTGGCTTCGCTTAAAGAACTTATCATTATACGTGACCCTTTCTCAGGTGTGAATGAAGTATATAAAGACGAGTCAGGAATGCTTTAAATTTTTTTTACTACGATGCCCCCGGCGAAGATGAGGGCCTACAAATGGTACTCCCATAATTCAGTTTTTTGTGATAACTTCTGAACGACTAAAACGTTTCTGGTGATTTTTTGAATTTGAGTCAATATAAGTCTTGAAGACTTATGAGAGAAGTGTTTAGAACAAATCATTACCGATATTTGTGTTGAATTAAAGTGAAAAAATTACCAGAATCGGTTGAGTCGTTCGGAAGTTATAACAAAAAAACTGAATTTTGGGAGTACCATTTGTGGGAACACATTTTCTCAGGGGGGCGTCGAATTAAAGCATTCCTGACTCGTCTTTATATACTTCATTCACATCTGAGAAGAAGTAACGTTGTACCGGGACAGCCTGTATTATATTATGATATTTTTCTTCGACTGGTAAGAGTGTTTTTCGTTATGATACCGATTTTATGTGCTATTCATCAATAAGTTGACCGAACCAGTCGACCCCATTGGTCTAGGTCGATTTTTGGGATGAGCGAAATTATTATATTCAAAACTCGATAAATAACATCATATTCCCTCGAATTAACATCTTGTGATTTTTTAAATATTTTAAATATCATACAGTTTTGAATATCAAAACAGATTTAATCTGTTGTCTTCTACAATTTTAATTTCAAAAAATTCTTTGAAGAAACTTTAAGAATTAAATTAATGTCTTTATAAGCACTGCTCATATTTAATAGACGTATACATTTTGTAACAAACAGGGCTTCGTAAGTTTTTCTGAAGAGTTCATTACGCATGCCTGGAACGAAACAAAAAAATGTTTGCTTATTTATATTTTAATTTCAATTGACAATTTATATTCGTTGGTTTTTCTTAATTCCATTTGATATTGTGTGATGAATTTTGACTTTATACGTCTATTAAATATGAGCAGTGCTTATAAAGACATTAATTTAATTCTTAAAGTTTCTTCAAAGAATTTTTTGAAATTAAAATTGTAGAAGATAACAGATTAAATCTGTTTTGATATTCAAATTTTGTAATAATCCTTCTATCAAGTAAAAAACCGTTCCTTCTTATTTTATCATACAGTTTTATTCTGTTAACCTCCTACAGACTTTAATTTCAAAAAAAGCAAAACATAACCTCATGAACTTCTTCAAAATTAACTTACTTTAAATGAGTTCCTTAAAAAAAATTCCTGAAACATGCAGCACATCTTCAAAAAACAATTTAGAATTACAACCAACGATAACTCTTCAAAATTTTACTATCAAAACAGATTTAATCTGTTAATTTTATTCAAAAATTTTTAGAATTAAATTAATGTCTTATAAGCACAGCCTATATTTAATAGACGTATAAAATCAAAACTCAATAAACAATATCAAATGGAATAAATAACCCAACAAATATAAATTGTCAATTAAAATTAATAAATAAATATTTGAAGGAGACGAAATTTTATTTTTGATTTTACAAAAATACAAATTATAATTTAAGGACTTCTCAGAAAATTCAATTTATTTGAAATATTTAATATATTTGAATAATTAAATAAGTTACTTCAAAAATCTCTCAAAACATGAATTATATCTTAAAAAAACAATTAGAATTACGATAAGGTCTTCATCGGTCCTCTGCACACTTAAAAAATAAAATTAATTAACAACAAATATAACTTACCTCACAAACCTAGTGGTATCCTCGTTTTGAAGAGAAAAACTGTAAAATCCAAGATATTCTAGGTTCGTCACAAAAATCACAGAAAGCTGTAAGAAATTATAAGGTTTTCTTTAAGCCACTTGATACTTCATAATGAGTTTTATTCAAACCTAAGTATAATTATATATTATATATATAATAATAAGAGGTTTTTTCTTGATAGAAGGAATATTACAAAATTTGAATATCAAAACAGATTTAATCTGTTAGTCTCCTATAATTTGATTCAATGAATCAAATGGAATAAATAACCCAACAAATATAAATTGTCAGTTAAAATTAATAAATAAATATTATAGGAAACTAACAGATTAAATCTGTTTTGATATTCAAATTTTGTAATATTCCTTCTATCAATTAAAAAACCTCTTCTCATTATTTTCATATTTAAAAAATTAAGAATAATTAATAAAAAATATCTTACCAGATCAGTCTAGTGTCTTCCTTTAAACAAACACCAGATATATAGTGAATCTTTAAAAATCCTAGGTATTCTATGTTCTTCACAGAAATTTTTGTTAATCATTTTTATTTTTCAAATATGAAATAAGACTGAAGAGTTATCATTTGTTGTAATTTCAAATTGCTTTTAGAAGATGTGCTGATATTTTGGGAATTTTTTTGTATTTAAAGAAAGTTGTTTTTGTTGAAGTTCTTGAGGTTATGTTTTGCATTTTTGGAAAGGGATTTGGCTTCATGATACAAGATACGAAACAACATTTTATATCCTTCAAGTGTTTATTCCGTATTTTTAATTAATAATTTATATTTCTTGGAATTCTGTTATTCCTTTTGGAACTGAGTAATGAGTGTTAATTCAATATGTTTACTCAATTTAAACTGTGTTTTTTTTTATTGAATTCAATTCTAAAAAGGACTGAATAGAAATTTTTTGAAATAAGAATCTGTAAGTGGTTGACAGAATAAATCTATATGGCAAATATTGTTATAATCCATCTATCAAGTAAAAATTCCTTTTTATAGTTTTTTTTGTGATTTTTTTCCGTTTAAACACCACTGAAGCTTTAATAAAATAGGGGCAAAAAAACTGTTTAGGGTTTAATTGAGGGTCAATTTGTTGGTAATTTGTAACGGAAAAAAATACATGTATCTTCATATGTCTCATTGACCGGATATAAATTTAATGGAACAGTTTTTTAAATGAAAAAAACTGATCTTTTTTTAGTTTCTATTCAAAGAAAACTGCATTACCTTAATGACTATTTTTATTATCTTTCAGTTATTATGTTCATTATTTAAACGATGCAGGACCATGTATATGAAAAATACAAGGATACAGAAATTATTATTATATTTAAAGTAAATCTAATATAATAATAAATATATTTGATTAATGTTTATTATATTTTCTATCGACATAGTGGATTTATAATTGTAAAGGTCGATTCAATTTAATATTTACAATTAAGATTGCCAGTTTATGTTTTCAATGAATAATTCAATTTTGGAAATCGGTGTTACAATGTGTAATTGGTATTTGGCATTGTTATTCATATGGAAAGGTTAAATGTATTCGAGTATGTACATGCTTAAATGATTTCATCAAATAAACGAATCGAGATCATGTTGAAAGTGGAACAGAGATTTCAATAGGTACAGAATGTTGCCAATATCTGTGTCTAAAAATGATAATTGGAAATGAATATTCAATTTACCTAGAAACTAACGTCCTCTATTCTGAACCATTTCGCGATGTATGAGATCAGTTAATACATCATAATAACATGTATGTGTTGCTATTTATCACAGACAAAACTTCTCTTTCATGGTAATAGTTCTTGAGCATCTTCATTTGAATAGCTACATAATCAGAGTTCGAATCGTGTTGGCCGTTACTTAATAGAAATCCATTGTACACTTTAATTGAATAATACATATATAAAGGGTTTTTCAATAAGATGTTTTATTTTGAATAGTCCGCTATCTGGAAAGCTGTCTCTTTTGAAGTTGTCATTTTTTGACATTTGACACTACGCCATTACAAACAAAAATGGAACGATACACGATTCAACAACGCATTGAAATTATTAAAATTCACTACCTAAATGGTGAAAATTTTGGACTGGCGGTGTAATTGCTCGAAAATGAGGCTGGTGCAACTGTTACGATGAATGGATTGTGCTACCGAGCTACGATTAATGATTTTTAGTAGCTGAAATTGGAAAATATTAATGTGAGCGACGTTTATTTTCAACAAAGTGGCGCTACGTGTCACACAAGCAATGAAACAATCGCAATTCTGCAAGAAAAGTTTCCTGGTCTTGTTGTTTTTCGAAGAGGTGATTGCAATTAGTCACCGAGATCTTGTAATTTAACACTTTTAGACTTTTTTCTTTCAAGCCACCAATGCTCCACAATCGATTCAAGACCTCAAAGATAGAATTCGTGAAGTTATCGAGGAAATACAGCCGCAAAAGTGCGAATTGGTCATGGAAAATTTCGTGAAAAGGATACGGTGATGCAACCGTAGCCGTGGCGGCTATTTGGCTGATATTCTTTTTCCTTGTTAATGGTTCTCTTTACAATGAAATAAAGGTCCATTGATTTCTCTTAAAACATACTCTTTTTTATATCAAAATAAAACCTTTTAGTGGAAAACCCTTTATATATTGATTTCTATTCATTATTGTGAGTCTTCAAATGTTTATAAATAACTGTCTGAAATTTATTAACATACTGTATTTGAATGTGTCTTGAGATAAGAGTACAATTAATTTTTGTTTGTTTGGAATCTTCTAGTTACACGATCTACACGTAATTTCCTGCGAACACGCGTGTTATCATTTTGCTTCTGACTATCAGATTTCAGATCGATCGGATTTTAGTTTGGAAAACATTGGAAAAAAACATTCAATTGCGAATAACTGCGAAACCTTTGAACCGATTTCGTCCAAAACCGAAGTCAACTGAGATATTCAAGTCGCAAATCTATATTGAAAGTTCGAAAGTAATACCGTTTAAAGTAGCGTTCAACGCTGATCCACTCACAGATTAACTACAATCCTCACGAAATTTCGCACAAACATGCGCGTTATGATTCTACTTCTTAATACCGAATTTCAGATCGATCGAATTCGTGATTTTGAAAATATTGGGAAATATAGAAACATTTTTCAAACGTGAATAACTCAGAAACTATCGAACCGATTTTACCTGTTAACAAAGTCACCCGAGATATTTAGGCCTTCAACCTTCCTTGAAAGTTTGAAGGCTCTAGCTCTTTCCATTCGAAAGTTAGCGCGTGTTACCTACGGATCGTCTGGGAATAATTACTTTTGACTTCGATTTCTTCATCAGTAACTATAACTTAGTCGTCTGAGATTTTTGGCTCAAAATTCGAAAATTACAGACATTAAGGCGAAACGATAACATGTTGTTCCCTGGAATAAGCGCTCAGAAACAGTCTGTAATCAACCGGGTATCGATTGTTTTCTACTGAACAAAATTGTATTTCAGTAATGAGTTTGGAGTAATTAATAACGTAATGTGAAACATTTTCTGTTTGTTTTTTTCTATTCTGCTGAAATTTTTGTGAAATATGTCGAACCAGTAACGAAGATTTATTGTATTTATTATGACTACAGTTAAATTGAATGCCAGGATTTTGAGAAAATTTAAATAAGTTTACCATTAATTGACTTTTATTATAGAAAATGTGGCTATTATTTTGATGATTCAAAAAGAATACCCGCGATTTGATTTTGTATTATGAAGACATTAAAAAAACAGTGGTATCTACTTCTTAGCAACTAATAAATCATTAATATTTGACGCTTCAAAAACTCTATTGAAATGGCTGTATTACAGAAATGATAATTAAATTATACTGAATTTCGCAAATGAAAGATTAATGGTAGAAAACAGTGACTTCTTTTGTTTGGAATGATTTATCTCGAAAACGGTCCGTTTTGCAATAAGGATATCGGAAGAAAGTTAATTTGAAATTTAATGTACAGGTGTCCCGGCACTACGTGACTCTTTCTCAGGTGTGAAAAAAATATATAAAGACAAATCAGGAATACATTTTTTTGATACCCTCGTTATTAATTGTTTTTTCATAACTTCCCAACCACTCCAACGATTCTGGTAATTTTTTGAATTTGAGTCAATACAAATATCATTAATCATTTGTTTTCAACACCTTCCTCATAAAACTTCAAAACCACTGACCACAGTACTTAATGGCGAGAGACTATTTTTTGTTCAAGAAATCGGCGAAATTCCTCCATTTATGTATTTTAACATTAATTCTGCAAAAAAATGTAACATCGAAATAAGCAACATCGAAAAAATTTTCCATTTTCTAGTTACGAGCATTTTTATAATTGAATATCAAAATATTTTTCATGATTGTTCATTTTTCTTAAACTTCCATTGACAAAGAGAAAACAAAGAATATGTGAATATGCATTTAATGAACAGGTTTGCATTTAGTAATGCTGTTAGAGCAACGGAGTTTTACGCGGAGCAAGTAAAAATACATTTAATGCTGTGGATCAAAGACTTTGAGAAACTAGTAAATGATTCAATAATGGAAATTCTCACAATCTTGTAGATAGCCCCACAAAAAAATCCAGTGGATTGAGGTCTGGTGGCCAAGCAACTAACTAAACTTCTACCAATCCATCGATTTGGAAATGTGTTATTCAAATGTTGACCGACATGTTATTCAAAATGAGGATGCGCTCCATCATGAATGAACTACATTCTATAGCAAACAAGCAATGGATCATCTTCTTATAAATTTGGTATTTGTTCGGTAAGAAATTCTTAATATCTCGCGGCATCAAGTCTGTTGGGACGAATGAACGGAGCAATCTATTTATTTCCAAATGTTCCTACCCAAACATTCACATAAAATCTGTGCTGAAAATGGGATTCATGATATTCCATCATGAAAATTCTTGTAACACCAAAAACGGTGCATTATTTCGATATCGCACTGGTTTACCTTTTTTTGAAGAATTAATGTTAACTTACATAAATGGAAGAATTTTGTCGATATTTGAAATCATAAAAAAGTTTCTGACCATTAAGTGTTTGGGTCAGTCCGTTACTGGCTGTCTTGAAGATTTAAGAGAAAGGTGTTGAAAGCAAATCATTACTGATATTTGTATTGGCTCAAATTTAAAAAAATAGCAGAATCGTTTGAGTCGTTCGGAAGTTATCATAAAAAAACTGAATTATGAGAGTACCATTTGGAGGCACATATCTCGTAGATATGTCGTAGAAAAAAAATTAAGCTTTCCTGACTCGTCTTCATATACTTTATTCACACATAAGAAAGAGTCACGTAAGGCTTTGACACCCTGTATAGCTCAAAACAGAACTTGAAAATTATTTTTGGATTCTTCAAAACTATTGCGTTCTTGAGTTCGGGCGGTTCACTGTTCAACATCACCTTTTGATGGTAAGTTCAATATTACATTATTTCGTGAATAGTGAAGCGATGTTGAAAATTTTAACTGGGTTGTGCACAGAACATGAATTATCTCTTCCCTATTCAAAAAATGTTCAGGGTTGATACAACCTTCATGGAGGTGGTTTTTTCGGAACAAACTCATAATGACTTTAAATTCAGAATTATATATTCTAACTTCTACAATATATCGGGTGTTTTTTTAGAGTGATAGAACTTTCGATAGGAATAACTGTGATTTGACAGAAGGTAGAAGCCATGTTGTTTTGACATTTCTCTTCAGTAAGCATTGACAAATTATCATGGAAAGACTGACACCGCAACAACGTTTATAAATTGTTAAAATTTATTTTCAAAATCAGTGTTCTATTCGCCAAACCAATAGAGCACTTCGTGAAATTTATGGTTTACATAATCATCCATCAGAGCATCTTATTCGTCGAACTATGGATAGATTTCTCAATTCGATGCAACAACAATAAGACAAAGAACTGTACGTACAGAAGAAAATATCGTTGCTTTAAGTCGTAGTGTTAATGATGATCCAGATTTGTCTATTCGTCGACGTTCACAACAAGTTTGACTCTGTGCATCCACCACATGGAAAATTTTGTGTAAATATCTTGGTCTACACCCATACAAGATCAAACTGGTTCAAGAACTAAAGCCACTTGACCATAATAAGCATCGTTTGTTTGCTGATTGAGCCCTAAAATAGCTTGAAGTTGATCCACTTCTTTTCGTAAAATTGTGTTAAGTGATGAAGCTCATTTCTGGTTGAACGGCAAGCAAAACTGCCGTATATGGAGTGAAAACAATCCTCAAGAAGTTCTGCCGTAACAATTGATTTATTGAAAGAAAGATCTGGCGATAAGATTATTTCGAGAAATGGTCCAATTTATTGGCCTCCAAGATCATGCGACAACTCCACTGGAAAATTTTCTTTGAGGTTATGTCAAGTCATTGGTTTATGCTGATAAACCAGAAACAATAGACGCTTTGGAAGCTAACATAACTCGTGTTATTGATGGAATAAGGCCTGAATTACTCGAAAAAAAGGTCCAAAATTTGTCTGTTCGAATGCGATTCCTCAGAGCTACTCGTGGTGGACATATGCCGGAAATTATTTTTAAAACATAAATGTAATAAAATTATCTCTCAAACAAAAAAAATTTTGGTTTCAATCTTAATTTAAATGTGTTTTAATTCAACTTTAAGTTCAATCACTCTGAAAAGAACACCGATATATTGAAACTATATAAAAAAACTATCAAAATGATATCCTTATATATAACCAATATAAAATATTTTTCAATGTCTCGGAAAAAACCTTTTTAAATTAAATGTTGGAATTCTCGTTCAATTTTTTTCATTTGATACTTTATTTTGGGAATATTAGATAATTTTGGAATAATGGATTTTCTTATATTTGTAGATTAATATACATACTTATATAGTTTTTTTAATACATTCGTATTAATACGTTTCATGTCGGGATGTAAAAAGATTTTTCCGAGAAATTAAAAAATATTTCATATCGATTAGGGATATCATTTTGATAGTTTTTTATAACAAAATGATATAAAAATATTGTAGAAGTTAGAATATATAATTCTGAATTTAAAGTCATTTAAATTTTACTTCTATCAAGTATTGAGTCACATTCAAATTGTTTTTTAATATCTTGATGGAAATTCGTCCCCCTCAAAACAGAAGTTGACCTGTTTTTTAAAATTTTCGACAATTCTCCGTTTCTGAGATCTGGGGGATCAAATTTTCCTTGGGACACTCTGTATACAGGTTTCATAAGAAAAACTCAACTTTCAGCTCTTAATGTCATTCAAACTTGTATGATGCGAATGAAAATATAGTATAACACTTTTTATATCCTGTCGTCATACTCCCTTTGAGATTTTGGAAGTTCGATGTTCATAAGAAAAATTTATGACTCAATTTTATCCCGCAAACAGTAACAGATACGGAAATATAAAACAAAGTTTTTGAGAAAGTGATGAGAAATTGTAAAATAATGTTATACATAGGTGTTCCATTTGAAAAAGCAAAGTTGCTGCTATATATGTTTGTCCCTCCGTTCTTCACGTTCTTGTTGTTGGGACAACCTGATCAAGTCGGCGTAGACCTAAAAAGATGAAAATGTTTCCATTGGGTCCGCCGTAGCGACTCTAAGAAAACCTGCAAATACCACACGAAGAATGGAAACGAGCGAAGAGAAGAGAAAAAAACTGAAGGCAGGCAAGCAGGCTAAACATTATACGGATCAATGTGCCAAGAGCGGGGTAAACGGCCCAAGATTATTGTTATAAGTCGTGGACCAAGGTCGACCTTGTGTGGTAAACCTGCTCTCACTTACCCGGACAAAGATATGCCGAGATCGCTACAGTACACTTACGTGTCAATTCTTCCCAAGTGAACGTACTTGCGACATAATTGTATGGCCAAAGGAACGAATCATATTTTTCCAGAAAAAATGGGGTGTTTGAACCTTTCGAGTAATATACAATACAGCGGAATTGTGCTCAATGGGCATGAAACGGTGTTGAGTTGACGGATTTGTAGTTATGATGTCATCAAATAGAATACTTATTTGACCTCCAAAAAATCGGATTAAGTAGCAAATTTATACAGCTTTTCGAATCAACAATTCGCACGAGGTTCAAGAATTTGTCAGTGATCTGTCAGTAGCTAAGAATGTTTAAGGCTGAGAGGAAAAATAAGTGCAGTATATAACACAGAATACTGATATAAATATCGGGCATTTTTTTAGAGTGATAGAACTTTCGATAGGGAGAACTGTGATTTGACAGAAGGTAGAAGACATAATCGTCCATCAGAGCAGCTTATTCGTCGAACTATCGATAGATTTCGGGCAACATTTTCTCTACTCGATGCAAAAACAACAACAAGACAAAGAACTGTACTTACAGAAGAAAATATCGCTGGTGTAAGTCATAGTGTTAATGATGATCCAGATTTTTCTATTCGTCGACGTTCACAACAAGTTGAACTCTGTGCATTCATCACATGGAAAATTTTGCGTAAAGATCTTGGTCTATACCCATACAAGATCCAACTGGTTCAAGAACTAGAGCCACTTGACCATAATAAGCATCGTTTGTTTGCCGATTGGTCCCTAGAACAGCTTGAAGTTCACTTTTTTATTATAAAATTGTGTTTAGTGATGAATCTCATTTCTGGTTGAGCGGCTATGTCAACAAGCAAAATTGCCATATATGAAGTGAAAACAATCCTCAAGAAGTTCTGCAGGTTCCATTGGATCCTGAAAAATGCATTATATGGTGTGCTTTACACGCTGGAGGCATCATCGGTCCATATTTCTTTAAAAATGATGCTGGAGCTAATGTTACAGTGAATGGTGCTCGTTGCAGATCGATGATCAATGATTATTTGTTTGAAAATTTGAATGGTATCGACACAGAAGTGTTTTGATTCCAACAAGATAGTGCTACACCTCATGCTGCTACCGTAACAATTCAATTGATTTATTGAAAGAAAGATTTGATGATGACGAGAAATGGTCCAATTAATTGTCCTCCAAGATCAAGCGACATACCTCCACTAGATTATTTTCTTTGGGGTTATGTTAAGTCATTGGTTTATGCTGATAAACCAGAAACAATAGACACTTTAGAAGCCAACCTAATTTTTTAGAGTCTTCAAGTCTATTTGCTCATCAAGTTGGTTGTACCTATTACAAACTAACTGCTTCTGGAGCAGTGTTTTTGTAATTCTATGGGAAGTAAGAAAGTGTTGAGCTATACTCGTGTAATCAGTTTGTACAATTATTACGTAGTGAAGAAATTAGAAATAGGAAACCCGCAAGGTTTGCATCCGAAAAGAAAAAAAAAGGATGATTCTTGTCATTACAGTACAGATTTCTGAACTTGAATGCGAATCTATACCAAATGGATGAAATGGATTTCCAGTTTGTTTTTTTCCTTGTGAAAATAAGAAGGTCTAGGTAACCACAAAATTTCCCATCATTCATATAACCGACGCAATCTGTATAGCCATTACCTCGATTAAGTCTAGATCAGGCTCCAGCGAGCAGACAGACCATTAATTAAATATCGGCTAAAATGAAACGCTAAATTACATCTTGCAATTCTGAGCGAAATTGTATCATAGGCAAATAAAAGCAACCTGACATTTAATTTCATCGTTGTTGGAAAAAGGATAACCGTTTTACATTATGAAACGTTACAAAACCACCTACATCATGACAAGATTATGTTATACTGTTTGCAGAGGGGAACATTACTTTCACTTTGCAATATTCAGTTGCGTTCATCTCCAAATTGACAATTTAGGGACTGTTTATTGATATACAGACGGTTTACACTGTAAAAGAATGAAGAATGCGGATGACTCTAAATGAAACATGAAAGTAACAATTTTATTTAAGTTTATAAATTGAAAATCACTGCGGAGAAGTATTTGAATATTACAGAATAATAGCTGGAATAAATTCACCAGAACCTTAAAGATTTCAATCTAAATAAATGTCAAGAAAACATTTAGAATTAAATTTTAAAATATGTCCTAACTACACTGTATTACTTTATAGACATATATATCATCATCACATGTGGTGGAAATTAACTAATAAAGAATCAGAAGAAATATAAAATAATGATAAAATTATTTAAACAGCAACTTATAGATATATATGTTTCGAATGGATATTGTGAAGAATCATAAGTTCCATCACCAACAAATGTTCCACATATAATTCAAAAAAGACCTTTCTTATTTTCCTTTTTTAAAGAATATATGGCACATTCTCCAGAGAAAGAACGTGATACATTCGGACACAAAATCTCATCAATAAGGAGTTAATTGAATAAACAAAATAATCTAAAATAATGAGATGCGGTTTTTTACTTGATAGAAGAATAATTACAAAATTTGAATATCAAAACAGATTTAATCTGTTAGTCTTTTAAAATTTTAATTTCAGAAAATTTTTTAAAAATTTTTTTAAATTTGTCTTTTAAAAATTTTTTTGAAATTAAAATTGTAGAAGACTAACAGATTAAATCTGTTTTGATATTCAAAGTTCAAACAAAATAATCATTTAAAAATATATAACAATACCATACTTTAATAATTGAGAAATTTGTATTACATCATATGCTCGTGGCAGTTATCTAATATAGAGTCTAAGTCGTATCTTCTTTCATTGTATATTTCTGTGATATAAATTAATTTTCGTTTAGGCCATGCCTATCACAAAATTGGATAGTTGTTGCAGAAATGTGTTGTGTTAAAGAAGGTATTGTTATATATTTTTAAATGATTATTTTGTTTATTCAAATAACTCCTTACTGATGAGATTTTGGATCCGAATGTATCAGGTTCTTCCTCTAGAGAATGTGCTAGATATTCTTTGAAAAAGGAAAATAAAAAAGGCTTTTTTTGGATTATATGTTGAACATTTTTTGGTGATGGAACTTGTGATTCTTTAATATCTATTCGAAACATATATATATATATATATATATATATATATATAAGGTAATGTCTAAATCATTTTATCATTATTTTATATTTCTTTTGATTATTTAGTAGTTAATTTCCACCACATGTGATGATAATATATATGTCTATAAAGTGATACAGTGTATTTAGGACATATTTTTGAAAATTTAATTCTAAATGATTTCATGAGATTTATTTACAGATTTAAATCTGTAGAGGTTCTGGTGAATATTCCAGCTATTATTCTGTAATTTTATTGAAAATAACATTCGGTATATATGTATCATAATTTATTCAGAAATCTGATACGTACTTCGGTCGTTTATATTTTTACGAACATCTTCTGAGGGATAAAAATAGAACCTAAACGTAAAATTCTAATAGGTTCCTCCTTATTTATCTGAAGAGTGGGCCATCTAGCATTTGCATTTTGAATTAGTGGTTACTTCGAGTCTGTCATATTTGACATTAACGAAATGGGCAGATTTACACTTGAAGAAAACTGGTAAATATCAAAAACTTATTTCCAACTTGGTAAATCTTCTATGCAAACTCTCAACCTCGGTATGAAGTCTTACAAAGTTCAACTAGTGCTAGAAGTGAAGCCTCGTGACCATACGATACGTTTCCACTTCGCTCAATAGGCTAATGATTGCATGGCCAAAACGAATATTTTCCCAGAAAAATCATTTTTAACGAAAACTCATTTTAATTTTGGAGAGAAAGCGCGAAATCAAAGTTGCCTTTCATGATAAAGAGGCCCAAACAATCGACAATGTATTGAAAAATTGGGTTGATCGTATGGAGTACTGTAGTTGATCGTATGGAGTACTGTAGTAGTCATGAGTGTCATTTGAATGATATTGATTTTCATTCGTAAATGTCAAGGTTCAACCTTTCTAATAAACTCATAACTTTGGAAAAATATTCATTATTTATAGCCAATCAAAAATACAAATTTTCAATAGCCCACCTGCTACATTTCAAACATCTGTGTAATATGGCGAATGATTATAATATTCGTTGTTCGGAAAGTAATTTCGTTTTTTTTTAAATGAAAGCACTTTTCGTATAATGAATAAATATTTTATTAAATTATATATTGGCCATTCTGGTCCGACACCTTTTGCCATATTTTTCTGGTAATAGCATGATTCCACGCTTAAACAATTTTTGGTCTTTGCTGGCAAAAAACTGATCCAGGTGATTTTTGACCTCTTCATATGAAGTAAATGTTTCACCGTCCAAAAAATTTTGCAAAGACCGGAACAAATAATAATCCGATGGCGCCAGATCTGGAAAATATGACGAGTGTGACAGTGTATCCCATTCAGGTTGTAAAAGCTTTTGGCCAAACTTGTATGAGGTCTCGCATTATCTTGGTGGAACACTACACCGTTTCTGTTGAAGTGCATTATTCAGTTTGTCCAGCTGATGACAATAGACTTCCGATAGCGTCACCTTTTTTTGATGGATATTGGCTTTCGAAATGTTTTGAGCCGGTTCTTCTTTTTTGCTCCATGATCTCTTGCGTGTGATATTGTTATATACAACCCATTTTTCGCCCTATAAATGTAATGTGTCCCCCAGTAATGATGCGCTTCAAAAATGAATAATTTTTGTGGCGTTTGAGAAGCGAATCACAGACGTCAACGAGACGACACAAACTGATCTCCGTGAGAACATGGGGAACCTATATATCGAGCTTCGAGGTTAAACCCAGGCTTTATAATAATGTATTTATCGGACACTAGCGCCATCTAGTGCATGCAAATATATATACACGCGACAGCGAGCCAATTCAAGCAGAGAACTCTATTACCTATTATTTTCTAACGTTACAGACATAGAAGACTTTCCTTATGCACAGGGCATTGACGACTGTTTAAGCTTAGAATTGTTGTACAGATGTTTCGATTTGAAGAACTTTCTATTACCATAGCTTATACTCCTTTTTAAGGATAAGGACATTGATTGTCATTCTTTCACAATATATTTGTAACAGATTCTTGTTTATATAGTCCGTCTAGAAAGTATCCGGAATTCATTATTTTTCATAATTTTAATCAACTTCTTGTAACATTTTAAGACAAAAGTAATGTATAAAATAGGTTGTGCAGATAGTCAGCTATGGTCAAAGTTGTATGACAACACTATTTATCAAATATTGTTGATTGTCAACAGGTATACATCTTGTGAAATAATGTCGTAGCTAGGAAAAAAAACAGGTAGAATATTTGCAGAGAAAAGGTTTTCGAAACGTTAAAAAATTAGTGCAATCCACTGAACAGGGAAAAAGTGCTGTATATGAGACAATAAAGAGGATAAAAACTGGCATGGATGTGAGACATAGACGAGTTTCAGGAAGACCGCGTAAGTTTAAATAAAACAATTTAAACTCTTTATTGGCCTTAGGACGACACAATCGTAGCCTGGGATTTCGTGAATTGGCTAACCGGTTTGGAAATCAACGAAATATAAAAGTATGTCCAGAAACTGAAACGACAAGGCTACATATTAAGGAAACCAAAAAAAATCCCCATAGTGACACCTTTACAAAAGGAACGAAGGATAGAATTTTGTCAACGTTTTCAAGAAGATAATTATAATAATGTCTTTATATCTGATGGAAGTTGTTTCCAACTTGGTGGAAATCACTTAAAAACCCATCAAAAAATATATATGAGACAGTAATTTATTTCCACAAAAATGTTTGTACTACTACAACAATTGTTTTACCACGATGTAGCTTTTTCAGCTATTACATTGTACTGTCTGATGGTATTCAGTGTAACCGAGTTCAAACACATTGTTAGGTACGTGACCAAATAATGGAAGCACAAGTCATAAAAACTCTAGGTGTTTATTGGAGTTTGCCGCTAAAAATGCCATTAAGGAAAGATATTCAGTAATGGAGGCTTATCAACGTCTGTTTGTTCGTTCAAAAGGATTTTACGGGCATTATACCTATTGATTTCAAGAAATTCTAAAAGTGTTAATCTAGAACTTTTGGTTTCAACGTGGATAATTTCATAATTATTGTTGAAATTATGCCTGCATTCCTTAAGATGATTAGCATATGTTGAATGTACAGAATCGGATATATAACCCCTTTGGTGTTCTTGGACACGTTTCTTGAATGATCTACCAGTCTGGCCAATGTATACTAAAGGTCAATCATTGCAAGTCAACTTGTAGACTCCAGATTTATTTTCTTTATTTGTTCCTACATAAAAAACAATAAAGATCGAACAAATAAAGAAAATAAATCCGGAGTCTACAAGTTGACTTGCAAAGATTGCCCTTTAGCATACATTGGCCAGACTGGTAGATCATTCAAGAAACGTGTCCAAGAACACCAAAGGGGTTACATATCCGATTCTGTACATTCAACATATGCTAATCATCTTAAGGAATTCAGGCATAATTTCAACAATAATTATGAAATTATCCACAATGAAACCAAAAGTTCTAGATTAACACTTTTAGAATTTCTTGAAATCAACAGGTATAATCACCAAGTAAAGACCGAATCAATCAAATACTTAAAAATCATATCAAAATAACCCGTTACCGTTCAAACTTCCAAATTTCCCACCAAAATAATGGTTTGGGGACCAATATCTCAGCGTGGTGCTACGCCTCTCTGTATACTTGATGGTACAATTAATAGAGACATTCTAAACGATTTTATCCTTGAAACGGCGCATGCTTTATATCCAAAGGGATAGCGTTTTCATCAGGATAATGTAAGATGCCATACTTCGGCCTATACTCAAGCTTGGATGCAAGAACACCAAGTGACAACCATTTCATGGCCAGCAGCTTCACCAGACCTTAGTCACATTGAAAACATATGGGGATTAATGAAGGTTGAACGAGCAGCGCCACGAAAGAAAGATGATTTAATTCAGTTAGTTTTACAGTCCTGGCCTACCATCACCGAAAATTATGGAGGTGATCTAGTTTTGGGTCTACCTCGACGTTTAGTCAAATGTTTGCAGTTAAGTAGGGGTTGTATAAGTAAATATGACGAATATTTTGTTATAATTTTCTAATTCAGAAATTAAAAATATATACTCAATAATTACAATTGGGCTATGTATTTTTCGGATACTTTCTAGACGAGTCATCTTTTTCAATTCTGAATAAATAGGAGGAAATTTTTTTTCGTTGAAATAAAATTCCAAAACTCAGCCAACAGTTGAACGCGTAATATTCACAATTAATTAATCATCATGCAACATCAATTATGATTGTGTAAATAGAAATAATTTCGTCTTCTTACTTTTACCCGCTTTTTCCCTGCGAAACTGGTTGTTAGGATCTTAACGTGCAAATTTCATAATTTACTTCGATACATATACAAAACTTAATAAAACTGAGGCGTTTGTATTAGTGCATATTAATGGATGTCAGTCAAGCAAGCTTGACTGTTGATTGATGAATTGGTTTCCTGGTGCTGGCTGCTGTAATAGAAACATCAACCTTCAGTTTATCAGTGGCCAATGCTCCTATGATGACCATAATTCAAAAAAAGGTGAGGTTGCTATACTTATTTCAAAATAAAAGATTGATTTCCTTGTATTATCTGTCTTATCTTTGAGCCTCCACAAGTTTATAAAGTACAAGGTCTTTTTCTTTTGCATGCTAATCTCAGAGGAATAAGTAAACTCTACTTATTCCTCTGAAATGATGATGCTTTCGAATAATCTCATCGGTGTCCACTACATCCAGTTTCCTGGGAAACCGGTTAAGTTTATCATCTACAAAGTGCGATCGTTGGAGCTTTGAAATGTGGATTCCTTCTTCTTATGATCCTTGTGAAAAATTGTTATTTAAATACCTACTAATGAGACTCCTACTATCTCTATTAATAAAGAGAATCATATAGTTTATACACGATTTTATACAATTTGTTACTTTCAGAAAGAACAATATATTATTATTATTATTTTCAAAACAGAATTCTGAACCAAAATAGGGGATTTTTGTTTTCACTAGCTGAAATAGTACATACATTACTTTTTGTACTCGAATAAAATTTTCAGGATTGCTGTACTTACCATGCGGAGAAGCGTATGTTTGCGTATCACACACACAAAATATGGTCTTCATGACAGTGAATGGCTTCATCACCCAATACTCATTTCACGTATAATAGGTGTATGATCTTTTTTGTGGTCCGTATGTTCGAGCAATCAATCTGGTCTTGTGTTGTATCACATGTGGATGAATTGTCACGAGTTTAACATCCGTTTAGAAGTCTTTCAACAATTAGTGTCTTTGTTGAACTTAGGTTAAACTCAACAAGAAGTTGTCTCCAGGTTTCACAAAGTATAGCTAGTTGAGCGTGGAATCGCTATCGTATTAGTGGAAGTGTTGTATATACTCATGGGGGTGGAAGAGCAAGAGCTACAACCGTCGCACAAGATCGGCTAATATTGTTAACTGCACGACGAAATTCCTTCTTCACATCATCTCAAGTTAATAGCTCATTCCGCTAAGCTATCGATAGGATAGCTTCTGGTTAAACAATCCAGGTACCCGCGACTGAGTAGAGAGCCCCAGGCTGTAAGATATCGTTGGACTCTTGATCATGAGTACAACTTTCTTCGGTATCAGTCTGGTGGGCGAATGTTGGTATGCCGAGAACGAGTTCAATGGTATAATGAACATTTCATGATGCTAACAACACTTTTCGTGGCGGCTCAGTGTTCGTTTGGGGAGCCATTTGTTTTAAAGGACGCAAAGATCTTATTATACTCAGTAACGCAACCACGACAGCGGTAAGGTATCGTGATTTGATTGTAGAACCAATTATTGTTCCCTTTGAGGCAGCTATTAGCGACAATTATACGTTAATCGACGATAATGCTCGTTCACACCGGGCAAGAATTATCAACAATTATCAGCTCGCCAATGCTTTGACGGATATTTGGCAAAACATTCCTCAATTATTTTTATTGATAACCTTATTGGCACAATGCAGAATAGAGAACGAGCATTATGAATATCTAGAGGAGGTTCCACCAGATATTCAACCATGATTTCAAGGTGCTTCTAACAGAATGAACCATTTTTAAACCTGCAGACTGCACCAGGTCAAAATCTTCATTTTGTTTATATCTCTACTATGTTGTCGTTCTAAAGCAATGTTACTTACTGTTGCTATTTTAGGTATGCTATCTGTATGTATACTTAATACATCAGTACATATATAAAATCGCTTTTTTATGCCCCTTATATATTATATATTATATGTACGCAAATATTATTATATATAATATAATAATATACATATATTATATGAACGCAAATTATCCACTTCAATTTTTGAGCAGTGTATATAAACTTTCCCCCGTAGTCATGCGCAATTTGTGACATTGGATTTTCAAAATTTAATATATACAAAATAATTCTAACTGACGAATTAATATTTATTAGCTGAGTTTTAATCGCCTTATCACTAAGGGCGGCGCTACTCGTTATCTGCTGTGTATGTAGATGATTTGGACTTTTTTCTTGTCGAGGATGTATTGATATGATCAAATAAATGAATTTTCATTTGATCTTGAAACACTAATATCACGTATAATGAAAAAAGCACTCAACTAAATTAAAAAACAATCCATAAAAAGTAGGGTCCATCAAAATCTTTTTCACTAAGAAGTTCTTTAACAGTAAGTAGCATTTTTAATTTGAAATTTTTTCAGAATTGTTGTCTTGATGCAGTTTATTTATTTTTGAAGTTATGGAGTGATATATTCCAGATTTCAAGCATGAAATATTAAGACTTTTTTGTATACAGGTGTAGTCTGTTTTTTTGAACATTAGAAAGTTTTACCTCTATTGTTTCATACACGCTTCAGGAGCAAGGTTTTAAAACCATTATTATTGATCACACATATTATACACTCATATTATATACTAAATGTCCAATGTTAAAACATTGTGTCCATTAAAACCATTTTTACAAGATTCATTTTGTTTCATCTTGAAGACGATTCTTAAGCACTTTTTTTGAAGTATCAAAATCCTATCATCTCCAATTGAATTTGTCTGAAAAATAATATCATACTGCATCAACACCATTAGTGTTTGTCAAAATTATCAGAGCATAGTAATCAGTATCTTGCCGGGTTCTTAGCGATATTTCCAATTCAAATTGTAGTCAATGTAATTCCTAGAAAACGTCATCTATGATGTTCTCATTATGATATGCTATATTAATAGCTTGTTAATTTTTTTCTCTAAAAATATCATTTTGTTTTACTCATCTTCATTACCAGATCATTAATTTGGAACCATTTATCCAGCTTCTATTTCTATTGTTTGGCATTCATATACAGTGGTACCACCACATATAACTACATCGTCAACATACATAACGGTATCACTAGCTGTTTCCGAGATAAGATCGTTGCTATATATAATGTACTACAGGAGACTCAGTATTGAGCCCTGAGGCATACCTCTCTCTTTAAGTAAGGCATATGATGTTATTTATTTACTATCCTTTGTGTTCTTTGAATTCTTCGATAGGAGAAGTCCCAGAACTACACCGCTTATGCCATATCTTTCCATTTTCTTCAGTATAATATTGTGATTCACCCAATCAAAGGCCACTGTCAGAAAGAAGTAGAGTACTAGTGTTTCATGGTTTTCATCCATTTATTCATTATTGTTAATTTTTCTTGTCTGAAACAACATTGTTGTTTTTCAAGGATGTGGTAGACTCAAAAAATTAATAGTTTTATGTGTCATATCGCAATTTTTGCTCTATTCTGATCTATTCAAAAATAACTTACCAAGGTTTTATTATTAAGGGAATGAACGGTATTTTTTTGGCAACTGATACGGATGTTTATGTATAATAAAGAACCAAAGAGGAAGCAAGAAAAGCTCTGAAAACTCACCCTTACTTGGCTAATCCTCCAGAACTAATCATCGGGTTTTCCGAACTTTTACTGGCAAGGAAGATACGGCGTGATCCGTGATTCAAAAGTAAGTTTGAAGTTCTTGGAAGCTGAAAACTATTTCTTTTCCACCTGGTTCTTGTTAGAGAATATTGTAATATTATTTTTACTGTCATACTGAGGCGTTTACAGTAAATCACAAATTCCAAAATAAATGAAAATATTTTTGTAAAACTTTGAATCATAAAACGGAGGTAGAATTGAATACATAAAATATTCAGAAGGTGGCAATGACTATCGGAGGCCTTGATCTATATTTCACTTGAAATCTATCTGTACTTTTTAAGTTTAATTATATCTCTATTCCATGACGGAAAATCAATCGATCTTTTTTCAATAGACATGTGCTGATATACTAAAATGTTCGAAATTGAAACATAATATGTCATCTGTTAGAGAGATTGAGATACAGCTTGTTTGAAAATGTAGCAAAACTACGAAATTTGGGTCACTGTATTCTCAATAATAGAATAGTGATAGAAAACAAAGTAATTTCTTATTATTTAAATATTTTAATATTAGCCTTCTACATATTTAATTTCAAAAAATTATATTTCATTATTATAACTTCTGAAAATAAAATAAAATAATGTCATATAAGTACCACTTATATCAAATGACATATAAAATAAACATGAACATGAATTATTTGAATACTGACGAAGCAAAGTCTCTCTTAAAACTTGTTTTTCAGTAATGTTTTTACATGTCTTGAGTTTTTATATAAAGTAGCTTAGATATCCAATAATATTTAATATTCTAGGTAAGATAGTTTTATGATGAAATTCTTACGATTATGTTAGACATTTTTGAAAGATATTTGTTTTCATAAGATTGATCAGCAGAAACAAGAATTTTGTCTATTCAAAATATTCAATTTATAGGATTTTGGTTAACAATTTTTATTTATTTGATTTTGTTATACCATTAAATATCTTATAATGAATGTTTATTTTATATGTCATTTGATATAAGTGGTACTTATATGACATTATTTTAATTTATGTTCAGAAGTTATAATCATTAAATATAATTTTTTGAAATTAAATATGTAGAAGGCTAATATTAAAATATTTAAATAATTTTATATACCTTCTATCAAGAATTAACCTCTATTTATGTTAATTTCTTATTTATTCCATTTTTAAAATGAACTTTCACAAAGTAATGGACTAATCCATCCAATATTTCAAGACTACTAAATGGTCAAAAAATCAGGTTGATGTAATTATTTCTTCTTGGTGTAACATTTGTTATGTCACTGAGTATAGTAAGTTTTCTTACTGCTGCCCTCGTTTCTTCTTCAAGATCAACTTTATTGGTCTTCCTTTCTCATAATCGCTCGAGACCTCTTCAATCACATTTCACTTGCCAGGATTGTCTGGTTCTATGATAAATACTGAAATGATTTCATTCATATTGCATCTTCTTTTGTTTCATCTTGCACTTCACTCCTGTAAAATACCATGAAAGTAACAACTATTGTACAACGTCACACACTGTCAGAAGAGGCTTACTCTCAGTCTTATTGAAAGGATCGTGATTAAGAAGCCGATTGAGATCATCGAATGTTCATGAATCGTTTGAACTTTCACTTCGAATCTTCTGGTTGTGTAACGCTTAATCTCATTACGATACAACAGTCATTTTCGCTTCTATATAGTACAAACAATAGAGCACAATATGGAAGGTTGGTATGAATTCATAAGTGAATGGTGTTTACGTTGGAGGGCACTATGTGACAGCTGTTGAGTATCTACTTTCGATGGAAATTGGAAGAACTGAAAGTCTTCCTTGCTTGATTTGTACTTAGACTGTTTATAATTATTTGGAACGGAGTGTAAGACGATAGATAAACATTATGTTGCTACGTTGTATCGCGGGACTATCATTTTGTGTGGGGTGTTTTTTTTAGAGTTATAGAACTTTCGATACGGATAACTGTGATTTGACAGAAGGTAGAAGCCATGTTCTTTTGACATTTCTGTTCAGTAGGCATTGACAAATTATCATGGAAAGACTCACACTGCAACAACGTTTACAAATTGTTGAAATTTATTTTCAAAATCAGTGTTCTATTCGCCACACTCATAGAGCACTTCCTGAAATTTATGGTTTACATAATCGTCCATCAGAGCAGCTTATTCGTCGAACTATCGATAGATTTGGGACAATATTTTCTCTACTCGATGCAACAACAACAAGACAAAGAAATGTAAGAACGGAAGAAAATATCGCTGCTGTAAGTCATAGTGTTAATGATGATCAAGATTTGTCTATTCGTCGACGTTCACAACAAGTTGGACTCTGTGCATCCACCACATGGAAAATTTTGCATGAAGATCTTGGTCTACACCCATACAAGATCCAACTGGTTCAAGAACTAAAGCCACTTGACCATAATAAGCGTCGTTTGTTTGCTGATTGGGCCCTAGAACAGCTTGAAGTTGATCCACTTTTTTGTCGTAAAATTGTGTTTAGTGATGAAGCTCATTTCTGATTGAACGGCTATGTAAACAAGCAAAATTGCCGTATATGGAGAGAAAACAATCCCCAAGAAGATCTGCAGATTCCATTGCATCCTGAAAAATGCACTGTATGGTGTGCTTTATACGCTAGAGGCATCATCAGTCCATATTTCTTTGAAACCGAAGCTGGAGCTAAAGTTACAGTGAATGGTGCTCGTTACAGATCGATGATCAATGTTTATTTGTCTCAAAATTTGAATGGTATCGAACCAGAAGTGTTTTGGTTCCAAGAAGATGGTGCTAGACCTCATGCTGCTACCGTAACAATTGATTTATTGAAAGAAAGATTTGGCGATAACATTATTTCGAGAAAAGGTCCAATTAATTGGCCTCCAAGATCATGCGGCATAACTCCACTTGATTATTTTCTTTGGGGTTATTTCAAGTCATTGGTTTATGACGATAAACCAGAAACAATAGACGAATGACATAACTCATCTTATTGATGAAATAAGGCCTGAATTACTCGAATAAGTAGTCCAAAATTGGTCTGGTCGAATGAGGTTCCTCAGAGCTAGTCGTAGTGGACATATGCCGGAAATTATTTTTAAAACATAAATGTCATAAAAATATCTTTCAAATAAAAAAAGAATTGGCTTCAATCTTAATTTAAATGTGTTTTATTTCAATTTAGAGTTCTATCACTCTAAAAAAACACTGGAATTATACATTTAGAGTTTGCACTTTGAAGTGGTGGTTATTTCGAGTCTGGCAACACTTCTGTTATTCGTGTTTCATCAGAAAATAAGTTAAATATTTGATATTAACGATATGAGTTGATTTACAATTGAACAAAACTGGCAAACATTAAAAATTTATTTCCAAAGTGGTGCATCTTCTATCCAAACAATTTATGTGGAAGATTCAATAGAAATGGAATAACCCGTTCACGTAAGTAAACCTGAAAAAGTTGCTGCTGTAGTCTAGAATGTGGCTGGCGGAACACCCATCAACATCAACTTGTCATCGTGCTCAAAACTGAACATTTGTCTGAGGAAAATTTTGCATAAATATCTCGATATAAAGACTTACAAAGTTCAACTAGCGCAAGAATTCGCTCAATGGGCTGATGATCGCATAGCCGAAGATGACATACCTTATGGTATGTGTCGGAATTTTCTATGCAGTTTTGAGACAAAACATTATTTTATTATTTACATATTCTAAGAAAGCTAATCGTAAAAATAGATATTCAACTATGGCTCATTCTATTGTATAGATTGACCGTCTTCTAATAGACCTTTGGAAACTAGAACACTCTATAGCTGGGTTCTGAAGCGTTTGCTGACCTATCGTCCGTCTAGAAAGTATCCGGAAAAAAAGGAGAATGAGATATGGTAATAGAAAATTATACAAATCGAGACAGTGTAACATACATGTTTTACAGATGTATGTTACACTGTCTCGATTTCTAGAATTTTCTATTACCATAGCTCATACTCCTTATTAATGATTTTTGGTACAGGTTAGCCATTTATTTTAATATTTAGTATATATTTTTAATTCTTGAATCAGAAAATTATAACAAAATATTCATTTGCTTATATCGAGTGTTTTTTCTAGAGCGATAGAACTTTAAATTGAGATAAAACATATTTGAATTAAGATTAAAGCCAATTTTCTTTTATTTGAAAGATAATTTTATGACATTTATGTTTCAAAAATAATTTCCGGCATATGTCTACCACGACTAGCTCTGAGGAACCGCATTCGACCAGACTAATTTTGGACCATTTTTTCGAGTAATTCAGGCCTTATTTCATCGATAATACGAGTTATGTTGGCTTCCAAAGCGTCTATTGTTTCTGGTTTATCAGCATAAACCAATGACTCGACATAACCCCAAAGAAAATAATCCAGTGGGGTTATGTCGCATAATCTTGGAGGCCAATTGATAGGACCATTTCTCGAAATAATGTTATCGCCAAATCTTTCTTTCAATAAATCAATTGTTACGGTAGCAGCAGGAGGTGGAACACCATCTTGTTGGAACCAAAACACTTCTCGGTCGATACATTCAAACTTTGAGACAAATAATCATTGATCATCGATCTGTAACGAGCACCATTCACTGTAATATCAGCTCCAGCATCGTTTTTAAAGAAATATGGACCTATGATGCCTCTAGCGTGTAGAGCACACCATAGAGTGCATTTTCAGGGTGCAATTGAACTTGCAGAACTTCTAGAGGATTGTTTTCACTCCATATACGGCAATTTCGCTTGTTTACATGGCCGTTCAACCAGAAATGAGCTTCATCACTGATTTTGAAAATAAATTTCAACCATTTGTAAACATCGTTGCGGCGGAGTCTATCCATGATAATTTGTCAATGCTTACTGAACAGAAATGTCAAAACAACATGGCTTTTACCTTTTATCAAATCACAGTTATTCCTATCGAAAGTTCTATCACTCTAAAAAACACCCATTACAATGTTCATTTAACTGTATACACTTGACTTAACGTCGAGATACATCCGAAACTAGATCACCTCCATAATTTTCGGTGATGGTAGTCCAGGACTGTAAAACTGACTGAATTAAATCATCTTCATTTCGTGGTGATGCTCGTTCAACTTCAATCTTCATTAGTCCTCATATGTTTTCAATGAGACTAAGATCTAGTGAAGCTGCTGCCATGAAATGGTTGTCACTTGGCGTTCTTGCATCCAAGCTTGAGTATAGGCCGAAGTATGGCATCTTGAATTATCCTGCTGAAAACGCTACCCCTCTGGATATAAAGCATGCGCCGTTTCAAGGAGAAAATCGCTTAGAATGTCACAATACTTTTCACTACTGATGGTACCATCATCTATACAGAGAGGCGCAGCACCACGCTGAGATATTGCTCCCCAACCCATTATTAAGTGATTTCCACAAAGTTGGAAACAACTTTCATCAGATATAAAAACATTATTGAAATTATCTTTTTGAAAGTGTTGACAAAATTCGCCAATTTGCGAAACCTCAGGCGCGGATTGTGTCGTCCTTAGGCCAATAAAGCGCATAAGCTGCCATTTTCTATCCTCTTTATTGTCTCATATACAGCACTTTTTCCCAGCTCAGCCAATTGCACTAATTCTACCTGTTTTTTTTCTTGTTGCGACACTATTTCACAATTTGTATACCTGTTGATAATTAACAATATTTGAGAAATAGTGTTGCCATGCAACTTTGGCCGTAGCCGACTCTCTGAACAACCTATTTCATACATTACTTTTGTCTTAGAATGTTACAAACAAAAAGTATATTAAAATTATTAAATAATAAATTCCGGATACCTTCTAGACGGACTATATTTTTATAGAAAAATGTTTTGCCTTGAAGTTGAGTAGTACGTTCAAAAAAATCACCTTGTATATGGGCCTTTCAATGTAAGAAAACATAGTTTCTGGAAGACGCGGCAAGCATATTTTAGATGAGTGGATCATTGCATCTGCATACCATAAAATATTTGGATTGATATGTTGTCGGATTTGCCAGAAACGTCTCATGGACGGTCATCGTTAAAAGCCCTGTGTAAAGTAAGTAAGTGTGTACCGTAAAAAAAGAAGTACAGGTTGAAATTGCAGCACCCTCATAAAAACTTTTCCATTTTTCAACAAATGTCGCGTGTTCTATTTGTAGATACACTTTTATAGTTGAGACAGTCGTTAAAATTTCTCATTAGGACGTCCCCGTTTCGCAACACTTTTCAAGTACGCCATAAAAAGCAACATCTTCGGTCCGATGAAAAGCAGCAACTTCTTTCTGATCTTCCACGCGCTTCATATTTCGCGACCATTGACGGTTCGTGAGGCAAGTGAGGCTCTAACTCCCAATATTATTAGCCAAGTCGGATTTTCAGATTTTTAACACTTCTTCTGAAGCTGAATTTATGTATTGTTCATTTCATACCTGAATTCGTTTATTGTTTTATTATTTCCATTTTGTAATTGAAAAAAAAATAAAAATCATTGATGAGCTCTCAATGGAAAAACTTTACTATTTCATACTAGTTTAAATTGAATTGACATCGAGAATTGAAGGATACTATTCAGAGAATGTTTTTGAATTATGCAATTTATAAATGATTTCACAAATCTATTGAAATTTTGGAAATTTCTACCTCTGGTTGTGTTACATATCATTGACTTTTATTAATGCAACTCATTAATTTTTGAAATTATTGATTAGTTCTAGAGTTTTCAGAAAAAAATTATTTTTTTTTTCATATTTAGATAGCTTAATTATGTCTATGATTGTTTCGGTCTTTACTTGACGGAAATTCATCTTGAAAATATGAATAAAAACAATATTCTAATTTCCGCTAATATTTTATTAACACTATAATCGTTACGTCATACCATGATTTCTTCAGGTGAGTATTACAAGATACTGAGTATACCATGAACAAGAAATTCATTTTATAGTACATGAATATAACAAAAATAGAGGGGGTGAAGAGAGTTTTATAATTCTTTTGGAAATCTGAAAAATGATTCAAGAAAGATTCAACAAAGGGGAGCTAATTAATTGTGTTTGGTTATTCAATAACATTTTTCTTTTATGATATCTATTAATTTCTAAAGTTTCTAACAAGTTTAATCTGAAACTTTTGTTTTCTGAGTGTAAAATTTCAAAGTTACTATTAAAACTATGTCCAGTGTCTAGAAGGTGCTCTGCGTAGGTTGAATTTCCGTTTTTGTTACAATAACATTTTTCATGATAACTAAGTCTCGTCTGGAACGATCTTCCTGTCTGACCAACATACACAAAATGGCAAGTACCGCAAGTTAACTTATGAACACCTCATTTCTTGTTCTTGATGTTTTATCATTATTATTTTTTATTAGTTTTCCTAGGGAGTTATTCGTTTTATAAGAAATTCTAAAATTGTGGTTCTTCTTTAAATATCTAGCTACCTTTTCTGTTTTTGGTCCCAAGTATGTCCACGAAATGTATTTACTTTCAATTGAATCATTATTATTTTAAATGTTTCATTTATTGGTACAGATATGTTGACGACGTTCTATGTTTATTCAATGGCACTGATAGACAATTTTCTTTGTTTGTGGATTTCATAAACAAATTATCCCCAACCATACAATTCACGCATGAATGGGAAAAAAACAATAGTATAAACTTTTTAGACTTAACTATCACAAAAATTAATAATAAACACGTTTTTTCAATATACCGGAAACCAACCCATACAGATAGCACAATTCACTTCACATCAAACCACCCATACTCACAAAAATTAGCAGCATACAATAGTATGTTATATAGATTAGCCAACATACCCATGTCACGTGAGAATTTTGACAATGAATATAACATTATCAAACAGATTGCGTTGAACAACGGTTTCAACGTCCCGATTATTGAGAATCTCTTCACAAAAATACAATTAAAGTTGGCTTTGAAATTAGTATATCCCATAAATAATGATTCAATTGAAAGTAAATACATTTCGTTGACATACTTGGGACCAAAAACAGAAAAGCTAGCTAGATATTTAAAGAAGAACCACAATTTTAGAATTTCTTATAAAACGAATAACTCCCTAGGAAAACTAATAAAAAATAATAAAGATAAAACATCTAAGAACAAGAAATCAGTTGTTTTTAAGTTAACTTGCGGTACTTGCCATTTTGTATATGTTGGTCAGACAGGAAGAGCGTTCCAGACGGGACTTAGAAAACATGAAAAATGTTATTGTAACAAAAAGGGAAATTCAACCTACGCAGAGCACCTTCTAGACACAGGACATAGTTTTAATAATAACTTTGAAATTTTACACTCAGAAAACAAAAGTTTTACATTAAACTTGTTAGAAACTTTAGAAATTAATAGATATCGTAAAAGAAAAATGTTATTGAATAACCAAACAGAATTAAGTAGCTCCCATTTGTTGAATCATTTTTCAGGTTTCCAAAAGAATTGTAAAACTCTCTTCACCCCCTCTATTTTTGTTATATCCATGTACTATAAAATGAATTTCTTGTTCATGGTATACTCAGTATCTTGTAATACTCACCTGAAGAAGTCATGGTATGACGTAACGATCGTAGTGTTAATAAAATATAAGCGGAAATTAGGATATTGTTTTTACTCATATTTTCTAGCTTAATTATGAAGTTATTCTGTCTTCACCATTCATGTACTACAAAACATACATTTCAATCAAGCGAATAAATATTGCAATTTTTTAATGATGCAATTCTCATGAGAGTGTACATAAACATTGGATTTGCCATTTTACATAAAACTAGTCGACTTAATAGACGGTCTGTTTGTTGCAATAAAAAAAAGGTCGATAGGAACAGATTATTTTTTCAAATACTAATGTCACAGTATTTATCGTTTTTCAATGCAGTATACATTCTGTCAAGAAAGTACCAGGAATTATCGATTTAAATCTGGCGGGGCAATGAGGCAGGTAAAAATTTTTTTTCCTAGGTTGGTACCACTGTCCTTAATTACTATGCCAAGCTTGAGCGGGATCTGTCAACTAGTGTGTTTGCAACAGCTGATTAAGTCAGTCGATGTCAGAGTGCGTGCCGATTTTTACTATGGGTGATTACGTTGAGCAAAGAATTTGTTTAAAGTTTTGTGTTGCAAATGAATTTTCGTGTGCCGATGCATTGAAAAAGTTGCAAAAGGCCTTTGGTGATAATGCTCTATCGAAAACTCGTGCATATCAGTGGTACAGAGCCTTCAAGGACGGTCGTTAAGTGGTCGCCCATCGACGGCTTCGATCGAAGATAACGTCGATAAAATTAAGGAAAGGGTGCTGGAAAACCGTCGTACCAGCTTGAGAGAGATAGCACATGATCTTAAGATATCCCACGAGTCCGCACGTACGATTTTGATTGATATTTTGGGCATGAGAAAGGTGGCCGCACGACTCGCACCGAAAGACCTGAATTTTCTTCAAAAAAGTCATCGCAAACAGGTTGCTTCAGACATGCTGGATCGCTGTAATTCCGATTCTACATTCATGGAACGCATTATAACTGGTGATTAGACCTGGGTCTACGAATACGATATGCAAACAAGCCAGCAACCATCGGAATGGGTGGCAAAAAATGAGCCGAAACCGAAAAAACCACGCCAAACCGCTCGAAAATGAAGGTGATGCTCATTGTTTTCTTCGATATCCGTGGCGTGGTACACTACGAATTCGTTCCAGAGGGTCAGACGGTAAACAAGGAGTATTACCTAGGCGTTATGAAACGTTTGCGTGAGCGTATCCCTAAGAAGCGGCCAAATTTGTGGGCGAACAACTCATGGATTTTGCATGACGATAACGCGCCTTTTCACCGAGCTACGATTGTCACTGACTTTCTCGCCAAAAACTCAACAAACGTGCTTCAGCAACCACCGTATTCGCCGGATTTGGCTCCCTGCGACTTTTTCCTCTTCCCAAACTAAAATTGCCCCTTCGTCGCACCCGTTTTGAGTCGATTGAAGCCATAAAACAAAATTCGGCGCGAGAGCTGAAGTCCATCCCGGAAAGCGCCTATAAAAAATGTTTCGATAATTGGAAGTGCCGTTGGCATAGATGTATTGGAGCAAATGGAGCCTATTTTGAACGCGACCCAATAAATTTTGACGATTAAATGTAAAAATGTTGTTTTAATTGAAAATTCCCGGTACTTTCTTGACAGAGTAGTACATTACACTGCAATGGTTTCGGGATCTCACACAGCACTGGTGCCTTGATGAAATTCGAGTACTGGAGCGTTTCAAGCGAACCGTCAAGCGAGTGTACGGTGGTGCGATGACAAATTTATGTTCTTAGATTTATCTGAAAAGTGTAGCGTTGGAAAATAAATATATCGATGACTGCATGTGTGTCGAAGAAGCACTGATGTTGAGGACGGTCTTTTGTTTCAACTTAGGTCATGATGAAATAAACTCCACCACTGATCCGCTAAATTTTTGTGGATGATTTCGCTAAACACTTCCCAGCTACTGATGAAGTCACGAAATACCTGCTTATAGTTTCTCTGGAAAATGAACTCTTCTTCCAGAGCGGGTTGGTGCTTTTGAAAATTGCAGTGTTTTTATGGAGATTCCGATTGAGTGGGTTACCTCAGTAGATTATGTGGCTAAACCTGGGTGTCTTCCTCTCTTAGTGGGTAGACCGGTTTCATTCTACCAATCGTACTTCATATAGTAGTCGACGGAACAATTCTTGAGACCGCGTTTCACGATTTTGAATCGTTCATCATAGAGTAATCGTGGGCATGATCTTATGCCATCATGACTGTGCTCTGTAGTTATTAGGTCTTTGACGATAAAGCTCTTCATTTCACTGTGTTGTGTACCATTTGTGGGCTTCCTGCATCTATTTTCTAAGGCCTTTCACGAAGTCTGTGGCATCTGTTAATATCAGATTTGTTTTGGTCGGCTATTAATACTATGTTCGAATTCTGAGTAAGACAGTTGGCAGAAATTCTGTTCATCATTCTGATGGTAGTTGATTTCTGCTTTGAGTTAGTGGTAACTTTGTTCCACGATTCCATTGGCTGCTGGATGTTAAAGGGTTGTTCGAAGTTGATTGGAACAGGTCAATTTACAGAGCTCATTGAACAGGCATTCTTGCAACTTAGAGCCCTTGATCTATGGTAGCCTGTAGAGGAACATCGATTCCTGATAAGCATTTGGAGTAAAATTTTCTTGTAATGATTTCTGGTTTTGCAGAGAGATTGCCTCTCGTTTACAGGTAAATTGGTAACCATGCGTATGTTGATATTGGAATGGATGTGTATCGACCGATTCACTCGATGGTCGGTGCCAGTCTTACCACAAAACCAGGAAGCATCCACCATTGCAGAATTCTACACCTAATAGATATTACGATTCGGCATGAATCTATTTAGTAAGCGGCGTTCTGAGAGAACTCATGAACCTCTTATTTTCGGGAAGTAGATGTTTCCTTCCGGTGCTAACCTATGGACTTTTCAGATCGGCTATATAGATGCAAGCTTACCATTCTGCGGCGCCCTCATGAAGGTTTGAGCGCATAGAGCAGTGCTGTACATAACCATATTAAAAAGGAATTTTGATATGGGCTCCTCGAAAAATGACGAATTAACTCCTACTATTCAAGTTTAAAATTTACTGTTGAACTTTAAATATAGTTATTTCTACCAAAAGTTATAATTCCAATCGAGTAATAATAATAAATTTTCAACAATACGTCTTTATTGGATATCTAATGAAATAAATCATTCATACGTTAAATTTTTAGGTTCGAAGGAAAGTTGCATGTAGAAAATCCACTGGAAATATGCAGGGTTGAAATTTTGTTTCCTCATCCTGAAGAATACAACGGAAGTGTAAAATGAGAAGATTGAATATTGAATGAAGATAAAGCGTAAAATAATCAATTTTCTGTAGGCTCTAACGTTATTCCTCAGAGTTTAATTGAAGATAAATTTTTTTCCGTTTACGTCGGTGAAAAGAAGAATCAAATATTTGATTTCTCTTCATGTAAATATTGGTTTGATTTGTTGATTTATCTAATATTGCCTGGTTTTAGATGAAACTAATCAACAAAATTTATTCAATATTTAATTAGGTCTTGTGTTGCAAAATGGCGAATGCTCTATCAAATTTCCCTGAGCCAGTTTCGAATTTTTTCAATGAACATTAATAAGGATACATTTTTAATACGGTTATAATTCTTGATTAAGACATTCATATATTTTTCAATAATTTTAAATGTAAATGGAGCAAAATAATGACTTGTCAGGATTCTATAAGAATCGAATTTGATGCCCTTTACTTGGTTGAAATTGATCTTGTATTAAAGGCGAAACAACTTAAAGGCCAATTATCATTTAATGATACATAGAAATCATAAAAAATTGATGGAGAAAGACTCAAACAGGTCCTCAAATAAGATCTTCGGAAGGCATTAAATATTTTTGAAATATTTTCCAAAATATTTGAGAGTCCCCTATTTTTTGAATATGAAATTCAGTATTTGAAGAGCACTTTTAGATAATACATAGTTATAATACTGACATTATGAGGTCATAATACAATAATACAATTACTGTTTAATTAAATAATAGAAGAATTGTTCTACTTGAAATCTGTTAGATTCATAAATATGAGTATATGCAGGATCTTCACGTGCATGACCAAATTTTAGGTAGTAATTTTTTGTATAATTTCCCTGATGAATCCCTATATACGAACGTTGAAAAATTTTTGAGTTAGTCTGCATATTATTAATAAATCATTTGAAATTATCATGAAAACAGTTCATAATTAAAATTGCAAATTTAAGTTGAGTTAGCTGTAGTAGTATTTCTTGTTCTAAGCAATAGCGTGTTCCCAGTTTACCCAAATATCTGTAATTTTTTAATTCTGAGCCAAAAATCGCATCAAATGACTAGATAAGGCTTACTTATGAAGAATCCGAGGTCATAAAATATTCTGGCCAGTCTACCCATCCTTAAACACTCTAATTTTTGAACTGAAGAAACTATTATAAACTTTAAACTCTTACGGCAGATTTGTGGCCTACTCGTATATATTTCAGTTCAGTACGTTAATGGGTAAAATCGATCCAATAGTTCCACAGTTATTCACCTGAAGTTTTTCTTATTTTTTCAATAGTAATTCATGACTTGTCAGTTGGAATATTCTCACCGTAAACTTCCACAAGCATACGATGAGCTTCAGCTTCCCTTTTTTCCGATTAAAACAAAAAATTAAAACTTCCCGAAAATACAGCTTAGTTATCTGAAAATTGAAACACTTTGTATGAAACTGAAAATAATTCAAACTGGAATTATCGGTAGATGTCCAATGTGTCTAAAATCGCGGCAATAAACTGTTGCTAAAGGTTTATCCAATAAGAAGTTAAATTTTGATATAAAAAACGAGTATATTTTAAGAGAAATCAATGGATGTTTATTTAATTGTAAAAAGGAAGGTATGCCACGAATTCCATTTTCGAGATCTTGAATCGATTGTGGGGCATTGGCATAAACCTTATATTTCACGTGGCCCCAAAGAGCAAAGTCTAAAGTGTTAAATCACAATATCTGACACAAAACACCCAGTACACTATTGCTTGGGTGTTCACAAAATAAATTAACAATGAATGTGGACAAAACTGAGTGTGTGTTCTTTTCTACCTCGAATGCAAAATGGTCGAAACCTGAAACGATAAATCTTCTTTATAATAACGTAGATAATAAGCGATAATATACAATTTTTAGGTGTGCTTTTGGATTTGCATCTATGTTGGTCCGACCATATTGAAATATTACAGCGCAGATTGAATTCTGTACTTTATACTCTTCGAGTTTTATCTCAGCAAGCTGACTTGAACCTGCTTAAGATGTTATATTTTTCCAACTTTAACTCTGTTCTATCTTACGGTATTAATATTTGGGGAAATAGCTTTGATATTAATAAGCTATTTAACATACAAATATGCGCATTGAGAGTGATGCTGCGACTATCTATAAGGTTTCATGTCGTGGGATGTTCAAATCTCAGGGAATAGTAACAACTGTGGGACTTTACATATTCAAATATCTGGTTTTTCTGCGAAAGAAAGATCACTACTTCGAAAAGTTTAAGAACTTGAATAACACTAGGAGAATTAATTTCTTTCATCTTCCGAAAAATTCTCTCACGCTGTCTCAGAGAAATGTATAGTATATGCGCCTCAGGCTTCTCAATAATCTACCAAGAAATATCCAGTCGATATCTGATATAAAGAAGTAAAAAGATGCTGTAAGAATTTTCTTGATAAGACCCGAACCGTACTCGATAACTGAGTATTTTAACTGCGATTCCAAGTCTGATCGGTCTCTTTCGGTCATTTCTTATTTCATTTCTATATTTGTTTTGGCTTTTTTCCTTTTCGAATTGTATTTAGATTGGGAAAATGAAATTATATTATTATTATTATAATCTCGATGGCCAATTGTGATCACTTCATCGAGAAATTACAAGGCCAGGTAACTTTTCTTGCAAAATTGCGATTGCTTCGTTGCTTGTGTGGCACGTAGCGCCGTCTTGATAAAAATAAACGTCTTCTACATTAATATCTTCCAATTCCGGCCATGAAACGTCATTAATCATAGCTCGGCAGCGCAATCCATTCACTTCAACAGTTGCATCGGCCTCATTTTCGAATAAGTAAGGTCCAGTCACATCGCCAGCCCAAAACTTCCACCAAACAGTGACACGTTGAGCTTAGCAAGGCTTTTCAGTAATCATTCTTGGATTTTCCGAGTCTTAAATGCGAAAATTCTGTTTATTAACATAGCCTCCGAAATGAAAATGGGCTTCATCACTGTACATGATTTTTCGATGAAAATCTGGATCATTTTGATCCATTTCAAGTACCTAATCAGTGAAGATACGACGTTGCTGGTGATCGGCCAGCTTAAGTTTTTGTGTTAACTGAACTTTCAAAGTCTTAGGACCCAAGTATTTGTCCAAAATACGGTGTAATGTCGTTTGTGGAATGTCTAATTCCAAAAATCGACGAAGAATCGACAAATCTGGATTTTTGTCAACACTAAAGCATCAGTTATTCTTGAGCGACGTACACAGTTCTGATTCCTCACATCACTATCTTGTCCCAATAGCTCAAATTTTTTCACCGGATTCAATATTGCCGGCCAAGAAGGTGCTTCACGATGACCCAAAAGTGCTTCAGTTTAGCGAACTGTAACTGCAAAATTTTCACCATCTTTGTAGTGAATTTTAACAATTTCAGTGCGTGGTAATGGCGTAGTTTCGACTTGTCAAATGTCAAAAGGTGACAGCTTCAAAAGTGACAGCTACCCAGATATCGGGCTATTAAAAATAAAACCTCTTATTGGAAAACCCTTTAATTAAAAATTCAATGTGTTTGGAGCCATCGTTTAAAAATGGACCGAATTAGTTTGTACCCCCAATATTTAAAACTCAATAAAAAACTTAACGCATTGATCGCATTGATAAAACTTAACTGATTTGGTTTCCTTACTGTGTACACTGTGCGCCGTTCTTGTCAAGAAGGCATATATACCAACATCATGTCATTAGACTGTTTGTCTCGTTATTACCGTAAGCAAACCTTGGAATAGATAAGTATTATCTCTGTTGATTCAGAGATCTGAATGAAATCTTCATACAAGCCGTTTTCTTTGTGGTATCCGAATATATGATAGCTCGGCATTAAATGATATTAAGCGAAATATACATCTACCTATATCTAGTATAGAAGACTATTCATTTCAATTCTGACTTTTTTTCTCAAATAAACTGATCTGAAATGAAAAGGTTGAGAAATGAATTTAATTAACATGGAAATTATATACAAATAAAGCGATAATGATCATTCATCTCCTACGTTATACTACCAGAATAGTATATTGTATGTTATGTAACGAACGCAAAATAATGCACATTTTGCACGAGTTTGAAAGTTTGCGATACGAGCCAAAGGCGAGTGCAAAATTGCTATTTTGTGTGAGTTACATAATATACTTTCCCTACGACAACGATCATTTTGAAAATACACATATCGTCAAAAGTCTTGCTCCCCCCTCTCAACTTGTTGAAAGTAACATGACAATTTTTTGTGTGTGGAATCTTCACTACCTTATCACTTAAATGAAAACAATAAACCAGCAAACAAGTTTCTTATTCGGGAGAATACAGGTGTATTCGAAGTTAATCAGTTAATCGCCGTACGCCTCTTATTATCGTTGAACGAACAATGACTGGTGCCATCTACGTAGAAAACATCATTGAAGCAATCATTGTTCTTCTGCGCAACGAATTTGGGGATAATTTCATTCATCAGGATGATAACGCCCCACCACAACGCACACGAAGGGTTCAAAACATGTTTCACGAAAACAATATCCAGAGAATGAACTGGCCAGCAAACTTACCAGACATGAATCCAATTGAGCACATATGGGATTACTTAGGGAGAGCAATATCCAATCGTCAAAACCCACCTTCAACTTTTCAGAGTTGAGTTTAGGAAGAATGGAACAATATGCCTGAAAATCTCATTAATAACTTGATTCGCGGGATGCCTAGGCGTATTTGGCAGTTAATTGAAGGAAGTGTTGGTCATGCGGACTATTGAATTTGGATCCTGTTGTGGAATAACTATAATTAATCAAAAATAAATAATCGATAAATTTAGATCTCTTCTCATTTTTACAATTTTGTCTCATCCTGCAAAAAGCAAAGAGTAACAAACAAAGATTTTCTATCAAATATATTGCAGTTGAAATAGAGGCTCATTTCCAGAACATAGAGAGACCTAGGGGGCTGAAACTTTCGACGATGTGTATATACAAATATTTTATTTATTACTTTGCACAACTTCTGACAAACTGATGATATTTGTCGTTCAGCGTCTTATTACAGAACTGTGTTCTGTGATCTTATTCTATAAGCTACCCCAGTTTTTGTTATTAAAAATAGTAGATCGATTACGAAATATTTTATTTCGCATTTGTTGCCCATCAAACAGTGCAAAATGAAATTCGGTACAAAATGAATTTATATATTGTAAATGTATGAATAAAGCCACTATTATTATTATTATTATTATTATGTAGCTTACTATGATTCAATTTACACTCGCGATATGAACATTTTTCGATGTTGTAGAAAAATATATTTTTTTATTATTATTTTATTTTACTTGATATAAATCCATTGTACAGTAATTAAATACATTTACATATATGTTCTAAAATAAAAACTCAAAAACCATTCAATTCTCCCAGCTACTATGATGAATCATTTCTGCAAATAAAAAAGCACCTTAAAAATAGAGGCATCATTCTTGAGAACCAATAGTTCGTTGGGAAAAGAAAATCTAAAGCTAAAATAAATATGATTAAAAAGGGATATAAGCTAACACAACACAAAAGTTCTTCGAATAGGGACAGTGCACAAATACATCTACATAACAGTTCGAAACTCAAACAAGCCCGAATAGGTCTTGTTCATCGCTGAATATGAGTTAAGAACCGATATACAGATTTATGTTGCACAGTTCCGATTCGAAGAACTTCCTGTTACCATAACTCATACTCATTATTCATCATATTTGGTACACAATATAAGCCGAATTAATTATATAGTTCCTACCCAAAAACTTATATTGGACTAACCGGAAAGTCTAAAAAAAAGAATAAATGAGCATAGGCTATCTGTTCGAAATAATAAGGTAGATTCTAAAGGGTCTTTTAATGTGAACGCCCCAGTTTTAAATTGACACTACTCACGCAGGGCAACCACTGTTTATTTGTGACATTGACAGTTGTATTTGTAAATGTCTACCATGGAAAGGTACACACTCAAAGTAATCCAAATTTATTATGAAAAATCGCGATCTGTTACTCTAACTTAACGTGCTTTAACTCCAATTTTTGGTAGTTATAATCGTCCGGAAAAAAGAACAGTTGAACGTTTAGTGGAGAAGTTTGAAACAAATTTTACCCTTCATGATGTCACAGTGTCAGTGAGACTAAGAAATGCAAGAACTGTAGAGAATATTGCTGGCGTACGTGGAAGTGTTCGTGAAGACCAAAATGTATCGATTTTTCGACGTTCACAAGAACTAGACATCTCCCAGACGTCTTTGTGGCGAATTTTGCAAAAAGGGCCTTCGTTTAGATTCATAAAAAATTGTTTTAACCCAAGAACTCAAACCAACAGATCATTTAAAGCGTCGTGTATTCAGTAATTAGTGCTTAGAAAAAATCGGAAGAAATCGACCGATAAATAATCCGTTCCTGCGATTTAACTGTATTATACTTATTTCTTTGGGGTTACATTAAGTCATTGGTTTACAGTAATCATCGAGCAAATTCAGACGACTTACAGATCAATATTGAACGTAATTGCTAACATACGACCTGATTTGTGTGAGAGAGTCTTAGAAAATTGGGTTCAAGGACTTCATTCCTGCCAGTGTTTCGGCGGTGCACATTTAAATGATTTTTCATTTCATAACTAATGGTATCCATTGTACTTTATAATAAAATAAAAATTTCAATTATTTTCAAATAAACAATATGTTTTATTCACAAAGCAAAATGGGGCGCTGTCAATGAAAAACCCTTTACTAGAAAACATGAACATACTACTCTGTCAAGAAAGTACCGGGAATTTTCAATTAAAACAACATTTTTACATTTAATCGTCAAAATTTATTGGGTCGCCTTCAAAATAGGCTCCATTTGCTCCAATACATCTATGCCAACGGCACTTCCAATTATCGAAACATTTTTTATAGGCGCTTTCCGGGATGGACTTTAGCTCTCGCGCCGAATTTTGTTTTATGGCTTCAATCGACTCAAAACGGGTGCCACGAAGGGGCAATTTTAGTTTTGGGAAGAGGAAAAAGTAGCAGGGAGCCAAATCCGGCGAATACGGTGGTTGCTGAAGCACGTTTGTTGAGTTTTTGGCGAGAAGGTCAGTCACAATCGTAGCTCGGTGAGAAGGCGCGTTATCGTCATGCAAAATCCATGAGTTGTTCGCCCACAAATTTGGCCGCTTCTTACGGATACGCTCACGCAAACGTTTCATAACGCCTAGGTTATACTCCTTGTTTACCGTCTGACCCTCTGGAACGAATTCGTAGTGCACCACGCCACGGATATCGAAGAAAAAAATGAGCATCATCTTCATTTTCGAGCGGCTTTGGCGTGGTTTTTTCGGTTTCGGCTCATTTTTTGCCACCCATTCCGATGATTGCTGGCTTGTTTGCATATCGTACTCGTAGACCCAGGTCTCATCACCAGTTATAATGCGTTCCATGAATGTAGAATCGGAATTACAGCGATCCAGCATGTCTGAAGCAACCTGTTCGCGATGACGTTTTTGAAGAAAATTCAGGTCTTTCGGTACGAGTCGTGCGGCCACCTTTCTCATGCCCAAAATATCAATCAAAATCGTACGTGCGGACTCGTGGGATATCTTAAGATCATGCGCTATCTCTCTCAAGCTGGTAAGACGGTTTTCCAGCACCCTTTCCTTAATTTTATCGACGTTATCTTCGATCGAAGCCGTCGATGGGCGTCCGGAACGAGGCAAGTCTTCGACCACTTCACGACCGTCCTTGAAGGCTCTGTACCACTGATATGCACGAGTTTTCGATAGAGCATTATCACCAAAGGCCTTTTGCAACATTTTCAATGCATCGGCACACAAAAATTCATTTGCAACACAAAACTTTAAACAAATTCTTTGCTCAACGTTATCACCCATAGTAAAAATCGGCACGCACTCTGACATCGACTGACTTAATCAGCTGTTGCAAACACACTAGTTGACAGATCCCGCTCAAGCTTGGCATAGTAATTAAGGACAGTGGTACCAACCTAGGAAAAAATTTTACCTGCCTCATTGCTCCGCCAGATTTAAATCGATAATTCCTGGTACTTTCTTGACAGAATGTAGATCTTCTCTAAATAATAAGGTAGATTCTATGTATAAAAAACATTTAATAATAAAAAAACATGATTCTGATTAACGTTTTAAGATTTTGTATGTGGAAAATAAGGGCCTGAAGCTAACTTCTCAGAAAGTTTAGAAATAATTCGATTGAGGAATTCTGAAAATTTACTGAATGACCAGATAGAAGCGAGTTCACATCTATATGGTTCATTCTCGTAGGAATTGTAGTTTTTCTAAAAGTAATAAAAACTTTATTGTACCCTTATCTCAAAACTCGGAATCCATTCGTGCTCAACTCATAATAATGAAAATAAATATACAGATCTGTGTAATATATAACTACTATTTTATTTTGAGATTAGATTTTTCATTTCAAGTCAAGATCATTTCAAATCAAAATTGAATTACTTGCTAATGATTATAATAGTCTGTATTATGAAAACATAAAGTAGAAATATCAACAGGAATTTTCAAGTAAATATCTTAAAATATAAAAATATATCATTACCCAATAAATTATATTTGTTATTTATATTATCTATCTATAGATTATTTTGTTATATGTATTTACAGAATATATATACATTCTTGAGAGTAAAAGACAATAAGTCCTGGACACCAGTTGCAGCTAAAGAACAGGATTATACTAACTTACTGGAAAGACCAGATGCTCTAGCAGAGTTGGAGGACATCTGCGAGGGGCTTGCTAGCTACGGTAAAGATAGCTCGGGTTATTATTTCTGTAATGTTTGTAGAAGAAAATGTTTGATAAACATATGTTGTTTTTGCAATTATTCCAGGAATTAGAACAGAGATCATCTGAACTCCCCTGTTGCTAACCGAGACCGAGATATTATAGGATTACCATCTCCACTTTTGGAACTCAGTGGAGGTGAGATCGGACAAACGCCAGAAGTTTCTTTACAATGCGAACCGCGATGAAGAATAAACTGTTCTTATTATCTATTCAGTATTGAGAACTTTAAATTCTCATTTCGGTGAGATATAACCTCTTTAAGACATAAAACAGTCGATAACTATTTAGCTTTTTCTTATCTTACATGTCTTAAATATCTGACAGAGTAATTCTGTTATACCTCACTACAAATTTTAATTTTATGAAATTTCTTTAAAACTTTTAAAAATTAAATTGAACGAATGTCTTAGGAAACACTCTTCAAATATAAGTAGACATATGGAATTAACACTCAATACATGAGTGTTATTTCTTTTTGTCTATCAAAATTGAAACACTGTCTTCTAGGGCATTAATTTAATCTAAATCTAAAAAAGTTTTTAAGAAATTTCATAAAATTGAAAATTTGTAGAGAGTTATAACAGAATTACTGCGTTTTATCAAAAAGAGATATTGTGAAAGCTTTCTATCAAGTGAAAAACCGCCTTTTTAATTATTTAATTTTATCTCACATGTATTTCCTATTAATTCAGATCGAACAAAAAAATAATTTAACCACTAACGTTAGCTTGTTTTATTCAGTATATAGTGGTTCTAGTTTCTTATGAAAATAAAGGATGTTTATTGAACATACGACAAAAATTTCATTGGACTCTTCTAATAATATTTTATCCTTTAGCGACTTTTAAATTGCTGTTCTTTCGACAATAACTATTACATTAATTGATTATTTTTAATTAATTCACAGAAATACAACCTACAGAAACTATTTGCAAGGATTTCCTCCAACTTTCATTCAAGAATTCAATCTACTTTTCATTGACTACCAAGCCTTTATTTCTCATTGAATTAAAACCGAAATCCTTATTTCGCATTGGAGAAGTGTGAATAATTGACTAGAGATGCTTTTATAGGAAATACTCTAATTGTTTTGAGTTTCATACAGAACCTTGTTATCATCTTATTTATGTAAATGTAAGAAATATTTTTCCAACTATACAGGATGTATATGAGTAGTTGGTGAAAAATTTATGGGTTGATTCCTTGTCAAAAAATAGGGTGGGTTTTTTATAACAACTTTATTTTTTTGAGCCCCTTCCTGCTTACTTACAGCCCCCTAAAGATGGAAAAACAGGTATTAATTTTTATCTCAGAATCAAAAAACTGACAAGAATGAAATGAACCAGACATTTTATGCGGGCGAGAAGGCATTCAAAAAAATTTTTGCTGGTGTTCTTCTACGATTGCAAGGGGTCGAAAAACCCACCTCCAAACCTTGTTTTGCAAGAAACTTTTTTCCTATTCATATTTTACAATAAGAAGATTTGTTTTCAATCGCTTGATTCATTCTTAATAAATAAGGTCATTTCACGCAAAAATTCACAGTTTCTGAGAAAAAATAATTTATCAACAGATAATACGCCTGAGTCGTAGAGGCTGGAATTATTTTCGACCTTGAATTTATTCATTTGGCGGATGTCAAAATGACATTTTTATAGAGAACTGGTACAAATATTAAATAAATGTATCAAAACAGTTTTTTGGTTTGTAAGAAAAAACTTAAAAACTGTTATTTAAATATTTTAAAAATTTTAAAAAAGTTTTAAAATTAGCCTTCTACATATTTAATTCCAAAAGATTATATTTAATGATTATAACTTCTGAAAATAAATTAAAATAATGTCATATAAGTACCACTTATATCATGACATAAAATAAACATTCATTATAGAACATCCGAATGGTATAACAAAATCCAATAAATAAAAATTATTAACCAAAATCCTATAAATTAAATATTTTGAATAGACAAAATTTTGTTTCTGCTGATCAATCTTATGAAAACCAATATCTTTCAAGAATATCCAACACAATCTTAAGAATTTCATCACAAAACTATCTTTCTTAGACTATTCAATATTATTGGATATCTAACCAAGGTACTTTATATAAAAAACTCAAGATATGTAAAACATTACCGAAAAACAAGTTTTAAGATCGACTTTGCTTCTTCAGTATTCAAATATTCATATTCAAAAAATATAACATCAATTAACAAAAATTATTCACTTACCCTTCAGTCCTCTAGAAATGGTTCTACCGAAATGAATCTTTTAAGTGTGGTGAGGAATGGTTCACTAAACACAAAAATATATCTGTGGTTACCCTTGATCTAGAAGATTGAAAGACAATTTAACGGCCTCTGCTATAGCACAAGGATTATCTGTATAAAGAATTTTAAGGAAACCAAATAATTATATATTATGAATAAAATAACATAAATAGAGGTTAATTCTTGATAGAAGGTATATAAAATTATTTAAATATTTTAAAAATTTTAAAAAAGTTTCAAATTAGCCTTCTACATATTTAATTCCAAAAGATTATATTTAATGATTATAACTTCTGAAAATAAATTAAAATAATGTCATATAAGTACCACTTATATCATGACATAAAATAAACATTCATTATAGAACATCCGAATGGTATAACAAAATCCAATAAATAAAAATTATTAACCAAATTCCTATAAATTAAATATTTTGAATAGACAAAATTTTGTTTCTGCTGATCAATCTTATGAAAACCAATATCTTTCAAGAATATCCAACACAATCTTAAGAATTTCATCACAAAACTATCTTACTTAGACTATTCAATATTATTGGATATCTAACCAAGATACTTTATATAAAAAACTCAAGATATGTAAAACATTACCGAAAAACAAGTTTTGAGATCGACTTTGCTTCTTCAGTATTCAAATATTCATATTCAAAAAATATAACATCAATTAACAAAAATTATTCACTTACCCTTCAGTCCTCTAGAAATGGTTCTACCGAAATGAATCTTTTAAGTGTGGTGAGGAATCGTTCACTAAACACAAAAATATATCTGTGGTTACCCTTGATCTAGAAGATTGAAAGACAATTTAACGGCCTCTGCTATAGCACAAGGATTATCTGTATAAAGAATTTTAAGGAAACCAAATAATTATATATTATGAATAAAATAACATAAATAAAGGTTAATTCTTGATAGAAGGTATATAAAATTATTTAAATATTTTAAAAAAGTTTTAAATTAGCCTTCTACATATTTAATTCCAAAAGATTATATTTAATGATTATAACTTCTGAAAATAAATTAAAATAATGTCATATAAGTACCACTTATATCATGACATAAAATAAACATTCATTATAGAACATCCGAATGGTATAACAAAATCCAATAAATAAAAATTATTAACCAAAATCCTATAAATTAAATATTTTGAATAGACAAAATTTTGTTTCTGCTGATCAATCTTATGAAAACCAATATCTTTCAAGAATATCCAACACAATCTTAAGAATTTCATCACAAAACTATTTTTCTTAGACTATTCAATATTATTGGATATCTAACCAAGGTACTTTATATAAAAAACTCAAGATATGTAAAACATTACCGAAAAACAAGTTTTGAGATCGACTTTGCTTCTTCAGTATTCAAATATTCATATTCAAAAAATATAACATCAATTAACAAAAATTATTCACTTACCCTTCAGTCCTCTAGAAATGGTTCTACCGAAATGAATCTTTTAAGTGTGGTGAGGAATCGTTCACTAAACACAAAAATATATCTGTGGTTACCCTTGATCTAGAAGATTGAAAGACAATTTAACGGCCTCTGCTATAGCACAAGGATTATCTGTATAAAGAATGTTAAGGAAACCAAATAATTATATATTATGAATAAAATAACATAAATAGAGGTTAATTCTTGATAGAAGGTATATAAAATTATTTAAATATTTAAAAAATTTTTTTTTCTTAAGATTGTGTTGGATATTCTTGAAAGATATTGGTTTTCATAAGATTGATCAGCAGAAACAAAATTTTGTCTATTCAAAATATTTAATTTATAGGATTTTGGTTAATAATTTTTATTTATTGGATTTTGTTATACCATTCGGATGTCTTATAATGAATGTTTATTTTATGTCATGATATAAGTGGTACTTATACGACATTATTTTAATTTATTTTCAGAAGTTATAATCATTAAATATAATCTTTTGGAATTAAATATGTAGAAGGCTAATTTTAAAACTTTTTTAAAATTTTTAAAATATTTAAATAATTTTATATATCTTCTATCAAGAATTAACCTCTGTTTATGTTATATTAAAAACTGTTTTTCGGGCGCCAGCTTAAGGGGGCTGTAACTAAGCTGGGGGGTTAAAAAAAATAAAGTTTATATGAAAGAACCACCCTATTTTTTGACAAGGAATCAACCTATAAATTTTTTCGGATCTATTCATATACACCCTGTATAAATCTAAAAATCTCAAATCTTCTCGAACACCTAGTAATATCCCGTGCCTACTGTTGTCGCCCAATTTGCATCAAACATAAATTCTTTGTATTCACAAAAAGTTTTCACCTTGTCAGACGATGAACGGAATGCCGTATTTTGCGAACAACCTTCCTAAGGCTCTGTCCTTTTCTCGAAGCTGAGTAACTGATCAGGTCAAAAAGCCGAAAGAGTAAGCTATGCTCGGTATTGTCGAGATGTTCATGCAGTGAACAGTGATCTCGAGTTGAGCTTGGATTTAAGCAATATATTGACTCATAAAGTTCTCCTTTGAACAGCTCCTTCATCCCCCAGGTCTTGATGTTTAAATCTTGTTTTATTCCCTGATATGTAACTTTCATGCTTGCCCAAGTTAGGAATTGTGGATTGATTAATAAAAAAAAATGGAGGTTACAGATATTTGGGGATAAAGCAGCCATTAAAGACCAAGACCTTGAAGATGAAGGAGCTCTCCAAAGCAAAACTTTATAAAAGAGTAAATTATTAATTAAATCCAAGCTCAACTCGAGATCACTCTTCACTTCGAGATATGGACAGAGGAGCCTCATAAAATACAGAGTACACCATCCTCATACCATCATCTCTATGTTCAGCGGTAGTATAGGTTCGAGGACTGCTCAACATGAAGACCACCCAGAATGAGGATATTTATGCGCTCAGAAGTTACTTCTTTAAAGGGAATTCTCCCCTATTTCTACCGACCCATGAGAATAATGATGGAATCTTGGCACTGAGGTTGTCACAACCAGAGTTTCAGGATAATATGCTCGGTAAAAGAAATGATCGCGGAATGGCTTTCCAAGGCCTTGCATTGCAGATATCCTGGTCACCTGAAAAGTGCAGAGGTTAATGAAGTGGAATATTTCTCTTACTGAGGGCACTGAGGCACTGAGGTTGTCACAACCAGAGTTTCAGGATAATATGCTCGGTAGAGGAAATGATCGAGGAATGGCTTTCCAAGGCCTTGCATTGCAGATATCCTGGTCACCTGAAAAGTACACAGGTTAATGAAGTGGAATATTTCTCTTACCTACGCGCGGGATATCTTTTCCCTCAGGCGGCGTATGGCAATCCATGATCACGTTATGCCAACGAGAGTGCACCTTAAATATATTCTAGAGCAGGTTATTTCCTCCTGTCTGATATGCCTGCTTGTGGTCGCCCCCCATGACATTGTAGCTTGACGCGCTGGGGGCGGTTGTCTTGAATAAGATCCTAGTTTCATGCCGGTGAAATAGAATGAGGATATTTATGCGCTCAGAAGTTACTTCTTTAAAGGGAATTCTCCCCTATTTCTACCGACCCATGAGAATAATGTTGGAATCTTGGCACTGAGGTTGTCACAACCAGAGTTTCAGGATAATATGCTCGGTAAAAGAAATGATCGCGGAATGGCTTTCCAAGGCCTTGCATTGCAGATATCCTGGTCACCTGAAAAGTGCAGAGGTTAATGAAGTGGAATATTTCTCTTACTGAGGGCACTGAGGCACTGAGGTTGTCACAACCAGAGTTTCAGGATAATATGCTCGGTAGAGGAAATGATCGAGGAATGGCTTTCCAAGGCCTTGCATTGCAGATATCCTGGTCACCTGAAAAGTACACAGGTTAATGAAGTGGAATATTTCTCTTACCTACGCGCGGGATATCTTTTCCCTCAGGCGGCGTATGGCAATCCATGATCACGTTATGCCAACGAGAGTGCACCTTAAATATATTCTAGAGCAGGTTATTTCCTCCTGTCTGATATGCCTGCTTGTGGTCGCCCCCCATGACATTGTAGCTTGACGCGCTGGGGGCGGTTGTCTTGAATAAGATCCTAGTTTCATGCCGGTGAAATAGAGGATTAAGTCTTGAAGCCTAAAGTAATGTCACTAAGTAAGTTCAACCAAATGTGGCCCTAGTTTCACCGTAAATGTGAAATGGAGGGCTGATCCGCGTTGTCCAATTCAGTAACAAGGGTGTCTGTCGAAGCACGGAGCTTCACCCTTAAAACTCTACCCTATTGCCTCTCCGGATCTTTCTGTCAAATGGTCGCTCCCCCCCTGTCTCTGTACCTTGTCGTGGTGGGGGATCTTGTCATAACGAGTGTTCTAGTTTCATTTATGAGATGGAGGATATGGTTATGATGCCTAAAGCAGATGACTCGCAATCCTAATTTCCTTTCTTTGTTTCTTTCTTGCATAATACCTTTCCATCATGTTGTCCCAATCCTACCTTTTCCTGCCGCAGGACTTGGAATCGTACGGGGAAGCTGACTCTGATTGACGACCAGAATCTGCGACCCTGCGATCGATTAGAGTTCTGTTTTCCTTTCATTGGCGAAGGCGATCCCCGCTAGTCCTTAGCGTGGGTTTCCAACCTTCGTCCTCTCAGCCCGCTGAAGGATCTTAAATGGTTGTTGAATGACAAAGGGAGACTACGACGTTTCGAACAAGTATAGGGCTTGGGAGATTCGCTCTGCTCGCCCCCAAATTTGGCTCCATTTTTAGTTCCTGAAGTTCCTGCTGCGGGGTCCTGATTGGTCCGTTGGAGGACAAAGGGAGACTACGACGTTTTGAACAAGTTGGGGAGCTTGGGATATTCGCTGCGCTCGCCCCTAACTCCGGCCCCATTCGTGGATCCTTAAGCTTATCTTTTTCCGCTGCGGGTTCGGAAGTGGTCCGCTGGGGGGAAGGCAGACTACGACGTTTCGACAAGGTTTGAGGGTCCTTTAAGATACGCTTTGCTCTCCCCCAACTCTGGCGCCCTTTGATCCTAAGGCCCAATCCTATGATGCCTTGGAGCCTCGCTTTTGGCAGCGAACAGCAATAGCGATCCTGTGGAGCGGGGGGTCCATGCTGACAAGCTGTTATTTGTGTTGTTTCGTTGCTTCAGTCTTTCATAATCCATAGAGACACTCTGCTCAAATGATTGAGTGGTGAGATCGCAACGGCGATCCTCTTTTGTGTGGGAGAGGTGACTTGTGGGGGTCCCTCACCTAGTCGTGCTGGCGCGGAGTGCTCTATAATCCTTTCTCCAAAACTCCTTTCTTTCTCTTTCAGCTTTTCGGGGGTCTGCTGGGGTGTCAAAACTTGAGCAGAAACCCGGGACAACAATGATGACAATGGTACTTTAATGTTATCAGAGAGCTCTGCTCATATTTCAACTTGTACAATTCTGAGTATGTCCAATGGTCGACGCCCCCCAGGATTAGATCTTGACGTGATGGGGGTGCTTGTCATGACTAGAACCCTAGTTTCGTCCCGGCGAAATGGAGGGTTAAGTCTTGGTGTCTAACGTAATGCCATTTCGCGCCAGTCACTGGACCTGTATGGTGGAAGATCTCCGAATGGGGCCCTGGTTTTGCCGCTCAGGTGAAATGGAGGGCTGAGCAGGGAGGGAGTCTGTCGCAGCACAGGGCTTCTCTCTTAAAACTGGCGTACTCTACCCTATCGCAGTATAGATCTCCGGATTCTGTGTAATGGCCGAGTGCGTTATGTAGCATACTGCGTTACCTCGGGGGAGTGGTTTGCCCAAAGGTGTTACTTGTACCATCTGGCCACCCCATTGGTGTTGGACTCGAGGGAGCAGTGGTTGAAAGTCCGCATGCTGGACTACGGGGGTATTTCGTTTATCTGTTCGCAGACCCCCATGTTCGGGATATTCTCATGAAACGACTCGGGGTTTAGCTGGACTTGACGGTTCGACCGGCCTGTCCTGGCCCCTGGATCAATGCGTAACGATTTAGGGTTTGTGGATCTCGACGAAATGGCTCCGCCATTAGTGCTTAACGCCAGGATCAATCAAATGACCTCACATGGGTTCGGTGAATCAGGACGTACAGGCTCCTAGACGGTGCTCGTACCAGGATCAATTGTAGTCGTCAATCTTGAGTTTATCTTAATTCATGAGACTACGTTCGGATGGATGGATAAGAATTCCCTCCGGCGGGTGAGTTGCGTCTCAAACAACTCGGGTACTGACCTGCTGAGCCAGTAGGGGTTGGATAGTGATTCGCTGCTACCAGTCAGACGGTTCTGGCTTTCGAGTCGGGGCCCAGACTGGAAGCTGGTGGGTTCATCTCTTCGGAGGGGTTCTCGCTACGCGCGATGATATGACGTAATCCCTATCACACTTTCTACCTCTAGGGGTGGACTGTGGAGACTCCTGAGTAGTCACTTGGAAAAGAGGTATCCTCAATTAGCCAGGCCGGCCTCGTCCTGAACCAGGATCGATTGCGGCGTTTCTGGGGTTTGTGGATCGCGACGATTCGGCTAGACCGTTGGTGCTTGAAGCCAGACTTCACAAGGGTTCGTGGGTTTTGACGTACAGGCGGGATTGACGGCTCGTGTGTACACGCATAAGCCTCGAACTTTGCAATTTTAAATTTAAAGGAAGCAATTCGCGTAGAAACCACCGCAATCGCCAGAGCGATGGTGAATAGAGTAGCGGCCAACTTCCAAGAACGGCTTCAGCTGATCGTGGCCACAAAATGTCAGATATTATTTTTCACCATTAAGTATCGTAAATGCTATGAACTAGCGTATTCGAAAATATAAATGAAAAGTTTTTAAAATGAAAATTGACGACTTAATGAATTTTTGGAAAATGTCTTCATTGCTCCAACCTGTATTAAATATCTTAGTTCAGAAATCCGAAAGTAATAGGTGGGGAAAAAGAATCCATCATTTTTGCTTGAACTTCAAGACTTTATTCAACATGTTTCGGATTATTCGACTTGGGTCAAGTATGCACCATTTTGTTCTATTTTTTGTTGCTATTTTATAGGTGGCTTCATGATGCCTCTCTCATAGAAGTCTTGGTCATTATTGACGAGTCACTGCAGGTGTTTATGACCTGGCGTTGTCCTAATGAAACACAACACCTCTTTTGTTGGTCAATTCTGGCTGTTTCTGGTCAATCACTAGCTCCAAAAGGTCCAGTTGTTGACAGTAATGATACGAATTTAGTGTTTGGCCATTTTCGACGACAGGCCTTCGTGTGCGAGGTGTATCTTCAACAACAAAATACCTGAACGGATTCGACGAAAACAAAATTGCATGTAATTAACTGTTTCAGTATCGGGCATTATCGCCTTTATCAAAGAAAAACTGTAAAATATGCTGAACTTTATCTTTGTTGACTTCCATTTTTAACACCCTGTAACTCACAACTGATGAGTCAGATAAAAAAAAGCAAAACAATTATTTTAGTCTGCCCTTTCCATCAAGGTAAGCTATTGGGTGAATATTAAATTTATTGTTTCTTGAAAAGAAACGATCGATAAATAATCCACGAAATCGGAAGTCTGAAGTTAGTTTTGAATGTTAAAAAAGTTCATATTTGCTCTCCGTTTTAGCCGGTATTTTTCCTTCGTAGGGATATCAACTCAAAAATCTCAAATGTTTATTTTAGAACCCTAGAGGCAAACCGTCTGGGTGAATTGCCAGGATATTCGAATATTGGAGAGGAGGGAAAACTTAGGGATGACTTCTTTCAAGTTACTGTTCGGCGTCTGCAATAAGGACCTGCGAGATTTAAATCGTTTCTGGGAACCGTAGCGGAAAATGCTATTAATATTCGTATCTTGAGATAGGTTAACGTGTGCAGATAAATACATGAAAAATTTATTATGATTGTCTGAATCACTGGAGTGAAACTTTTCCCATTAAATCGTTTTCTCTTAGGGAGTGGTTGGTATTCGATTGAAATGATAACATTATAATTATCAGCTGAAATTGTTTCGAATGAAATTGCGTAAGAAACACAAAAAATTACTTTTCATTCTTAGAATCTGAGGGATTAAATGGAATTTTAAACAAGCTACTTCTTCCATTTTTAATAGTAACCATTTCAAAAATACCAACCGTGATCAAATAATATTCAGAATAACTGAAAATTTCAAGAATATTATACGATAATTTTGAAATGATGATATTTAATCTGAAACCTGCATATAAAACGAACGCGCTACTTCTGCGTACTCGAGACAAATTTTTTTTTCTAAAACCAAATATCTAAATAAGTCGAAAGTAAAATAGAATAGAAAAAGGCTTTTTACTTGATAGAAGAAATATAACAAAATTTGAATATCAAAACAGGTTTAATCTGTTAGTCTTCTAAAATTTTAATTTCAAAAAAATTTTCATTCAAAAAACTTTTAGAATTGAATTAATAAAATAAAATAGAAAGGCTTTTTACTTGATAGAAGAAATATAACAAAATTTGAATATCAAAACAAATTGAAATATGTTTATCTTCTACAATTTTAATTTCCAAAAGAATTTTTTATTCAAAAACTTTTAGAATTAAATTAATGTCTAAAACAAGCACCGCTTACGTTTAATAGACGTATATAATCAAAACTCAATATACAATGTCAAATGAAATAAATAACCCAGCAGATATACGAAAGTAATTAAAATTAATAAATAAATATTCAAACGAGACAAAATTTTGTTTCTGGTTTTATCTTAAGAAATACTACTTGCCTTATAAAAACATGAACACACTTGAAGGACTTCCCAAAGAATATAATTTATTTGAAATATTTAATACATTTAAATATTCGAATAAATTATTTCAAAAAACTCTAAAAAATGTGCACTATATTTTCAAAAAACAAATATAATTCTAGATAATCCCTTCATCAGCCGTTTTTAATAATCCAAATATCAAAATCAAAAACATAACCTACATCACTCACGTGTTAAAAGACTTAAGCTTCGAACTACAGATCAACTATATATTCAAGATTGATCTATGTTCTAACAAAATCAAAGAACAAAGTGAGTTATTTTAAGGTTTACCTAAATCCATTGACACCGTATAAAGAGATTTATTGAAGCCAAAATATAATTATATATTATATATAAAATAAAATAGAAAGGCTTTTTACTTGATAGAAGAAATATAACAAAATTTGAATATCAAAACAAATTGAAATATGTTTATCTTCTACAATTTTAATTTCCAAAAGAATTTTTTATTCAAAAACTTTTAGAATTAAATTAATGTCTAAAACAAGCACCGCTTACATTTAATAGACGTATATAATCAAAACTCAATATACAATGTCAAATGAAATAAATAACCCAGCAGATATACGAAAGTAATTAAAATTAATAAATAAATATTCAAACGAGACAAAATTTTGTTTCTGGTTTTATCTTAAGAAATTTTATAAGGCAAGTAGTATTTCTTAAGATAAAACCAGAAACAAAATTTTGTCTCGTTTGAATATTTATTTATTAATTTTAATTACTTTCGTATATCTGCTGGGTTATTTATTTCATTTGACATTGTATATTGAGTTTTGATTATATACGTCTATTAAATGTAAGCGGTGCTTGTTTTAGACATTAATTTAATTCTAAAAGTTTTTGAATAAAAAATTCTTTTGGAAATTAAAATTGTAGAAGATAAACATATTTCAATTTGTTTTGATATTCAAATTTTGTTATATTTCTTCTATCAAGTAAAAAGCCTTTCTATTTTATTTTATATATAATATATAATTATATTTTGGCTTCAATAAATCTCTTTATACGGTGTCAATGGATTTAGGTAAACCTTAAAATAACTCACTTTGTTCTTTGATTTTGTTAGAACATAGATCAATCTTGAATATATAGTTGATCTGTAGTTCGAAGCTTAAGTCTTTTAACACGTGAGTGATGTAGGTTATGTTTTTGATTTTGATATTTGGATTATTAAAAACGGCTGATGAAGGGATTATCTAGAATTATATTTGTTTTTTGAAAATATAGTGCACATTTTTTAGAGTTTTTTGAAATAATTTATTCGAATATTTAAATGTATTAAATATTTCAAATAAATTATATTCTTTGGGAAGTCCTTCAAGTGTGTTCATGTTTTTATAAGGCAAGTAGTATTTCTTAAGATAAAACCAGAAACAAAATTTTGTCTCGTTTGAATATTTATTTATTAATTTTAATTACTTTCGTATATCTGCTGGGTTATTTATTTCATTTGACATTGTATATTGAGTTTTGATTATATACGTCTATTAAATGTAAGCGGTGCTTGTTTTAGACATTAATTTAATTCTAAAAGTTTTTGAATAAAAAATTCTTTTGGAAATTAAAATTGTAGAAGATAAGCATATTTCAAAAATTGAATTAATGTCTAAAATAAGCACCGCTTATATTTAATAGACGTATATAATAAAAACTCAATATATAATGTCAACTGGAATAAATAAACCAACAGATATAAAAGTCATTAAAATTAATAAATAAATATTTAAAGGAGACAAAATTTTGTTTCTTATCTTACCTTTAAGAACACCAATTGCTTTTTAAAAACATGAACACAACTTAAGGACTTCTCAAAGAATATGATTTATTTGAAATATTTAAATATTCGAGAGATTTCTGAATTAACTTATTCGAATATTTAAATATATTAAATTCTTCAAATTAATTATATTCTTTGAGAAGTCCTTAAGTTGTGTTCATGTTTTTAAAATGCAATTGGTGTTCTTAAAGGTAAGATCAGAAAGAAAATTTTGTCTCCTTTAAATATTTATTTATTAATTTTAATGACTTTCTTATATCTGTTGGTTTATTTATTCCATTTGACATTATATATTGAGTTTTGATTATATACGTCTATTAAACGTAAGCGGTGCTTATTTTAGACATTAATTTAATTCCAAAAGTTTTTTGAATAAAAATTTTTTTGTGATTGAAATTGTAGAAGAATAACAGATTAAACCTATTTTGATATTCAAATCAAAGTCGAAAGTAGTCTCCAACGAATACAGATGAGTGGTTCATTCTGCCTGTCAGTTCAGTGTCTTGAACTTGTTAGAGACTGGAATAGTCAGTGTTTGAGTTCGGGAACGGATAAAGTTCGTTTACGCACTCAGAAAATATTCCTATTAGAAGCTTTTTTTCCAATATTTGCAAACATAAGAAGATTCTTATATAATATATCTCTTCGATTTCAACTTTTTTAGATAAAAAAGTTGAAATCGAAGAGATATATTATATAAGTACAAGTAATAGATGGGCATTCTATAAAAATGCTCCTTCATCCAATTCGTACTGCACTGTTACCAAGTTCAATGATAAAAATCAATCGATATGTACCATATATAAGTCTTCTTTCTCAAATATTCTCATCCTAATATTTCTCTTTTCTTCTCTATTTCATCCCTAGCTGCTTCCTGCTTTCTCCCTGATTATTATCTGATTGTTTTCTGGTTTCTAACTGGTTATTTTACGGTTTATCCCTGGTTCCCTTTTTGTTGCCCTCGGTTTCTGCCCTTTTATTACCTCGTTTCTCTGTGGTTCTTACCTGGTTCCTCCCTGTTTATTTTTTCGTTATCCATGGAGCATCGCTTCGTGGCGTTGAAACTTCATTAACATACGGGCCTATGTATTCCATATCATTTCGCTAAGTCGACGCGACTTTTGCACTATTAGCACACGCAGTTCCTGTTTCATATCTGTCTATCTACGAAGGATACTCTCACTTTCATAATATTCAAATGATCGGTCCCTAGTCCCATTCATAGGCCCTCCTAACAAGTGATGGTTACTCTTGAGCTCTTGACCACAAAAGTATCTTGTTAATATAACGCTACAGTTCTCATTCTTCCAGTATGAAACAACGATGATAAATTTTGTTTGGGTACTAGGATAAAACTCTTTTGCCTTCACTCAGGTTGGCAGCTCTTCACAACACCCTTCCACAAAAATTCACCCTGATTACTCCCAAAATATCGGTTTGTATTCATAGACCAGTCCAGAAAGAGGCAGTTACTCTAGATTACAAACTTTCCCTCTTAATACAAAACCTCTGTGGTGACAGTTCTTATTTTTCCATTATGCAACACTGATGGTTATTTTTTTCATGCAAACAAAACTCCATAACTCTCCCTGTGGTTCCTCACAACGCCCCTCCAAAAAGCTTTACCCTGGTTATTCCTTGATTCCTACGAAAGAACAAGACCAGTTATGCATCTCTACACGAATTAGAATTTTATGTATTGCAGGACTTGGCTACAGATATGTTGAAGATCTCCAAAGAGAAGAGTAAGATAAAGAGAGTAATGGCCTCAATTTGTATACCAGGAATATTGAAATAACCACACACAGAATAATATACTTGTAATAAACAACATGGTGACCCAAAACTGGAGAAAAGACAAGTTAGCCACATATGTTTTGCCTATTGGGATCTCAATGAAGTTATCTTCACTATTATCTTCATAATATGTTAGTATGCTACGTAATGAAATAAATAAAAGATGTACTGATTTAATGATACGCAGAAGACTAAGGAAGCAATACAGTAAAATTTTCGACTGCACAGGAGAGAATTTAATTCTGTGTAAGAAAGATTCAGTTGTCAGTTGACATGACAGGATGAGTCAATTATGAAGTTGTTATTTATTACCAACAGTAAAGTATGAAAGAATTGGCTCCTCTGTGAAAAATAACCTTATATGGTATAAATGAAGGAGCTGATTCAACTATAGAGGGGTAAACATTGAAATCTCTTCAAACAACCAGAAGGCCTTTGACTATGAGTCTTAACTGGTGATGAGACATGGTTTTCGAGTTTAATATAAAAACAAGTAAACCAGATCCAAAGTGGTCACTTTCAACTCAGCCAATCTCGAAAAAAGCACGTCAATGTCGATTCAAAGTGAAGGTGATACTGGCAGTTTTTAATGATAGTGTTATTCACTCGTAATTCTCTCCAGAAGTTAGACACTGAGCAAATAATATTATCTAAGCATAACGTTTGAGAGAGCAAATTCGTCAGTCAAAATGGATCGAATTTGTGTAAAAAAAAAAATTGTTGATTATTATATACACTTCACAAATTCGAACAACTACCGTCATAAAAACTCAAATAACTGCTTCGAGGCACATGTTTTCGATAGAAGATTTAAAAGAGAACTTGTGACGAGACTGAAGTAGATTTCTGAAAATGTACGTATATAATGTTATGATGACTGGAATTTTCGATGGCTTAGGTGTATCATTTCGAAAGAGATCTAGTTTGAAACTGCTACAATAACGTTTTGTTTTTAATACTGTAGTATAATCCGGTACTTTTTCGACAGTCAGGTACTTGGCCAATGCAAAGGTATATTAACTTAACTAGGAGCCTCAAATCTTATACTCATATTAGAGGCAGGATCCATGAATTATGCGAAGATAATTTTCCTGAGAAAACTCTAGATGTATGTAGTGAAGCACAAAATATACATTAGGTTGAAGTGCAGAAAGACCCAATGGAAGCTAAACGATCTCTAATAATTCATCCATTTATATATCTGATCATATATAAATATGGATATGGAAATTGCCCAGGAAAAATGAACTTTCAGAGCGGACCAGAGCGGACATACCTGGAATTCAGAACATCGTGGCAGACGCTCTTTAACGTATCGAAGAACTCCCTTCAGCACTGGACTACAGAACATTAAAAGCACGAAGCTGAGATGAAGAAATTCCTGCAAGGAAACGTAGAATTGAGATTGTAGCTGGTTAAATCACAGGGATCAAGTTATAAGGCAGCACCATTTAGTTCGTACTATCAACCTTTAGCTACATTTCACACTTCCACTTACTAATCATCACCGTGCAATACTCTGAATGATATCGATTACATGAGTCCACCGATTCACCAGATAGCCGGAGGGAATGCCATTTGTAAAAAATTGCTTGGTATATAGAGATAGATACCTTTGTGAATTCTTCGAAAGTAATTGATTAAACGTCAACCAAGTAGTATGCAAATTCTTGGTTAAGCATACTTGAAATGGGGGTGAAAGAGGGATGTATATTAGACTTTAATGCTTTATTCACAACCTAAAATACATATAATACAAGTTCAGAGAGTTTAATTATTTTACCCAAATTCAGGAGGATGTTTCGTGACCAGATGTGGAATGTAATCCAGCTCGTGGAGATCATGTAGAAAATTGTCAACAGAAGTACATATAATACAAGTGTATAATTTTGAGTTGTTGACCCAGATTGAGGTGGATACACTATCTTGATCCTGGAATAGTTCTTTCTTGAGTTTTTTCTATTGTTGTTCACGACACAGACTTCAATTTTATTGGTTTCACTTTTGAGTTCACTTTTTACAACTTAATATCTAATTACAAATGAATAATGTAGATAATACATTCATTTCCAGGTCTTTAGTGCGTTATGGGTAACTGAGAGAGAGAAAGAGAGAGAGAGTTACTTGGAAGTTCAAAGTGAAAAATGCGAATATAAAATAATTCGAGCCTAGGGATGAAAATGTTTCACAAGTTAAGAGAGCTTACTTCTACTTATATTTGAAAGGCCTAAATTGTTGAACTCTGGGGACGTAATTGTTACGTGCCTGCAAATTGAATTAAAAATTCTTTGTTCAAAGTAAATTGGAAAACTAGGAAGCATCCCTCGTCGCAAAGGAATTCTATTCCCAATGGATATCCCGCTTTAACACTTTCCTACGAATTATCACAGATCAAAGGAGACAATTCGAAGCATGTCTGTTCAATGAGTTCTGTAAATTGACCGACATAAACATAAATAAAAATCGAACAACTGCTCACCATCCAGCAGCCAACGAAATGGTGGAACGAAGTTACAGACAAGTTATCAAATGGTAAAACAAGCGATAGACAGAATACTGACAAGGACAAAATATCTAAATGCAACGATGCCACAGACTTTGTTAGAGACATATGCTATATAGCCTATTAAGCCCACTAATAATATATGATACAGTGGAAGGAGAAGCCTTATCTTCGAGAACAGAGCACGTTTTCACCTGTCATGTTGGCCCAAAATCAAGCCTAAAATGAACGGAGCATTCAAAGTAGTGAAACATGGTCCAAAACTTTCACCATTGACTACTTCGTGAATGAGACAACCGTAATGATTGAAAGAGTGAAACCGAACTATATCATCACAGAGGTTCAACCATACAATCAGGTGAAACAAATCTCTCAATCGAAACCTCCAAAGAAAAAGCACAATTTGCAAAAGCACCAAACCCGCTCTGAAAAAAAATCATTTTCCAGAGAGACTTCAAGCAACTATCCGACCTCCGTAGTAGTCCAGAAAAACTTAACTTTCAGGGTAAACCAGAAGCGGAATATATGTTGTCATTAAAAATATCCCTTATCGAAATAAATATTTTTTCTTCTCTTCTAGACTTCGGACATTCTTCGATATAACTAGTCATTGATATTCATCCTTCCACGCAACTCAATTCACATAAATATAAATATCAGAAATTACCCTACGGTTTCCGACTAAAACCATAAATTTATCACCTACCGCTGTCCACATAAATGGTCCAGATGCTGTCTTGTACTCGAATTTTATCGTTGAGGCGCCTGATACATCCGCTGATACCTCAAGCAACCGGAATATATCGGGAGGACGTGAAGCCAATAATTTTTCGGTGCAACAGTGACATTTTTATTTGAAAAATACAATTTGTTCACTCCCTGTTGAACCCCCTTTTATTTCCACGGAATACACCCACCCTATACTAACATAGAAATATGAAATAGTGTCTGAAATTGTTCACATTTCGATTTCAATATTTCAGTAGACAAGCAAACCGACATAGTGATTTAAAATAAAAGTTCACAAAGAGAGGAAAATAACAATTGTGATATATCAGGCACTGAAACCAGTAATCGGTAGCTCTCACAATTTGATATGGTGACCTCTTTACTTCCACTTCCTGCATTGAATCGTATCTCGACAACCATAAACGGAAGACAATAATAATCGTGCTTAGACATAAAGCAATAAGTTTGCTTTGGTCGAGTCAGAAGCTGTGAAAACGTAATCATCTCGAGGACGCTATTTAAGTTATTTATTTATCTTATATCCAAGTGTGGCTGTGTCGTATCGAATCATACTCCGCCGACCGACCTCTGTGTCTCTCTTAGAAAACGAGCTCCGGAAGTGGATTTCTTGATATCCGGTCTCTGGTTTGACTTTACTATACACACACACACTTCAGGACAGATGCTGGGGCGTGTTCGCGTTTGAACGGATGGAACGAACTTTTATTGAACTAACGTGTTCGTGAAATAAACACTGTACCTTCACGTTGAGAAAAGAAACATTTAGAATGAGAAACCGTCTTGAATGAATGGGGAGATCTTCTTTCAGATGGATTTAAGAAACGTTTATTTAGATTGCCGGTAGATGTTACCTAGCGGAAGTTACTACTGGAATTTTTAGGGAGTTGAACGAAAATAAAAACACTGAGAAGTTTATACGAATTATTAAACCTCATCTACTTCTACCTATAATTTTACATCACCATCACTAATATTACATAATCCAAACATCTGAACACTGATCGTACCATATTGCAATAAAAATATAATAGCCATAATGATAGGTTGGGTAAAAAATATTCATTATTTTTAAGTGAACTTCAAGACTTTATTTAACATGTTTCGGATTGCCCGTTTTGTTGTATAATTCGCTGCCATTTTAAAGGTAGCTCCATAATGCTTCTCTCATGTCTTGGTCCTCAATGGCGAAAAATTCTAGAAATCGATTTTCACAATCTTCTCTTGATGCCAGTTTCTTATCACTCAGGAAGTTCTGCAATGCAGAAAAAAGATGGTAATCGAAAATATGAATAAAAACAATATTCTCATTTCCGCTAATGTTTTATTAACACTACGATCGTTACGTCATACTATGACTTCTTCAGGTGAGTATTACAAGATACTGAGTATACCATGAACAAGAACTTCATTTTATAGTACATATAGTACAAGTTCTTGTTCATGGTATACTCAGTATCTTGTAATACTCACCTGAAGAAGTCATAGTATGACGTAACGATCGTAGTGTTAATAAAACATTAGCGGAAATTAGAATATTGTTTTTATTCATATTTTCAAGATGAATTTCCGTCAAGTAAAGACCGAAACAATCATAGATAAGATGGTAATCGCTTGATGCCAGGTCCGGACTATTTGGAGGATTGAAATTTACCAATAAAGCTCCCGGAGTTTCTGGCGAGTTACTACAGGCGTGTGTGGCCTGGCGTTGTCCTGATGGAAAACAACATCTCTTCTGTTTGTCAATTCTGACCGTTACTTATCAATCGCTAGCTTAAAACGGTCCAGTTTTTGACAGATGTGATACGAATTTTGTGTTTGGCCATATGGAAGAAACTCATAATAAATTATTCCTTTCTAGTCCGGAAAAGTGCACAGTAGAAACTTCATGTCTGTTAGTCCTGGTTTGCCCCCCGTGTGAGCTGCTTCACCGCGCTTTGACTACGATCGTTTTCGTAAAATATTATCGTATGTGACCCATTTCTCATCTCCAGTCATCATCCGTTTAAGATATGGGTCAATTTCATTCCATTTGGCAAAGGCTTCGCAGATGGAAATTCGATTCATCATGATTTTTGGTGTTAATTGGTGTGGCACCCAAAGATCGAGCTTCTTTTTGAATCCAGTTTTGGCAATTGGTTTAAACTGTTTTATGGTCGATCTTCAGCTCTTGGGTGATGCTATAACTACTAGCATGACGGCTAACTTCGATTATTTCTGTGATTTTATCGACATTTTCGACGACGGGCCTGGCTGTGCCATCTTTAACATCAAAAATGCTTGAACGGAATCTACGAAACCAAAATTGCACATAAGTAGCTGTTACAGTATCGTGATTATAAAATTAATTCACAATTTCAGCCGCCTGGCTTGTATTTTCGCCTTTATCAAAAAAGAACTGTAAAAAGTACTGACTTTTCCCTTCGTTGAATTCCATTTTAACACTCTGTAACTCACAACTGAATGGACCAAACAAAAAATATCAAAAGAATTTTTTGTGTCTGAAATTTCAACTTGACAAAGAGCATAAATCTGGAATTGTTTGATCGATACTTTACGAGATATCGATCATTACAACAATTCACCGAAAAAGTAAAGGATTCCTTTTTCCTCAAACTTATATTACTGAATTGATATTAATAAAATTATAAAGAATTATTTCTTCAAATTTATTTTATTCAACAATTGTTGCGCCAATATTGTGGGTTGTGGGCTTCTTTAGGTTTACATTTTGAATCAATATCACAAAAGCAATATCACATCTTATATGGGAATGGTTTAGTCAAAAAGTTGGAAAAGGGGATCATTTAGAAGAATTTTGAGAGGTTTGCACCTGTTTATATGAATTAATTCTAACAGTGTGTCGATATTTCAGTAGTGAGAGCTTTGGGATAGGAACCGAAAGGAGAAGTCCCGTCAAGTAGGAAAGAAATTTTCTATTAGGAGTACAAATAAGTTTCCGCCGTTTTATTGTAGATGGCGCGGCACGGAGTTTCGGTTAGCTTTCGCAGATGATAACCGGCTTAAAAAATAGTTTGGACATTCAAGAAAAACATAATCTATTAATATCATTGATTTTATATTGGTAAAATATAATTTTCATAAGTTGAAAATGTCAAAATTTGAGCCAAGTAAGCGTCATTTGCGGGAAATATTAGTTTACTTTTTTAATTTAAAGAAATCTGCTGCTGAGGCGCATCAATTGCTCGTAGAAGCATATGGTGAGGGTACTTTGAGTGAGAGAACGTGTCGAGAGTGGTTTCAAAAGTTTAAAAACGGTGATTTCGACGTAGAAACAAAGATCGCAGTGGAAGGCCAAACATTTAAGGGGATGCAGAATTGGAGGAATTATTGGAGGAAAATTCATCTCAAACACGAAAAGAACTTGCTCTAACATTAGAAGTCACTCAGCAAGCAGTCTCACATCGTTTAAAATCATTAGGAATGATTCATAAACAAGGAAATTGGGTTCCATCCGAATTAAAGCCGAGAGATATTGAACGCCGATTATGCTTAAGTGGAATGCTGCTAGCTAGACATAAAAAAAGGGTTTTTTACATCGTATCGTAACTGGTGATGAGAAGTGGATACATTATGACAATCCAAAAAGAAGAAAATCATGGGGTTTACCTGGCCACGCGTCAACATCAACAGCAAAACCGAATATTCAAGGAAAAAACTTATGCTGTGTATTTGGTGGGATTAGCTATGTGTAGTGTATTATGAGTTGCTTAATCCGAGCGAAACAATTACTGGAGCCCTCTATCGAACACAATTGATGAGGTTGAGCCGTGTTCTGAAGGAGAAACGCCCTCAATACTATTCTAGACACGAAAAAATTATTCTTCTACATGACAATGCTCGTCCAAATGTTGCGGCTCCCGTGAAAAAGTACTTGGAAACACTTGATTGGGAAGTGTTACCCCACCCGCCGTATTCACCAGACATTGCACCGTCCGATTATCACATGTTCCGGTCCATGGCACATGCTCTGACGGCGCAGCGGTTCACATCTTATGAGGATACCAAAAATTGGGTAGATTCGTGGATAGCCTCAAAAGACAAGGAGTTCTTTAGACGTGGGATTCGAATGCTGCCTGAGAGATGGGAAAAAGTGGTTGCAAGTGATGGGCAATATTTTAAATAAATTTATATTACCGTTCTTCAATAATAAATATTTAATTTGTGGCGGCGGAAAATTATTTGTACTCCTAATAGTTGATCGGATTTCGGCAACCATTTCACTGTTGAGTCGAAAATTAACAGTGCTGTTACCTAAAGTTTTATAAGATGCCAATTACAAAGCCTAACCAGAACACAACTGAACTCCTAACTCGCACAAGCTGTAAAAGCTTCTGAGGGATCTTCACAGAAGATCTAGGAGTTCCAAGGTAATAGTGTTGGCGTGGTCTCTTGTTTTCATTATGGATAACTTTATAATTGCTGTCGACATTATGTCCAAATTTTTTCAAACGACTGGCGTATATCTAGTGTAAGGTGTCTGACTCTTCTGGTGTTCATGTATTTGAGAGACAAAATCAGAAATGAGGAAACTGGAATCGAGATGTCATGGAGAAAATAGCTGTCAGAAAGTGGAGATGGCTAGGACATATAGCTAGACTAACAGCAGGTGGACAATAAGAAGTTTGCAATGGAGACCTCGTGAAACCAAAAGATATAGAGGTAGACCACAGAAAAGACGGGTGGACGATATAGAAGGGATGGATACTGGATAAGGCTAGCTGGGAATATACATATGTGGAAGAGTATGGAGGAGGCATATTTCTACCGACATCACATGAGTTCCCAATTAATTTTATCTATACAGGTGAAATTAATTGGCGAAGTGTTTGTGCAATGTCCAACTTTGCTTATATGAAAAAATTATTACGCATAAAATCGTATCAGCTTCATCAGCTAGCTAAAAGTGAGGGCAAAAACAGAAATTATTAACACATATTTAATGGAACCGAAATACTCTGGACGTGTCCAAGCTGAGAAGAATCGACTTTACATATTGATGTATAAGACTAGAAGAAAATTTATTAGCAAAACAAAATTCTCCAAATTTGGGACACTGACGCTTGCGTTCATTGTTTCGAAATGAAAAACAATGAACAATGTTTACATGTCAGCACGTATCCACATACAAATTACTAATAATTAATTCAGTGGTGTAAATAATTAAGCCTTATTCGGAATTTCAACCTGATCATCATTTGCATTGGCGTAGACAGGTTCATATAAAAGAATAGAATAATAAAAATACTACCGACATGACGTCAAAAAGCATATTTTTCAAATGAATTTAATCTATTTCTAACGTCTTAAAGTAGTTCATGTAGAATCTATAAAGAGTTTAGGCACGAAATTAAATAAAAACAAAAGAGTGAAAAATAAAACGTCACGACTTCAGGGCTCGAATCTGCTTATTGTCTGTAACTTAACTCATCAAAAACATTTAATTTTTGTGACAACGAAATAGTTAAATATTTCATCATTAAAATTTTTTTCATGTTACGAAGTTTTCAAATTTACTGTACGAAAGATTAATAGTTATTTATTGTACAAGACGATAAATGTGTACTTTATCTTTGAGAGTGTCCTAATTACGCTCGAGAAGATAATGCGATATTACCGTCGTGTGCAATACAACATTTTTGCTGAAGCAAGACTTCAAATTTAGATGAAAAATAAAATTTCAAAGAAAATTGTAATTTTTGGCACAAAAATTGCAACTGTGTCGCTCCATTACTAGGGATGTGAATAACTCTGTCAACAAATGTGAAACAAATTTTACATTCTGTTTTTGGCGAAGTATTCAGTACTTTTGCGTTTTGTGTACAAAGCGAATAAGAAATGTACGGAAAAGAATAAACACAAGAAGAAGAAAACCTGCCATCAGATGTAGAAGATGATACAGCGGTGGAAGCAGAAAGTTTATTGTTACCCCAAAAATCTAGGATCAAGAATATCACATGGTAGATAAAGAACGACGAAAACAATGCCCCGTGTACAAGTTGTAGTGTTCCAAAAATATATGTTTCTAATAGTCTTAATTGTAATATTAGATTTGTTGTTAATCTGAATAAAATAAAATAGAAAGGCTTTTTACTTGATAGAAGAAATATAACAAAATTTGAATATCAAAAAAAATTAAAATATGTTTTTCTTCTACAGTTTTAATTTCAAAAAAATTTTTATTCAAAAAACTTTTAGAATTAAATTAATGTCTAAAATAAGCACCGCTTACGTTTAATAGACGTATATAATCAAAACTCAATATATAATGTCAAATGGAATAAATAAACCAACAGATATATGAAAGTCATTAAAATTAATAAATAAATATTTAAAGGAGACAAAATTTTGTTTCTGGTCTTACCTTTAAGAACACCAATTGCCTTTTAAAAACATGAACACACCTTAAGGACTTCTCAAAGCATGTAATTTATTTGAAATATTTAATATATTTAAATATTCGAATAAGTTAATTCAGAAATCTGTCAAAATATGTACTATATCTTCAAAAAACAAATATAATTCTAAATAATCCCTTCTTCGTTCCTAGATAATATATATTTGTTTTTTGAAGATATAGTGCATGTTTCGAGAGATTTCTGAATTAACTTATTCGAATATTTAAATATATTAAATATTTCAAATAAATAATATTCTTTGAGAAGTCCTTAATTTTGTCTCCTTTAAATATTTATTCATTAATTTTAATGACTTTCGTACATCTGTTGGTTTATTTATTCCATTTGACATTATATATTGAGTTTTGATTATATACGTCTATTAAACCTAAGCGTTGCTTATTTTAGACATTAATTTAATTTTAAAGGTTTTTTGAATAAACATTTTTTTGAAATTAAAATTGTAGAAGACAAACATATTTTAATTTGTTTTGATATTCAAATTTTGTTGTTAATCCTTCGAATTAATGTGTTTAAATTTGTAAATTTAATTTAATGAAAAAGGTTGAAACATTTTACAGAATAATAGCTGGAATTAATTCACTAGGACATATACAGATTTTAATCTGAATAAATATCATGAAAACATTTAGAATTAATTTTTAAAACATGTCCTTAATAACTGTAGCACTTAACAGACATTTATTACCATCACATGTGGTGGGAATCAACTAATAAAGAATCAAAAGAAATATAAAATAATGAACAAATTATTCAAACAACACCTCATTACATATATGTTTCGATTGGATGTTAAAAAATCTTTAGTTCCATCACCAAAAAATGTTCAACATATAATTCAAAAAGGCCTTTTTTATTTTCCTTTTTTAAAGAATATATAGCACATTCTCTAGAGAAAGAACCTGATACATTCGGACCCAAAATCTCTTCAGTAAGGAGTTATTTGAATAAACAAAATAATCATTTGAAAATAAATAAAAATACCTTCTTTAACACAACACATTTCTGCAACAACTAACCAATTTCGGGATAGGCATGGCCTATATGAAAATTAGGTTATATCACAGAAATAAACAATGAAAGAAGATACTACTTAGACTCTGCAGTAGATAACCACCACGTGCATGTGATGTAATACAAAGAAATTTCTCAATTATTAAAGTATATAAATTGAAAATAACTGTGAATGTTTTCGTGAGATTTATTTAGATTAAAATCTGCAGAGGTTCTGATGAATTAATTCGACCTATTATTCTGTTATATGCAAATACTTCTTCATTTTCAAATTTAAAATTTTCAATTTATATACTTTAAACATTTTATCTACCCTTGCTGTTAAAGTGTTACTTTATCTATTATTGCGGTTAAAGTGATACTTTATGTACTCAAAAGAGATGCTATAACAACATTTTAACATTAGCTATAGAAAAAAATATATTAGAAAAACAAAGTGAATTATTTTGTTTCATTAAGAAAATTTTTCATCTGGTTTCTGCCTTATATTTATTGGATTAAGGATTCCTGAGGACTCTTAAATGTTCATATCAATATTGATGCTTTTTGGGAAACGTTGTTGCGAGGGACTTTACAGATCTCTAATTTCGGGAGGTAAACGTTTCGTTCCATCTCACACCCACTGAATTCAACTCTGGCAATGACGCCTTTTGACCTTGTTCCAGTTGGGAACAAAGCTACATGAACACCAGTACGTTGCTCTATTTGAAGCCTGAGATAACGGTGATTTGAGCAGTCATGGTCTGTGTATTGAATGCTGGGAAGCGCATACCTCGACATTCTAGGGAAAACCGAGAGAGTTGGACTATGAGTTGCCACAATCTGTTATGAAGATTCAAGAAAACCTTGCCACATTTTATTTTCACAATTCGTAAAATATGTTGAATGGCGACTGGAGATGAGAAATGGGTCACATACGACAAAATTGTGTGAAAACAATTGTGGTTAAATCGCAGCAGCTCAAAATGGTGGCTAAACCAGGACTAACGACCAGGAAGGTTCTACTATGCATTTGATGGGACTGGAAACGAATAATTTATTATGAGTGGCTTCCATATGGCTAAACACTAAATTCGTATCTCTATTGTCAACAATTGGACCGTTTGAAGCTAGCGATTGACCAGAAACGGCCAGAATTGACCAACAGAAGAGGTGTTGTGTTCCCTTAAGACAACGCCAGGCCACACACCTAGTGACTAGTTAGAAACACTGGGAGCTTGGTTAGAAAGTTTTAATGCATCCAAAACAAGATTGTAAAAATCGATTACTAGAGTTTTTCGCTAATAAGGACCAAGACTTCTATGAGAGAGGCATTTTAAAGCAACAGAAACATGTTAAATGAAATTTTGAAGGTCACGCAAAAATAATAGATTTTCTTTCCTCAACCTGGTATCTTTTATTTTTACACATTCTAACGTTTTTACAATATAAGGAGAACACTCAATCTCGCACTAAGTTTTCCTCCTTTTGTCCAGCACCTGGATACGCTCATGATCTTCTGCCATGGATATCCGGCCAGCCAGACAGTATAGTAATGGTTGATCATTCACCGTCTGGATGATGTAGCGAAATGAAATCAAGCCCTTGAGCTTACCACGGAAGGTGATACCGACAAGTGAGATCATTAATTCCAATAATGATTAATCATGCAACAGGTAACAACACCATCAAAAAATGTTCAATTTCTGTTTCTTAGTTGCCGATTGATGAACAAGGATGCACTTGGAACAAGTGAAACCATTTCTTATCCTGCTTTATTTAAAATTATGGATCCTTCAGAATCTTCGATGAACAGATTCAACCCAACTGAAGTTATTGAAATTCAAATAATGGTGAACGTAGAATTCAGAAAGAGAATTTACAAAAATATGACAATTACACCTTTGCCTCATCGAGTCATAACACTGGCCGACAAAAAACTTTTTTTCTTGTAACATAGAGCTGAATAACATAAACAATTACATACTTTATTTAGTTTTACACCTACTAAACGTACCTTACATGAAAAAAACACAAAGATTAAAAATATTGACTTATAGTACTAATTACATTCTATTTTTTCCTTTTATGAGGGGTCATATCTTCTCTTTTACCAGCAGTAATCACCCATCGTCCTCGATAGTGAAATTCCATTGGCCTAATATCTTGGTGGAATCTTTCACCTTGATCGTCACTGACAGCTACCCAAATTTTCAAGAAAAAAGGATAGGAGTGAATGGAGGAAATTAATTTTTAATGACATTCGGGCACTAAGCGATTTGTATGCATCTAATTGTTCATTAACTAACTGTTGGTAGTTTGTATCCATATTGTTGCCCAAAAATCCTCTTACTACATTAACAAATGAGTTCCACGCTCTGAGTTCCTGCCTGCTAAGCTTCTCTGTAAAATTAACGTCGTCCAACAATTTTCGGATTTGTGGTCCAATAAAAATGCTTTCCTTTTATTTGGCATCACCTTAAATTTTGAGATCCCGCTTGAAATACACTTCTTTCTATTCAAATTTTTGTTATATAATCCTGAATTACCATACGACTGTCCCATAGACAAAAAAAACAGCAATATTTTGTAAATCCCCCCTGAAGTCTCATTAAAATTCTTATAACATGCAAGTCCTCACATATCTGCCATTTATACGTGTTGTAGTTTATTTTGTCCAAAGAAGGGCGCATATTTTCATAACTTTCTGTTATCATCTATGAATGGACAACAGGTAAAGAGGGTTTTAAATTTCCATATGCAATAACACAGCTTTTGAACTGCATTTATACGAATCTATAAATAAACGCCACCCAGAGAGGGAATGTTCAATATCAAAAGCCTGCATTAACACACCAATATCAGTACACGCACACAACAAATTTTCCATGCTGTAGAATGCAGAAAACGGAGCATTCATTTTCTGAAATTCGTAATTTTCGTTTCATTGCCTAATAAGTTCAATTGCTTAAGGCGGCAACCAAGAAGTTCTGACTGTTGCTTTGATAACCTCAAATCAAGTACTAAATCATTTAGTTCTCTTTGAACAAATAAATGTTGCTCGCCGGAACTGGGACCGTAAGTAAAAGTAGGGTCGGTGCATTTTTCTTCGGAGCTGTTTCCAATATCTTCCAAAACAACATTTTGTGGATCTAGAAGTATGGGAGTGGAAAATCTGCATTATGAGGAACATGTCATATTGCAGACTGCAAATTTGGATAGTCGATCTTGTGCTTTCCATTTTTGGAATAACCTTCAGTCTTTGTCAGGTAAAAACAGCAATCGTCTAAATGATAAGTGGGTTCTCGCCATACCATAGGGACTGCAAAAGGCATGCTTCTTCTTTTCCCATTCATCCACTGCACCAATGATACGCTACAACTAACACAGCACATATGGGGAGTCCACTGCTTGACACAGGATTTGGAATTGTAAACTTTTTCATTTTATCCTTATCGACTAGCAATGATCTCATAATTTTTCAGATACTGAACTATTGCAGACGTTACTATTTGGTTGTTGATCATAATTAAAACAAGTTGTAGAAATAACTATGTTTTACTACCAATAAATTGATATTTCACACATTTAATTGTGACTCGAGTTGTCTGAAGATGGAATAGTTAATTCCCGAAACTGGAGTCACAATTAAATGTGTAAAATATCAATTTATTGGCAGTAAAACATAGTAAATTCTAAAACTTGTTTTACTCATAATTTTTGCTATAACCAATGAAAAGGTTCATATCATTTATTCGGTCAACCCAGAAACACTGTTTCCAATCAATTTCGTTAATTTCCCTCTTTTTTGTTAGAAGGGATAATAAAATTCGTGGCTTATGATATTTCGGACCAAGCTATCGCTCATTATCTCTTCGGTAATCAAACAAGTCACTTATGACATTTCGGTCCAAGCTATCGAATCATTCTCTCTTCGGTAATCAAACACTTCGCTTGTGACATTTCTGTCCAAGCTATCGGATCATTATCCCTACGGTTATCAAACTTGTCGTATATGGCTTCTGCTACATTATGCGCTATCTCCGTGATAGTCAAATTTGCCGCTTGTGTCAAAGCTATCGCATATTACTTCTTGTAATAATTACCCTTTGTCGCTTGTGTCTGCATACAATATTATCGCGATTACTGTAAACATAGTAATCCACATACCCATTGCTTTAGTTTGATATCATACAGTGATATCAAAATAAAATTGTTGTTGTTAAGTGTTCGAGTTTTAACATTCCTTATCATCTTCGGTGGTTTATCTTATTAGATGAACAAAGCTAGCTCATCATCGAAATAAATACATACAAGTGCTCTTGAAGTTAAAATCACGCTATACTACATTGAATTAGGACTGTTGATAAAATATGGATATATCGAAATATCGATATTATTATTTAGAAATATCAATATTTATTACTAATATTTTTTCGAACGATATAGCGATAGCTCGATACTGAAATATAGATATCGACGGTCGATATTTTTTTAAAATAAGTTTTTATTTATCACTTCTCCCTGTCAATAGCGTTAGCATCTCTTCCTTTACTTAGTCTGTGTATAATCTATGGTCTGTGATTAACAACGAGCGAACTTAAAAAAAGACAGGTAATTAGTTTCATAACATTATATGTCATAACGGAGAAGCACGTATTTATTCAGATTAATTTATTCAAAATCTAGTTACCTAGAAATAGTGAAGTGCCAAAATATGATGACTTCGAAAAATTCTTCTATTGTTTGGACGTATTTTAAGAAAGTAGGTACAAAGCATAGATACAAAAGCAGCGGAAATACAACTAATTCAGCAAGCCACTTAAAAAGCTAGCATCATCATGCATATGCCCAAATATTCATAAAAAGGAGGCAAATATTAAGAAAGTCAATTTTGAAAAATTATACAAATTTTTCAAACTTAACTGATCAAATAAAATATATTGTGACCTATCTTAAACACTCAGTTAGTGCTTCTGATTAATTACGATCTGAGCAATTAGCAGAAGGAAAGAAAGAAAGCCAAATATTGATGCCCATTCAAGCAGAAAGTACTCTTTTGAAACCTTTTTGGATATGATGGAAAGATTCCCTAAACTGTCTTCAATTGTTGCAAAGGTATTAGCATCAAGAACTAAGAATAATGTACACGATATGGTAGCCACTTCACAATTAACTATTTTGCGCGATTTAGTTAGATTTAGTTTCAATGATTTATTGAAAGGTATTGATAAAAGATTAGTGCCTTTACAAGAAAACCTTTTTTTGGCCAAAGGATTAGATTCCGCTTCAAAAAGTTACTTTTCATGTCAGCACTGGCTGCCGCTAATGCAATATCAGATCTATCAAAAGAAATAATTGCAGGAGGAAATCGTTCACCTACGGTAATCGAACCGTGGTACGATACACTCCTAATACCCATTGGTACTTCTGAATCAACCTGAAATGAAAGATCGAAAGAGAAATGTGTTAAAAGGAAGCTCCTCATAAATAATCTCCTATTCAATAGGTTAGAAATGTTTGCGAAATTCCTCCTACAGTTAAAAAAGTCAAAAAAAAACCAGCAGTTAATCACAGTGAATTCCTCAGTCACGAAACACAAAATTTTTTGTTGGATGTGTCATTTATTTGAAGCACAAACGGAGGTTCGCTCAATGGTCCTATTTCTTCCCCTCTCGTTTCAACGAGTGTAACATCTCCATTAATATTCATTCGAGCGTTCATGAAAACTTCTCTTCCGCACTTCAGATTACCATTGAACATAGTGAAGACCATTGTGTGTAGAATGTCGAAATTAATTGAATCGCAGGCTCTGCCGTCGTCTGCGTGATTCACTTCTGTTTTCATTTTCTCGGATAGTCCGGGAGCGACTGATAGAATTTTCTTTCATTAAATTTGACAGATTTTAATTGCTTACTATAGTCAATTTTCTTAATTTCTTGATTTTCTCGCCTCAACCTTTTTAATCTGATAAAATTGAAAACACATTATAAGGCGTGAGCCATTAAAAATTTGCATTTTTGATCGGTTATAAATAAAAAGCTAATGGATATTGTTTTAAAATTTGAGTTTATCAGAAATATTAAACCTTGACATTCAGGCATGAAGAGTAATATCATCCAAATGACCGCCACGATTGGCCATACAGCACCCCATCCGATAAAGCCATTTTCTCATTACATTGGCGATTGTTTGAGACTCAATTTCATGAATTTTTCAAGGCATAAATCGTTTCTGGATGGTTAGCGTCATCCTTAACACATTGAGCGAAGTAGAAACGTATTGGATGGCCACGAGGCTTCACTTCTTGTACTAGTTAAACTTTGTAAGCCTTCATACCGAGGTCTTCATGTAAAATTCACCTCAGACGCGTAAAAGAAATGTGTAGCTCTTGAGCACGATGATGTGTTGATGTTGATTAATGTTCAGCCACATTCTGGGCTACAGTAGCAATGTTTTCAGGTGTGATCACCAGGTGACAACGTAAACGGGTTTGTTTTATCAAACAACAATCCAGTTTTCACGAACAAATTGATCAACACATTTCCGTGAGGGCATTTAATTTCTATTGAATTTTTCGCGTAAATTTCTAACGATTTAGATAGAAGATTCACTTTTTTGGAAACACCAGTTTTGAACAGTTTCGTTCACGCGTAAAATAATGTATTTCGTTAATATCAAATATTAAACTAATTTTCTGTCAAAACAAGAATGACAGAAGTGTTGCGAGATTCGAAATAACCTCGTCTTCAATATGCAAACACTTTTTGTGACTAAACAGAATCGATACCAATAAACACTGCCCTATGTTATGCGGTTTTTAATTTAAATGCACTCTCATCCTACACTAACATAGGTATTCTTGTTGAGTCATTAGTAATAATACAAGATTTTAAATATCATACAGATTCATTCTGTTAACCTTCTATAAATTTCAATTTAAAAAAATTTTTTATTCAAAAACTTTTAGAATTAAACTGAAAAAATTCCTTAGAAAACACCTTTTCAATTTAATAGACATTTAGAATTAACACTTTTTACACAGTTCCAAATGGAAATAAAAGAATTCAAGGAAATATAAATTACCAATTGAAATTTTACTGAATAAATAATTGAAGGGTACAAAATTTTATTTCGTACCTTGTTTTATGAAAACCAAATTCCATTTCAAAAATGTAAAACTCAACCTCAAGAACTTCTTCAAAAACAACTTCACTTTATTCTAGTGTTTGTTCAGATAAGTGTTTGTCTGGTAAGATATTTTTTGTTAATAATTTTCATTTTTTAAAATTGAAGTAGGGCTGATGAGTTTCCGTTGTGGGAATTCTAAATTGCTTTTTGAAAATGTACTGCATGTTTTTAGGAATTTTTTTGAAGAAAGTTATTTTGAGTAAGTTGTTTCTGGAAAAGTTTTGGAGGTTATGTTTTGCATTTTTGTAAAGGGATTTGGTTTTCATAAAACAAGGTACGAAACAAAATTTTATAACCTTCAAGTATTTATTAAGTGAAATTTTAATTGATAATTTATATTTCTTTGGAACTATGTAATAAGTGTTAATTCTATTTTATTTATTTATTTATCATTTATCATTATCCAGATACTCCTAGATCTTCTGTGAAGATCCCTCAGAAGCTTTTTCAGCTTGTGCGAGCTAGGAGTTCAGTTGTGTTCTGGGTAAGCTTTGTTACTGCGATCTTGCGCCACTTTAGGTCACAGCACTGTTAATTTCTGACCCAGCAGTGAAATGGTGGCAGACACCAGTCCTAACTACTACTAAACTAGAAACTAGAACTAAACTAGAAAATTTCTTTCCACCCGAACAGGATTCGAACCCGGACCTCCCGGACTACTAAAATGAATCAGTGTTTTCTAAGGCATTACTTCAATTTAATTCTAAAAGTTGTTGAATAAAAAATGTTTTGGAACTAAAATTTTATAGGCGGTTAACAGAATAAATCTGTATGATATTTAAAATTTTGTAATAATCCTTCTATCAAGAAAAAACCTCTTTTTATTATTTTATATCAGATATCAATCGTAAGACTAATTCTCTGATTATGAGGTAAATGGTTGAAAAAGTACCAGAACAGCACCCATCAGCTAACAGATCGGAAGTTGATCTGGTACTGGATAATTCTCATGTTACTAAGATTCAAAGATATCGGCCTTGCATATCAATTATTTTTCTTCGTCGCCTAGTTTATATTCTGTGACGTTTCTGACCCTCGGTAGTCCATGCATCATGCAGCATCTAATGATTTGTGTTTTTTTTTCATTTAAAATCCAGCATTGCATTCTTTGTCGAATTGTTTCGACTGGAAAAAACCGAATCAAATTATGGCGTCACAATCGTTTTTCAATTTTTCATAATTCGGGTCAATTCAAAGTTGTGAACATTTTCATTTTCGGTAGGTAACACTAATTATCAGAATTTTGTTTTTGCTGAAAGGGAAGCAGTCGATTTTCGAGGAATTGTGTCGATCTTTTGGTAATTAAAAAACTAATATCTACTTATCTTAGTCATAAATCTGGTACCGCGGAAAGGTATATTTTTTATCCAGGGTTGATAAGTTCAACATTCGATCAAACTACCGGTTCAGTATTCGTTTCAATTACTTGTTGCTTTATAATAATTACTGTATAGCTTTAGAACTGTTAGTCCCTTTTTTGTATAAAAAGCTCATTATTGTCGAATTGTATAACAAAGTTTGTTGAAATTGAGTTCGTTCTTGTTATTCCAGGTTGAAAAACAAGAAAATATACATTGTTATTTTCATGAAAGTATTTAGATTTACAGCCTATTCACTTCACATATTGGTTATCTTAGCAGATAATCAAACAACGATCATACCGTCCGGTAGAATTGGTGTTTCAGTACAACACCAAATCAACAACGATTTGTGATCTATTTAGCTGATCATGGAAAACCCAGATTAATAGTGAGGATTAACCCATAAACCTCATGGTAAACTAATTGTGAGAAGAAAAGTTTGACCCATTCGAGCCGGATATTTAATTATTCCCTGGACATAACAAAAACGTTACAATAAATACCTGATACAATTTCCAGAAATAATTAAATGCATTGAGTACTTCTAACATTCAGTCTTTGAAAAGACTATAAAGTCATATTTCTGTGGTAATCAAACTCCGCACTTCTGACAATTCGGTCCAAGCTATCGCTCATTATTTCGTCGATGATCAAACGGGTCACTTGTAAAAATTTCCAGGACGTGTAACTTCTCGTTTCGGCGATGTGAATTGGCAACCAAGATCCTCAATATTAAAACAGATTTAATCTGTTAGTCTTCTACAATTTTATTTTCAAAAATATATTGATTCAAAAAACTTTTAGAATTAAATTAATGTCTACAATAAGCATCGCTTATATTTAATAGTCGTATATAATCAAAACTCAATATACAATGTCAAATGGAATAAATAAACCAACCAATATAAAAATGCAATTAAAATTAATAAAGAAATATTTGAAGGAGACAAAATTTTGTTTCTGATCCTACCATAATAAAATCAATTCCTTTTCAAAAACATAAAACATAACTTAAGGATTTCTCAAAAAATATAATTTATTTGAAATATTTAATATATTTAAATATTCAAATAAGTTAATTCAAAAATCTCTCAAAACATGCAATATATCTTCAAAAAATAATTAGAATACGGATAATCTCTTCATCGGCCATAGATAACATTTAAAATATTAAAATCAACTAACAATCAGTATATCATACCTTCGAATTAACACAGGACTTGTTTGAAACAGACTAACTTTAAAAATCCAGTTAGTCAGTTCGTCACAAAATCACAGGAAACTGTAAGGTATTCTATGGTTTTCTTCCAACTATTGACATTCCAGAATGAGAATTATTCAAGTGAAAATATAATTATATATTATGTATAAAATAGAAAAAGGCTTTTTACTAGATAGAAGAAATATAACAAAATTTGAATATTAAAACAGATTTAATCTGTTAGTCTTCTACAATTTTAATGGCTTGAATAATTCTCATTCTGGAATGTCAATAGTTTGAAGAAAACCATAGAATACCTTAAAGTTTCCTGTGATTTTGTGACGAACTGACTACCTGGATTTTTAAAGTTAGTCTGTTTCAAACAAGTCCCGTGTTAACTCGAAGGTATGATATACTGATTGTTAGTTGATTTTAATATTTTAAATGTTATCTAGGGCCGATGAAGAGATTATCCGTATTCTAATTGTTTTTTGAAGATATATTGCATGTTTTGAGAGATTTTTGAATTAACTTATTTAAATATATAAATATCTCAAATAAATTATATTTTTTAAGAGGTCCTTAAGTTGTGTTTTATGTTTTTGAAAAGGAATTGGTTTCATTAGGGTAAGATCAGAAACAAAATTTTGTCTCCTTCAAATATTTGTTTATTAATTTTGATTACATTTTTTATATTGGTTGGTTTATTTATTCCATTTGACATTGTATATTGAGTTTTGATTATACACGTCTATTAAATATAAGCGGTGCTTATTGAAGACATTAATTTAATTCTAAAAGTTTTCTGAATAAAAATTTTTTTGAAATTAAAATTGTAGAAGACTAACAGATTAAATCTGTTTTAATATTCAAATTTTGTTATATTTCTTCTATCTAGTAAAAAGCCTTTTTCTGTTTTATACATAACCAAGATCTTGTCATTTATCGCCTTTGGATTTTTTGTGGGGTTATGCGAAGGATCGTGTTTATGCCGGTAAACCTCAGACTATTGACGATTTGAAAATCAACATCTGTCAAATTATTGATGAGAAATTGCCCGAAATGTGCCGGCTAGCCCTCGAAAATTACCCCAGAAGGATCGAGTCCTGTAAGAGATCGCGCGGAGGACATTTAAATTATGTTATATTCCACACATAATATCAAGGTCTAAGTATCATACTGAAATAAAAATTTGATTGATATTCGAGTGTTTTATTCACGTTTACTTTCGGAAGCACAAAATAGATAACCCTGTATATCATTCCAATAATACCTCGTTCACTCTTCACTAAGACTAAACGTTTTTGATAAATATTGGAGAGCAAGGGCTATTTTACTTTCTCAATAGGCAAATTTCTGCGAAATTATATTTTCATCTGTGTCACCTATTTTAAAAAAAAATTCATCTTTTAAAACCCTCTATATGTTTTTCCCAACCCAAGGGCGCTATAGATTCAGAAAAATGTAACAGCTTTTATGTATTTACAGAACTAATGATGTTTCAGGATTCTTTCGTACCTAATGCAATGTCGTACTTTCAATTAGCTTTTGCTTTGGACCGCCGCGCATAAAATAATGAAGCAAGTTTTAATCCAGAATTCCATTTCAACGCAGCCTTACATCCTGCTAACTATGGAGCTCTGGAAAAGGCAACAATGCTTACATTTATAATCCTTTTAAATACATGGTTTTGTGTACATTATCTGAGTGAAGAAAAAGGCAACCTAATCCGGGCTAATACTCCTTCCTGATGTTGGACGAAGAGCACAAAAGCAAGTCAGATGTTAGAAATTTATGGCCTGGGGTCTGAACTTACCTGGGAGTTAATCCCTCACTTGGCTGATCTCAATTTCTAGTCAAATTGTCAATTAACCCAGGGATATATTCACATAATGAATTACGTAGTTCTGCGTTTGTCCAATAATAATGTACAGAGTTTAGAGATAGGATAAGCTTAGAGATATGTTACTACTGTGCTCTATAATTATAATTTGAAAATGATTAACTTTTTCTGTATTTCATTGAGTACTGAGACTTTTCTTTATGTATGTGGCATTTGGGAATATTTCTTATCACAAATAATTACATTTAAAAATGAAAGGACTCTTCAGATTTTTAAGTAGATGAAGGATTCTTATGTGTACTGGAAAATGCAATACGTAATTTTTCAATACACAGGGTGTCCCAACGAAAATTTGACCCCCCCAGAACTCAGAAACGGAGAATTTTCGAGGATTTTAAAAATATAGGTCAACTTCTGTTTTAAGGGGGACGAATTTCCATCATGAGTTTGTTCCGAAAAAAACCACCCCCATGAAGATGGCTACAATTTCCAAGATTTTTTGAATAGGGAAGAGATATCGAGTGTTTTAGTTTGAAAGTTATTTATGTTCTGTACACAACCCAGTTGAAATTTTCAAAATCGGTCCATTATTTACGAAATAATGTAATTTGAACTTACCGTCAAAAGGTGATGTTGAAGAGACAGTTGAGCCGCCCAAACTCACGAACCTAAGAGTTTTGAAGAATTCAAAAATAATTTTCATGTCTGTATTAAGGAGAAAGAATTCCTATGACGACATTGTTCCGAAAAAACCATCTGAGGATGGCAACAACCCCCAACATTTCTTTAATAGGGAGGAGATGTTGGATGTGGTTTAGTTGAGAGGTTTTTTCTGAACTCTAAACATCGCTAGATATTTAAAGAAAAAACGAAATGTCAATATCTCATATAAAACAATAAATTCTTTAGGTAAATTAATAAAAAATAATAAAGATATCGTCAATAAGAACAAGAGATCAGGCGTATATAGGTTAAATTGTGGTACATGTCCATATGTATACATTGGTCAAACGGGTAGATCTTTTGAGAGTAGGATCCAGGAATACCGGAATTCATTCGTTAAGAATAAATCAAACTCCACGTATGCCAGACATCTACAAGAATCCGGACATGATTTTGACCATAACTTTGAAGTTCTCCATTTTGAAAACAAATGCAATAGATTGGACCTTTTAGAAGCAATGGAAATAAACCGGCATCATAAAATGAATATTTTGTTGAACGACCAAACAGATGTGAACCGTTCTCCGTTGTTGAACCTCTTTTAATAAATTCCTTGTAAACTTCATTTTATCACGTACTTTTAGTGAAACTTGTATTTAAGGAGAAAAATTTTGTAAAAGTAGTTAGTTACCATACTCACCTGACGAAGTCAATATGTAATTGACGAAACAATTGTCGTTGAAAAATAAAAATAAGCGGAAATAAAGTGTTTTACTTCAAATCATCTAAACATCGTAGTTGAAATTTTCAAATTTGTTTATTTAATGGCAGATCAATTTGAGTTTTTGAATATTCTTACTTTAGAAACATTCGATTTTCTTATCGTTCATTATGGGAAAATGAGTGAAACGCAAGAAATTCATTACTATGTATACTATTTTTCTGGAGATTCCTTCTTAAATGCGTTTCAGTCCTTCGTTTCTGCATCATAATTGTATTTGAGACTTACCCACGTGGGCGAAAATGATCTATTCTTTGGAAGAAAGAGTAGAAATTCTCAAATTATACTATCGGAATGACGAAAATTCAAGATTAACTTATTTTAATGTAAGTTACCAATATGTTCCTTTTGATGAATAAATTGGAAACTACTGGTTCCTTTCAGAATAAGAAACAGGAAGTTGAGCGTCCAGTCCGAAATGAAGCTATTGAAAAAGCAGTATTGGGACATTTGCAGATGGATAATGGTAATCTATAAGAACTTTAGCACAAGCTTCTAATCTTCCGAAATCTAGCGTTCACCGAATTGTGAAAGCTCATAACTTTCACCCTTACAAGATAAGGTTGGTGCAACAGTTGAATGAATATGATCCCCATCATCGGACTTAGTTTTGTGAACAATTTACTGAGTTACTACATAATAATTTTACAATATAATCTTTTCTGACGAGTGTACCTTTATGTTGAATGCGGAAGTCATTAGACATAATTGTCGGTACTGGAGTGATAGTAATCCTGATTTTTTCATGGAGACACATACACAAATTCCTCAAAAATTAAATGTTTGTGTAGGAATTTAGGAAACCATATTATTGGACCAATCCTTATCGATGGGAATCTTGACGTAACAACTTACTTGAATTAATTAGACGTTATTATTGATACAATGATTACTGACATTCTGCAAAACGACGACAACCTATTAGAAAATGAACTCACATTTCAGCGGGATGGTGCACATCACATTTCGATATCAGTATCAATTTTTGAACGAACGTTATCCAGGACGTTGGATTAGCAGAAGGGGTCTTATAGACTGGCCAGCAAGATCACCCGATCTATCGCCATTAGATTTTTTTGTTGGTACATTTGAAGTCCAAAGTCTATGCACCTCCACCTGAAAATCTTGCAGAACTGCAACAGAGAATCATCACGCAATGCCGATTACTGACACCAGAAATTTTCGAAAACGTTAGAGAAGGATTTGAAAATAGACTATATCATTGTTCGGGGGTTGGTAGTGGTCATTTTGAACAATACATACGTTAAAAAATGTGTAAGAGTATTTTAATTTCCACAAAAATGTGGAATATAAAAATTATATATTTTGGTTCACACTCATTGCATCATTTGATTTTAAAGGAGTCCATAAAATACCTCACAGACTTTGTGCAAGAAGAATACGTGGGATTTTTAGAAGTTCACTTCATTCTTGTGTTTGTGCAGATAAGTACATTCAGTTGGTCTGGTAAGATTTTTTGTTAATTATTTTTATTTTTTAAATGTGAAGTAGGGCTGATGAATTTTCCGTTGTGGGAATTCTAAATTGCTTTTTGAAGATGTTCTGCAAGTTTTAGGAATTTTTTTCAAGGAACTTATTTTGAGCAAGTTGTTTTTGAAGAAGTTCTTGAGGTTACGTTTTGCATTTTTGGAAGGGAATTTGGTTTTCATAAAACAAGGTACGAAACAAAAATTTTGTACCTTTCACGTATTTATTTAGTAATTTCAATAACTTATATTTCCTTGAATTCTTCAATTTCTTTGGTACTGTGTAATAATTGTTAATTCTATATGCCGACAAAAATGAAACAGTCTTTTCTAAGACATTTATTTTACTTAATCCTTAAAGTTTTCGAATGAAATTTTTTTCAAATTGAAATTTGTAGGAGGTTAACAGAATGAATTTGTATGATATTTAAAACTTAGCAAGAATACAAGATGGATTTTCTTATTCGCATTTTGAACTGAAAAAATTCAATGAATTAATTAGATCCTATTAGATGGCGGTTGGAATTTTACGCGCAAATCCTTGAAAAAATGTTTCTTTATTATATTATAACTAGTTATTGCGGACGGAGATAATTCTAGATGCAGATTTTTATGCATCAACCCCTCTTAATTTCTCTAAGGCGTTTATTTATAATTGTCATTATAATATCTGTGCCTATTTCAATGATGAGCAGAATGTCTAGTTCTCAATAGAACTAGTAGTGAAGATGCAAATATTTGTTCGTTATGCAAAGGTGTAGTTTGGCGCGAAAAGCACCTCGTTGAGCCGGTCCTTGTTGAGACCACGTCAATTGAAGGGTTGAAATTTTAGACATTATTAATATATAATTTGATGTTCAATAGTTTTTTTTTATGTTATCGAACATAATTTCAATTTGTATACATTGAAGGTTTGTTTCAAATATTATATTGCTTAAAATGGAAGAAATAATTATTAATAAGGCCTTAATTTTAAGTTTTTAGTAAAAATAGGAAAGAATCAAGAATATAAAGATATAAATATTTCAATAAATAATAAAAAATATTCAAATAAATTAATTAATATCCTTATCAATAATAATAAATAACTTGAATTACGTTTATTATTAACAAAGTCTTTGGATTTTTCAGGCACTCTTCCTTCTAATAAATTAATAAGCATCTTATTGCAAGTATCTATACTAACTATTTCAAATGAATTAGTTTGAAGAAGTTCTCATAATTATGTTTTGTATTTTTGAAAAAAATTTGGTTCTGATAAATATAAGATAAGAAACAAAATTTTGTCTCCTCCAAATATTTATTTATTAATTTTAATCGACAATTTATATTTGTTGGGTTTTTTTATTCCATTTGATATTATATAATGAGTTTAGATTTTAATGTCTATTAAATTTAAGCAGTGCTTATAAGACATTTATTTAATTCTAAAAGTATTTGAATAAAATTTTTTGAAATTAAAATTTACAGGAGAGCAACAGAATAAATAAATCTGCTATGATATTTATTATTTTTTAATTAATTAAAACATAGCCAATCCTTATACTGCTCAAGAGTACTATTTATAAGTTTTCCAAGATACTATTTGTTTTCAGCTGAATATACTATCACTGTATCATCACCGAAAATGAAATATAAAGTGAAATGAAGATAAAATTATGAGGAGGAAAATTTCTCTCGAAGTAGGTATCCTCAATTTTATTTCATCGTTTCAAAAATAAACTTTAATGATATAGAAATATTTTAAATCTCACTTCAAATGTTAATCTAAATAGCTTTCTACAATGAAATGAAAAAACCGTATGAAGGTTTATCATTTTTCTGTGAAAAATTCGATAATAAGTTTTTGAGAAATAAAGAGAAATTTATGTTACCTTCAAGCTTGTCAAAATTTTGAAGATCCAAGTTCTATTCTGCTTAGACAGAAAAACATATTCGATCTTTTTCCTTGACGTGTTGTCCCATAAAAAGTAACTTGAAAGTAATAATTGATGGCAGTCTAACAAATTTTGAAAAGAACGTCCTGTTTCAGAAAGAGTGAGACAGGAATTTTTATAGCTAGAGAAAAATTAGTCGCTCTAGATGAGCAGATAAATCCGTTCACAGCGACTTGTAAATTGAAGTAGTTCGTAAGGGAAAAACTCAATCAACGAAGGGTTTAAAAAATGTTGCTGCTGCTCATGAAGATCTTGTAATACATTTTGAATTATATCAAGGCAAAAATACTTCTTCAGATGATAAAGTAAGACACTTTGGAGTTGGACCATCTACTGTTCTTCAGCTAGTGAGGACTTTATTTCCTGGAAGTCATATGTACTGTGCTAGATAATTTATGACAATATCACTCCTCGAATATCTTCGTTAAGAACAACTATATTGTATGGTAGCATTCATGAAATCAATATATTTAACATCAGACAAAATGATGACCAAGATAGGTAGGAGTAGCTCAAAACAAATAATAAGACTAGAGATAAATAGTGGTTGTGCAATTGTATGATCTAAAGTCTGTACCATTGGCATCTACTGGTGTAGGAATTTAATCCAGAGATGAGTGTAGAAGATTCATTCATGTTTCAAGAACTTACATTGTTGCTGAATACAATGAGTATAGGAGGGATTGACCTGATAGATAGAATGATTAGCTACTATAAAATTCAGGCCAGATCAAGTAAATCGACTGTTAGAGTAATCCTTCATTGTTTTCTAGCTTCTATAAAACTGATCGGGGCCTCAGGAGGATATAATAATTATTAGATATTCATTCAGGTTTTGTTGTTGAAAATTTTAGTCAATACTTTCATAAATGTCATACTTTATATTTATGTAGATGGCGTAGGTTGAGCACTCCCTTATGAGTCTAGTTAGGGATAGGCCTGCGCCAGAGAAGCGACCCTCCCTACGTGATCCTTGGTTCTCTTCCAACACCTCTTATCGGTAGAAAAACATGTTCAAACCGAAACCGTAGACCTCATTTAATAATATCCTGATCAACACCTATCCGCAAACACACCTTCCGCAACGTTTTCATCCAAGCTAATATATCCGACCCTATGCAAATGCTAAATTTAAAATATCGTTAGATGAGAAGAAAAATTGGCGCATAAGCTTATGTTAATCTTATGTGAAACGACAACGCGCCAGTTCACAAAGCCCCCGTGGCGAATGCTGCTATGCGGAAATGTGGATTCGAAGAAATTACTCAACCTCCGTACAGTCCAGACTTAGCCCCCAGTGACTTCTTCCTATTCCCAAATGTGAAAAAATATCCTAATTGGATATCAAAACAGATTTAATCTGTGAGTCTCCTATAATTTTAATTTCAAGAAATTTTATTCAAAAACTTTTAGAATTAAATTAATGTCTTATGAGCACAGCTTATATTTAATAGATGTATAAAATCAAAACTCATTATATAAAATCAAATGGAATAAATAACCCAACAAATATAAATTGTCAATTAAAATTTATAAATAAATATTTGAAGGAGACAAAATTTTGTTTTTGATCTTACAATTATGAAAACTAAATCCTTTTCAAAAATACTAACATGTTAAGAACTTCTCAAAAAAATAATTTATTTGAAATATTTAATATATTTGAAAATTTGAATAAGTTATTTCAAAAATCTCTCAAAACATGTATCACATCCTCAAAAAAAATTAGAATTCAGATAAGGTCTTCATCGGTCCTACTTCACATCTAAAAAATGAAATCAATCAACTTTGAAATCCAAGGTATTCTATTTTCATCACAAAAATCACACAAAGTTTGTAAGGTATTTTATGTTCTTAGTTAAACCACCTGATATTTATATAATGAGATTTTTTTAAACCTAAATATAATTATATATTATATATATTATAAAATAAAACAATAAGAAGAGGTTTTTTACTTGAGATAAGAATTATTACAAAATTTGAATATTAAAACAGATTTAATTTGTTAGTCTCCTATAAATTTAATTTAAAAAAATTTTAGTCAAAAACTTTAAGAATTAAATTAATGTGTTATAAGCACAGCCTATATTTAATAGACATAAAAAATCAAAACTCATTATATAATATCAAATGGAATAAAAAACCCAACAAATATAAATTTTCAATTAAAATTAATAAATGAATATTTTGTTTCTGATCTTAAATTAATGAAAACTAAATCCTTTCCAAAAATACAAAACATAATTTTAAGAACTTCTCAAAAAATAATTTATTTGAAATATTTAATATATTTAAATATTCAAATACTTCTAAAATCTCTCAAAACATATCCGCAAAAAACAAATAGAATTAAGATAAGTTCTTCTTCAGTCCAACTTCACATTTAAAAAATAAAATCAATTAACAATAAATAACTTACCCCTAAGACCTAGTGGTATCCTCGTTTGAAAACACTAATCTTTAAAATCCTAGGTATTCTATGTTCTGTGCTTATCACAAACACACAAAGCTTGTAAGGTATTTTATGGCACATGATAATTATATCATGAAGTTTTTTAAAACCTGAATATAATTATGTATTAAATATAGAATAACATAATAAAAAGAGGTTTTTTTGATAGCAGGATTATTACAAAATTTGAATATCAAAACAGATTTGAACTGTTAGTCTCCTATAATTTTAATTTAAATAAATTTTATTCAAAAACTTTTAGAATTAAATTCATGTCTTATAAGCAGAGCTTATATTTAATCTGTTTTGATATTCAAATTTTGTAATAATTCTTGTATCAAGTAAACAACCTCTTCTTATTATTTTATTTTAAATATCTTCATTGTTTAGTGAAGCTTATTTCTTGATCAAACAAATGTATTGAAGTTCTAGGGAACTACATTGAAACATAGAATTTTTCCAAAATTTACTGAGTTTTCTTTAATGCCTACATAATACATTGAACTCCCCTCATATTTACACGTTAATTTGGATGTGAATGATCACTCATAAATGAAAGTTCATAATAGTTTGAACAAACAAATGATTCTGAATTCATTCCTTCAAAAGAATATTGTAGACATGAATCGACATACGAAATTGATATCTAGAATGAATAGCATTCACCTGTGAAGCAACAATCCATAACGAATTGGTCTAATGAGGTATTGAAATTGATATTGTAGGATGAGATCCTCAATAGTTTTAAGGTCTAGACAGGGACAAAATATCGTTGTGGTAGAAGTTATTTGATAGGTATTCTCAAGTTCACAGAAGGAACATCGTCTGGGTAATTATTAGGGTTCACTAAATAGGTTTTCAGTCTCTGGACAGTGGACATCTGGAAGTTTTCGAAGATGTCTTCTGAGTTCCAAGGACAAATTTCAATAACACAACAAAAGTTCAAACTGGCTCAAAGCTTAATATATATTTTATGTCGAAATTTCGTTGAGGAAAAAGATTTCCGAAGAGTAGAGCAGATAGAATTAATTTTTTTCTTCGAGTAATAAATTGAAAAATTAATTCCCAGAGATAAAGAGCGACCAATTTTTAAATTGACAAGAAAAATAAAAAAAAAATTCAAAAAATTACTATATTTTACTACGAAAAAAAAACCGTGATTAATAAATGTGAATCACTCAATTTTTTGGTATTAATATATACTAATTACTGAAAACTTGTTTTGATTATGGTCAACAACCAAAAACTAGCAACTGAAATAGTTCAATAAAGATAAATCATGTAACAATTACTAAACATAAAAGAAAACAATAATTTGGCTTTGTATATCCCAACTGATAGCACATCATCAATATCAGTTTCAAGTGAAATATCAAATATTAATTTTCATCTTCCAACATGATAGTGTTTGTAATTGGGACTACTGAACAATTTTCGAGATTTATTTCCAGGTTTTGATGCTATTAAAGTTAATTTTGTGACTTGAGTCTGTGTGTAAAGAGGGCAGAGGATGGAACAGCTCTACGAACAGCTAGCTGATTGGTGCTCCTATACTCTGATTAATGAAGAGAGTAGGCTATGGTAATAGAAAGTTCTTCAAATCGGGACAGTGCAACGTAAACTGTGTAACAATTCTAAACTCAAACAAGCTCGAATAGATTTTGTTGATTATAGGGATATAAGTATTAGACATGTGAATGTTTCGAAGCTTATTGGCTTCAATCGTTAGTGCCCTGTAGTGTCAGACATGCATCTATAAGTATATAGATAGAGTAAAATCAGACATGCATCTATATTCGCTCTGCGTGGGAACATTAATATATTTTTTATAGGTAATGCTGAAATTTTGTTATAGCACCTATTTTGAGTAAATAAAGTATCACTTTAACCGCAAGGGTAGATAAAGTAACACTTTAACAGCAAGGGTAGATAAAAGGTTTCAACTTTTTTTATTCAATTAAATTTACAAATTCAAGCACATTAATTCGAAGGATTAACAATAAGTGTAATTTTTCAATCAACATTATTAAAAACATCTATTTTTGGAACACCATAACTTGTACACGCGGCATTATTTTCGTCGTTCTTCGGCTACCAAGTGATATTCTTGATGCTTTTCAACTTTGTAAAGGACTGGTATTCCTTCTCATACATCATCCTAGATTTTTTGGACAACAATAAACTTTCTGCTTCCAACGCTGCATCTTTTACATCTGATGGCAGGTTTTCTTCATCTTGTGTAAATTATTTTCAATACATTTCGTATTCGCTTCGCACACAAAACGCAAAGATACTGAACACTCCGCAAAATTTGTTTTACATTTGTTGACAGAGTAACGGAGAAACACAGTTGCAATTTTTGTGCCAAAAACTACAATCTTCTTTAAATTTTTATTTTTCACCTGAATTTGAAGTCTTGCTATAGAAAAAAATGTTGTATTGCACACTACGAGAAAATCGCATTATCTTCTCGAGAGTAATAAGCGTCTCGACTGACGTCACTAGGCTAAAAGACACTCTCAAAAATAAAGTACAAACTTACAATAAATAACTATATCATGGACTAGCGTAATCTAGTGCACGCAAATATATATACACGGCAAGCCAATTCAGGCAAAGAACTGTATTCCCGATTTTTTCTAACGTTACAAACGCAGAAAACTTTCCTTAGGCTCAAATGTTCTGTTTGCAGGATATTTTTCCCATCAAGTAGCAAAAATTATGAATGAAGTCAAATTATTTGACAAATTCGAACTGCATATACTCAACAATTTTTGCAACGATCCCTTAAATTTCAGGTGGTTCATAACAAATCATTGTAATGTTATTAGTGTGCTTTATCTTGAGAACTAAATCTGGCCCCCAAATAGATAATTGCAGGAATTGCAAGATTGATAATCTACCAAAAACCATTTGTGAAAATCATCTAAAAGAAGAAGTAGATGTGTGTGCAGCTGTTGAAACCAGTGCACTTTGTTCGAGTAGACAAATTGCTGAACAAGTCGATATGAGCAGTAGAAGTATTATTTTGAAAAGGAACGGTTTCCGAAGGTTCAAACAAACCAAGAAATTTTTCCAGAAGATCATATCAAACGAATGAAATTTTTGTGGAACTATGATGGAAAAAGTAAATGAAAATACTTCATTTCTTAACAATATCTTCTTCACTAATGAGTCATCGTTTTCCTTGTGTAGAAAACATAACCCATCAGTAGTAAAAATTGGTCTAGGAAGAATAAGCCTCTGAGTATTCCTGTGCGTACCCAGTATCTCTAAAAACTTAATGTTTGGACAGGCATACTGGGGAATTACATCATAGGGCCATTTTTATCGTTGATAACCTAAACGCTGCCAAATATCTGGAGCTTTTAGCGAATCAAATTCTTCCGACAGCTATCAATTAATTTCGATGATGTCTGGTTTCAACAGGATGGCTGTTCAAGTCACAACGCAAGGGTAGTCACACAATATATCAGGACGACTTTTTCGTACCGTATCATTTCTACAAACGGCACAATCAAAGGGCCCCCCAGATCACCAGATCTATCACCCAATGATTTTTTTGCGGATATCTGAAGAATTTGGCTTATGGGCATGAGATTGATAGAGCGACGAATATTAATGAATCAAGGTTCAAAATAATCCAACCTTGTGCCAAAATAGCAACTATGCCGAATCTGCTAAGAGATATGTGATCATCTCTTTATAATAGATTTGGCTGCTGTTTGGCTCAACAAGGTACATTTAATTTAAATTTTTGGACCTTCGATATCGCCTTTTTTAGATAGATTTGGCTGCTGTTAGGCTCAACATATCGATATCGCATTTTTTAGAATTTGTTTTCGTTTTTGAATTTCTTATTTTCGTAGAATTTATTTTATCTTCAAGCCAGTTATGGCGAAAAAGAACCTAAGTACTTATTTTCAGAGAGGAAATTATTTGTGTCATTAATCGTGGCATATAAATTAATTATTAGTATCGTTTTCCAAAACTTCATCAGCTTTCCAAGAAAAAAAAATAACATTTTCGTCAACCTTATGAAAAATGAGGTATTCAGCCATGTATGCGGTACGAAATCAAACATTTTACGGTAATCTATCCAAGCGACTGTAATATTGCGATAATACTTCGATCATCATTCGCTGTTATTGTGGCGATTGTTAGTTGTTTCTTGCATCCTTCTGAATTACGCCTACACCCCTCCTGCTCTTTTGTTAAAATTCTTTGGTTTTCAAAATGATCCGATATTTCAGCTGCAGCTGCGGAATAAGAGCTATGGCTCAAGTTCTACGAATCAAAACAGTGTAACATACACCTGTATTACAATTCTAAACTCAAACAAATCCGATTAGGTTTTGTTGATCACTGGGACATAAGTAGCAGACATGTGCACGTTCCGAACTTGTTGGTTCTCGTCAGTGCCCTGTAATGTCCAATGACTACAACTGACGAGAAGCAATAAATCCAAAAGTGCGCATATCTGCTATTTATGTCCAAATGTATAGAACTTTCTATTACCATATCTCATACTCCTTATTAATGTTTTTTGGTACAGATTGTCAAATGAATTAATTTATTTTCTGTTCAATTCCTCAATTTCATCTGGTAGCTTTCAATCAATATTTGAGGTAGCTAAAGTGATACCAATACATAAGAAGGATGCAGCAGATGACATATCAAATTACTGTTCTATTTCAATAATCAGCGTATTATCGAAAGTATTCGAGAAAATTGTTTTTCAGAGAATGTATCAATTCTTGAGCAAATTTTCTATCTTGTCGGTTCATCAGCATGACTTTCGCGTTAGCAGATGAACACAGACTGCTTGTGCTGAATTCATGGACTTTGTTTATTGTTCTTTGGATGAGGGTGATCATATAGCTGGCATATTTTTCGATTTGTCACGGGCTTTTGATTGCCTCCAGCATAAGTTTATTTTCGAAAAATTATATCGGTTGGGATTCAGGGGCATCTTCCTTGACTGTAGTTTCCTGTCACAACGTTCTGTATTTGTTGAACACTATGGTTTTACTTCACATGAGTACTATAATAATCTAGGTGTCCCTTAGGGATCAATTTTGTGGCCTCTTCTTTTTTTAATTTTTGTCAGCGATTTGCCTGATTTCCTGACTGCTTGTATAATTGTAATGTTTGCTGATGAGACATCATTAACCGTGAAAGTGAGTATTCTTCAAGAGACGACGGAGATTTGTGAGAGACTTATCCAATGATTTACTGGTTGGTGTAGGATAAACTCATTAATTGTAAACTTAAACAAGACTCAGATTATAAAATTCCAGATTCGAGATTCTGTTCAGGCTTCAACATTTTTCATCAATCGGAATGAAGCCATTCTTGAATCTGTCGAGACTGCTAAGTTCTTTGGTCTATACGTCGATAGAATCTGCGGTGGCATTGTCATATCGATATGTTGTGCAAAAAGCTCAGTAGCTCCTACTATGCCTTGCACAGATTGAAAAACTCCCTTCCCCTGGATGCCTTACTCACGCCCCTCGGGCATTAGATCTTGACGAGATGAGGGCGCTTGTCAGGACTAGGACCCTAGTTTTGTCCCGGCGAAGTCGAGGGTTAAGTCTTGGTGCCTTGGTTGCTATTCGCACCAGTCACTGGACTTGTGTGGTGGAAGATCTCCGAATGGGGCCCTAGTTTTGCCGTTCTGGTGGAATGGAGGGCTGAGCCGCATTGATTAACTCAGTGACAAGGGAGTCCGTCGCAGCACAGGGCCTCTTCCTTAAAACTAGCGTAATCTACCCTATTGCAGTAAATCTCAGGATTTTTCTGTCCAATGGCCGAGTGTGTTATGTAGCATACTGCGTTACCTCGGGAGGGTGGATGCCCTCAGCTGTTACTTGTACCACCTGGCCACCCCATTGGTGTTGGATTCGAGGGGGCAGTGGTTGAAAGCATGCTGGACTAGGGAGGTATTTCATTTATCTGTTCGCAGACCCCCATGTTCAAGATATTCTCATGAAATGACTCAGGGTTTAGCGGGACTTGACGGTTCGACCGGCCTTGTCCTGAAACCGGATCAATGCGTAACTTTTTAGGGTTTGTGGACCTCGACGAAATGGTTTAGCCGTTAGTGCTTGACCCCAGGATCAATCAAAAGACCTCACATGGGTTCGTGGGTCAAGACTTATAGGCCGTGTTGACGGTATTCGTACCAGGATTAATTGAAGTCATCAATCTTGGGATTATCTTCGTTCATGGGACTGCGTTTGGGTGCTTGGATAAGAAGCTCTTCCGGCAAGCGTTACAAGCCATCTCAGGTACTGACAACGCAGAGCCAGTAGAGGTTGAATAGTGCTTCGGTGCTACCACTCAGACGGTTTTGGCTTTCGAGCCGAGGCCCAAACTGGAAGCTTGTGAGTTCATCTCTTCGGAGGGGTTCTCGCTTTGTGCGATGAAATGGCGTAATCTTTATCACACTTTCTACCTCTAGGGGTGGACTGTGGAGACTGCTGAGAAGTCACTCGGTGAAAGAGCCATGCCATGTGCGAATATGAAAACCTGGTAGAATTCACGTGTTGCCTTACTCAATATATACTATTTGTTCATTGCCACCTATGTTACAATGTTGTTCTTTGGGGTTCATCGTCTGAAAGAGGTCGAGTGTTCATTGCACAGACGAAAATTATTCGCCTTATATTCAGTCTGAAGCCCCTAGAATCATGTAGAGATACCTTCAGAAAATCAGGAACTTTCCTTTCATACATATGTTACATTAATTGTTATTTGTTGTATTTAACCTAATTGGCTTGATGATGTGCTCAGATTTTCATAATGATGAAACTAGACACCAAAATATCATTTGCATACCAAAGCACAAAACCAGCAAGTATGAGTCGTCACCACGTCTAGCTGGTGTAAAATTATATAATCACCTGCCAAATAACTACAAAGTATTGAACATTAGGGAATTTAAAAGAAGTTTAAAGAGTCTGTTCATTGAAAAATGTTATTACAGCACAGATGAATATCGCTCTAGTTTATTAAGTTAAGTTATCAAGGGAAATTTATTTTATGAGCCATTTGTTTTTTGTTTGGTCTTATTTCTTGTTGTTTTTCTTTCTTTTTATTCTATTGTGTCTTATTTTGCTTACTTTGAATTTATATTGCATTGAACATTATTTGACATATCCTTTGCATCGCTGATTTATTTATTTGCTTGGATAGATATAATTATTTGAATATCGCTGGTAGACAAGTTATTGGCCTGTAATATTTGAAGTTTCGAATTTCACTATTTTTTTGGTATCAAATGACTTGTACCTTCGCTCAGAAACCTTGGTATATTCATCTCATTTTATTATTTTTTTTTCATAAAACTTGAAATCCTGAACTAAAGAATTTTGGACATTTTCTTGAGAAGTTGTAATGGTATAAACAGTGTCTGCTCGACTTGTCGGGGTTACAAGCATTCTGCAATGAAGTAAATTTTTTATATGAATCATTTTTCCCGGAGAAAAGCTGAGCTCGAAAATTCATCTGGATTTTCGATAATAATAACGCGTTGAAAAGTTTAATTGAATCGTAAAATTTATGACGCAAACGGATGACTCGATTTGGAAACCGATATTGCGGAAAAGATATTGGCTGAACTATTCGCGTAAAAGTAATAACCGTGAAAACTGGTAGTGCATTATTATTATCTATAAAAGTGCGATCTGGGATATGAAATACTTGACATCGCATGCAATGTTGTTCCCTGCTATTTCGCACATTGCGGAATTAAACGAATCGAGGTCAGCGTGAAGCAATGATTCGCAAAGTCGGCATTGGTGACAATCGATTCAAATATTTGAAAAGCGGGGTTACTAAGGAGGCTGCAGATATCAATTCAAGGATTCATGACAATTATCATAGGCAAACACATGTCGTTCTTCCTAGTCTTGCTGCTTAATGTCACGATACCGATGAATGGGGTCAAATTAGACTAACTTAAATTAGAAGCCAGAATGATCTGAAAACCTCCACTAATTGATCAATATAAAAATTGATGATAATTTTGAAGAAACTTTTACCCTGCTCAATTGTTTTATTTGTATATTTATTCAAATTACCGTGTTTGGGCCTCTAAGGCCATTTGTATTGAGTAAACGTTTGAAGTTCTTAAGGGATGCAGGTGTTGTGAGGGAGCTTCTTTTTCTTAATTTAGGAGGCGGCGTTTCGTTCCTTCAAGCTTGCGCACTTGAACTCTTCGGACAGGCGTGGTGGGCATCTCTGCCTTTGACGCCAGTGACCATGTGTTCCAGGTTGGAATGGTCGTTTAAACGCTGTAGTCTACCCTACTTAAGCCTGGCGAGGACGAATGTTTTAGGTATTGTTTAAGACCAGTCGCGCCCCTTTTTATTCTACATCGGGAAGCTGCAGCAAAGGAACAAGCACGCCACACACTCCCCTCCCAGTGAGCGTCGGTAAGGTCACGGAATAGAGCGTTGGGATCAGGCAAGGAAACAGTCCGCTACTGGGTTGGACGCAGTGCCATCTCCAGCGGGGTTACTGTGATACGAAAGGAAAGGTTGCCACGAAATGATGGATGAGGGCAATTAGGGCCTCCAAATGAATGGGTTGGTTCGCTTTTGAAGCAAACCCCCCCCCCAAATCACGTAGGGGTCAGCAATGAAGCTCTTAAGGGATGCGGGTGTTATAAGGGAGCTTCTACCTCTTAACTTGGAAAGCGGCGTTTCATTCCGAGCATGGGCACCTGAACTCTTCGGACAGGCGTGGTGTGAATCTCTACCTGCGATACCAGCGACCATGTTTTCCACCTTGGAACGGTCGTTTAAACGCTATACTCGGCCTTACTTAAGCCCGGCGAGGACGGATGTGTTAGATATTGTCTAATACCATTCGGAAAGCTGCAGCAGAGCAGAGTAGAATTCTGCGGGCACGCCACAAGTTTACAGTAATGAACAAATATGGTGTGGAATGGCTTAATTACAGAAAATTCATTTTTTGGAGCTGTATGATCTTCTTTTTTGTGGTCCACGATAATGTGCTATTGAAATCGATCTGATGTTGTGTACTTTCAGTTATGTATTAATTTTCACGAGTTTTACAGGCGTTCAGAAATCTGACATCTAAGTTCACAAAGTTCTTGGGTCTCTATAGATGAAGAACTGAATTGGAAGCAGCATACCAATTACCAATTATCTCAATTAGGCAATATATGCCTTTAGAATAATTTCCAAATACTTGGGTGCAAAAGTGTTAAAAAGACTATACCATGCAACAATAGAGGCCAAAATGAGATTTAGCATCATGTTTTATTGTTCAGGAAACATATATATTCGTACTACAGAAAAAAGCCATCAGATATTGTATCTTGTGTAGGTTTTTTTCAGAAAAAACGGTATTTTAACATTGTACGCAATATATATATATATATATATATATATATATACATATATATATATATATATATATATATATATATATGTGTATATATGTAAATTAAATTCACCACAAAAACAGCTTGAATACAGATGTTCAAAGTTCTTCAATAGACTATCTAATGAAATCAATGATTATAAACTATTTAAGAAAAAGATAATTACTTTATTTATATTGAATTGTTTCAACCGTTGCTATTTGGTAGTTGATCATAATTAAAACAAATTGTAGAAATTACTATGTTTTACTACCAATAAAAATATATTTTACACATTTTCTTGTGACTCGAGTTTCGGGAAATGAACTATCCCATCATCAGACAACTGAAGACCTAACAGTGGTACAGAGGTATTTACTTTATTGTTAAATTCAGAACCATACAGTATTGAAGATTTCTGCTGTTAGGTGGTAAGTGAATGTTAAGTTTGACACTATTTCTCTTCATTTGTACTTGTTTACAAGTATCTTGTACCTAATGATTGGAAATAAAGAGTTATTATTATTATTATACTTAACCAATTCAAAAATAAAATATTAGAAGTATGTTACCTTGATTGTTTCTGGTATAAAATATCACAGATACTGAAAATATAATATTAGATAGTTAAGCACTAGAAAAATTCATGCCAATATTTGTCTACAGTTTTTTGTTCGAGAATAATGAGCCATAATGTACCTAACTGAAAAAGGAACAGAAAGAGGTAAGGGAATACTGCTGGGCAATTCCCTCCCTCATCTTTCACAGCAGCTAGGTAATTAAGTGGGCAGTAGAACTCGTGATTGTTGCTACTTTACAACCTCATTAAGCTGGATTATTTTATCTTCTTTCCTGAATTTATTCGGTAATTTTAGGAATTCGTATTAAAATCTCATATTTCACTACCTTCAAGTTCTTCCTTTCTGTGAAAAGTTATTACCGTTTTGGTTTCAGATAATCAAATTTATCTGAATTATATACTGTAGTTTATAAATATAATACGAATTTTGGGAGTGGGGATGAAAAAAATAGGATCATTATGATCAAAAACGATATTGGGATAAATGTAAAATTTATCATAAAAATTGTTGAAAATCACTCACCAACAAATGAACAACAAACTGGCGTTGTGGACTTCAGCGTATGTGACTACAAACTTACATAGAATAAAATCAAACACCGATGATATCTATGCCACACAAGTACGAACTCGCTGTAAAATTGATGTTATGTTCCAGAAATTTTGAAGTAATATCTCTTAAAATTAAAAAAAAAACTTTTACTTCATAAATGAATAGAGAATTATTTATTTATTTTATTAATAGAGTTTATACTTGATAAATATTGATAATCAATTCAAATATAGTCCGCCTAGAAAGTACCCGGAAAAAACAAAGCTCAACTGAAATTATTCAGTATATATTATTAATTCTTGAGTTAGAAAATTATAACAATTCATCTCATTTACTTATACAACCTCCATTTAACTGTAGACACTTGACTTAACGTCGAGGTACACCCAAAACTAGATCACTTCTATAATTTTCGGTGATTGTAGTCCAGTACTGTAATACTGACCTGATTAAATCATCTTTATTTCGTAGCGCTACTCGTTCAACTTCAATCTTCATTAGTCCTCATATGTTTTCAATGGGACTAGGATCTGGTGAAGCTGCTGGCCATGAAATGGTTGTTACTTGGTGTTCTTGCATCCAAGCTTCAGTATAGGCTGAAGTATGGCATCTTGCATTATCCTGCTGAAAACGCCACCCCTCTGGATATTATGAATGCGCTGTTTCAAGGAAAAAATCGTTTGGAATGCCATAATACTTTTCACTATTAATGGTACCATCAACTATACAGAGAGGCGTAGCACCACGTTGAGATATTGCTCTCCAAACCATTATTTTGGTGCAAGTTTGGAAATTTGAACGGTAACAGGTTGGTGTGATAGGTTTTTTAAGTGATTTCCACCAAGTTGGAAACAACTTTCATCAGATATAAAGACATTATTAAAATCATCTTCTTGAAAACGTTCTATCCTTTTGAAAAGGTGTCATTATAGCGATTTTTTTGGTTTCCTGGATATGTAGCCTTGTCTTTTCAATGACAGAGGGACAGTTTCTGGACATACTTTTATATTTCGTTGATTTCCAAACCTGTTAGTCAATTTGAGAAACCCTAGGCGCAGATTATGTCGTCCTAAGGCCAATAAAGCGTTTAAATTGTTTCCTTTAATCTTACGCGGACTTCCTGAAACTGGTCTATGCCTCATATCCATGCCATGTTTTATCCTCTTTATTATCTCATATACAGCACTTTTTCCCAGTTCAGTCAATTGCACTAGTTTTTTAACGTTTCTAGAACCTTTTCTGTACAAATATTCTACCTGTTCACTTTTTTCTACTTGCGACATTATTTCATAAATTGTTTACCTGTTGACAATCAACAATATTTGACAAATAGTGTTGCCATGCAACTTTGGCTATAGCCGTCTATCTGCATAACCTATTTTATACATAACTTTTGTCTTAGAATGTACAAAAAGGAAATATATTAAAATTATGAAAAAAATAAACTCCGGATAATTTCTAACTACGAACTATATAAAAATAAAACAGAAAAAATATACTGAATTAAATTTACACCCTGAAATCGAGAATCAAATGTATGGTAACGAAATGGAAGCACAGAAAATACATTAAAAAATTTTTTAACATTTTTATTACAATTAATTATATGTGCATAATTATAAGGTGTCTATAAATAAAGTGTCTAAATCTGCGTAGAAATTTAGTCCTGTTTATTTGAGAATAACCTAGAAAGAACAACCCAGGAAGAGTTTACGGCGAACATTGTATAATCCTTGTTTTGTATTACCATGCCTCGTAGTCCTTGTTTATATGGCAGTTGCTTATCTCGGCAGGTCGACAATGAAAGGGGAAAATCGATGAAAAATTTGAATATCTCAAACAAGGTTGAGCCTCAACAAATACCATTAAGTAATGTGGGTGCGTTGTTTGCCTACGAACGTTTATGCAGGACGTATTGATAGCCTGGAGATAGAAACTCGTGTGGATTAATGTGTTCTTCACGTAATGAAATTGCAGGATCAGATCGAAAAATAACAGATTTTTCCTATGAAAACATAAAACATAAATGTAACACAATTGTTTATTTTTCCTCTTCAAGTTTCCATACTTCACAGTTCTTTATTGCCATCATTTCGTGTTTCAGGTGAAGAGTTTACCAATAAGAGGTTTCATGTTGAATAGCCCGCTATCCGAGCAGCTGATACTTTTGAAGCTGTCATCTTTGACATTTGACAAGTAAAATCTACGCCATTACTAAAAATGGAAGATACGCTCTTCAATAACGTACTGACTTTCTGGATCGTCCTGAGGCACCTTCTCGGCCAGTAATAGTGAATCTGGTGGGAAAAATCGAGATATTGGGACAAGATAGTGATGTGAAGAATCGGAACTGTGTGCGTTGCCCAAGAACAACGGAAAATATGGCTGCTGTAGTCCGTAGTATTGACGAAAACCCAGGTTTGTCGATTCCTTGACGATCTTTGGAATTATGCATTCCACAAACGACATTACACCGTATTTTGCATAAAGACTTGAGATTTAAGGCTCCTTAAGTTCAGTTAAAACAAGAACTCAAGCCGGTCGATCACCAGGAACGTCATATCTTCGCTGATTAGGTCCTTGAAATGCATCAAAATGATTAGGACTTTAATCGAAAATTCATCTAGATTTTCACCTCGGAGAATACGTTAATGAACAGAATTGTAGCATTTGAGGCTCGGAAAATCCAAAAATGATTGTGAAAAGCCTCCCCATCCTTAACGTGTCACTATTTGGTGCAGGTTTTGGGATGGCGGTGTAACTGTACTTTACGTAATCGAAAATGCAACGGTTACAGCGAATGGATTGTGCTACAGAGGTATGATTAATAATTTTTTATGGTCGGAATTTGAATATATTGATGTGGACGACATTTATTTTCAAAAAGAAGGCACTACGTGCCACACAATCGCAATGTTGCAAGAAAAAATTCCTGGCCGTGTTATTTCTCGAAGAGATCTTGTGATTTAACACCTTTAGACTTTCTTCTTTGAGACCACGTGAAAGATAAGGTCTATGCCAATCGATTCAAGACCTTAAGGATGGAATTCGTGAAGTTATCGAGGACATACAGCCGCAAATGTGAGAATTGGTCATGGAAAATTTCATGATAAAGATATGGTACTGCAACCATAGCTGTGGCGGCCATTTGGCTGATATCGTTTTTCATTATTAATGGCATACCTTCCTCTTTACAATGAGAGAAACATCCACTGGTTTCTTTCAAAATATACATGTTTTTTTTTAATATCAAACTAAAACCTCTTATTGGAAAACCCTTCAGAACATTTTGCTATGCGTTATATTAATCGATGAAAAATTACACCTATAAAGTGAAATTTAATTTGGAAGAAAGAAAGCTTCCTACATCCAAATAATATAAATAAATAATATTGCCTTTTGGCCCAAAAATTTGAGATAATTCTAGTCTTCTTACAAATGCACATATCTTAAAAATAGGCTGAAAACTGTTTGGGTAGTTGGAAAAAGATCTATTCAAAACAGAATAGTCAATTCAATTAAAGATAATAGTTTGAGAAAATAACTTTTATTTTAATGTTGATTACATTCTATAAAAACGAAATACATAATTCTGAGATTAATTTAATGATATAATCACAATGATGATATTTCAAATAAAGTCAACAGAAACTATTTGAAAGTGATTAGTTCCTCAAATCTGTTTACTCAGTAAGTAAAGTTTAGATTTTATTATGCTTATTTATTTGTAATACTTAACGAATTGAGAGTGAAACTTTTCCGGTAAATGGCTTTTTTCCATTGAGGAAACTTTTTAGATATTCTGGAATCCTCTATCGATTGATCCTATATAAACTTTTTAGGTATCACCACAAACTAACTTATAAACTCCAGATTTCTCATCTTTCGATACAGTAGTTTATTATTTTTGATGAATTCTCTAAGGTTTGAATTTTTCTTGAAAGAGTTTTTTAAATTTGCATTTATTTTTAAGCTATTTAGCAGTCTTCTCTGAAATAACTCTTTTATATTCTAATGAAATATATGAACGAAAAAAATTAATGTTTTCCAGAATTCTTCTTTCAATTTAAGAATCTTATAATATGATGTAAATATAAAACTGGTTTCACCATGTTTTGAATATTGGATTATGTCAGTTCCCGCTTGTTAAAAATTCATTTTAAAAAATATGGGTACTTAATAATATAATTTTGTTTGTGTGTTAGTCTACCTTAGCCATTTCCTTGATTTTATTTAGCTAACAAACAAACTAATCTACTTCAACAATAAAGAAAGAAAATGATCCAAAATAATTCAACGAATATATCAAATATTAATTAAAAACTTTTTTGTGTAACCTCCACAAATTTTAATCTGAAAAATCTCTCCAAAATGTTTTAGAATCGAATAAAATATTTTAGAAACACTGTTTCTTTTTACAGACAGATGAAATAATGTGTGGTAGTCAAAAGAAAATATAAAAAATTGACCACGATTATGTAACAAACTTCATCCTAGTCAGACAAAAATTCTACGCATAGATTACAAAAAGTTCCTTTTCATTTCTTTTTAAAAAATATATAAGCACATTCTCCAGAAAAATATTTTGATTCTGTATCAGTTGACTGCTGCACATATGTGTTGATAATTCTGTATGTCTAAAAACAACAAAAAAAAATATTTCACTTAATTTGATTTTAAGAAATTTCTTACGGGGTTTTTTAAAATTCAGCATTTCTAGAGGTTTCAGAAAATAATTTCTAATTTTGAAATATTTATAGAAAAACTTTTCCAAGTAATATTCGGTTTGTGTTTATCAATAATAATTATAATTAGAAAATTTTAAATATCATACAGATTTATTCTGTTAACCTACTATAAATTTTATTCAAAACTTTTTAGAATTAAATCAAATAAATGTCTTAGAAGAACACTGTTTCGATTAAGTGGACATATAGAATTAACACTCATTACACAGTACCAAAATGAATAAAAGAATTCCAAGAAATATGAATTATTAATTAAAAAAATTAAATACTTAAAGGTACAAAATTTTGTTTCGTATCTTGTATTATGAAAACCAAATCCCTTTCCAAAAATGAAAAACCAAACTTTAAGAACTCCTTCAAAAACAATTTACTTCAAATGAGTTCCTTCAAAATATTCCTAAAACATGCAGCACATCTTCTTTATTCCGGTGCTTGTCAAGAAGATATTCAGCTAGCCAGGTAAGGTATTTTTTGTTCATTATTTTTATTTTTTAAATATGAAGTAGAACTGAGGAGTTTTCGTTGTGGGAATTCTAAATTGCTTTTTGAAGATTTGCTGCATGTTTTAGGAATTTTTTGAAGGAACTTATTTGAAGTTCTTTTTGACGAAGCACTTGAGGTTATGTTTTGCATTTTTGGAAATGGATTTGGTTTTCATAAAACAAGATACGAAACAAAATTTTGTATGCTTTAATCAATATTTTTAATTAAAAAATTATATTTATTGGAATTATTTTATTCCTTTTGGTACTGTGTAATGAGTGTTAATTCTATATTTCTTCATGAAACAGTTAGTCTCTACAACATTTATTTAATTTAATTCCAAAAAGGTTTTTGAATAAAAATTTTTTTTAATTAAAATTTATAGGAGGTTAACAAAAGAAATCTGTAAGATATTTAAAATTTTGTAATAATTCTTCTATCAAGTAAAAACCCCTTTTCATTATTTAATTATAATTAGGCTTTCTCGCACATGCGGGTGGCAATTGTCAGATATCGAATTTTTCTGTGGAAGGTTAATGTAATAAATGCTATATTTCGTTTTTTTCTGTTTCTGTTTTTCTGTCCCAAGCCTGATTTGTTGAACTGAAGGTATGTAGATCTATTTTTTTATTTTTCTTATTTAACATCCACTGATGAGAAAATGGGTAAGAATTTCAAATGCTTTTTCAGGAGAATGTGCTATAAATTTTTTGAAAAGAAATAAAAAATACTTTTCAAATCCATGCAGAACATTTTTTGGGAATTGAATTTGTTAGTCATGAATATCAAATCGAAACAGCTGTCTCCGATGATTTATGCTAATTAATTGCGGTCAATATTTTATATTTTCTTTTGATTCTATATCGGTTGACTACCGCATATATGTGTTCATAATTCTGTATGTCTATGAAAAGAAACAATGTTTCTAAAACATTTAATTTAATTTTAGAAAATTTTCAAGAGATTTTTTTTATTGAAATTTGTAGAAATTTTAGAAAGAAAAATTTTAATTGATATTTATAAAAAACCATTTGAGGTAATATTGCAACGATATAATGTATATATGGACTTTCGTCAGAAAACGCCCTATAAAAAGAAAATCCCGAAAAAATATCTTTTAAATTTTTCAACCATCAGATCTTTCATGAATCACACAATATCAATGCAATCTTTGGTTTTCAAGTCAGGTACTTGGAGAGCTACCCATTCCTTGTCTTAATAGTCCTGCTTCGACAATCGGATGCTGAGACGGCTTAAAGGTCGGCAAACCAGTTTATCTCCACATTCACCACCTACCTGTTCAACAGAAACGAGATCTAGGTGGTTTATTTCCAACCGATTTCACCGCCAAATATCCACCCTTCTAGGTGGTACATCAGCGGACAGATGATTTTTTTTTCGAGTTCGTTTTTAAACACGTTGAACAGCTGACGGGGGTCAAAATGCGCATAATTTAATGAGATGGATATCTACCTACCAGTTTTTTTATTTTCATGTGCCTGTAATTCCATTATTTTCACACATTTATTTCGACCAGATGAACTCATTCAGGGACGCGATGTCGACGGTTAAGGTTCACACGTAGGATTTGATAATAAATATACAATTTTGCAATTCTCAGAGAGGACAATCAATTAATTAATGCTGTTATCTCAGAACTTGAAGACCTATTTATATTATTCGAATTACACAATAAATTAATAATTATTATATTTGAAATCAAAATTCCATAACATTTTTTGGCTTTTCTTGACATTAGGCTCCAGTGTGATCGTACATTAAGAACTCTGAGGTATAAGCTTGAACTCATTAATAATAATTTTTTGAACTTTATTTTTTTGGCAACAGAATTATTATATTCAAAATATACTGTAGTAACAATATCGATGTTTTATTTGAAAATTTATGGCGAAAACTGCATTTTATTTCTTTTGATGGGTTGGGGTAGTGTGGCAACACTTCTGACATTCGTGTTTTGACAGAAAGATAGTTTTATATTTGACATAAGCGAAATGGGTCGATTCAAGCTTGAATAACACTGCGAAATATTGAAAACTGATTTACCAAAATGGTGAATCTTTTATCCAAACTGTTAGACATTCACGTGGAAAATTCAATAGAAATGAAAAGCCTTCGCGGCAATTTGCGTATCAATTTGTTCGTTAAAATTGGATCGTTATTTGATAAAACAATCCGTTCACGTTGTTGCTTAGTGAGCACATCTGAAATCATTGCTGCTGTAGCCTAGAATGTGAGTGAACTCTTCATTGTGCTCAAGAACTGAGCACTTCTCTAAGGAGAATTTTGCATAAAGACCTTGGTATGGTAGAGTGCCTGTATTGAGGTCTCGTGACCATTCGATGCGCCCCCACTTCGCTCAATGGGCTAATGATCGCATGGCCAAAGATGAGCATTTACCCAGAAAAATCATCTTTAGCGATGAAGTTAATTTCACCTCTCTGAGAACTATTTTTTGTGGGGATCCTTTAAGAATAAGTGTCACGCTAACCATCCAGAAACGATTGATACGTTGCGTATTTTGCATCTCCTTATAAGGTTCAGTTGACACAAGAAGTAAAGCCATCTGACCATAGAATGCGTAGAACATATACCAATTGGGTGCTTGAACAACAACGTTTGGATGACGATTTTTCGCACCGAATTTTCTTCAGCGACGAAGCACATTTTTCACTCGGTGGCTATGTAAACAAGCAAAATTGTCGCATCTGGGGCAGAGAAAATCATCATGTTACTGCTAAGAGACCATAACATCCATAAAAAGTCACTGTATGGTGTGCAATTTGGTCTGGTGGATTGATTAGTCCGTACTTCTTTCAAAATGAAGAATGTGTCACTTAAACCGTCAATTCTCATCACTATAGTCGAATGATTACCGATTTTTTCTCCTGAAATTGATGATATGGAATTGGAAGAGATGTGGTTCTAGCAAAATGGTGTAACAAGCCAACAACACAACTCGTTTTGACTTTCATGCAAGAAAAATCTTTAGGACGCGTAATTTCTCGTTTCGGCGATGTGAATTGGCCACCAAGATCTTGTCATTTATCGCCTTTGGATTTTTTTGTGGGGTTATGCGTAGGATAGTGTTTATGCCGGTAATCCTCAGACTATTGAGGATCTGAAAACCAACAACATCCATCAAGTTATTAGTGAGATATTGCTCAAAATGTGCTAACGAGTCATAAAAAGTTACCTCACAAGGATCGAGTCCTGTAAGAGATCACGCAGAGGATATTTAAATGATATTATATTCATTCATATAAGGTCAAGGTCCAAGAATTATATTGAAATAAAAATTTGATTCATATTCTTTCGGAAGCACAAAAGTGATAGCCCTGTACTACCTGAAACTCAATCAGGATTCAGAAAAGACCACAGTACTTACGTAATTGACGATATATTGCGTGCAGCTGATAAAGGCAAGGTTACGGCTTTGGCTTTGTTAGATTTTACAAAAGCATTCGACATGGTTAGACATGAAACACTTTTGTCAATTTTGCATTTCATAGGACTTAGTGATGGAGCTGTACTGTTTCTCTTAAATTTCCTTTTATATAGATCCCAGTGTTCAAGAATTGTACCACGGATATCTGACCTCATTTGTGGAGTCCTAAATGATTCGGTTGCGTCCTTGGTTCTCTATGTAATGTACACATCACGTCTGCCACAAGCGTTCAAAAAATGATCAGCTCAGTTTTATGCTGATGACGCACAGGTGTTCTTGTTACTTGACAAATACGATTTCGTTAAAAGCTTACTTGCATTGAGCAGGGCCATTGAGGCATGAGAGGGATGGCTATCGAACATTCTTTTCTACTGAAAGCAAATAAATACTTTCTTTTATTGGTGGAGCCTAGATAGGAGGTTTTAAGACAGAAAAGCATGGTTAACGTTGAGGTTGATGGTATTATTTTACATGTGAAAGAGACAGCGTGGAATTTTGGTTTGATTTTCGACAGTTTTCTCAGATTAAGTTCTCATGTAACGTAGTGCATAAGAACGAGGGGTGTTCAATCTATTCTCGGTATAGGTATGAAAGAAAACTTTTTTCTTTTTTTCAATGTAGTCCCCTAGAATTTCAATACATCTGTTAGATCGAAAAATAAGCTTCTCTAAACCTTAAAAAAAATATTCTTCCAGCTTCTCCTCAAGATAAGTATTAATTCAGTTCTTCATCGTCGTAAGATCGCTTTCCACGAAGATATTTTTTCACATTTGGGAATGGGTAGTAGTCACTGGGGGCCAAGCCTGGATTGTACGGAGGATGCACTGCAGCCTTCTCCACGCTTTTTCCTTTAATTGATTCTCTTAAATTACTCAAAATGATTGCGTATGATGCTACTGTGATGATTTCACGATGTCTCTGGTGAAAGAAGATATCAGCGTGCTATCATTCGCGAAGCTAACAATGTGGTTCTCGGTTGTACTAAGAAAATCATTAATGTGGATCAGGAGGAGGGTGGGCGACAAAAGTGAGCCTTGGAGCAGTCTAGTGTTTCCTTTGAAACTACGAGAACCGAAACCATCCACGACCGCATAAATGTTTCCTTTGGCGAGGAAACTCTTCATCGCAGAGACTCCCAGGAAAACCATACGAAGATAGCTTAGTCAGAAGAATCTTATGCCAGACGCATGATACGTAACCAATCAATTTTTACCATTTTAAACGACAGTTTGGTATCTAAACAATTTGCCGCTCAGTGCTGAAAGACTCACAAGGCTATTATTGTGAAAAAATTTCTAGCCGACCTCAACATAACTTATCGGACAACTACCACAACCACTGTATTTACTTAAAGGACTTCGGCGGATCTCTAGACCTAGATATTTCCAGTACTTTTTCTAATCTATAATTACGTCAGTTTCTTGACATATTGAAAAAATAAAAATTCTAATACGTTTTCAGACTGACCACTATGTTTTCATTTTCGACATAGAATTCATTTATAAGGTATTTTTATCGTAAGTAATCGTCCTCAAAAAAAAGGAACGAATACAATTAAATTTAACCAGAATATATTCATCATAAATTCCGATGGATTTTTAAAATCAACTTCTTTTCAAAGGTCGAGAAATCTAGATATTAAATCGATCTCTAAAGGCATAGGTGATACCTGTACCATGACCACTTGTTTTCGGGATGCACGCTCAATAGGAACACATAGTATTTCACTGTGAAAACGACCATTCAACAAAAAATGTAGATAATTTCATCACCTATACTTTTGCTGAAAAATCAATAAGAAAGCGAGATAATCAACAAGGACAAACTCAATACTCTTGGGATGTCTATGAGGATTAAAGAAGACCTGGAGCTACGTCTGGTGGTAATACTGCAGTTATGCTACGAATAAAGCAGTTTCCAGAGCCTGAAGACTCCCTTAAAGACTCTGAAGCTGAGTTTCAAGAGTACAGAATAGCATAAGATGTATACAGTGGGCATGTCTAAGCTATAGATTGAAAGTGAAAAGATCCTTCAACTTAGCCCGCGCACGAATTGCAAGAATTCTAGCCCTCCGGGAACAACAACAAACCCCGGTTAGGGTAAAACGGGCTCCCCACCCTGCCCTACTAAAGGGCATCTGACGGTATATAAGAACTAGGATACGTTCAGATAGATCAGACAAGGTAAAACTTTCGATGTGTGTGGATGGATTATCATGACTATATTTTGTTTCAGTCGGTTGAATGAAATTTGTCCAATTTAAAATTATATGAAATATAATGCGTTCCTAATTTAATATTCGTATTCTAACATTACAAACTATATCGATTTCATGTCCAAAAACTGATTTTCAACTCAGCATATAGATTGGATTTCAATAACTCTGAATCTCCAAGGATGTTATTTCTATAATGTGATATGGGCATAAGCGAATATTATTCTGTAATCCATATGAAGAATGAACCACATCCTAACCTTTTCCAGCTCTATGCTCACAGGGTGCAATGGTCAAGTCTTCAGACTCGGTGCCGGTAAGAATATTCACTGCCTACCGCAATTTCTTCGACCAGTTCTTTCTTATTTTATCCTCCATCTGCTCCTCTCCCAGCAATCCGTGGAAACGTACTCCATTGAAGAGAACCGGCGACAGTGTGCTTGTGTGAGTCGTGCGGAGAACAAATCAACATTCAACATAGGTAGTTAAACCAGCGCAACTGAACGCTGCTCTCGCTCCAAACCAATCTATCTTTCGAGAGAGGGTTCATTGAATCGCGTATACATAGTTCTTAAAACGCAAACGTGATATCATCGCTCGTCATGGCCACAGACATCTGTTATTAAAATGTGTATGTGTGTTTTATCCAGTGGTTTATCAAGTCAATGTATTCTTTGTTTTAAATGTAAGTAGAAGTTCGTTATGTTCGGACGATCTGCATTCAGCCGGTTGTTGTATATTGTTAAGTGTATTTCTTGGATTGCAATTATCGATTCAGATATTCCTGCCATATTATTTTATCTGAAAAACAAACATTCTGCCTAACGTGCTAATGTAAACCTCTTTGGTAAGCAGTATTTTGGACATAACCTTACTTACTCATCACTTTCATTACATTACTTCGTTATCGTTACAAAGAACGGATGAAACATTGCTAAATGAGACTTCCTCCAGTATGAAGTTTACATTACCATGATGTTAAAATCCCTTTACGGCCTTTTTCAAAGGTTCGGTGTACTATTTGTTTTTTAAATGGTTCTTGCGCAATCGCAGTTCTAACAATGAACAAAGAACCGAAGATATAAGTACCACAGCCCTCCCGCCTTTTTATAATGAAATAATACATGGAATTTTCATCCCTACATTGTAGATAGTTTTGCTACTCACACTTCTGATGCTCAATAAGTGTTAATTATGAATTACACCTGAGATATTGTTTTTGTTGAAAACGAAGTGTCAGCCACCCTGAATGAAAACGATTTGATTTATTTCATTTTATTCAGTTATATTTGTATTATGTCAGTCAATGTTGAATTGAAATCGAAGTTATATTAGAATTTGCATGAAATACTTTCAGTATGAACATTTCCAATGAGATGTGAATAAAATCGAATCGATTGTTTCCAACAGAATGCAAGATCCAATGAATATTTTCAATTTTGTGCCAAATTTATACAGTAGTCGTCATCATGAGTCGAATATGTATTTCAAAAATAGAAAGAAAACAATTTGGAATTCACTTATGATCTGGGAATTCACAGAAACATATCGCATTAAGATATTCGTAATATTCATAGAATTCGAATCTTCTTCCGAGTATTGAAGAATAGAAGAAGGTAACTTACAGGTTGTCTTTCGGAATTTATCTTATCTGGAACTTGTTGCGTATTTCATGATTTTCTGTTGGAGAAATGGAAGTAACAAAATCAAGGTCGGAATTATGAGTACACGTGTTTTGTGCGGATCGTTGCTTGCAATTTATTTTTCAACGGGAAACAATTATTTTTATTCAAACCGTTTATTTGTGGAGGTAATAATTTGTACAATCCCATGATCGTTGAATGCTGAAATCGTAATTGATGATTTGAGTTTCAAGATAATTCTATGTTGTCTATTCTTTCTATGCTGGAAGTCTTTTTCATCGGTTTATCCCTCTTTGTCTTGGAGAGATGAAAATCTATCGTTAACGTATGAAATGCTTTCGGTGTTGAATATGATTATAACCAGTTGTAAAGACATGAATATGTGACAATATCGCATATTCTTCAGCTGAGGAAGGGTAAGCTTGACTCAAAGATTGTCCAGAGATATTTTCAAATTTGTCACGAACAATAGTTCCTGACATATTTTTCCTTCCCGTATGAACCTCATGTAAGGCTTCAGTGGACTCATCCAGCTGAATAGAAAATTAACAAGTCTACAGATAGTTGCATGATGATTCTTCAATTTTTTTAGGTATCTCAATAATTCGTTTTTGCACAAAACTATTACTCAAAGAAATTTTTCGGATATTATTTGCAGTTAGTTTATGGAGCACAATGGTTATACCTAACTTCTTTTACTGCTGGTAAAATGAAATCTTTACATTAATGTGTGGCGTCCCTATTTAAGCGATCAAAAATGATATATTATACGAAGTTCGAAGTCCGTAATCTTCTTTCTCAGAAGCTGATGCAAAAAATTTCGATATAGTTGACTGAATTTCTTCTGCAGTTCTCCAAATTAGGTTACATCTTTGTTTTTTTCATCCAGGTGTGTTTCATTAAAATGATTTTGAAGCTTGGAAGGCTCCATGGCTCCATTTGAAAATATTTTTTCACAGTGGCGATGATGGATTTGTGGAATTTTTGGAAAATCCGTATTTGATATATTAATGTTAAGGGTGGACGTTGCTCGGGGGCAAGGGCGACGCGGTAGCTAAGTAAGGCTCAGATTTGTCGACGCATGTAGGTATGTCGCTTACCGAAAACAGTGACGATCCAAAAATTTATATAATTCGTCCCATTTAATTTCTAAATAATAAATAATTCCAAAAAATCTCTTACGTGGAGTCAGGAGCATTCCGGATCCTATCCTCATTTTCCTGTAATTTTGCATGAACCTCAAAAACGTTTTTTTTATATCTGAATGCGAAATTTCAATTCGAAAGTGCTGACATGCAGTCACCCATCCAGGTTCCAGTAACGCTCCACGCTGCTCTATTGACATACCAGATATTTTTTATTTTCTGACTGATCCTCACGAAACTTTGCTCGAATATCCATGTCACTATACTACTTCTTAATAATCTTAATAATCGAATCAAATCGATCGAATTATTACTTTCGAAAATAGGGAAAGAATAAAATCGATAACTCCGAAACCACTCGACCGGTTTTGCCCATTAACGAAAATAGCCCAGATATTTAAGCAAAAACCTGAAAATGTTAAATATCGAGGTTTTTTCCTTTGAAAGTAATTGTGTTTATGGATGGCATAACAAAATCACTTTTGACCACTAACTCTTCATCAATCATTGTTGAGACCCTTTTTGGCTGAAAATTCGAAAATATATAACAACATAGTAACGCTGCTCCCAGGAACATGCACGCATATACATTGGAAAGGAGCAATTTTAGTTAAATAAATATGAAAATTTATGATTGGGTTTGAATACTGTACCAAACCGGTTCGCTTGCCAATTCAAACTATAAATATATTATACATAAAACATCGATAAACTATTATAATTCATTATGATTCTAACAAATATCAAGTATTATCCGAAAAACAAAATTTATATAATCTTGAACTTTGTAACTTCGGTTTCACTACTTTTTATTTTAATGGATGTGTTATGGTTTTTGCCCGCTAGGTCCGTAAATTTCGAATTTTGAACTGAAAATGGTTTTAAACGACTAGGTTGGACTCACTGATTGCGGAATCGCGATCAGAAGTAATTATGCAGTCAATAAACACGCTAACCTGCGAACGGAAAGGGCTTTCAGGGATGGTTGGAGGACTAAATATCTCGGCTAAGTACCTTAATGGCAAAATCGGTTCAATAATTTCGCAGTTATTCACGTTTGAAAATTTTCCGAAGCATTCGATCGATATGAAATTTGACATTGAGAAGTAGAATAATAACGCATAAGTTTGTGCGAACTATCGTGAGGATCTTTTGATTAGAAAATTGCTTTCGCAGTTATTTTTAAAATTTTCCGTTATTTTTATCGATATCTTTCAAATTATAGATCCGATTGATCTGAAATTTATGGTTCAGGGTGATAATGACAACGCACATGACCCTACAGAAATTCTTAAAGATCGTATAATTAGAAGATTCAAAACGAAATTAAAAAATGTTGTAGGTGGAGTAGCATTAAACGCTAATAAACTATAGCAGTAGTCCCACCATCCTATTTAAATTTAGTGTTTAGATGTTAAATAGTGACAAGAAGGCTACAACAAAATTGCGTGAAGGTCCTATTATTAGAAGGGCATTTCCATCAAAAAAATTAAGATCTGCTTTGTGTTACAAAAATCTTGTCGACCGGTGTTATTGTTTGAGGAAATAATAAATCAGAATCCTGCTCTTAGAGGCTCTGTTACGAAACTACGGAATATTATATTTCACTGCTGTATTCGCAGGAAACATGCTGTTACGCACAAGTTACGACAAAAAGTCGAACCCCTAGATTATGTAGGAATGATATTCAATTATAAACCATGCTATTCTCACCTTAATGCTGAATCATTATGTTAAATTTGCAACGTTCTTGTTATACGATCGTCCAATTCAGAATATTTCTCAGTGTTTGAAGTATGAAAAAATTAATCCAAGGTTACCAACAGAAGTACTAACCTCTTTTCAAGGCGGAAATGGTAACTGCGGTTTATCTACGCAAGAGCAGGTGCGTAGTTTAAGTGGATTCAGTGGCGGCTCGTGAAAACGGACAAATAGTGAAAACCCACGTTTATACTCGGACAAAGACAATTTTGTTTTTGTGCCGGATAATAACGAACTGTCTTACGACATTCGCCCCCCAGGCATTAGATCTTGACTGGATGGGGGCGCTTGTCATGACTAGGACCCTAGTTTCGTCTCGGCGAAATGGAGGGTTAAGTCTTAGTGCCTAATGTAATGCCAGTCACTGGACCTGTGTGGTGGAAGGTCTCCGAATGGAGCCCTAGTTTTGACATTCTGGTGAAATGGAGGACTGAGCCGGTTGATTAACTCAGTGACAGGGAGTCTGCCGCAGCACAGGGCTTCTCCCTTAAAACTAGCGTACTGTACCCTATTGCAGTAAATCTCCGGATTTTTCTGTGCAGGTTCTGTTCAGGTGTTACTTGTACCACCTGGCCACCCCATTGGTGTTGGACTCGAGGGACAGTGGTTGAAAGTCCGCATGCTGGACTAGGGAGGTATTTCATTTATCTGTTCGGAGACCCCCATGTTCGGGATATTCTCATGAAATGACTCGGGGTTTAGCGGGACTTGACGGTTCGACCGGCCTTGTCCTGAACCCGGATCAATGTGTAACTTTTTAGGGTTTGTGGATCTCGACGAAATAGCTTGTCCGTTAGTGCTTAACGCCAGGATCAATCAAAAGACCTCACATAAGTTCGTGGGTAATGACGTACAGGCCGTGTTGACGTAACAGGATCAATTGAAGTCATCAATATTGGGATAATCTCAGTTCATGGGACTGCGTTCGGGTGCTTGAATAAGAATTCCTTCCAGCGGGTGAGTTGGCCTGAAGAGGTTAGATAGTGCTTCGCTGCTATAGTCAGACGGTTTTAGCTTTCGAGCCCAGGCCCAAACTGGAAACTGGTGGGTTCATCTCTTCGAAGGGGTTCTCGCTTCGCGCGATGATATGGTGTAATTAATCCTTATCATACTTTCTACCTCTAGGGGTGGACTGTGGAGACTGCTAAGTAGTCACTTGGTGAAGAGCTATGCTCACATGCCAAAATGAAAACCTGGTAGAATTCACGTGTCTTACGACATTTGAATTCGAGAAAAGCCTTGACGTGAAGTCAGGAACTTTTGCACGCTTGTTCAATATTCCAATTTTCCTGAAAATTTCAAATTTGTGAATTACTTCTTGAATAAGCTGCTTATAATGAATAATGAGTGCGAAACCATTGGACTGATTTTGCCTAGTAATTAACTCAATCAAGTTATTCAGGCCTAAATCTTCCTCGAAAATTAAAGTCCCTATCTCTTCCCGCTCGAAAGGTATTGCATCGCTTCAGACAAGCAAATCGCAAAAAGCAACTCGGTTGACTGTTCAGTATGAATGTGAAAGATCAAAGAACTGGATTTGGTTTGGAAAACTCTTAGGTAAAAACCACGGATATTGCATTGCAAAGAAGACTCCATCCAATACAGCTTTCTATCACTGGACTAGGGCTGTTGATATTTTTTAAAATATCGGATTCTCGATATATCGATATTTTTAAATATATCAACATCTTAGTTTGATATATCGAAAAAAAAATTCGATTTTTTTTATCGACTTTGTTTTGAAAAACAATCATAATTCGGCTCAAAAATGATTTACACACTTTAAATTGCAGTATATTGAACAAGTTGAATTATAAATATATGAAATTTTAGGTTCTTACTAATTATTGTTTAATTTCAATAAAACAGTTATGGGTATCAATATTTCTCAGTGAGAGTTTTTAAAAATACTCTTTGTTTTATATGTTCAGCTGTTTGACTACTACGATTATTAAGCACTGAAAGAGTGATTGTAGAAGCAATTCGTTCGATGCTACAGATGTAGCAGAAGAAATCAAATATTTAACAGCTATTTCTGATAGCACAGGATTAAAATGTCTACTATCGATCCAAAATTTTATTGCATTTGATGACCTTGAAATATTTGGCTGATGTAAATACTGCTTTAATTTAGTAGGCATTGTATCAAAACTTTTGCCAAAAACTTCATTGGCATTAGACAAATTTTTTTCAAGAGCATATCTTCATGTCTAATCCATAATGGTGAAGTTGTTCCTTTTTCTCCACGCGGAAAGCACCTACCGTAGGTGAACGATTTTGTTCTGACACTCCAATAGCTGTTCATGTTTCAGTTTGTTGTTTCTTGTTTTAATAAATTTGTTAATGGTATAACTAAACTAGCTGTGACATATTTTCGGCACTCAATTTTTCTGTTACTATTTTAAATGGACGAAGGAGCGTAACTTAATCGCGCAAAATAGTTAACTGAAAAGTTGCTACCATATCATGTACATTATTCTTAGTTCTTGATGCTAATACCTTTGCGACAATTGAAGATAATTTCAGGAATCTTTCCATCATGTCCAAACAAGGGTTCCAAAGAGAACTAACTGCTTGAATGAGCATCAATATTTGGCCTTCTTTCTTTCCTTCTGCTAATTGCTCAGATCTTAATTGATTTTAAGAACTTACTAAGTGTTTAAAATAGGCCACAATACATTTTATTTGATCAACTAAGTTTGAAAAATTTGTATGGTTTTTTGAAACTGACTTTCTTAATATTTGTCCCCTTTTTAGGGATAGTTGGGCATAAATGTGTGTTTACTTTTTAAGTGCTAAATTCATTGTATTTGCGCTGATTTTGTAATTTTTCCCGCGAGTTGCTTTGTATTTAATTTCTTAAAATTCGTCCATACAATAGAAGAATTTTTCGGAGGCGACATATTTTGGCACTTCACTATTTCTATGTAACTAGGTTTTAAATAAATAAATCTGATTAAACACGTGCTTCTTTGTTATGATATATGATGTTATGAATCATTACCTCTCTTTTTAAGTTCGCTCGTTTTTAATCACAGACATAGATTATACACAGGCTAAGTAGAGGAAGAGATGCTAAAGCTATTAATAGGGAAACATGATAAATAAAAACTTATTTAAAAAAATATCGATCGTCGTCATCTATATTTCAATATCGAACTATCGATATATCGTCCAAAAAAGTATTAGTAATAATATATTTCTAATTAAGAATATCGATATTTCGATATATCTATATTTTATTAACAGTCCTACGCTGGACCAGTGATGGTTGGAACTCACATTTATTCCTAAAGGAGAGGTTGAAGAATTGGGAAAGTAACAGAAGAACTTTCTAGTATAAAGACAGGAAGAAGCTGTTAACGCCTTCAGGTGAAAGACGCAATTTACTTCATAATTGCTAGGGCCAGATTCCGATGAAGCCTGTTGGCATGCTTGGTAAGTGCAAAGCGTGGATCTTTACAAGATTAAGCCGGAGAAGCGCAGAAGATGCAAACTTTTGACTCTTAACGTTGCAAAACGTTTCAAGCTCCGGGTTTTCTTCAGAATCAAATGAAGTCATCGGGTTGAAATGTTAGACTGTTATGCCAAAGGCGTTGCAACTCCTCTGAACATGCGATAGGATTGATTCTGTATTCTTCAAAATGAGCGACAAAATTAACAGGGATATTTTTCTGGTGTTAGTGAAAGCTTGAATTTCCCAATAGGATTTTAAAACCGTTATGACAACTATAATGGAAGTGATTAGCAAAACCTTATCGGGTTCGTTTGAGTGTAGAATATGTATATAGATTATGTTACACTGTCTCCATTTGTAGAACTTTTATTACCATTGCTCACACTCCGTATTAATGATAATTGGTGCAGCTCAGCCAAATTATTCTTTTTGATCATTTAATAGTATAGTAATAGTGGCATTGTAATCCACAAGAAGCTTTACCAGTACCTCTTTTCAACCTGAGTTACCAGTTGAGCGACTAGAAAAATTACACTACGAAATATTTTGAAAACTGTCATGAGTTAATCGTGAGTGATGCATGATCCGCCACTGGAGTATGAAAAGTGGTGACCGTTTGTATGGATGAAATAATTGAAGATATGTAGTTATTATTTGCGGGTGATACGGTGTAACGAACAATGTGTGGAATCCTTTGATTTTGCGACCGGTGCCGTGGTTGAACAAACTTTCAGGGTCACCGCTTCATCCTCCCGTAGTTGATGAACCGCAATTAGATGGTATTATTCGAAAAAGGATGAGACCTTGAAAGTTGAAAGAACCAGCTGGATAGGCCAGTAACACCGTGTTCTCCTTCCTTTGGAATAAACAATCGTACGATTCCTAATCGCTTCGTTCCAACCAGTCGCCGTTGGATGTTTAACAAAGCATGTTTGAAACAATAGGAAAATTGTTCGCGAGAAACACGAGCTAAATGTGCTGCTTCGACTAATAACAGATCTGTTTTTAGCGATTTTTGAAACGGACATGGAGTAACTACTTCCTTGTGTATATTAATTTATTTTGTAGAGTCTTTCGGTATTGCTCAACACTGTTAGGTAACCAGTGCGGTAATAGCCTGATGAGAATAAGGAAATCTGTTGCGATACCACCTTCTGAAATATGCTTTCTGAAACTATCACTGCATGCCATTCATGTGAGTATCTTCTTATCTCTCTGTCGACCATAAAGAGCTTGCCTACAATGAGTTGTTGATGGTTTGGATCTAAAACATTTCCATCAACTAAACTTTGCTTTATCGTTTTCCATTAAAAAGATTTTGAATTCGAAAAGCGAATAAATATAAGACTTGCACGTAGTACTCGATTGAAGATTCAAACTGGTTGGTCCCCAAAGTTTAGAATGCTCCATCTTCAGGCCACTTTTCCATCATAATCACATTCAATCCATGCATTCATATAGTTATAAATAATCTTTGAACCTTTTTATCAACGACTCGTGTCGTCTTTATTTCAATTTTCAGTGCGAAAAATTGCCATATCAGCTGTTATTCTACGCATTTTCTCATTCATAAGTGGAAGCTTGGCAGTAGGGCCAATTTCATCTCTACTCATTTCGTATCTCCCGCCATCCATAGATCCGGTGTAACATGACCATCAAGTTGACGTTGCTGTCAAACTTCTATTCGAGAATTCCGCTGAAAATAAGGTGATATGGCTATCTGTTTATTTGAATTTTTCGCATTAAAAATTTGATATTTCAAAATGAGACCACGCGAATCGTTGAGAAAAAGATTCAAAGATTAATTTTGAATCATCGGGTGTTTTTTTTAGACTGATAGAACTTTAAATTGAAATAAAACACATTTAAATTAAGATTGAACCCAATTTTTTTTTTATTTGAAAGATAATTTTATGACATTTATGTTTTAAAAATAATTTCCGGCATATTGTCCACCACGACTAGCTCTGAGGAACCGCATTCGACGATTTTGGACCACTTTTTCGAGTTATTCAGGCCATATTTCATCAATAACACGAGTTATGATGGCTTCCAAAGCGTCTATTGTTTCTGGTTCTCAGCATAAACCAATGACTTGACACAACCCCAAAGAAAATAATCCAGTGGAGTTATGTCGCATGACTTGGAGGCGAATTAACTGCACCATTTCTCCAAATAATGTTATCGCCAAATCTTTCTTTCAATAAATCAGTTTTTACGGTAGCAGCATAGGTCTAGCACCCTCTTGTTGGAACCAAAACACTTCTGGGTCAATACCTTTCGAATTTTGAAACAAATAATCATTAATCATCGGTCTGTAACGAGCACCATTCACTGCAACATTAGCTACAGCATCGTTTTTAAAGAAATATGGACCGATGATGCCTCCAGCGTGTAAAGCACACCATACAGTGCATTTTTCAGGATGCAATGGAACCTGCAAAACATCTTGAGGATTGTTTTCACTCCATATACGGCAATTTTGCTTGTTTACATAGCCGTTCAAATAGAAATGAGCTTCATCACTAAACCCAATTTCACGATAAAAAAGTGTATCAACTTCAAGCTGTTCTAGGGCTAAATCAGCAAATAAACGACGCTTATTATGGTCAAGTGGCTTTAGTTCTTGAACCAGTTGGATGTTGTATGGTTGTAGACCAATATCTTTACGGAAAATTTTCCATGTGGTGAGATGGACGATTATGTAAACAATAAATTTCACGAAGTGCTCTATAGGTTTGGCGAATAGAACACTGATTTTGAAAATAAATTTCAACAATTTGTAAACCTTGTTGCGGCGTGAGTCGAAAGTTCTATCACTCTAAAAAAACACCCGATATATAAAAATCTGGAGTGAATGTTTTTAAGAAGTGAGCTGATATTTATAATTTCCAAACTGAGTCTGTTTTGACTACAAACTTATGTTCAGGAAATCGATAAGGTTCGTATGGAACCAAATTTTCCTCAATATCTGGCGGGATTCATAATGAAGACCATAGTTTTTTTCAGATTATAAATTCACTGATCTATGATTATCTGCTATGAAATATTATTATGCTAGATAATCATAGCGTTGAAAAAATTTAAGAACACGGATGCTACTGTGATAGCGGAACAATTGTTGTATTAAATAGCAATAAAAATTTGTGAAAATCAGAATAATCCTTGGAATAACCTTATTTAATATCATGTAAATATAAAGGGTCTTTCATTAACAGCGCCCCATTTTGTTTCGTAAATGAAACACATTATATATTTCAAAATTATCGAAATTTTTATTTCATTATGAAGTACAATGGATGCCATTAGTTATGATACAAAACATTCAAACGGAAACGCTGGCAGGAATGAAGTCGTTGAACCCAATTTTCCATGACTCTCTTACACAAATCAGGTCGTATGTTAGCAATTACTCGTTCAATATTGATCTGTAAATCGTCTGAATTTGCAGGATGATTGCTGTAAACCAATGACATAATGTAACCCCAAAGAAAGAAGTCCAATGAAGTTAAATCGCAGGAACGAGGCGGATAATTAATTAATCAGTCCATTTCTTGAAATAATCGAATCAGCGAATTTCGTTTTCAATAAAGTCATTGTGTCATTGGCGGTATGACAAGTGGCACTGTCCTGTCGAAACCACATGTTCTGCAAATACATCCGAACAATTCAGGCCATAAAAAATCAGTCAACATTGAGCGTTAACGATTTCCATTGGCAGTTACCGCCTCATGAGATTTGTTAAAAAAAATAAGGCCCAATGACTCCTCCAGCATAAAATCCGTACCAAACAGTAAGTTTGTCAGAATGTAATGGCAGTTCTGCTTGTTAACATAACCGTTTAACCAGAAATGAACCCCATCGCTGAGAATGATTTTCTTATGATAACCTGTATCATTTCCGATTTTTTCTAAGCACCAATTACTGAATACACGACGCTTTAAATTTGGTTTGAGTTCTTGGGTTAAAATAATTTTGTATGGATGTAAACCAAGGTCTTTTCGAAAAATTCGCCAAAAAGACGTTTGGGAGTTGCCTAGTTCTTGTGACCGTCGAGAAAATGATAAATTTTGGTCTTCACGAACACTTCCACGTACGGCAGCAATATTATCTTCATTTCTTGTATTTCGTTGTCTCACTGGCACTGTAACATCATAAAGTGTAACATTTGTTTCAAACTTTTTTACTAAACGTTCAATTGTTCTTTTATCCAGATGATTATAACGACCAAAATTGGAGTAACAGATCGCGATTTTCCATAATAAATTTGGATTATTTGTAAACGTTGTTGGAGCGTGTGCCTTTCCACGATTTAATGGTAGACCTTGACAAATCCAACTGTCACAAATAAACAGTGGCTGCCATGCGTGAGTAATGCCAATTTAAAAATGGGGCTTCCCTTTAAAAGACCCTTTATTATTATCATCATATATTAACTGACAAAGAAACTGCAACAACCAGAAGGAGCTGTTCAAATTTCAAATTTTTTTTGGTAAAACATATATAGTATAGCAAGAAGTAAATGATTGAAATTTGAAGAAAAAAACGAAGGGTTTACAATTTTTTTTAAATAAATTTGTTAATAATATGTTTGTCCACCGCGATTATCTATACACTGCCCAACACGTTTTGGAATTGATGCAATAATTTCTTCTTGAGGGATACTATCCCAAGCTACCTGTAGTTCATGTCTTAGAGCCTCAGTCCGTGGGGGCTGGGGTAAATTTTCAAGCCTTCCAGCCATGATGTCCCAAACATACTCTGTGGGCGAAAGATCGGGGCGGCCATGGTAAAAGATTCACATGGATCGCTTCAAAAAAGTTTAAACTAACTCTGGCAACATGAGGTCGATCATTATCTTGCTGAAATATTGGATTCTCGAGCCGATTAAGGTAAGGGAGAACCATATGGCTCCACTATTTCTTGAAGGTAACACAGCGCTGTCATATTACCTCGAATAAAGACTAAAGCTGACCTACTTGCATGTGCAATAGCACCCCATAGCATAACACCTAGTGTCCTGTGTACATGACGCTCAATATCAAACTGAGGTTCACGTCTTTCTCCCCGACGTCGTCTAACCCTTCTTCGGCCATCATGTGCACCCAAGGAGAATCGAGATTCATCAGAAAAGACGACCTGATGCCATTCCACATTCTAATGTTGACGTTTTCTGCATCACTGTAATCGTTGCAGGCAATGCTCAACCGTCAGAGGTAACACAAGATGGGGTCGATAATGCTGCAGTCCAAAAGACCTTATCCGGCGACAGTTACAGGATGGCCTTGTTCTCCTAACCACTCATCAGCCAAAGATGGAGTTATCGCAAATCGGTCTCTAATAGCCATAAGTCTTAGGCGTCGATCTTGAACTTCATTTGTGCCCCTTCGACGTCCGGTGCCGAACTCTTCTTCGATTTTGGGCATTATCAAACCACGCTTGACGACATCTCAAAACAGTAGTTTTCTGTTCGTACGGTCTGCGATTTCTCGAAATGACAACCCCGCCTCCCGTAGACCAATAATTCGACCTCTTTCAAATTCACATCGCTGGTGATAAACTCCGCGTACACCTGCTCTAGGCATTTTAACAACTAAACATCGACTTTGGATCTCCTCGAACAGCTGGTTTGTTGTAAACTTTAAAAAATTTCCAAAAAACGACTACATATTTAAGTTACAAAAAATGTTTACATGAAAAGACCTTCACGATTTTTTTCTCCAAATTTTAATCATTTACTCCTTGCTATACTATCTATGTTTTACCAAAAAAAAATTTAAATTTAAACAGCTTCTTCTCCGTATTTCAGTTTCTTTGTTAGTTAGTATATTATTTGAAGCTTGTCGAAGTTATGGTCTTTATCTGCAAAATCTAGGTGTTATTTCAGAGCATTATCATATTGAAGGTTTCTCTATTTAAGGAATTTTGTGAGACTATAAATGCTAATCCGATGGCGTTATGTCATGACGATGCGGTGGATACTACATCACTTCCCAATCAAGCGTCAATAATTTTTGGCGACTAAGACGAATGATATGTATGGCCTAGCGTTGTCATAGTGGAATACAACACGTTCACGATTTAACAACTCTGATGGTTTTTCTTGAATTTCAGACTTCAATTTGTCCAATTAGTGACAGTAGACATCTGAATGAATCGTTTTTACTAGGAAACAGCTGAAAATACGCAAGAACTTCGGCTTCTCATCATACTGGTGATATTCTTTTGGTGTTTTCGATGTTGTTTGCGCTGGTTCATTTCCTTCAGACCATGACCGTGTTCATTCAATGTTATGATGAATTAATCATTTTTCATCACCAGTGATTATCTGTTTTAAATAAGATTTAATTTCGTTCGAGATACAAATTAATGTTTTGCGTAATATGAATTTCCTTATGAGAAAACTGAATATCCAGTTCTTTTATGTATTCCATATGTTTTGAATGATTTTCATTTGTGACTTCTTGCTTTAGACAAAGAAGAACAAGGAAGAAGAAATCCTATTGGACGAAATATTTTCCAATTTTCTCATATTGAGTCATTGCAGGTCTGCTATATGCTCAAAACTCATTTGTACAGTTTCGGTTTTGTCACGCTGGATTATTTTTTTACCGCAACCTTCACGATCCATGAGTTAGCAAAACGTGCTGATGGAAATGTCACTAAGATACTGGAAATAGAAGTGGTACATTCGAAGACCATTGTGTGTGAATTTCAACGTTTTTAGCTCAGTCCGAACATGAAATTCTTAGAGCGTGTTATTACACCATAAAATAGTTACTATTGTTCTTCTATGATGTAGATTCGATACACGTGTACAAATCAGAATTAACTCATTCAGTATTTACGACTTCCTTATGGATTTCGATACTCTCTTCTCTGATAACTCAATTTCCGGTGTTTCGGTTTCAGAAACGATAGGTCAATCTATAATTGCGGCCATCTCCTTCATCATGCGTTAAATTGGAGTTATGAGATTTATTAATGACCTTTTCTTGCTGGATTTGTTGAGAAATTCGCAGCCAATATGACGCGAATATTGATATTCATAGATTCTCTGATAGTTTAGACACAAATTAGAAATTGATTGAAATAGGTTTGGCATCTTTTTACTTTTGTGATACTCCGGAAGTTCCACCTAAGTATTTAAAGCGTTACTTCATCTCGGGACTACACGATGGTTAAATTTGTGTTCAGGTACCTTTATTTCCTCAATATTGAGTACATTTGGGGGACGTTTTTTCCTTATTCTAAAAAATTTATAAGAATGTAATCAATTCTTATTTTTATAATTGAAGAAATAGACGATTTGATGTCATGATTCTAGAAGAATTTATTTTCTTTAGTTTAAAATATATCAGAATAACATACATAAAATAAAATAATAATATACCTTTGTATATAGAAGAAATAGCATTCTTTTTTATTTCTTCCAGGTTAGTAAGCAATTTTTTTATTTCTTTTTATTTTTTTTGTATTAATTTTAATACAAAAAAATAAAAAGAAATAAAAAAATTGCTTACTAACCTGGAAGAAATCAAAAAGAATGCTATTTCTTCGGGTTTCTTAATTCACATTTCTAACAGCTAACTAAATATGTCATGTGACACTTTTAGGTTAAAATCTTAGACATAGAACATAGATCATAGATCATAGAACATAGAAGTTACAAAGTTGTTTTCCCTAAAAATAACAGTTTTATTTTTACATCCCCCCCACACAAAGTATGCACCCTCATTACATGTTTGCGTTTTCACATGTGAGCACTTAGTTACCTGAAAATAGTTATTGTCCTTTCTTTTATTTCCAATATCTATCTCATATATAGTGTTAGAAATTTTTTTCACTATTGAAAAAGGTCCTATTCTTTATTCAACAAGTTTTTTTCTATTTTATTTTGATTTATTTTCAACGTAAACATAGTCTCCAATTTTAAAATCATAATGTTTCCTATTCTTGTCGATCAGTCTTTTATTGTATTCATGATAGCGTAAAGAATTTTTATATGCTATTTCCTTATCTTTTGGTAAACTTCTCTCTTCAATAAGTTCTTCTGGAGCAATGGGATCAGTTCTGCCACAAAGTAAATATTCTGGGCTATATCCAGTTGTAGAATGGTCTGTTCTATTGTATGCTTCAATACATTCATCGGCTATTTTTGTCCATGCCCTAGTTTTCTTTTCGTGGTTCATATCTAATCTCAAAATCGAATTGTGATAGAAAATTCATCATGTCGCCCAGCTCTTATCTGATCTTGTACGAAATTCTTTCCCCTCTAATGGCTTATGGTCAGTAACAACAATAAATTTATGTCCTATTAGCCAATATTTCCAAAATTTAATTGCCTCTTTAATTGCCAGACATTCTAGGAATATTGCTTTCTTGTCCTTTCGATATTTATTTAGTTTTTTAAAAAATACGCTACGGGTTTAATTTCACCATTAATCTGCTTTTGTTTAAGAACAGCTCCTACTCCTTGAATACTGGCATCGGCATATATAGTAGTATAGGTACTTGGGTCGAAAATTGCAAGAATTAGCTCAGAACAAAGGATGTCCTTAACCTTATTAAAAGCTTCCTGACAAGCCAATGACAAATTGAATTTTACATCTTTTCTCAGTAAATTATGCAACGGTTCTAATAATCTAGCGGAATCTTTTATATACTTGTGATAAAAATTAACTTTACCCAAAAGTTGCCTTATCTTCTTCCGAGTATCTGGTGGAGAAAAATTCCTAATGGAAATTAAATTGTCATTTATAGGTCGTACTGTATTGTTTCCTACAATATGTCCTAAATATTTGACTTCATCTTCTTCTGCAAAATTACACTTGATAAATTTAAGTCTGAATCCTTCATAACATATTGCTTTCAAGAGACTCTCCAAATATTCTATATGTTGGTGAAATGTTGAAGAAAATATTAGAATATCAACTATATAATTTAGGCAGAATAAATTCAGGTTATATTTTCTGATAATATTATTCAATATACGTTGAAATATAGCCGGGGATGTTTTAAGTCGAAAAGGTAAACATTTCCATTGCCAGTGACCATTCTGTGTCACAAAAGCAGTCTTATCTTTGATACGAATAGGAATCGACCAAAAGGCAGAATTTACATCTAATGTAGTAAAGAATTTTGGGTTTTGGCTAAAATTTCATCAATTAATGGGAAAGGTTGTGGTTCGGGAACAATTAATTTATTGAGTTCACGAAAATCGACACATAATCTGGTTTTAGATCCTTCATCTCTCTTATATGCTATTATATGCTAAAGTGACTGGTGATGCAAAAGGTGAGGAGGAGTCCTCAATCAGATTCACTTTCAAAAATCTTCCTATTTGGAATTCTATCTCTTTTTGATCCTCCATTGAGCATCTATATGGTTTTTTTGCTATAAATTTGTGTTCTAAAAGTTTTATATGTGCCTCATTATTTTGCACCTGATCAATATCAAATTTGTGTTTTGCAAAAATATGGTCATATTTATTTATCAAAACTTCAATTTTATTTCTCTGATTTGTTTCCAAATGGTCTAATTTTGCTTCGAAAAGTTCTGTTGGTATCTCTTCATTGAAATTGATGGTGTAATCATTGTTATCATCATTATTATCATTATGGACACAATCGATCTTTCTCTCTTCATTCATATCTAACCTTTGATAAATATTCAAATCAAAATCTTGTTTTAATTGAAAATTGGAAATAGAATCTAGTCCGAGTAGAATATCATACTAGAAATTTTTCTCATTAACTACAAGAAGTACAACTTCTTTTTTAATATTATTGATTCTCATTTTTGTAATTATTTTTCCTGAAAATTTTACCCTGGCACTGACTGTTTTGAATGTGTTTCTATTATCTTGAATGCGTATACATAACTTTTCTGCTACTTTGGAATTCAGAAAACTAACATTTGAGCCGGAATCATAAATTCCACATAATTCATTATTATTTATGAACACCTTCAATTTTATCAATGGCAGCAGTCTTAGTTTGTTTGGTTTGAAATGGCCTGATTTAATTTATCCCGTACCCCAACATTGTTTACAGTTTTTATGTTACCGGGTACGTTCTTTTGTTCAAAATTATTGGATTTATTCCTTAGCCGACATAAAATCTCCGAATGAAATCTACCTGAAAAATCATTCTTCTCACAAATTGAGCATGGTTCCTTCTTAACTGGATTTCTGTTTGTTTGTGAATAGGAAGGAATTTGTTCGCTAGATTTATTCATTCTATGATTTTCTTTATTTCGATCGTTGTCATATTTTTTTGAACTTTCTAGCTTTCGCAACTCGCCCAATAATTTCTCGGAAGTTGTTACATTTGATCGATCAATTCTATCTATCAATTAATATGTCAGTTGGAAAATTATTTCGGTGATTTAACAACAAATTTTCTTTCCTGAAAGCGTAGTCAACTAAACTTCCTCCTATGTACTTATCTTTCCATATTTGAAAAACTTCTGTGTAAACCTAATATAATTAATTTAGAATCAAACCATTCTTTCGCTATTCCATCCAGAAACAACCGTAAAATCAAAATTTAGTCTCTATCTTCTTCTACTTCACAACGCGTGCATTCCGTCTCAAATTTTTCGAACCATAAATTCACTGAAACACTCTAATTACCATCAAAATTATTCAGCACAAAATCCTCCTTTATCCTCTTGAAATCCTTGCTTTTTCTTGAAAGTTCTACCGTATCCTGTAGTTTTGGTGATTGTTGTCCAAATACTGTTTTCACGTATGCGGGTGAATAAATCAGTTGTAAATATTCATTCTTGAACATCACATCTCCTTCGCCATCAAAATATATTTCTTTCAATTCCGGAATTAATGAAATGACACACGTACGAAATGAATCTCTTACTTTAATCGATTTCAAGATATTCTTCTCCTTCGGTAGAGCCAAAAGTTCATGATGGTCAGATGTATCCTGTTTGTCCTCTGGTATTTCATAATATTTATTTTCCGTTCCCGTAGATTGGATCCATTTGAATTTGTATGTATTCTTCTTCTTATCAGTATTGGATGCTTCCAAAGCGATGCAAATCTTCATGGATGTCGTATTTATAGCTCACGTTTTTGATTTATAAGAATGGAATCAATTCTTATTTTTATAATTGAAGAAATAGACGATTTGATGTCATGATTCTGGAAGAATTTATTTTCTCTACTTTAAAATATAACAGAATAACATACACAAAATAAAATAATAACATACAAAGAAATACAAAAAAATTAAGAGAAATAAAAAATAGATTACTAACCTGGAAGAAATAAAAAACAATGCTATTTCGTTGGGTTTCTCAATTTACATTTCTAACAGTTAACTAAATATGACATGTGACACTTTTAGGTTAAAATCTTAGACATAGAACATAGATCATAGAACATAAAAGTTACAAAGTTGTTTTCCCTAAAAATAACAGTTTTATTTTTATATATATATTTTAAGTTTGCGGACAAAGTTTATCTAGTGAACTCTACTTTGTCAGTGGCATAAACATTGACATAACCGTTTTGTCAGGTTTGAAAAGAATTCAGTGGAACGAAGCATCAAATCAAGCGATATTTAGTGACCTGTCCGTCTTATGTCTGTGGATGCATGTTGGTTGAACCAGGGTGAGAAAGCAAGGTGCTAAAAAATTTGATCCAAAATTTGACCAGAGAACCACACTGTGGACGTTATGGTATGGAATTGAAGTGCATTTGGAAGTATGTGTTCATTTGAGGCAATATGACAGCACAGCACTATATTATGGAAATAATCTAACCCTTTGTGGTTCCATACTATTTATTACATGATCCAAAATGCTTCGTATCAACACGAACATTTTTCTAAAGGTTTTGGAATTGATTCGTATGAAATTCCGATTTATATTTGAATACTTTGGTGCAGAAAATAAGATTTCATTGATATTTGAAATACTGTGCTGATAAAATAATAAGAAGAGGTTTTTTACTTGATAGAAGGATTATTACAAAATTTGAATTAAAAACATATTTACTCTGTTAGCCTCCTATAAATCTTAATTTCCAAAAATTTTATACAAAAACTTTTAGTAGACATATAAAATCAAAACTCATTATATAATATCAAATGGAATAACAAAACCCAAGAAATGTGAATTGTTAATTAAAATTAATGAATGATTATTTGAAGGAGACAAATTTTTGTTTCGAATCTTATATTTATGAAAACCAAATCTTTTTCAAAAATGCAAAATATAATTTTAAGAACTTCCCCAAAACTAATTCCTTTGAAATATTCAATATATTTGAATAAGTTTCTTCAAAAATCTCTCAAAACATGTAGCACATCCTCAAAAACAATTTGAAATTAAATAAGGTCTTCGTCAATCCAACATCACATGTAAAAACTAAAATCAAGACCTCGTGGTTTCCTTGTTGAACAAACACTAAAATTAGAGAACTTCAAAAAATCCAACGTATTCTATGTTCATCGCAAAAATCTCACAAGCTTGTAATGTATTTTATGGCCTCACTTAAAACCAATTGATATTTATATAAATAATGAGATTGAAACCAAAATATAATTATATATTATATACACAATAAAATAATAAGAAGAGATTTTTACTTAGTTTTGGAGAATTCTTAAAATTATGTTTTGCATTTTTGAAAAAGATTTGGTTTTCATAAATATAAGATGAGAAAGTTCGTATCCTTCAAATATTTTTTTATTAATTTTCATTGATAAATTATATTTGTTGGGTTTCTTTATTCCATTTGATATTATATAATGAGTTTTTATTTTATTTCTACTAAATTTAAGCAGTGCTTATGAAACATTATTTTAATTAAAATTAAAAATTAAAATTTATAGAAGGTTAACAGAATAAATTTGTATTGATATTTAAGTAATGTGCTGATATTATTTCAAGAAGTTAAAAACCATCGAGTAAATTTTGGTGTGTTTACGTTATGAGTTTTCTGAATTTTCCCTACATTTTAAAGGGATGGTAATGAACTTTTGTCGAAAAGTTCATCATTCCTTCAAGTAGCATTCATTTTTAATGTTCTCAACATTAAGATTATTTATTTATTGTCGTACGAATGATTTGTGAATGATAAATAATCGGTATATTATAAGTCGTGGGATTTTTATTGAATGGTTATTTTTCCCTTCTATATTTATATTTATGTTCGACCGTCAGTTGAATATAAATGTGGATTCCTGTGTAGGTAGATAGTTCCTAACTCAGTAAAGTTCAAAGATACACTGGTATCTACATGACGTGGGTGTGTGGATTTCCTTCTAGTTCCTAGTTTCAAACATTAAAGACGTTTTTTATTTATGAAAAGTTTTATTTTCTTGAACCACTTAAAGCTTTCAGGGATTTTTAAGATTATTATTTATTATTATTCTTCACACTAGTAATCGAAAAAACTGTATTGAAATTTGTTGAATCAAGTAAACTTTTTCAATAATTTCACCAGCTTCCTTTCGAATATTATAATGAATTTATAAGTGTCTATATTAATCGAAAATTGAGCACCAGGGTGGGTGTATTACGTCTTTCCATATGTCAAATGTATTGCATATTTTTTTATTTCGATTATTACGTTAAGACAGGGAAATTTATACTTTTATTTATTATGAGTGATGTGAAAGATTTCCAACAAAAATTTTACGTGTATACTGGAGAATATTTCATATAAGTATTATTTCGTCAATATATTTTTCTAAATAATACTAGGGACTTGTCAGAATCTAGTTGATCGGTTGTTTTGAAAAATTTTCCAGATATTCAAGATAATTTCGGAATTAAAACCGATTTTAATTGAAATCTCATGTCATGACAATCAATTTTAATATTAAAAAACTATTGTAATTTAAGCATAACTGTTGTATGTAAAAATGTAAAAAATGATTCTACAAAATTTCAATATAAGCTTCATAAAACTTTTTCAAGTTCAGTAATTTCACGATGTAATTTTGACTTTCAAAGCCAGTGACATCAGAACTCTTACCTATATTCTTCTAACCCCTTCTGGGTTGGAAATTCAATACTTTAATTAGGTCTTCAAGACAAGACTTCTAATGAATACGTATGTTCAATCCACCAAACCTGTAGGTACGGTGAACTACACACAGGGGATTGAGGTTTTCATCCTGCTCAACTTGGTACAAAATAAGTGCTGAAAAAATAATTCAATTTTTTTTCAATACCAGATGTATTGGAAAATTAAAAAGTGAATGGAATTCAAAATTCACGATTATCGCCCCAGAAATAAATAATTTGAAGAGGTAAAATCAAATGAAAATGATTAAATTCACGAAGTCAAACAGCAAAAACACGTTTCCGTTTTGAAGTGTCTAAAACCTGAATCAATTTAGAACAACAAAGGAAATTTGAAAAATTAACGAAGTGAAAATTAAATTTAAAATCAATTATTGAATCATAACAGTATATAATGATACTGGAGAAACCTTCATGATATTCCAGTTCCAATTTATCGCTTTAATAGGTTCATTATTCAACAGGAAATTTTTCGGAGTAGACATCGACAAAAAGCACAGATGAATATTTCATTTATCATGAAAACCATCCGTTGCCATTCAAAGAGGAATAGGGCAATTTAAATTCCAACACAGAAAGATGGTCTTTTGTTCGGGACAATTAACGACTCTCGTCGGATACATTTTTGCCATTCCATGCCAAATTGTCTATCAACAGTTGTTGAGCTAGATTGACATAGAGTCATCCCTTAACGTCTTCCTATTCATCTATGACTGATCTCAATAATCTATAAACCTTCAGCCAATGAAAGTTATCTACCAAGATTAACAATTTAGCTGAAAATATCTATAACTGTCGTCTCAATTTTAAAATCTAGTAAGTCTATCTAAAATTACCTCTACTTTAATCATTCTGATGCACTCTTGTGTTGACAGTGACAGAAGAATAAGCACATGTCAATTTGATGTTGCTTCTATTCTCCTTGCGTTAAATCAAAATTTGTGTTAAATCATTGTTTCTGTAATGTTGAAGTAGAAATCTTTATGTTCTTTTTGTGTATTTTTCCAAAATATATATGTTTAAATATATACTTACTTAACCTAAATAGTTATGCCTGTAAAAAATGTATACTTGTGGAAAGTTAATCTCAATGGTGAAATTATAAAGCAATAACTGATTTCTGGACATTTTATTTAATTTGAATATATGTAGGTATAAATTCTGATTCTCAAGTTCACTCATCTTATTTAATTGAACGTTTAAAGCAAGTTTTATGGAACATAATTCTAATATCCTCACTATTAATACTGATTGATATAATTAAAAAATGACCAAAGAACACAGTTTCTATTCAAAGATCGGATAGATATTAAACTCTTATACAAAATTCCGAACCAGAAAGAACCTTATACATAACAAATTGACAAAAACATAATTTAAATATGTGTTGGACGCGTTTCGAGCAAAATCAACCCATCTTCAGGAGCACTCAAAATGAATTATATAAATTACGAGAAGACTTACACGAAAAATTCATACTGTAACACACAACAACTTGAAAAAGTTGTTGAGCAAGACTGAGGAGGTCGAACTACATCATCAGGACCAGAAGCTATAAAATTTTCACAGCGTTTGGAACTGATAAAGACCATAACACTACGAAACTCGAAACACTGTTCTTATTTCATTCATTTAAAAAAGACTATAACATTCAATTTGAAAAATACAATCTCTTCACGTTCCTGCTGAACCCTTTTTTATTCTCATAGTATAAATAAAATTTTCATTTATGTAGTCACATATTTTATATATGGTTTATTTTCAAAGTTGAGACTTTCTTTTCTCATCAAAATAAACCCTTTCTCAAAAAAATATCTCATATAAAATATTCACTTTGACAGAGTTGAAGAAATTGTAGAGTTCAATTCGAAACCTTCGAGTTTGAAAAAATTTCGAGTGCGGCCCTGTTACTTTAACCCCTAGAGATATTATCTTTATGAAAAAACATGCTGTTAATCCAGGGGCCGCATTCTCGATAGTGTCGTCAGAACAAACAGGGCCGGACTTAAATTGTTGGGAATCGAATTTTATTAACAGGGCTTTCAGCTCTGTCCTCTTGAAAATATTGTGTAGACGATTTGTGTTAAAATGATTTATTTTGATGAGTTCTATTTTCCGTTTGAAATTTGAAAACACCCTGTATATTATATATAAACATGTTCTCTTATATCTGGAGCAACTAATAAATATATTTATTCATTTTGGTTTTACTTGACTTTTTCAGAATAGGATTCAATCTCGAATTTATCATTTCTAGTTCCATTGTGGTTCTTCGATATCATTTTGGTTCAAAAAGTCAGACATTTAGATCAAATGACGCTATAACTAAATCTAACGTTCACAGATATAATTTAACAATATTTCATTCCATTTAATTATTACCACCTACCTAGGGTCTTGATCGATTTGAAAATCAGGAAGGAGCAAATATAAAAACGTCAAGTTAATATATAATTAGTTGTCCGAGGACAGACTAGATTGGATGCGGTGATTAAATTTTGTTCGTTTACGATTGACGGAATAACGAATTGGGAAAACCGTCCTTAACCTCAGAATTCAACTGGTCGAACCTCGACAATGACCTTCGTGGAACGAATTATAAATTTTGAGGATTTGTTGAAATAATAGTTATGCTGTGAGATAGTCTGACAAGAATGTTAAATGCCGATTACTTTATCACACATTTTTGAGTAGGAGGCGTTGAACTCTACGAAATCAGCGGGGTTATTGAACAGGCTAACATTGATAGTACAAATTTTCTTTCTTCACTTATGTGAAAAGATACTTATTACATAATGAATTGTCCATTCATCAGATATCAATATGGAAAGAGAAAGAAACTAAATGTATCATTATTTAGTATTCAGCACAAGCTATCTATGGCCAATTTTACAAGTTCCTATAGAGTATGGTCTAATTATCTTTCGTTGTGAAGTCATTCAAGATTCTACTATTTTGTAACGTCTCAAAATTTTTTCACTAAAAAATATCATTACTTAAACACTATCATATTAATCAAACTTCAATGTGCACCATTGGAAAGAGCGGAAATTTCTCTTTAGACTAGGGTGGTTTCGTGGAGATTTTTCATAAAATTTTCACTTTTTAAAGGGTGGTTAAGGAAATAATGATTATAAAAGTATCTTCGGCCATAATCTCTAGTCGAAGTTAACTCTAAATTCCGCCCCGTAAACCCATATAGAAACTGTGACACCTCAAAGGAAGAAGTCTAGAGGTATAAGGTCGTGACTTCTAGCTGGCCATCTGGTCGATCCGAATCTTCCTATTCATTTTCCCACAAAATGGACCTCCATCCATTCTGTTACTATTCCATAAGGCATGGGCATATATCGATAATTTTTCTTCAAAGTGGAATACCCTCAAATTGTGAACCGATACCCGATCATCAAGCATTCACACAATGCCACCGAGCGCATTAGTCAAAAAATATTCTACTATTGTGAGTTTACTGAACCCCAATCGTTTCCCTGACTCGTTTTGTAGTTTGTTATGAGACATTGTCATGGAGCAAAATGACTGTGTGTTCTTCACATTCTTTTTCACGTAATGCTCGATTTAAATCGATCATTTACCAGTTTTCACCAGTTTTTAACAGCTCTTCTTTCCAAAGAAATTTGGACTTTTACTTGTGATTTATATTATGCGTAAGGAAAAGAACGGAGAACATTGACAATTGATTCGCGCGTTCTTGTTGACTCTTAGTATTATATTTATCCAATAAGGCTTGCAATTGGCCGTCTGTGAACTTCCCAGTTAGTTTTCTATGCTCTTCGTTTCTCACTCCAAAATCACCATTTTTGAATTTTTTGAACCACTCGAAACATTGTATTTCACGAAGAGCATTAAGTTTTCCAATCTTCTACCGTCCTCTGTGAAGTCCTTGAATTTACATTTGTTTCAAAAAGAGATCAAAAACCTCAAGATGAAAAAATATTTTAGTATATATGTGATTCCTTAGTTGCTGAGTTCACTATTATTGACTTGTCTTATACGCAATGGAGTAGTGTACTAAAGGATGAATTGAATTATTATTATTATCTAGAATTTTGTTTCTTCTTGGTACTTATTGGCTTCCTATAAACTTAATATTAAAATACTGTCGTTATGAAACCCCATGTTTGTAAATATCATAAGCACAAACGTGGCGTCAGCAGCTTTCGTGCACTCCTACTAAAAGAATTTGATGAATCCAACACACTAAATAAGTTAATGTTGAATCATCCAACCAAGAATTCAAACAAAATATTAAGAAAATTTGTCTTAGTTTTAATTAAATGAGAACTAATACGCCAATTTATTGAACGATAAGCTTTAATTAAAAAGCCAATATCAGCAAAATTTCAGGCGTGCATATTCCCAAGCATGAAGGATTTTGCTTATTCACCCCAGCCATTCAAGCTTAAAATCCACCCTAATAATTTCAAGTCGGGTAAGTTATTTCTTTCGAATATTATCTTAGTTATAAATGGCTGTATGAACAGACATAATTTAAATTAACAGCGAATTTTTTATCAAAATGCAGACTTTTCAGATCATTTTGGGTTCAAAATTCGCATTACAAAGATGTTAAAAGGAAATTATAGCGTCCTGATTGAGCACTTAATAATTAAAGTTCACGTATTATCGTTATCTAGAACACGTACTATGCAAGGTTTTTTCAAAGGTTAGGCTTCTCTTCCAACAGAAGGTAGAACTCTTCAATATAAACGATTTAAATTAAAATCATCTATATAACATATTCTAGGAGACAACGATACGAGACCTTCAATTCTGATCCATTCTTGTGAGTCTTTTGACTTTAGTTTATTTGTCGAAATATGTCGCATATTTATCTAAAAACAGGGAGATAAGACGACCCCATACATGTGTACACGTAAAATCTGTAATGAAATATGTTATGTACGTTAAATAAATCCGCCACAGGCTTTCGTTAAGACTGTCGAAGTCCAATTTTTCACAGTTAATCAAAATTCTTCGCAAAAGTTGTTCCAAATGATCACCATTAGTTTTATTTGCGCACAGTTTTACCCGACGTAATAATGAGTAACTACATGCAGTTGAATATTTATTAGTTTGTTCACGAATAGCTTTATAAGCGGTTTCAATACGATGTCTCAATTTTTCTACAGTATTGTCCTCTCCTTGACTAAGGTTTTTAAATGACCTCAAAGAAAAAACTTGCAGAGATTTAGATCCTGGTAGCCTACAAGCTAACAGTTTATCATATAAGTACAAAAATTTGAATATCAAAACAGATTTAATCTGTCAGTCTTCTACAATTTTAAATTCAAAAAATGTTTATTCCAAAATTTTTTGGAATTAAATTAATGTCTTATAAGCACGGCTTATATTTAATAGACGTATGAAATCAAAACTCAATATACAATATCAAATGGAAAAAATAAACTAACAATCATAAATTATCAATTGAAATTAATTAATAAACATTTGAAGGAGACAAAATGTTGTTTCTGATCTTACAATTATGAAAACCAATTCCTTTTCAAAAATACAAATCATAATTTAATGACTTCTCAGAAAATATAATTTTCATTTGAAATATTCAATATATTTGAATATTCAAATAAGTTAATTCCAAAATCTCTCAAAACATGCATTATATATTAAAAAAAAATTAGAATTCCGATAATTTCTCCATCGGCCCTAAGTCATATTTAAAAAAATCAAAATCAACCAACAATAAATATGACTTACCTAAAAGTTGTGCTGAGATTATCGTTCGAACAACTAATATTCCTGAGAACGAATTGTTTATGTTTACACTGAATTTTCGATTATAAATTCTGGCATATGACCATCGAAGCGTCTAAGTAACGTAATGTGACGAGACGTTTGAGTAACAGAACCATACTGGAAATTTTGGGGTACTGATTTTAAGTTCAGAGTCTAATTAATATCTTTGTCCTCTTGAATACTCTTTAGCGGTAAATTGTGGTGCAATGGTTTATTTTGATAAGATATACTTCCTTTTAGAAAAGTACTTACTTACCTTTGCAATCACCCTGTATTTGTGAATTCGAAAAATTCAACCAATTTTTCGTTTGTAATTTATTATTAGTGTTTTTTCTATAAAAATACAGGAGAATGCATGAATGAAACATACCATATTTGAAACGACGAAATCTTGAGAATTTGGGCTTGAGATTTATTGATCCACACTATTTTTTTTGCTTATCAAACATTACTCAAATCCTACCAGTAATAACTATTATTTTCATATTACAGAACTTACAGTTCCCACGGGATGTTGGATTTTTGCTGTATTATGTTATCGGTGGAATATGCTGTTTATCTTTCTATCCCAATCAAAGTCTCACCTTGTGGTCTGTTCGAATAAAGACGTAATTGAAGCTTAACAATCTTGAATTATTTCTTTAGATATCCTGATTCGTTCAGAGACGGTACCCATTGTGTTTCATTCGCATTCTTCAATTGTTTAGTTTTTATCATTCATCTAACTTTCTTGGTATTTTCAGTTGCTACACCGTTATCGAGGTCCACTTTGAGGGTCTTAGCTCTCCCTTATTTTCTTCTACCCTAATTGCACCATTTGAAATTGTTCGTTGTGGTCCTAATGGCTCTTTGTGCTGATCTTTGATACTTTCATTATGCTCTGCATTGCGAACGTTATCGATAACTCTCGAATAATGAACGGTTGCTGGTAGTGCTTTATTGTACCTTTTCGAATAAGATGAAGGGGCTGATTATTCAATTCTATCCAGGAAATTCCCATGGTTGAACACCGCTTCCGAAGGATCCTTCAAAATGAAGGCCTGGATTCTGTGACGTCCAAGAAACCGAAGTGAATTAAACAATTTCAGGCAATACTTCAAAATTTTACTGATGGATATGTATACTAACAACTCTAAGCAGGGAATTATGATTTTAATTTTTACGTTATATCAGACGTCATCTGTTCCCTATTCAAAAAAAGAGTGGTTTTTTCGGAACAATGTCGCCACAAGAATTCTTTCTCCCTAATACAGAACTTGAAAATTATTTTTGGATTCTTCAAAACTCTTAGGTTCTTGAGTTTGAGCGGTTCAACTGACTGTTCAACTTCACCTTCTGACGGTAAGTTCAATATTACATTATTTCGTGAATAGTGAACCGATTTTGAAAATTTTAACTGGGTAAATAAAATAAATAACTTTCAAACTAACTAGCACTCGACATTTCTTCCCCAATCAAAAAATGTTTGGGGTTGATGCTACCTTCAAGGGGGTGGTTTGTTCTTAACAAACTCATGATTTGAATTCGTCCCCCTCAAAACAGAGGTTGACCTGTTTTTTTTTTAATTTTCGAAAATTCTTCGTTTTGAGTTCTGGAGGGGTGGTCAAATTTTCTTTGGGACACCCTGTACTTAAAATATAAGAGATTCAAGTAGAGGGTGAACCATCTAGAGTTTGATTTTTGAAGTAGAGAATATTTCGAGCCTTCTTCTGTCATTCGTGTTTTGACAGAAATATAGTTCGACATTAACGAAATGGGTCGATTTACGCTTGAATAAAACTGGGAAATATAAAAAACTTATTTCCAAATTAGTAAATCTTCTATCGAAACTGTTAGAAATTTTCGTGGAAAATTTCATAGAAATGGAAATTTGTGGATCAATTTTTTCGTGAAAACGTGATCGTTATCCTTATTATTTTTAATGTATTTATCAATATTATTAATGGTTCTGAAAGCTGCCATGTAATGAAAATTTTTCTTAAAATAATTAGAAATGTCTTCGGATATTCTATTTATATATGAAATTTGTATGAATTGTTTCGGAATAGGGTCTTTTGTGGTAGGATACCAGTAAGTTAATGCTATCTTATTCTGTTTATTGTTTATCATTTTATCTGTAAGAATTGATTGTTTGATATATGTTGATTCTGTATATCTACTCAAAAAAAAACAGTGTTTCTAAGGCCTTAATTTAATTTAATTTTAATGAGTTTTCAAGAAATTTCATAAAAATTGAGTTTTTAGCGAGGAATAACAGAATTGCTCTGTTTGATATCTAAGAAAATATTCTTCGATTTTTAATACAATTATATATTTTTTGCGACTCTGTACAGCTTGCTGATAAAAGAAGTAATGAAGCGATGGACGATCTATTTTTCTCCCGCAAAAAATAATAATGTGCAAATTGCGAATCTTCGCCAGCAGATTAAATCCCTGGTGCTGAAGACAACTGCATTAATTCCGAAAATACACGGAACAAAGCAGTCCGCTCTAGTCAGTGGATTAAGTGAGCTTATAAAAATCTGCCTGGATCCAGGAAATGTAACAATTACTGAAATACTCCACTGCTTGATCCAACGATCCAAAAGAACGCAATCGGTATTTGAAACGATATGAATGGCAGCGAAAGACCCAATTCATTTGTACGAAACGTTGAATATTTAAACTGAGCTGGATGAAAAGCGATAAAAAGGCAACCTGGCAGCTTTATTAGAATCGATTTTCCTCCCTTTTGCAATTTGCCGTATTCAAGCCGACCGACGTTCATTCTGTAGCAATGAAATGCTTTTAATTTTCTTTCATGAGCACAATATTTCTTTCATAAAGATCGCTTTCGGTATTTCTGGCCTTTCGCTGATTTATTGAACTTTAGAAGTTGTTCGAGCACTTCGTAAATATTTTCACGACGTTTATTTGTTGAATTCTTTCGGAGCTCGACTTTACTTTTGCGACTTTCGGCTCACTTTAGGAAGTTAAGGATATTATTGGCCCCGTTTGAATTTATTCTCAGTCGTATACCTGGAGGAATTTTTCGTAGGGATTATATATAATTTAATCGGTCCCTACTTTATGGAAACCCATTTTAATTAATTAAAATGATGAAATATTTCCATACTTAATTAACGACAACTATTGCACCAACAATGTGGTTTCATCAAGTTTACATTGTGAACTAAGTCTGAAAATTACATCTTCACAGGGGAGGTATCGGGTGTTTTTTTTAGAGTGATAAACTTTCGATAGGGATAACTGTGATTTGACAGAAGGTATAATAGAAGCCATGTTGTTTTGACATTTCTGTTCAGTAAGCATTGACAAATTATCATGCAAAGACTCACGCCGCAACAACGTTTACAAATTGTTGAAATTTATTTTCAAAATCAGTATTCTATTCGCCAAACTTATAGAGCACTTCGTGAAATTTATGGTTTACATAATCGTCCATCAGAGCAGCTTATTCGTCGAACTATCGATAGATTTCGAACAACTTTTTTCTCTACTCGATGCAACAACAAGACAGAAATGTACGTACAGAAGAAAATATCGCTGCTGTAAGGCATGGTGGTAATAATGATCCAGATTTGTCTATTCGTCGACGTTCACAAGTTGAACTCTGTGCATCCACCACATGGAAAATTTTACCTAAAGATCTTGGTCTACACCCATACAAGATCCAACTGGTTCATGAAATGAAGCCACTTGACCATAATAAGCGTCGTTTATTTGCTGATTGGGTCCTAGAACATCTTGAAGTTGATCCACTTCTTTAATGTAAAATTGTGTTTACTGATGAAGCTCATTTCTGGTTGAACGTCTATGTAAACAAGTAAAATTGCCGTATATGGAGTGAAAAAAATCCTCAAGAAGTTCTGCAGGTTCCATTGCATCCTGAAAAATGCACTGTAATGTGTGCTTTACACGCTGGAGGCATCATCGGTCCATATTTCTTTAAAAACGATGCTGGACCTAATGTTACAGTGAATGGTGTTCGTTACAGATCGATGATCAATGATTATTTGTTTCAAAATTTGAATGATATAGACCCAGAAGTGTTTTGGTTCCAACATTATTTCGAGAAATGGTCCACTTAAGTAGCCTCCAAGATCATGGGACATAACTCCACTGGATTATTTTATTTGGGGTTATGTCAAGTCATTGGTTTATGCTGATAAACCAGAAACAATAGACGCTTTGGAAGCCAACATAACTCGGGTTTTTGATTAAGTAAGTAAGGCCTGAATTACTCTAAAAAGTGGTCCAAAATTGGTCTGGTCGAATGCGGGTCCTCAAAGCTAGTCGTGGTGGACATATGCCGGAAATTATTTTTAAAACATAAATGTCATAAAATTATCTTTCAAATAAAAAAAAACTTGGCTTCAATCTTAGTTTAAATGTGTTTTATTTCAATTTAAAGTTCTATCACTCTAAAAAAAACACCCGATACAAATAACTAACAATTTTTGGAAATGAAGATAATAATAATAATCCTATTGTACCGAATAGGAATATCCCAAATACTGTGTCATTATCAACATCTGCGAATCAAATCGTAAAGAAATCAAGTAAAAAAATTGTCCAGCCACATTGGACAACTCTATTAATCATCAACTAACAAATAAATAAGCACAAATATTATTCCAAACCTTATCAAACATATCCAAACCAAATTCGTCAGCATTTTTACACATGCAGTACACCGGTGCCTGCTGAAGCAAATTCGTACGAGGTGTTGGCGAATAGAAAGTAGAGACCGTGGACAAACTAGGAACACTAATATCCATTCTCGATAATAAATATGCTGAGTTTATCCACACTGAAACTCACGTCTCTCAAGCAACGATGTAATGACATCATTCATGATGTCATACAGATTAGCTTCATGCTCTGGATACCTACAAGTCCAATGGATGTGTACCAGAGGAACTGATTTTTGAACACCGACAGGTCATCCTGAATACAAAGCTATATGTTACTGGCTGATGCACATAACTTCTCGGTGGGAGGAATGAAGGTGAAGGCAGAGTCGAACAATACTCCAGGGTCATACATTTCATCTTTATTGACAATACTATTGTCATCTATATCATAACTATTATCCAACTTTGTGGATTTTCTAGTTTATGTGACCTTGAAACACTTTCACACGTTCAATCTTAGTTTGTTCAGCAAACACTAATCGCAGATATACTTCAAGTTGGACTCAAGCAATATCAAATCTGAAACATTACGTATATTAAGATAGATCTTTAAATCATCATGCTAAAGCTGGAGAAACCAATATAGATATTAAAAAACAGCGGTCCTAAACTTGATCCTTGCGGTACTCCACATGACGAGTATGAGATTTTACGGACAACGTCAAGATAGGTCGATTTTTATTTGAGCGGGACATCTTTTGATTATGAAATAATAGGTGTACGGGGTAGTAACGCCCTCAAGAATCTCAAGAATGGCAATAGGGGTCGAGTGACATATTATTTTAAAGGTTTTGTTATTCTATTCATAGATATCCTGAAAAAATTCTCTTCGGCGTTCGTTTCAACAAACTCGTTGGAAATTCACAAGATGTCCAAACTACCTATCGTTCATTTCTGAACAATAATAAGTATCTTTGTTCAAATATTCCCCTACGATATGTGACTTCTCCAGTAGGTGTTCGCCAGAGAATAGTGTATTGAAATAACACCTGAAATGTTACAGGATCTAAGAGAAAATGTTAATTGAGGACACTATTACTGTTCAACAATGAGTGGAGGATAATTTGAACATCTGTTTAATTAAAATTCGTTCAGAAACGACCACTTAATGCACTTCACTTATCATTTCCAACGAGTTTTTTTACACCGAAAAACAAAAAAGTTTCAGCCCATTCATTAATAGAATTGCACAGAATCTTCAAAATGTGGGATGATCACCGTACAAAAAATTTGCAATCAAAAGATGTTCCCCTCCAAATAAAACTGATTTGTCTTGGCGTATTCCGGAAATATCCGGCTGAACTGTTTTATGTGGGGTCACCTAGTATATTTTCAACAAATTTCGGCGTAAAGATGAAATTAGATACTGGTTAATGATTATTTAAAATGTATTTCTCTTAATGCACTAGCGGGATGATGCTCCCGAATTCAACTCATTGTTTATATAATTTTTTGCTTTAATTTCAGTCACAGTTCAGAGAGGGTATAAAGGACAGGTCATGTTCTTGTGCTTCAGTCCCTAAGGTGCAAAGTCTAATATTGACAGGCACATTCAACCATTGATTTCGACCCGAGCGGAACAAATACTATCGAAATACACCAATTGTGAGCGTTTCCTAAACAAATATTTGACAATAATGAGAGGAAATGAAATTCTTATCTTTGTACTAACACAAAACATCGAAGCTCGATATTGTAATAGGTCAAACCACAAGATACTTAGATACAATTTCTAATCAATGTCCCCCGGTTACTCATCAAATATTTCTCCAGATAATCGAATCAAAAGATAGACATCTGCAGAAAAAATTTACAGGCATCTTTCGAATTCAGAGTTCCATTGCCTGAACTTTATATGCACAATATTCCTTCATGTGCACAAAATCATCATAAATAAAAAGGGGTTTTTTTACTTTATAGAAGGTTTTTTCAAAATTTTAAATATCAAACAGATTAATTCTGTTATATCTCGCTACAAATTCTAATTTTATAAAATCTGTTGAAAACTTTTTGAAATTAAATTGAATAAATGCCTAAGTAACACTGTTTCTTTTTTAATAGATATAACCGCCCGTGAAACATTGACGATCTTGCACGAGTTTGCTCCTGGTCGTGTCATTTCCCGAATTTGGTGACCAGAATTGGCCTCCACGCTCTTGCGATTTAACGCTTTTAGACTTTTGGCTGTGGGCTTATCTGAAGTCACAGGTTTATGCCAATTAGCTTGCAACCATCGTATCATTGAATGCCGTAATTAGACGCTGTATCAATGAAATACCACCACATGTATTCAATAACGTTATTGAAAATTTCGTCAAAGGGTACGCATATGCCAGCAAAGCCGTAGCGGCCATTTACATAATATTTAGTTTCATACATTATTCCCAAATGTATATTTTCTAAATCAATAAATATTTCAATACTTTGCTACAGAAAACCATGTTTTACTGAACACTGAAATCTTGCGCTCTTATTGAAATACCATTTATAAAATTAACAGTAATGAGACAGTATCAACAGGGGATAAAAGAATCCAAAGAAAATATAGAATATTAATCGAACTTGTCCAACAAACACTAAGTCGACGCACTTTTTCATACCGGCATTTTGCCCAACATAGACTCAAGAAATTCTTCGAAACACCCTCTCTTTAAAAGCTCTTTTAAAACCTCTTCAAAAATATGTATGTTTAAAACATCTTCAAAAAGCCATTTGAAAAATTCACCGATAATCCTCAGCCCACTTTCATGCCAGCAAAATAAAAACAATCAATAAAAATATCTATCATACCTATACGAACACTTGTTATTTCGAACCAAAGACAGAACGTAAATGGTCTCTTACTGGTTAGACAAGTATTGTCAAGGATTTTATGAATAAAACCCTGTAAATCAAATATAATGATTCATTATAAAAACTAATTCAATGAAATTTCAAGTCGGGGAAAAACGTTTCTTTTTCATCTAAGCTGGAGTAGTTGGTTTTGAAATTTTGATAACAGTTTAGAGAAGTATTATCCAGGGTTATTATTATTTTATAGTGGGTGGGCTACAAAAGTCTGACCAAAGACCCAGAATCTAACGTGACCCACCGCTGGGCACTCTGAGACGATGTGCATGGCTGTTTCAGTGTCCTTAAGACACAGCCTGCATTCATCGTCTTCAGCCAGAACAATTTTGTGCAAATGCGCTTTCAGTCTGCAGTGACCTGTCATAATTCCGACAAGTGTTCTTAGTTTGGCCCTCTCCAGACCTAGTGTTAGGTCCGCCATATTTTTGTTCGAAGCTGTTCCAAGGAACATTTTCGAATGTTTCAGGCCAGAATGGCTCAGTCAGAAAGACTCTACTCTTGAGTTCATTCTACCTGTTATCGTCCGCTTAGCCACGTCATTTGGTATTCACAGGAATGGTTCCGGTCCTACCAGAGGCAGCGCAGCTCCAGCAAACGCCAATTGATCTGCCTCTTCGTTACCCAAATAGTTTGAGTGGCTTGGTATCCAAACAAGAGTGATTCTGTTATACATACCGAGCCTATTTGAAGCCGTGCGGCAATTCCGGACTGTTTTCGATGTACAACAGCTGTCTTACAGAGCTTTCAGAACTGACTATCAGTAAATATTTTGATTTTGCCGTGGCGGATTTGCCGTTTTATCGGCAGATCTGCCGCGGTCTCAATGGCAAATAGTTCTGCCTGGAATATGGTTGCGTTTTGACCAAGACTCAATGAGATGTTGATTCTCGGTTTGCTCCCATAGACTCACGTTCCCTTCGTTGTTCGCGAGCCGTCTGTGAACAAGCCAAGGTCGGTCCTTAATAGAACCTCAGCATGCTAGGTCCATTCGTTCCGGCTGGGGACGATTAAATTGAAATGCCGTTCTTGGCTTTTGAAATTAGATCCGAGGGCATCGATAGGGTGCTGTTCAGCATTCCTGAGCCTCCCATCATTATTGCCTCTGGTCTGTCGATCGACAGTTGGTATAGTTTGTATGTGACCCGGTCCGTCTCCCTCTGCACGAGATTATACAGGGTTACATACCAAAAAAAAAAAAAAAATTGGAAAAACTGAAGATTTGTGGCAACAGGAGTAAAAAGACCGTCCCAGGGTGTAGAATTTCTTGAATGCCTATCATTTTGAAAGCATGCTACATAGATTTTTTTATATTTTTCTGATAAGCAGTACGACTTGAACTTCTGCGAAACCTGTATAACATCTAGCTCTAAAATGTTTCGCATAATTCGAAGGCAGATATTATGAGAATTATGTTGATTTGTGCACTTAATGTAGCGCTTCGTACGGTCGATTTCCTCTCCGAAGTGATTAAAACGTTCCAATTACTTCTGATCACATTCAACCCCCAAACAACAAGATCTAAAGACGTGATGTATCCGTCTCATCTCCTACATACAATTTTCACATAATTAAACCCATTACTCCGTAAGTTATCTTATATGGGCACTCGAAGGACGTTGTTGCGGCTGTCAGTGACTGAAGAGCCTGTTCACTTTCCTTTTAAACCGGTTTTATGGTCGTGTCCTCCGCTTCTAAGTTGCGGAAGCTTTGAGATCCAAGTTGCTAAGTTTGAGGATACGCCATGTCATTACTCTTTCCATTATGGCTTAATTTGTGCCGAAATTATGCTTTAATCTCCACGTAGGGTTGCTCTACGGCGGCCCCGGTGGACTGTTTCGCAGATTATATCATCCGATTCTATAATCGTATTTAAACTCCAGGGGTCACGTGTGTAGGTTCCTCATTCAAACTTCAATACCCTCGAGAGGGTGCTCGAAATCGTGTTGGTTGTGTAATTTTCAATTTCGAAATCTAATTGGATAGCGGATTGGATTTTTATGTAATCACCGGAAGTTCTGGGGGAACGGTTTTTAACTCGACGGTTTTTTCTACCGACTCGACCAATGATTCTGTCCGTGAACATTGGGCAGGTCACAGGGTGCTAGTTAGGAAGTTGAGAACCAAGAAAAATGACGAAGACCCTCTTGTGGAAATTCATAAGAGCATTAATCTGGTAAATAGCTTTGGTTTGTTTGTTCACGAGTATTATATACACGGTCAAAACCAAGAGATATTATATCAGGTGTAGAAGTACGAAACCGGAATTTTTTTTATAAAAATTACACGTCTGTTTAAAATATTATAATATATTCAAAATTATCTGCATTGCTTTTGGAGTAAGAATTAATTCGCTCCGTTTTTTTCCCCACCTCTCAGGCAATTTCCGAATCCCATCAGGGAAGAACTTCTGGTCTTTTGTTCCAATTTCAAAGCCAATTCACGAATTTTTGGAAACAATCGAAGCGGTGACCTGTCAAATCATGTTGGCGAAAGATCCCGTACTCAGAAGGAGCTCTGTCCGAAGAATACTGCAAATACGGTAGATATCCCATTTGATCGTTTCTAAATAGTTTTTGACAACTTTTGCAAAGCCGAGACCAAGGGTCGTCATGCAAAAGAATAACTTTATCATGTCTGTCCTTATATTTCGGACGTTCTCCTCGTAATGCCTGGTTCAAACAAAGTAATTGCATTCTATACCGATCACCAGTAATAGAGTCACGGTTTTAAAGGCTCTTAGTACACAACTCCCTCTTGGTCACACCAGATACATAGCATAACTTTCGAACCATGAAGGTTCAGCGTTGGTGTTAATGTGGAGGTCGATGGAAACACTCAGTAGTTTTGATCAATTTCGATCTGAGCAATTGGCCAGAAGGAAAGAAAGAAGGTGAAATATTGTTGCTCATTCAAGCAGTTAGTACTCTTTGGAGAAAAAAAAACAACTTCATCATTATGGGACAGACATGAAGATATGCCATTCAAAAAAAGTTGTCCAATGCCAATGAAGTTCTTGGCAAAAGTTTATGTACAAAGCCTGCTGAATCAAAGCAGTATTTAGATCAGCCCAATATTTCAAGGTCATCAAATGCACTTAAATTTTGGATCGATATTAGATATTTTAACCCTGTGCTATCAGAAATAGCTGTTAAATATTTGATTTTTTCTGCTACATCTGTAGCATCTGAATGAATTGCTTCTGCAATCAATCTTTTATTGCCTAATAAGCGTACTAGCAAAAAAACTGAACGTATAAACCAGTATTTTAAAAACCCTTACTGAGAAATATTGATACGCATAATTGTTTTATAAAATCAAACAATAATAACTAAGAACCTAACATTTTCATACATTTGTAATTAAACTTTTTCAATACATTGAAATTTAAACTGTGTAAATCATTTTTGAGCCGAATTATGATTGTTTTTCAAAATAAAGTCGATAAAATAATATCGAAATATAGATAATTTTTTCAAACTACGATGTTGATATAGTTAAAAATATCGATATATCGAGAATCCAATATTTTAAAAAATATCAATAGCCCTAGTTGTCGTAGAAGATCCACTTTTCGTCACCAGTCACTACTCGGCGTGAAAGATCCTTTCTTTTTCGTCTTTGAACCAGCTACTCACAAGTCATAGCCTTTCCACATCTCTAAGATTTAATTAATAAGGAATCCAATTGTCTGTTATTCATAGTCTTTAAATTAATTTGGCTGTCACGATTGAGCCCTGTCTTCAACCACTTTTGAAGTGCCAAAACCATACTCTACGTGACTTGGTAGTTGGAGCATTGTCACCGTAAACTCTCACAAGCATACGATGAGCTTCAGTTGCACTTTTTTCCGATTGAAAAAAATTGAAACTTTCGGGTAATGCTGTTTTGTGATAAAAAAATCTGACATTTTTAATAGCAACACTCGTTTTGTATGAAACTCAAAACTGAATGTCATCGGCAGATGCTCAGTAATTCTAAAACTGCGGAAATCAGCTGTTACTCCTTGAAAATTCAATGTTTTCAGAGCTCTTTCCCCTAGTTTAGGAATGCCCCAAAACAACATAGTTCTTCTATGGAGGTGAACCAGTTATCGAGATATTTTCGTACATTTTCATACGAATTGAAGTGTTCAGTGATTACGTGTGCCAGTGATGCGAATAAATTATAAGGATGGAGAATAATCCGTGAAGGCTAGTATCTCCCTAAACGCTTCGATTGTTTTCCTGACTCGTTTTGCTGTGTGCATAAACAAGGGGCAAAATGACCTTGTGTTGCCTTTTTCCATATTCCGGCTCGATTTAAATCGATCATTTGCTTTGCTAGCGTTGACGATTTTAGCAGCACATAATAAATTGCCCCCTTCTGATCCCACTAAAGACAAAACAATTTGGTCTTGCAGTGGATGTCGATGGTTTGCATGGATTCGATCCAAGATGCTTAGGATTCTCGAAATATATCTCTTCTTTATCACCTGTCATGATTCGTTAATGAAATGACTGTCTTTTGTGTCTTTCGAGTATTTCACAAGTGGTTTTTTGGTTTTGTTGCTGCCTTTCATTCAGTTCATTTTGCCATTTTCAGAGTCTTTCCCAAGGTTATTGGAATGACGTCGTTGTCGGTGTTCGCCAAAAATCACGCTAATTGAGATCTAATTGCTTGTAGTTATTTCCCTCGAAATCATGAACCTGAATCTTCTAGTCCAGTTTCCTCAACTAAAGGATATGTGAATTTGAACAATTTCTACATATTTAGAAAATCGTCTCGTTCACCAATATAGGTGAACTCTAATTATTGCAATAGGGAAATAATGATTACAGGAAATCACTTTAACTTTTATTTACGTAATAGACGTTCAGGTAAGCCTTAAGTATAAAGGAAACGCACATTATTAATGACGTGGCCTTAAGCCAGGACTACTACAAAAGCCGATAAGACTTTAACACGATAGGACCTCGGTGACGATAAGACAGAGGTAGACTGGCATCTTTCGTAGGCTACCTGGTCCCAACACATGGTAAAAATATACAAATTCGTAGTATTCCAGAGAGCAATAATTCCTGGCTGGATGATAGCCTCCATATTCTGCCATTAGTGAGCTGAAAGGGGATTGCGTATTAACGCCAACATCGGAGTTCACAGTTATAAACAAACAAGAATTGAATATTACTAGGAAGGTTTCTTTTTTAATATTTCCCAAAGTTTACAAACGAATGTGGGTAAAATTCAACAAGGCATGTAATTGTCTGCGAACTTTTCCGTTGGTGTTCCACGGTCTTCGTTTCTCATGTCAAAATCACCACTTTGAAGCATTTTAACCACTCGAAACACTGTGTTTCAAAGAGCATGTTTACCGTAAGTTTCGACAAGCATTTGATGCGGTTCTGCATCAGTCTTCTTCAAATAGAACAGAAAACCAATGCTGTCCGTAAATCGTAGTTAGTAGTTCGTTGCTAAAAATCTGCATCAGTTGTTAGAAAGCGATAGATGATGGCGTTCTTACATCCCTAAACTGATGGCTAGGCACCATCTATAGGGCCATTCCGGTTTTATACTTCTACAGCTGGTATTTATATGGAATTGAATATTTTGGCAAATAATTTCGACAAAATAATTATTTACTAATTCTATGGTGAGGAAAAAACATTCATAAAAGCACATAACGAGTTTGGTGCACTCGTTCATTATCACCTATGCTTTGTTGCAATTTCATTATCAATCGTCTGACTTCTCTTGGAATTTTATTTTTGGTACTGAAAATTGTAAAACTTATCCCCGGAATTCGAACCCAAATCGTTCGCATGCCAAAAAGATGACCCAACTAGCTAACATATAAACTGTTCATACAAGGATATTCTAAACTTCATCTATAATTTTTTATAACCAAAAAAATCATTCTTTTCGAATAATTTCTGAAAACTGAAATCAGAATCTGCAAAATAACCTTCCAATCCGTTCATTGTAAGTAAAATATTGAAACGAATGCAATTTAAACAGTCAATATCACTTGTATATCCAACAATAGCTATCGATACAAAATATATTTCTTTAACGTACATAAACAAAAAGTCCGAAAAAATAGCAAGATATTTAAAGGAAAAGAGTAACTGCAACATTTCATTCAAAACAAGAAACACTTAGGGAAATTCAATAAAAAATAATAAAGATTTGATACATAAAAACAAAAAGTCTGGAGTCTATAGGTTAAACTGCGCTACTTGCCCATCTGTATATGTGGGTCAGACAGGTAGATCTTTCGGCACTAGGATACGTGAACACGAGAAAGCTTATCTTGGAAAAAACGGAAATTCAACATATGCTGACCATCTTTTGGAGACACGACATGATTTTGACAATAACTTCAAAATCTTACACCTAAAAACAAAGAAACTCAGGTTGAACTACCTAGAAGCCTTCGAAATCAACAGATACAATAAAAAACAGATTCTACTAAACGACCAGACGGACCTCAATAAATCCCCCTTACTTAACCTTTTCTGAAACTTTGTGTAATAATAAAAAAACCAATTACTGTAAATTCCCACTACCTTCTTTTCTGTACATTCTGAATATTTAAAGAACTCAATCTCAATTATGTAGTTAGTACCATACTCACCTGACGAAGTCATGTTGTCATGACGAAACAATTGTTGTGAAATTAAATGAATTAGCGGAAATTAAGTTGTTTTGCTTTAATCATCGAGATGTATTTCCGACAAGTAGAGACCGATACAATAAAACATTCCATCATATATTTTTTCTGATCTGAAATTGTGTTCGTGACATCATATTTATTATGAACCTTTTTAAATCCTGGTTGTAACAAACGATTTGTGTCTATCCACATGCATATTTATTGGAATTAAAAGGTCTAGTGTAAACCTTCCCATGAAAACCTTATCTCTACAAATCTGAAAGGAAAAGTTTCACCCTCTTCTTTCTTTTGCATATCTGTCGAATACCCCCAGGCAAAAATACCCTATCGGCAATCTCTGAATGACTTAGCACCCTTCGGGTTTGTCATTATTTTCTCACCTATACATACATATTTCTGTCATGATCAATAACCTCAGCATAAAAATGCTGAGGTATAAATATCATTTAACATAAAAATGTTAAATGATATTTATTTCTTTAATTTTTTCCCAAATCGTTCTGAATTGAAAATATTCGCTTCTGCAAGCTAATATTCTCTCATTTCTTTTCAGAGCATCAACATTCGTACCAACTGTTGATTTATCGGACCACCTTAAATTTAGGTAAGTAAACTTTGCTGAAGAATTTTTTACTTAAGCACTTGAATGGTCAATAATTAATTTTCCTAGGATCAATCGGTTTCCTTTCTTATGTAAAAAAATGAAATAATCCAGTTTAAGTAAATAACGTGATCAGAAAATTAGAGCTTTAAATGATGCGAAGATGAAAACGACAAAGATCGTGTTTGACTAATGTCATTTATATTCAAATAAATTATTTCGGCTGATCTGTATCAAATATCATTAATAAGGAGTGTGAGCTAATGTAATAGAAAGTTCTACAAATCTGGATTTCTTTTCTAGAATTAGCTGGCAAAGGTATGTCTTGTATGTATATTTGCATACTCTAGATGGCGCTAGTGTATGATAAATACCTTAGTGTCTCTGTGCATAGCGAATATACATGCTTCATATACACACATAGTCAAAAGTCTTAGCCCCCCGTATCAACCCTCAACTAGTTGAATGTAACATGCCAATTTTTTGTGTGTGGAATCTTCACTATCTTATCACTTGAATGAAAATACAATAAATACAATAAACCAGCAAAAAATGTTTTTTTTTGGGGAGAATACAGGTGTATTCGAAGTTAGTCAGGTTTTAGCGAATAACGAGAGTTGTAATATGGAGAATATTCCGTGGAAAATGCCGGACATCCAATTCCTCTGTTTGACCTGGCAAGAAAAGTAGCCCTACATCAAGAAGCTGAATCGAACCACCAGATTGCGCAACGTTTGAATATTTCACGGACTTCAGTAAGGCCCCTAGTAACCCTTTTGCTGGAAACCGGCTGCGTTTCCCGGAGACCGGTGCCTGGTCCACCCAGAATAACATCTGCAAGACAAGACCATTATATCGCAAATTTTACTCGAAGAAATTGAAAGGTATATGTACCATAAGGAGATGGTTGCTTTCCTCAAATTTAAGGGGAAGAAGACCTTTAAGAGTATCTCGGCTATCACCTGGCCATAGAGCTACCCGTCGGAAATGGGCAGAACACCACCAAGACTGGCTTTTACCACAATGGCGCAACGTAATTTTTTCGGACGAGTCACGATTAAGTTTACAAAGTGATAGTCGACGAGAAAGGGTTTGAAGAGGTCCAGGCAAACTAGAACGACTCAATTTCACCCAGGAAGTTTTGCCCTTTCAAGGTGGATCAATAATGTGCTGGGGGGTATAATGTTCGGTCGCCGTACCTCTCTTATTATCGTTGAACGAACAATGACTGATGACATCTACGTAGAAAACTTCATTGAACCAATCATTGTTCCTCTGCGCAACGAATATGAAGATAATTTCATTTATCAAGATGATAACGCCCCACCACACCGCACACGAAGGGTTCAAAACATTCTTCACGAGAACAATATCCAGAGAATGAACTAGCCAGCAAACTCACCAGACATGAATCCAATTGAAAACACATGGGATTACTTAGGGAGAGCAAAATCCAATCGCCAAAACACACCTTCAACTTTTCAGGAATTGAGTTTTGCCCTTCAGGAAGAATGGAACGATATGCCTGAAAACTTCATTAATGACTTGATTAGTGGGATGCCCTGGCGTACTGGACAGTTGATTGAAAGAAGAGGTGGTAATACGGACTATTGAATTTGGATTGAGTTGTGGAATAACTATAATTAATCCAAAATGAATAATCGATAAATTTAGATTTTTTTCTCATTTTTCCTATTTTGTCTCATCCTGCATAAAGCAAAGAGTAATAAAGATTTTCTATCAAATATATTGCAGTTGAAATAGAGGAAAATATTCATCTCATTTCCAGAACAAAGACTTTCTTGAGAAATCTAGGGGAGCCAAGACTTTTGACGATGTGTGTATTTGTAGTCGCTGGCATTCATTGCACTGATGAAAACCAACAATTTTGAAATTTGCGCATGTCTACAATTTGCCCCTGCGATCAACAAAACCTTATCTAGTTTGAGTATAGAATTGTTATACAGATAGTATGTAGTAGTATGTTACACTGTCTCGATTTGTTGAACTTTCTATTACCATAGCTAACACTCCTTATTGATTATGTCATTTATTTCAATACGGTTTTTTTTGTCGAATATGTACATATTTGTTGATTTCGATTTATTTGAATTTACATCTAGGATAAATTTGATCCAAGTTTGTTTTTTATACGTATCTTTCATTCCAAAGGTTTATACGGAGATCTTAAGGAAATTGTAGAAACAAATTCCTGTACATTGTCTCTTGAACATGCCAAAGGTCCATTGTATGTGATTAAACTATTTGTTCAAACTTTGAGCAGCCGGGAAAGAAGTTGGGAAGGTAAGCAAATGGGTTCAAATGAACTGTAGAATAATAACAAGTTGGGGATCTCGGTGGCATAGTGAGCATAGATGCTGGCTATGGTGCCACGGATTGCGGGTTCGAGTCCCGCTGAGTGGATTTGTGAACGTCAGGAGTTGGGGCATGGCTAATGACGATTCAGCGATAATTAATCATTGCTCCAAAGATTTTTAACCCACGGGAAAGATTGAATAGTATCCAATTCTAAGCGTTTTCATCTTTATCTTCTCCACTAGCGTTTCCTTGCATATACACATAAGTTTATTTGGTGGACAGGCTGCCTTCACGAGTTTGTGGAAAAAGATATATAAGTTAACCTTATCCAAAACCGTCTTCCGTAAATCGAAAGAAAGTGGTATCACTATCACTAGCGCTAAACCGCACTAATGGTCCTAGAAAACAATTTTGGGAAAACACTTTATATTCTCCTGATATTAATTCACGCTGTAAACATTTTTCTTTTGTCTAATGGTATTTATGTGAAGCACAGGCGTAGTTCAGACATCGAATTGATATACAAGGTGCGTTCGAAAAGAAAATGATGAATTGATTATGGGTGACAGGTCTGCTGCTATGGTTTCGGTAGCGCTCAATGCAGCTGTGCTCACAAATTTTTATTTTTGAGTTTTTGAATTGAAAAACTTCTGTACGAACGTACACGTCATTATTCTTCTTTTAGATACCAAATTCCAGATCGATCAAATCTGCATTTTTGTTTACACTCAGGGTCATAGTGATGCAACCAGGTCTCATCCCCAGTAACCAGCCGGCTGAAGTAATCTGCCGAACTCTAAAAACTCCTTACATTACTCGATTCGCACTTGCTTCTGAGGTGGGAAGAACATTCGCGGAATCCATCTTGCACTGACCTTTGAGAGGTTAAGATAGTGAAGGAGAGTATCGGGTGCTTTTTTAGAGTGATAGAACTGTCGATAGGGTTAACTGTGATTTGACAGAAGGTAGAAGCCATGTTGTTTTGACATTTCTGTTCAGTAAGCATTGACAAATTATCATGGATAGACTCACGCCCTAACAACTATTACAAATTGTTGAAATTTATTTTCAAGAAAAAAAATTTCCATAAATCAGAGCAGCTTATTCGTCGAACTATCGATAGATTTCGGACAACATTTTCTCTACTCGATACAACAACAACAAGACAAAGAACTGTACGTACAGAAAAAAATATCGCTGCTGTAAGTCATAGTTTTAATGATGATCGAGATTTATCTATTCGTCGACGTTCGCAACAGGTTGGACTCTGTGCATCCACCACATGGAAAATTTTGCGTAAAGATCTTGGTCTACACCCATACAAGATCCAACTGGTTCAAGAACTAAAGCCTTTTGACCATAATAAGCGTCGTTTGTTTGCTGATTGGGCCCTAGAACACTTGGAGTTGATCCACTTTTTATCGTGAAATTGTGTTTAGTGATGAAGCTCATTTCTTGTTGAACGGCTATGTAAACAAGCAAAATTGCCAAATATGGAGTGAAAACAATCCTCAAGAATTTCTGCAGGTCCCATTGCATCCTGAAAAATATACTGTATGGTGTGCTTTATACGCTGGAGGCATCATCGGACCATATTTCTTTAAAAACGATGCTGAAGCTAATGTTACAGTGAATGGTGCTCGTTACAGATCGATGATCAATGATTATTTGTTTCAAAATTTGAATGGTATCGACCCAGAAGTGTTTTGGTTCTAAAAAGATGGTGCTACACCTCATGCTGCTACCGTAACAATTGATTTATTGAAAGAAAGATTTGGCGATAACATTATTTCGAGAAATGGTCCAATTTTAATTGGGCTCCAAGATCATGCGACATAACTCCACTGGATTATTATCTTTGGAGTTATGTCAAGTTATTGGTTTATGCTGATAAACCAGAAACAATAGACGCTTTGGAAGCCAACACAACTCTTGTTATTGATAAAATAAGGCTTGAATTACTCTAAAAAGTGGTCCAAAATTGGTCTGGTCTAATGCGGTTCCTCAGTACTAGTCGGAAATTATTTTCAAAACAAAAATGTCATAAAATTTTTTTTCAAATAAAAAAAAATTGTTCTCAATCTTAATTCAAATGTGTTTTATTTCAATTTAAAGTTCTATTACTCTAAAAAAACACTCGATATGTATGGTACCCACAGATAGGTTTGACATCTCTGCTAACATCTTGATTTTTATTCTGGCATCTTCAAGTACGAATTGTTCCACACAGCGAGAGTCTTTTTCGATGCTTTTTCTGCCTATTTTGAATTCACTTGACCACATTTGAACGGTGGATAACGACAGGGCACAGTTTTGGAAACAGCAACCATTTCTTCATGAATGATTGTTTGACTTTTTCCCTCCTTAATGAGGAGCTTTATAACGGCGCTATGCTCGATTTTCTTCATCATTTTGTCGTCAGTCGTTCTGGTCGTCTTTCACTGAGGATACCTAGAAAACTAATGATAGTATATTAGTGAAATTTTATATTTATACCCTCAGATAGTGTCATCCGTAAATGAGATAATTAGATTACTCACATTATTGACAAATCACCGATACCGAGAATACATTGAACGCCCCTCGTATTTCTGGAGAAATTTTCATGGACTAAGTAGTTTTGGCCCTTGACGTAGTGGAAAAATTTCATTCGTATCGAACCTTCAATTTTAAAATTTGCGGAGTTTTAATTTATTCTATAGCCTTTTTTTGTACATTTTTTCATTATTTGAATAGTTCTAATTTCATTATGGAAATTGGGTTTATTATTGATTTGAACATATAACGAACCGTGAATTGAAAATTTACTCTTTCATCTGAATGGAGAGAAACGATTTTTATGCCAAGGTTGTCAAAATGTGTGGAATTACGGAATACCTAATATTTGCACCAACTAAGATAAAATTAACTTTTCCTTTCTCAAGTACGCGATTAATGAGAACAAATCGGTTTAAATTCAATGCTACCGCGATGTGCATTGAATTTAATCAGTTGTGAACGATTGCGTATTGAAAATTGGTCAATGTGTTCTAGAACTTTGAGTATTGGAATTGAAAATAGCATTTTAAATTATAATGTTACGTGTACTCTAAGTGTAGACAACATAAGAATAGAAATTGGCGTGAGAAAATGATTTTTTCTCTAAATCAGTGAGTCACTTCGGATACTAAAGTCAAAAATTTCCAGAAGGGATATTGGGATTGTATGTAATGGGTTTTTCCAATAAAAGGTTTCATTTCGAATAGTCCGCTGTCTGGGCAACTGTCACTTTTTAAACTGTCATTTTTTGACATTTATTTAAATATTTTAATATTAGCCTCCTACATATTCAAATTCAAAAAATTATATTTAATAATTATTGGTTAAGAAATTAAATTAATGTCATATAAGTACCACTAATATCAAACGACATATAAAATAACATTCATTATAAGACATCCAAATGATATAACAAAATCCAATAAATAAAAATTATTAACCAAAATCCTATAAATTAAATATTTTGAGTAGACAAAATTTTGTTTCTGCTCATTAATCTTATAAAAACAGATATCTTTCAAAAATGTTCAACATAATCTTAAGAATTTCATCATAAAACTATCTTACTTAGAATATGCAATATTATTAGATATCTAACTAAGTTACTTTTAATAAAATCTCAAGATATGTAAAAATATTACTAAAAAACAAGTTTTAAGAGAGACGTTTTCATAAATATAAGACCAGAAACTGAACATGTTTTCAAATGTTTGTCGAAGGCAAAACATACGTACCACGGCCTTTCTGACGAGTTCAGGTGCGTATGTTTGGAACGAAACATTCGATATTACTTATTTTTAATTTTAATTGATAATTGATTTTTTTTGTTTTTTTTTATTCCATTTGATATTGTAGAGTGAATTTTAATTTGTATACGTCTATTTAATATGAGCAGTGCTTATTAATAGACATTAATTCAATTCTAAAAGTGGTTTAAAAAATTTTTTTGAAATTAAAATTGTAGAAGACTAACATAACAGATTAAATCTGTTTTGATATTCAAAGTTTGTAATTATCCTTCTATCAAGTAAAAAACCGCATCTTATTATTTTATGAAACAATTGTTGTTGTATTATAAACATTTTTGTGAAATTTAAAATACTGTCTCTCATATATTTTTTAATTGAATTGAGTTTCCACCAAGTAAAGACCGAATCAATCAAACGTCTTTTGGCAGAAAATTCTCTGAAATATGTTTCATGAATTCACTCGATTCCAAGGATTAATTTCAAATTCTGTTACAAACACTTTGCCTTTAAAAATACCTCGCATATTTGGAGTTTCACGTCAAAACGTTGCCGATAACTGATTTGTTTATTTCCACTCCCACGTTGTACCGCTCAATATTCATTGGAACGAAAAACTTTGATGATCGAATGGAATGAAATTGAAAATAAAAATTTTAGCGTTCGCCCCTTCGAAAAGTTCATTCTTTTGAATGAATGATTTTTGTGCAACCAAACATTGAAAATACCGGAAAAACAAATGATCAACTAGATTTTGTGAACAGCGGTTAACATTAAATATTTGGGAGTTTGTAGTTCAGAGTTGGGGAATGATCTGTCGGTTTTCTCTGCACATTAATAATTCACTAAGAACACGCGGTTTTTATTAGTTCGGCAAGCTCACTTGAGTAAACTCTCTGCGAAGTTACCCGTGTACAAACCTTCACCAACTTGTAGCCGATTAATTCCGATTTCTTCATTTCAAGGTTGTTTCAAAAACTACCTATTATATAAATGGGATGAGACACTATAAAGGGTTCCAGTAACAGGTTTCATTATGGTTATTGAAAAACGAGTATTCTAGGAGAAATTATTTCGTTGTAAAGAGGAAGTTATGCCATTAAAAATGGAAAACGATATTAACCACGGCTACAGTTGCAGCAGCATATAGTTTTCAAGAAAATTTTCATGACCATTTCGCACATTTGCGGCTGTATTTCTTCGATAACTTCACAAATTCAATCTTTAAGGTCTTGAATGGATTGTGGAGAATCGACATAGACCTTATCTTTCACGTAACCCAAAGAAAAATGTCTAATGGTGTAAAGTCGCGAGATCTCGGTGGCCATTTGTGATCACCTCTTCGAAAAATAACACAGCCAGGAAACTTTTATTAAAAAGTTGCGATATTCAAAATGAAACCTCTTATTGTAAAACCTTTCATTTAACGTCCGAATAATCATTCAAATTTCAAACTAGGTTAAGTATTTTCTTCTACAAGGATCATTTTTATTACACACAATTAAATTTATATGAAATCACCTTCAGTATATTACAGAAGGAAAATACAATATATAATGAAAATGTCATTGGATTTTGCAATAGACTTCAATTTGACATTTTTTATCGCAAAAATTTAATAAAATTATATACCCTTTTTGTTGCATTCCTTGTTTAATTTTATAAGTTTCATAAGCAATTGGAAAATCTGCGTGAAATGTAGATTTTTTGGGAATTTGTACATGCTCAGAAACTCTGCTATGTTCTTTTCTACATTATCTGGAATACGGAGTGAATAGGTTTTCTGTGTTCGAATGCAGTTTTTTTTATTATCGATTTTATCATATAAAGAGTGAATCATAACTACTGGAACATAGGTTATTTGAACCAAAATATGGCATTTAGACCAAATATGCCCCAATGAAATATTGCGGAAAATGATACAAGGCGTTAAAATTTTATTTGTATTTCTCAATTGTCATCAAAATCGGTACAGAGGCATAACTTTGGACGAGGAATATTATTTTAAGTTTTACTTTTAGTTATAGGAGGCACCATGGTGGTAGCTTTTTTTGATTAAACTTGATTTGATCTTGATTAGAAAATACGATGTAAAAATAAAATCATTCTTACGTAATATTGGTACTATTGTTTGAATACAATCATTTCGCCGGTTTTTGAGAAGGCAAGTGAACGAGTTCATTGTCCCAGTAACAATAAATAGCAAATAAAATTCAATTTCCACAGACTTCCTTAAAACCAAATGATAATTTGTTATAAGTCTAAACCAAAATATATAATTATTATATATAATATAAAATAAAAAAGAGGTTTTTTACTGGATAGAAGGATTATTCGAAAATTTTACATTTCGTAGGAGGTTAACAGAATAAATCTGTATATATAATATACTAACTGACAAAGAAACTGTAACACCCAGAAGGAGCTGTTTAAATATTAATTTTTTTTTTGGTAAAACATAGTATAGCAAGGGTTTACGATTTTTTTGAAAAAATTTGTTAATAATGTGTTTGTCCACCGCGATTATCTATACACTCCCAAACACGTCTTGACATTGATGAAATAAGATGGTCTATTTCTTCTTATGGGCTACTATCCGAAGCTACCTGTATTTCATGTCTCAGAGCCGCCAAAGTCCGTTGGGGCTGGGGTAAATTTCCAAGCCTTCTACCCATGATGTCCCAAACATGCTCTATGGGCGAAAGATCGGGGGATTTGGGCGGCCATGGCAAAAGATTCACATGGGTAGCATGGTTAGTTTAAACTAACTCTGGCAACATGAGGTCGAGCATTATCTTGCTGAGATGTTGGATTCTCGAGCCGGTTAAGGTAAGGGAGAACATATGGCTCCACTATTACTTGAAGGTAATGCAGCGCTGTCATGTTACCTCGAATAAAGACTAAAGGGACCTACTTGCATGTGCAATAGCACCCCATACCATAACGCCTGCTGTCCGGTGTACATGACGCTAAATATCAAACTGAGGTTCAGGTATTTCTTCCCGACGTCTTCTAACCCTTCTTCGGCCATCCTGTGCGCCCAAGGAGAATCGAGATTCATCAGAAAAGACGACCTGATGCCATTCCATATTCCGATGTTGACGTTCTCAGCACCACTGTAATCGTGCCGGCGATGCTCAACCCTCAGGAATAACACAATATAGGATCGATAATGCTGCAGCCCAAAAGATCCAGTTGTCGCAAATCGGTCTCTAATAGCCATAAGTCTTAGGCGTCGATCTTGAACTTCTTTTGTGTCCCTTCGACGTCCGGTGCCTTCTCTTCTTAGTTTTGGGCATTATCAAACCACGCTCTCATAACAGTAGTTGGATTTCTGCTCGACGGTTAGCGATTTCTCGAAATGACCCAGCCTCCCATAGACCAATATTTCGACCTCTTTCAAATTCACTCAGCTGGCGATAAATTCCGCGTAGACTTGCTCTAAGCATTTTAACAACAGCTAAACATCGACTTTGGATCTCCTCGAACAGCTGGTTTGTTGTGAAATTTAAACAATTTGCAAAACACGAATACATATCTAAGTAACAAAAAATGTTTACATGAAAAAACCTTAACGATTTTTTCTTCAAATTTTAATCATTTACTCCTTGCTATACTATTTATATATTCATTATACTGTTTTACCAAAAAAATTTTAAAATTTAAACTGCTCCTTCTGGGTGTTGTAGTTTTTTGTCAGTTAGTATATATATATATATATATATATATATATATATATATATATATATATATATATATATATCTAAAATTTTTAAATTATCCTTCTATCAATTACACTCACAACATATTATCATTTGGTTTCAAGGGAGTCCATTATGTTGCAAACTTTGTGTAGTTTCTGTAGCGAACATAGAATACGTAGGATTTTTAAAAGTTCACTTCATCTAGTGTTTGTTCAGATAGCTACATTAAGTTTGTCTGGTAAGATATATTTTGCTAATTATTTTTTTTTATCAAATGTGAAGTAGGGTTGAGTTTCTGTTATAGTAATTCTAAATTGCTTTTTGAAGATGTGCTGCATGGTTTAGTAATTTTTTTGAAAGAACTTATTTTGAGCAAGTTGTTTTTGAAGAAGTTCTTGAGGTTATGTTTTGCATTTTTGGAAAGGAATTTGGTTTTGATAAAACAAGGTACGAAACAAAATTTTGCACCCCTCAAGTATTTATTTATAATAGTAGATTTAATTGATAATTTATATTTCTTCGAATCCTTTTATTCCCTTTGATATTGTGTGATGAGTGTTTAATTCTATATGTCTACTAAATTGACAAGGTGTTTTCAGATATTTATTTACTTTAATTCTAAAAGTTTTAGAATGAAAATTTTTTGAAATTAATATTTGTAGAAGGTTAACAGAATAAAACTGTATGATATTTAAAATTTTTATTGTCGCCGAGGAAAGTGAATTTCTGGTGCTCAATAAATTGACCCCTTGAGAAAACATCGGAAAATATAGTTAAAAAAGTTCTTCATGTAAAAAAATGTGTTCCATTTTCCGTTTCACACCTGAAGAACACTTCCATTTCGTCTCGTAAAAAATGTTCATTATTACAGTATAAATCTAAATCCGAATACATGCTACATTATTGTTATGTTCGTGCTATGGATTTATGGTTCGGTGCGTATTTAATAAAACAGGTACAATCTAAGAGGACCTAGTAAGGAATGCAGTCCTGTTTCAGACCGTCAACAATGGAAACAAGTAGGGTGGGAGGAGAACGTAGCAGTGACCTGAAAATATTTATATATGAATTCCAGACGAAAATTAAATTGTTTCAGTGCTCTTCAAATATACCCTGACGGTAAAAGTTGAGGCCAGTTTAAAATTATATTCCTTGCGTGCTCATCACAAGGCGCCATAATTTCGTCCAGATGTTTGAATTTTGTGAATTTCATGCCGAAAATGGACCTCAACGGTCACTTTGGATCTACAGATGAAAGTTTCGTCGTTAATTTTAATTGTTGTCATCTGTCTGGCCAGCTGACTGCACGATAACTTCCGAAAAATGAAACAATAGTGAATGGTTAAAATACATCTATTGTTTGCGATTATAGATACATTTGAAATTTTTTCTTAATACTCCAAAAATATAGAAACAATTACGCAGAAATAGGGTATTTAGATAAAAAATAACGATAATGATTTTAAAAATTTCCAAAAGACCGAATGTTGAAAGCATAAAAATAGTTCATTCATTAAACTTAGAATGCTTCGAAAACAATACAAAAGATTTAGAAGAAGTAAGAATCTAAGTGAGTGGACGTTAAACATAAATTGAAGATTACTTCGACGGGTTTTTTTGAAATATTGAAGATGAATAATAAGAAGAGGTTTTTTACTTGATAGAAGGATTATTTAAAAAATTTAAAATAATCCTACCAGTGAAAAAATCTCATTTTATTAATTGATTTTTTTTTTTTTTTTTTTTATTCAAAAGATCCGCATCAACCACAAAGGTTATTAGCGGCGGAACAATATAAAATATAAAATAATATACATTATAGGATTATTAGATTTCATTAAATATCTGAATACTCTTTAGAAATTTTACTATCATATCAAGGTTTCCTGGATCCAAGGCATCTTCAAGGTTCTCTGGTAGTCCTGAGGATCTCCACTTCTCCCGGAAGTCGGGGCACTCCGTCATGAAGTGTCTTACGGTCAGCACCTCATCACACGTTATACATCTTTTGGGGTCTTCATTTTTGAGGAGATATTGGTGGGTATATCTAGTATGTCCGATTCTCAGTCGAGTTAATATGACCTGTTGTTTCCGTTGCGTCCCTGCGTAGCAGACTGGGTTCATGTTGGGATTAATAATCCTTAGTTTATTGTTTTCTAAAACTCGCCATCTTTCCCTCCATATGCTTCTGCAAAAAATTCGAATATTAGGCGTCAAATCTTCATGTGGCACTCGTTCGATCCGGTGATGTGGAGTTTCTGAGCTGTTGTCTTTGGCTATAGTATCAGCTGTTTCATTTCCTGGTATACCTACGTGAGAAGGAACCCAAACAATAGCCACGCGTATACCCAAGTTTGCCAATTTTCCCAATTTAGATTTTATCATGCGTAGTAGGCCATTTTTTGGGTAGAGCTGTTTAAATTATTATTAATTGATTGTTTATATAATTATATATTTATCATTTGGTTTTAAGAGAGTCCATAAAATACCTTGCAAATTTTGTGTAGTTTCTGTGGCAAACGTAGGATTTTTAAGTTCACTTCATTCTAGTGTTTGTTCAGAAATCTGCATTCAGTTTGTATGGTAAGATAAAATTTGTTAATTATTTTAATTTTTTTTAATGTGAAGTAGGGCTGATGAGTTTCCGTTGCAATAATTCTTGATTGCTTTTTGAAGATATTCTGCATGTTTTAGGAATTTTTTTGAAGGAACTCATTTTGAGCATGTTGTTTTTGAAGAAATTCATGAGGTTATGTTTTGTATTTTCGGAAAGGAATTTGGTTTTTATTGAAACAAGGAACGAAACAAAATTTTGTCCCCTTCAAGTATTTATTCAGTAGATTTAATTGAAAATTTATATTTCTTGAATTATTTATTCCCTTTGGTAGGGTAGGGCGGGGCTAGTTGGGCATAGGGGCAAGTTGGGCAATCGAAATATCTCCCAAACTATTCAACATACGCATAGGCATCGTTTGGCGGAAAGAAGGAGTCGCGGAAGGGGTAATCACCGCGCGATCACTAGTGGCGGCTGGACGAACGAGTGAAGCGCCCGTGCGTTTTGTTTATTTTGTGCCCAAAAAGTAAAAACGTTGTCTATCGCAAGTTTTCGTCTATATTAATCAATTGTTGTCTGTTTTCAATCAGGTAAGTGTTAATCTTCCAGATAATTATTATACTTTTGATATGTAGAGAGGTTCTGGGTATAATTCTTACGACTTTTTTATAACCTCACTTTTGTTTTAAAATTCCGGATTGGGGTTAGTTGAGCTATAGTTGCTCAACTTACCCCACGACTCAAACAAGTAAAGTAATGAATGTTTTATTTTTTGTTAGGATGCGGACTTACAAGAGGAAGACTACAAGATGTTCTTACACTACTGAAGATTTAAAAAATGCTGCAAAGGCTGTTAATGATGAAGGAAAAAGTGTTAATGCCGCCGCTAAAGAATTTGGTATCAAACGGATGACTTTGACAAGATTTTTGAAGAAATTAAATAAAGGTGGTGATTCATCCATGGGCTATGCAACACCGAGATAAGTATTTTCTCCTACACAGGAAGACTCTCTGAAAAAGTACTTGCTACAAATGGCATCAATCTTCTATGGATATTCTCCAAAAGACGTCCGTCGCCTTGCCTACGAATGTGCTATTAAATTTGGCATTACAATTCCACTTAGCTGGACTGCGAATAAGATGGCCGGAAAAGAATGTCTTACGAAGTTTTTAAAACGAAATCTGGAGCTATCCATACGTAAACCAGAACCCACTAGTCTTGGTGGGGCAACATCATTTAATGAGCAGAATGTTAAAGTGTTTTTTGAGAAATTAGCGGAAGTAATGGATAGATATGGATTTAGTGCGGCAGACATTTGGAATATAGATGAGACAGGAGTATCCACTGTCCTGAAGCCAAATAAAATTGTAGCTGCCAAAGGTAAGCGCAACGTCGGCGCAATGACTTCCGGAGAACGAGGGACTAACGTTACAGTAGTAACTGCTGTATCTGCTCTTGGAAATGCTGTACCTCCCATGTTTGTATTTCCGAGAAAACAGTTTAAGACGTACTTTCTTAACGGTGGTCCCCCTGAATGTATAGGAGCAGGCAATGCCAGTGGATGGGTTACAGACGAAGAATTCTATCAGTTTATGCAACATTTTATAAAACATGTGAAACCGTCCATGGAGCGCCCTGTTTTGATAGTGTTAGATAATCACTCCTCTCACTTGAACGTAAAGACACTAACTTTGGCCAAAGAGAACGGAGTTGTAATGCTGTCCTTTCCACCGCATTGTAGCCATAAATTACAACCGTTGGATGTGTCAGTCTTTGGACCATTCAAAAAGTATTGCGCTGCTGCTCAAGACACATGGCTGCGAAACAATCCAGGGAAAACCCTTACTATTTATGATATACCAAAAATAGTCGCTGATTCGTTGCCGTTTGCTCAGACAAGTATCAATATTGTTAACGGTTTCCGAAAGACAGGCATCTTCCCATATAATTCAAACATTTTTGGTGAGGATGAGTTTTCACCATCATTTGTAACCGATCGTCCTGAACCACAAACTATCGAGCCGGAATAACATCATCCAGAGCAAGCTGTGATGTCCAGCACTGAACCTAATCCCACTCCTTCTGCCTCTACTAGTCAAGCTGAACCCGAACCTGGTCCAAGCAATAAAGAAAACGAGACGATCGACCTAATCCAAGTATTTTCCCCGGAAATTTTACGGCCATACCCAAAGGCTGGCCCTAGAAAAGCAGCTAAAACTAACAGAAGAAAGAGGAAAGCTGCAATACTAACAGACACTCCCGAAAAGAACGCTTTAGAAGAACAGCAAAATAAAACCACAAAAAAAATTAAGAAGCCAAAGAAGAACATGGGTAAGAAAAGGAAGCAGGGTGTCTGTAAAAAAATACTCCAGTCAAGTGATGAAAGTGATGATAATGATTATTCCTGTCTGATTTGTTGCGAAGGCTATGCTGAAAGTTTACCAGGAGAAAATTGGATCCAGTGTCAAGCTTGCAGGGAATGGGCACATACAAAATGTGTTCCAGGTGCTGCTTCGTTTGTGTCAATTGCAACAGTGACAATGACGATTAAGTTGCTAAGATCTTATTAATATATATTTTTTAAGATCATCAAGTCTGATTTTAAACAAAAAGACTGAATCTAATCCTGAAGTTAATCTTAAGATACGTTGATGTTTTGTTTATTCTATTTTTAGTTAATTATCCAAAGAAAATTACGTTAAGTTTTGTTTTTCTGTCACTAAGAATATATAAATTTAATTTCATTGATGACCATTAAGTTTCAAAGTTCTAATGCTGAAGTTTATCTTAAGATACGTTAATGTTTTGTTGATTCTAGTTTTGGTTAATTAGTCAAAGAAAATTACTTTAAGTTTTGTTGTTCTGTCACTAAAATACTATAAATAAAGAACTGATCGTCAAACACATATTTTACTTCTCTAGTCAACATTGAACCCATGGTTTGGTTAGACATTCTTAGTGCTCAACTTGCCCCATACCCTTGCTCAACTTACCTCACCTATGGGGTACATTGAGCATACTTGACTTTCTGCATTTAAACAGCGGTAACTCATAAATTCGACTTGTTACAAAATATATACTATGGACACTTTTGCTAAGGGATAAATTACTAATCCATCAAGCCACATAACGACTCATTGAGACTTTTTATTGAGGAGCTACATCCGCTCAAATAAAAAATTGCTCAACTAGCCCCGCCCTACCCTACTGTGTGATGAGTGTTTAATTCTGTGTCTACTAAATTGACACAGTTCATTCTTGATGAGAAAATGTATGAAACGCATGAAATTCATTACAACGTAAACTATTTTTTGGAAGATTCTTTCTCAAATATGTTTCAGTCTTTCATTTCTGCATCAAAATTGGATTTGAGAGTTACTTGCGTGGCCTAAAATGGTCTATTCTATGGAAGAAAGAATAGAAATTCTCAAATTATACTATTGGAATGACGAAAATTCCAAATTAACTGCAAGGTATTTTAATAACAATCATCCAGAAAGAAATGTAAGTCACCAATATGTTACGCATTTGATGAATACGTTGAAAACTACTGGTTTCATTCAGAATAACAAAAACGAAGTTTAACCAGAATGTTAAGAGAACAAAAAAATAACTTTTTAACTAAAACACATCCGCCATCTCATTCCTATTAAAAAAAAATGAGGGTTGTTGCCACTCTCAGGTGGTTTTTTCGGAACAATGTCATCATAGGAATTCTTTCTCCCTAATACAGAACTTGAGAATTATTTTTGGATTCCTTAAAAATCTTAGGTTTTTGAGTTTGGGCGGTTCAAACGTCTGTTCAACATCACCCTGTTACGGTAAGTTCAATATTACATTATTTCGTGAATAGTGAACCGACTTTGAAAATTGAACTGGGTTGTGTAGAGAACAAAAATAACTTTCAAACTAATCAACACTCGACACATCTCTTCCCTATTCAAGCAATGTTGGGGCTTGATGCCACCTTCACAGGGGTTGTTTTTTCGGAACAAACTCATGATAGAAATTTGTCCTCCTCAAAACAGAAGTTGGCCAGTTTCTTTGAATTTTCGAAAATTCATCGTTTCTGAGTTCTAGGGGGCGTCAAATTTTCGTTGGGACACCCTGCATATTCTGATATATATTGGATTCAAAACCTGAATGAAAACGGTACAAATTATAGACAAAGACCTAATATTATTTCATCCAATTTCTATGTTTTTATGTATTGGTTCATCTACTTCATCTAATTCGAAAAGAATCAACATAGAGACATAAATTTGTAGAAGTCCAAGCCTAAATAGAAATGTTAAGTTTGTGAAAAGGCACATTGGTCGATTGGTCAGTAACTATACCCGTTGACAATTTTTTTTTCAAAATTCAGGATTATTGCAGATGAACAAGGGTACAGAATGTTATCTTCCTGCACTCTTGAGCAATTTTTTATTGGAATTTATTTAAAAAAAAAATTTTATTTATTTATTTATTATGACATTGGATAGATTACTAGTTTTTAGGGTCCAAAAAAGTGTCCGCAAGGATACGTACGTCTTAGTTTATGAAAAATACAGCCCTGGATTCAAATTCTGCTCAAAAGAAAAAATCTCTTGAAATCTTTTTCAAGACATGTATATAGGAAACTTTTTTTTTCTAGGCAGATTCCGTCGGGAAATCTTTCAAAAACTCTTGTCGACAACATCGTAAAACGTCCTTTATGACACGTTTCAAAGATTGAATAACTCATTCTTTCTCGACTATTGTACATGTTTCCGCTAACCCAAAACAAATATACAGTGGGAACCCAGGAACAAAATTCGTCCCAGCCATTTCTAGCCAAAGTATAATCCATAATGAGCTCTCCAAGTCGCACTCATAGCGCGGGGTCTCTTTGTTACTCCCGTAACAAATGAAGTCATACGTAGGGTGCAACAATTTACGACTGGCTGGCTGTTTTTTCCCCACACTTGCGCCTCCCAGGATTAATCTAGGGACCTGTATCGAAAGTGGCCATCGGGGTTCGTTATTTTCTTACCCTCGTAGGGTAAGATAGGTCTTTCTAATGGACTCCGAACAAAGGAAATCAACTGGAAGGATATCATCTCCTTTCAGCAAAATTCGGGTGTGTTCGATTCCACCTCTTTTTCGCATATCGAAAAAAAGTTATTAGTTGCAGGTTTGCAAGTTAAGAGACATTTTGCGAAGTCTCATCCAGGTTTTGATATTGAATTGAAGTTCGTGAGTAATTAGATTTGGGAGTAAAAAACAAATAGAGATATAATTACAAATAAAAAACAATTTTAATTAAAATAATTCACACAGTTTTTATTTTTCACAATTTATTCAGAATCCTGAAACGTATTTCAGTCTTTCAACCGTCTTCAAAGATGAAAAATAATTTATTTGAAATATTTTTTCAAATTTACTTTGAATAAAGAGATTTTAATTCACTTCGCAGGTACGTAACAATTACGTCCCCAGAGTTCAACAATTTAGGCCTTTCAAATATGAATCATTTAATTCCTAGAAACCTAAATGGGCCTAAACACCAATTAAGAAACGAAGATATTTCTTCCTTAGATTATTCCTAGAAACCCATTAGAACCGTTTTAGCTGTTTCAAGACGATTGTCGTATCGGAATTACCTGGGCTACCCTTTCGGACCCAAACCCACTCTCTCATTCGCCAGTTAGCAAAAAGGCACCAGTTGAACACATCCCCTGCGCTAGACAGGTCACGCGATACTCACCCTGTATAAAAAGTCAGTTAAGAAAGTTCAGTTGAAGACAAGTTCTGATCCCACGTACATTCCCTTGAAATAAGCTCTCTTAACTTGTGAAACATTTTTATCTCTACTCTCGAATTATTTTATATTCGCATTTTTCACTTTAAACTTCCAAGGAACTCTGTCTCTCTCCCTCTTTCAGTTACCCATAACGCACAAAAGGTCTGGCTGTGAATGTATTATCTACATTATTCATTTGTGATTAGATATTAAGTTGTGAAAAGTGAACTCAAAAGTGAAACCAATAAAATTGAAGTCTGTGTCGTGAACAACAATAGAGAAAACTCAAGGAAGAACTATTCCAGGATCAAGATAGTGTATCCACCTCAATCTGGGTCAACAACTTAACAAAATTGTACACTTTATTATATGTACTTCTGCTGCCAATTCTCTACATGGTCTCTATGTGGATTACATTCCACATCTGGTCACGAAACAACTCGCTGAAGGAGGGTAAAATAATTCAACTCTCTGAACTTGTATTACATGTATTTGAGGCTATGAATAAAGCATTAAAGTCTAATATACATCCCTCTTTCACCCCCATTTGAAGTATGCTTAACCAAGAATTTTCATACTAATTGGTTGACGTTCAAAAAGGTATCTCTCTACATACCAAGCAATTCTTTACAATATTCTTGAAATTATGTTTTGTATTTTTAAAAAGGATTTAGTTTTCATAAATATAAGATCAGGAATAAAATTTTGTCTCCTTCAAATATTTATTTATTAATTTTAATTGATAATTTATATTTGGTTTTTATTCCATTTGATATTATATAATGAGTTTTGATTTTATATGTCTATTAAATATAAGCTGTGCTTATAAGACATTAATTTAATTCTAAAAGTTTTCGAATTATAATAAATTTTTTGAAATTAAAATTATAGTAGACTAACAGTTTCAAACTGTTTTGATATTCAAATTTTCTAATCGAAATTTCTCACTTATATATTTTTTCATAACACAACCTGATATTGGAATAATGCATAACAATTTCATTGTATTTTAGTTTTCTGATAACAACCCCCTGCAAATCGAGCAGCATTTAATGAACAATCAAAAATTCAAAAGGTTGACGTAATAACAACAGAAAATTACTTTACTCCAAATTGTAATTATTGTTTCACTTGACTCCATATTACTTTGGTGCAGGTCAGTGATTTCGAAAGCAACACCATATAATGAACCGAATGTGTAACGAAAGAGCGTTGTGATGCAACTGGTTGTGCAAGGCGAAAATGTCATTTATCCGTTTCTTGAACGCCTTTAGTTAAACACGGTCAATTAGACGTCCCATAGAATGCACATTATGTGGGTCAATTTTCAATATGACCGTGTGATGAATTGAGATGAAACTGAAAACAATCCAGTTTTCCATTCGAGTCGACATTCGATAATTCGCACGCTGAGAAGAAGTTCATATGAATATGTCATTAATTGCGTCATTATGAAATAAATACCGGTTGATTTAGCTTGATTATATCGGTTTCGCTCTCGATCTAGGAGGCATATTGTGAGCGCTTTTTCTAGGACGTCTGTGTCTAACACGAACTCCAGACAAGCATTGGTACTTCAAAAAGCTTTTTCATGGTATAAGCAAGTGGATAAATGAAAAAATGTGAAAAAATACTGCCGCAAAGTTAGAAAGCTTTTGAGAACTTGTTCAACGATCCATTCGTCCTGAAAATTATAAATTTCTGAATAGCTTCATGAAACAGCTTTTCAATATGAGATTTTCATATTAAAAAAACGAGAGAAATCATTGGGAGCACATTTGCGGCTGTATGCTCTGGATAATCTCACGAATTCCATCTTAAAGGTCTTGTGGAGCATTGGCATAGACCTTATCTTTCACTGGCCCCAAAGAAGAAAGTCTGAAAGTGTTAAATCACAAGATCTCGCTGGCCAATTGTGAAATAACACAGTCAGGAAACTTTAATGCAAAATAGCGATTGTTTCGTTACTTTTCTTCCAATTCAGGCCATAAAAACCATTAACGAAAGCTCTTTAACGCAATCCATTCATAGTAACAGTTGCACCAGCCTTATTTTCGAATAAGTAAGGTTCAATCACACCCCCAGCCCACAAACCGCACCAAACAGTGACACGTTGAGGAAGGAGAGGCTTTTCAACAATCATTCTTGGATTTTCCGCTTATTAACGTAGCCTCCGAGCCTTATTACTGAAGATGATTTTTCGATGAAAATCCATTTTGATGCATTTCAAGGACCCAATCAGCAAAGACACGACGTTGCTGGTGATCGATCGACTTGAATTCTTTTGTTAACTGAACATTAAATGCGTTAAGACCTAAGTCTTTTTTCAAAATACGGTGGTCTAATGTCGTTTTTGGAATGCCTTATTCCAAAGATCGACGACGAATTGACCTGGGCTTTCGTAAACACTACGGGCTACAAGAGCAATATTCTCAGTTGTTCTTGAGCGATGCATGCGGTTTCGATTTTTCACATCACTAACTTGTCCCAACAGCTCAAATGTTTCCACTATTGCCTGACGAGAAGGTGCTTCACGACTACCCAAAAGTGCTTTTGTTTTACGAACTGTGGCTGCAAAATTTTCATAATTTTTGTAGTGAATTTTAACAATTTCAGTGAGTTGTTGAAGCCTGTATCGTTCCATTTTTAATACTGCAATTTTTACTTGTCAAATGTCAAAAATAAAATAAATAGAGGTTTTTATACTTGATAGGAGATATATAAAATTATTTAAATATTTTAATATTAGCCTTCTACATATTTATTTTCAAAAAATAATATTTAATAATTATAACTTCAGGAATTGAATTAAATTAATGTCATATAAGTACCACTTATATCAAACGACATATAAAATAAACATTCATTATAAGACATCCAAATGATATAACAAAATCCAATAAATGAAAATTGTTAACCAAAATCCTATAAATACTTTGAGTAGACAAAATTTTGTTTATGCTCATCAATCTTATGAAAACAGATATCGTTCAAAAATGTTCAACATAATCTTAAGAATTTCATCATAAAACTAACTTACTTAAAATATTCAATATTATTGGATATCTTACCAAGTTACTTTTCATAAAATCTCAAGATATGTAAAAAAAAATACTAAAAAACAAGTTTTAAGAGAGACTTTGCTTCGTCAGTACTACTACAGCTTCTGGTAAATGAATACTGGATTTTGTTATATCATTTGGATTTCTTATAATGAATGTTTATTTTATATGTCGTTTGATATAAGTGATACATATTACATTAATTTCGTTTAATTCACTATTACAGGCCGAAAAGGTGCTTAAGTTTTTTGAACTGTGACTGCAAAATTTTCACCATTTTTGGAGTGAATTTCAACAATTTCAGCGCGTTATTGAAGCGTGTGTGGTTTCATTTTTAATAAAAGCCTGCTTTTTACTTGTCAAATGTAAAAATATGACAGTTTTAAAAGTGACAGCTTCCCCGATAGCGGTCTATTCAAAATGAAACCTCTTATTGGAAAACTCTTTACATATGATGGATAAAAATTTTGCATTAGCGTTTGTGTCGTTATTTTACATCTTAATGCTAAATTTAATCCCGATTGTTGCTATTCTGCTATGGTTTCTTTAGCTCAACGCTGGCTCTGCTCACAAAATTTTCATTTTCTATCTCTTTCCTTTCGAAAGTTATAGATTTAAAAATATTTTTTTGAAACTGAATCCAAATACCGAATATCAGATCAAACGAATCTGTAGTTTCGAAGATATTAGAAAAAATATGAATAATTTTCAAACGTGAGTAACTACGAAAGATTTCAACCGATTTTGCTCATTAATGAACAAAGTCGAAATATTAACCCATAAACTGAAAGTTTCAAGGCTCTAGCTCTTTCTTTCGAAAGTCAAAGTGTTTATGGACGGACGGGTCGGACAGAATTACTTTCGACCTTGGATTCTTCATCTAGTCGTTTTAGTTCAATTTCGGCTACGAATTTGAAAATCACAGACATTTGAGCGATGAGCGAAACTATAGCAACAACTAAACGTTGTTTGTACCCCCTTCTAGTCATTTCGTCATGAATATATCAATACCATTATTTTCGAATTTTAATCCGAAATTGGCCTCAATAGATTACATACCGCATACCACCGATGAGGATATTTATTAGATGATTTCTAACAAATTATGGGAAATAGGCTGATCTCCATTTTTTTTTATTCATTACACAAAGTATTTCACAAAAAAAAAATAAATAAGAATATCCATTTAAATTTGAGGAAAGAACATATGGGCCTAGCAGTTTGGTCGTCTACAATGCGACACTAAATATTCAATTAGAACCCATGCTGGAAATGTCTTTCTTCAACAGCATGCGGGTTTTTTCCCCTATAATGACTGTTTCTCCAATTAAATACCCCACATCTGGTGAATATCGCTTCATCGATGAACATAATATTCTCAATAAAATTTCGGTCATCACTTTGCTTGTTGAGAATACGTTGGCAGAACTCTAACTCTCTAGTGGCAGATATCTTTGAAGCAAATTTTGAACAGGAATGAAATAATAAGTGTGAAGTTTGTTTTTAACTCTAATAATTACTCATGTTGCTGCTGACAGTTGTCGTGAACCTACTTCAGGATTTTCATCTACTCAAACCAAAATTTTTAGTCGTCATTTGTTTCGACCGCCCAGATTTTTACTACGAAATGACCCAATTTCAGCCAATGGTTAAATAAATTTGCAAAAGTTTTATGATTTGGCCGCCTTCTTTACATAAAAGAAATAATATTTGAAATGCCTTTCTGAGACGGTGAACAAACAACCAATGCGGTTTTGTCGAAAGCAGATGAAATTATCGTGTTTAAATAAGAATACCAATATTAATGAAAAAATAGTTTTTACATTACATTTTCTAATCAAGGTAACTTTTGAGTTTCGTGAAAAATAGCAGATATGATAATGCCCCTATAACATAAAGTGAACTAACACATAAAATAATATTCCTCGTTTTAGGTTATGCCTCTGTGCTTATTTTGATAACAATTGAAAAATAAACAGTGCAATATTTTATTAAAGCATATTTGGTCCAATCGCCATATTTTAATCCAAATAATCTGCTCTTATGTCCCAATAGTTATGATTCACCCTGTATAATGAATTCAGTATTTTCATTCTTATTAATCGAATTTTTTCCATTCAATGTTCAATCAGTAATTAGCAAATTTTAAATAATTATGTAAAAATCCTGAATTTTGCTTTTCCTGAATTCAATATCATACCTATTTCAGCCAGTTCTTTACCTATCTTTAATAAATGATCCACTCCGGGACGTTGATTATTCAACAAAGTAGCGGCAAGATAGAACCCCTTTTTATCAAAGAAAGCAAAAAGCATTGTATCACATCTGTTTTTGATTAATAAATTTTCTACAAGTTCGACTGTTTCGTTGAATTGAACCAATAGAAAATTTACTTCATGCTTCAGGACCTACGATCCAACAACATTGATAGGTAAATTGTCGATGAATAAAAATAACAAAATAGCTTTGAAAATGATTTATCCTAATACAAAAGAAAATTTTCAATACATTTTTTTTTAAATATGCTGAAGATACGAGTATTTCTGAGAAAATTGCTACATACCTCAAAAATAAATATGACTTAAGAACTCCTTCTAAAACTTATTCAAACCTCAGTAAATTCATTAAGAATAATATAGGGACATTACACATAAGGGTGATAAATCGAAGGTTCATTCAATAACAAAAGTGATTCCACATGTTCGAACTATTTGTTAGAAACAGGACATACTTTCACCATAATTTTGAAATTTTACATATAGAAAGTAAAAGTTACGCCTTGAACCTGTTAGTCTAAAGATGAATAAATTCGGAATAGAACTCAGTGAACAATTAGACCTGAATAACTCCCAACTGTTACATATTTTCAGATGACCTGAAAGTTCCAGAGACCCCCTGTTTTGGTTTTAAGCCCTCAATAGAATTTTGTACCTAATCTAATATCCGGTGTAGCACCATCTTGTTGGAACCAACACACTTCTGGGTCGATACCATTCAAATTTTGAAACAAATAATCATTGACCATCGATCTGTAACGAGCACCCTTCACTGTAACATTAGCTCCAGCATCGTTTTTAAAGAAATATGGACCGATGATGCCTCCAGCGTGTAAAGCACACCATAGAGTGCATTTTTCAGGATGCAATGGAACCTGCAGAACTTCTTGAAGATTGTTTTCACTCCATATACGGCAATTTTGCTTGTTGACATAGCCGTTCAACCAGAAATGAGCTTCATCACTAAACACAATTTTACGATAAAAAAGTAGATAAACTTCAAGCTATTCTAGGGCGGTGAGTACCATATTCACCTGACGAAGTCATGTTGGCATGATGAAACAGTTGTTGTGAAATTAAATGAATTAGCGGAAATTAAGTTGTTTTACTTTAATCATCGAGATGTATTTCCGACAAGTAGAGACCGATACAATCAAACATTATTCTAGGGCCCAATCACCAAACAAAGGACGCTTAAGTCAAGTGAATAGAGTTTAACTTGTTGTGAACGTCGGCGAATAGACAAATCTGGATAATCATTAACAGCAGCGATATTTTCTTCTGTACGTACAGTTCTTTGTCTTGTTGTTGCATCGAGTAGAGAAAACGTCCGAAATCTATCGATAGTTCGACGAATAAGCTGCTCTGATGGACGATTATGTAAACCATAAATTTCACGAAGTGCTCTATAAGAGCACTGAATAGAACACTGATTTGGAAATTAATTTCAACAATTTGTAAACGTTGTTGCGGCGTTAATCTTTCCACGATAATTTGTCAATGCTTACTGAACAGAAATGTCAAAACAACATGGCTTCTACCTTCTGTCAAATCACAGTTATCACTCTAAAAAAATACCTGATATAAATAGAAACCGGTTTCGGAAACAAGCTAAGTTATTCAAAAATGTAAGATATACCACCTACCTGACGATGCTACTGTGTTTTGATGGATTTTGATCAAGTAACGACTAATTCAATTAATTGGATGGAGTAGTCCGTTACTTTGTGATAGTTCATTTTAATGGAATGAAATAAGGAATTACTTTGTTTTCTATCACTTTTTATTATAACTGATATACAGTGACTCGAGTTTCGTAATGTTTGAAAATGTAGTAAACACTACGAAACTCGAGTCACTGTATATCAGTTATAATAAAAAGTGATAGAAAACAAAGTAATTCCTTATTTCATTCCATTAATTCAATTAAATATTCTTTCATTAATACGAGGATGTAATGAGAAATTGTTAGTCCACTATAGAAGCAAACACAATGTGAAAGTTAAATTATTTTACTATTCAACCTATTTTGTTATAATTAGATACATTTAATACAATGAACCTTAAACGGTTTTAGAATATTATAAGCAAATTTTTATTTTACTGTGCACACCACTACTGCTCAGTATGTATCACCTCTTCGTTGGAAGATATTCACTACCTTCTATCTAAAACTTTTTTTCAGTTGAGGGAAAAGATGAAAGTGTTACTCGGCCAGATCAGATGAATAAGCTGGGAGTAATTTGAATCCCAAATCGCGAATTGCTTGCATGGTAACATACGATTTGTGTGTAGTGTTTTGCAGAAAATAATCGATTATAATTTCTTCATGGCAATTCCAAGAAACTGAAGCAAGAACTTTTTCAGCAGATTGTTAACACGAAAATTCTGAGGAATTGGAGAACTAAAGTGTCTTCATTCCATCCATTGCTGATTTGTTTCTGGGTCGTAGTGATGTACAAAAGTTTCATCAACAGTAGTTGAATACGTTTTAAGAAGTCTGCATCTTTTTATAACTCTTCAAAATGCCAACTCTAGTTGGGACATCCATTTATAATGGATTGAGTATTTCCATTCTTAATATATATAATTTGAAAATTACTATGAAGAAGTATTTGCATATTACAGAATAATAGTTGTAATTAATTTTCCAGTACCTCTACAGATTTTAATCTAAATAAATTTCTTTTTTTATTTCTTTGTATAACATCACATGCCCGTGGCGATTATCCATGTCTAAGTCATGTCTTCTTTCATTGTATATTTCTGTAATATGACTTAATTTTCGTATAGGCCATGCTTATCCCAAAATTGGTTAGTTGTTGCAGAAATGTTGTGTAAAAAAGATATTTTTATATATTTTTAAATGATTATTTTGTTTATTCAAATAACTCCCTACTGAAGGGATTTTGGGTCCGAATTTATCAGGTTCATTCTCTGGAGAATGTGCTATATATTCTTCAAAAAAGGCCTTTTCGAATTATATGTTGAACATTTTTTGGTGATGGAACTTGTGAATCTTTAACATCCAATCGAAACATATATGTATGGGGTGTTTTTTTAGAGTGATAGAACTTTCAATAGGGATAACTGTGGTTTGACAGAAGGTAGAAGCCATGTTGATTTGACATTTCTATTCAGTAAGCATTGACAAATTATCATGGGAAGACTCACGCCGCAACAACTATTACAAATTGTTGAATTTTATTTTCAAAATCAGTGTTCTATTCGCCAAACTTCGTGAAATTTATGGTTTACATAATCGTCCATCAGAAAGCTTATTCGTCCAACTATCGATAGATTTCGGACAATATTTTCTTTACTCGATGCAACAACAACAGCAAGACAAAGAACTGTACGTACAGAAGAAAATATCTCTCCTGTAAGTCATAGTGTTAATGATGATCCAGATCTGTCTATTCGTCGACGTTCACAACAAGTTGGACTCTGTGCATCCACCACATAGAAAATTTTGCCTGAAGATCTCGGTCTACGCCCATACAAGATCCAACTGGTTGAAGAACTAAAGCCACTTGACCATAATAAGCGTCGTTTGTTTGCTGATTGGGCCCTAGAACAGCTTGAAGTTGATCCACTTTCTTATCGTAAAATTGTGTTTACTAATGAATCTCATTTCTGGTTGAACAGCTATGTAAGAAGGCAAAATTGCAGTATATGGAGTGAAAACAATCCTCAAGAAGTTCTGCAGGTTCCATTTTGTTCTGAAAAATGCACTGTATGGTGTCCATCATCAGTCCATATTTCTTTAAAAACGATGCTGGAGCTAATGTAAGAGTGAATGGTGCTAGTTACAGATCGATAATCAATGATTATTTGTTCCAAAATTTGAATAGTATCGACCCAGAAGTGTTTTGGTTCCAACAAAATGGTGCTACACCTCATGCTGCTACCGTAACAATTCAATTGATTTATTGAAAGAAAGATTTGACGATAACATTATTTTGAGAAATGGTCCAATTCATTGGCCTCCAAGATCATGCAACATAACTCCACTGGAATATATTTTTTTGGGGTTATGTCAAGTCATTGGTTTATGCTGATAAACCAGAAAAAATAGACGCTTTGGAAGCCAACATAACTCGTGTTATTGATGAAATAAGGCTTGAATTACTCGAAAAAGTGGTCCAAAGTTGGTCTGGTTGAATGAGGTTTCTCAGAACTAAATAAGTCATAAAATTATCTTTCAATTAAAGAAAAATTGGCCTCAATCTTAATTTAAATGTGTTTTATTTCAATTTAAAGTTCTATCAGTCTAAAAAAACACCCGATGTAAGGTAATGTCTAAATTATTTGGTCATTATTTTATATTTCTTTTGATTCTTTATTAGTTAACTTTCACCACATGTGATGATTAGATATATGTCTATAAAGTGATACACAGTGCATTTAGGACATATTTTAAACTTTAACTCTAAATGTTTTCATGATATTTATTTAGACTTAAATCTGTAGATGTTCTGGAGAATTAATTCCAGCTATTATTCTGTAATATTTTCATTCTCATTAATCGAATTTTGCTCATTCAATGTCCAATCAATATTTATCCAATTTTAATAATTATATGATGAAGATGCTACTTGAAGAAGAAGAATAATTATATAAAACATCTTAAATTTTGCCTTCCCTGAATTTAATATCCTATCCATTTCAGTCAGTTCTTAACTATCCTAAATAAACGATACTATTTACAAAATGGGATCCACTGGGGGACGTTGATTATTCAACAAAGTTGCGGCAAGATAAAACCCCGTTTCTATTTTTACTTCCCACAATTTGTAACCAACTTGGACCCAAAGTTCTGGGAACAGAGAAAGCAAAAAGCATTTTTTACGAGTCTCCGTTTCTACTCGACCGAAACATGAATCCTAGAATTACATATCAAAAATTTACGACAGCACAAGTTTACCTGAAGGTGAACACATAATCCCAATGCGGTTCGAAAAGCGTCACAACGCGTCAGTTCTGCTGGCGTCCAGGTAGATGGGTTCGCTTGAGAATGTTGAAAGGCTATACCACAACACGTTTTCAACATCGTCACAATGACTGACTAAATTCTGGAATTAATTTGTTATCCTGTTGTTGAATTCGAGACAGGAGGGACCCTCGAGCAGGTCCATGGATTGACCTCTTGTTGGGTAAATACCATAAGCTCTCAAACATCTGGCATTCGGTGTTTTATGGTTGTTTTCTAAATTGGGCGTTTTCTCAATGTTCAATTAAGAGAATAAATTTTAAAAAAGCAACGAAGTTCTGCAACACATTGATCATCAACCATTCAGCTATTTTCTAAATTTTTGAATGAAAATAATTTTAACTCCAGCTATTTTTAAGTGTATTTAGTCGTTTAATAGAATTTATTTTTTATTGTATCTATCGATCTCTAAAGTTTCCAATAGATTAAGTCCGTGACTGTCATTTTCAGTATGTGATATTTTATATAAACTTTAGCTACCCGGCTTCGCACGACTATCGATGCGCTATTTATAGGCACACCCCGAGCCCGCCGACCGCAGCCATCCGGGACGCCAGCCGTTGTACCACCGATTTTCAACTCTCTAATATCTTCTAAGGTATTCATTTCAATGAAATGTTGTTTAGGGCAGTTTTGATCTACATGAAATATACATTGTATGTAATGTATTTAATTGGATAAGGAATAATACTGTATTGCATAAAATAGCTTGGTAAATAACATAATGTAAAAGATAAAAATGCTTACTGTAGGTTATGCTTTGGATATAAATATATACCTTCGCGGATTTTCTTATCGATCTTTTTAAGATATACAATTCCGTAGTACATTAATTTGATCTAGCTTGTAAGGTTTAGCAAGCGTTTGCGATTTGAGCGCACAAAAATATGTTTGTTACGATATCACATTACAAATCTTTGAAATTTGCGGTCTTTCTGCCTATGACATGTAGATATGTGAACCTTCCTCTTGATTCACTCGTATCTATTGCTGAAAACTGCATTAAAATCTATTGAATAGTTTAAGATCTAAGCGAACAGATAGCGGAAACGACTACATTTTATGCTATCGGAAGTTTTTTTTTAGAGTGATAGAACTTTAAATTGAAATAAAACACATTTAAATTGAGATTGAAGCCAAATTTTTTTTTTATTTGAAAGATAGTTTTATGAAATTTATGTTTTAAAAATAATTTCCGGCAGATGTCCACCACGACTAGCTCTGAGAAACCACATTCGACCAGACCAATTTTGGACCATTTTTTCGAGTAATTCAGGCCTTATTTCATCAATAACACGAGTTGTTGGCTTCCAAAATCTATTGTTTCTGGTTTATCAGCATGAACCAATGACTTGACATAACCCCAAAGAAAATCCAGTGGAGTTATGTTGCATAATCTTGGAGGCCAGTTAATTGAACCATTTTTCGAAATAATGTTATCGCCAAATCTTCCTTTCAATAAATCAATTGTTACGGTAGCAGCATGAGGTGTAGCACCATCTTGTTGGGACCAAAACACTTCTGGGTCGATACCATTCAAATTTTGAAACAAATAATCATTGATCATCGATCTGTAACGAGCACCATTCACTGTAACATTAGCTCCAGCATCTTTTTTCAAGAAATATGGACCGATGATGCTTCTAGCGTGTAAAGCACACCATGCACTGGCATTTTTCAGTATGCAATGGAACCTACAGAACTTCTTGAGGATTGTTTTCACTCCATATACGACAATTTTGCTTGTTTACATAGCTAAACACAATTTTACGATAAAAAACTTCAAGCTGTTCTAGGGCCCAATCAGCAAACAAACGACGCTTATTATGGTCAAGTGGCTTTAGTTCTTGAACCAGTTGGATCTTGTATGGGTGTAGACCAAGATCTTCACTCAAAATTTTGAAGAAGTGCTCTATAAGTTTGGTGAATAGAACACTGATTTGGAAAATAAATTTCATCAATTTGTAAATGTTGTTGCGGCGTGAGTCTTTCCGTGATAATTTGTCAATGCGTACTGAACATAAATGTCAAAACAACATGGCTTCTACCTTCTGTCAAATCACAGTTATCCCTATCGAAAGTTCTATCACTCTGAAAAAGTTTACTTTGTGAAAGATCGACTTAAAATTTAAAATAAAGAATCAAATTTCTGAAAATTTCACTGGATATATTTGATTAATTAATTACTAGTATAAATAAGATAGTACTGTTTTTTGTCTAAAATTGAAGCTTTATTGTGAAAAATTGGTTGTAAAGGGTATTTCAATAAGAGCGCAAGATTTGAATTGCGCGCTAGTTTGACAGTCATAAGGTCACATGATTATTACGTAACAGATCGTAAGTTGACAGATGGGAGTTAATAAACATGGAGCATTATACGGTACAACAACGCGTCCGAATTGTCAAAAATTATTATCAAAATGGAGAAAGTTTAGTTCGTAAGTGCGTCCATTGTTCGGTCGAAATAATGTGCCTGCCTAATTCATCTACTGTGAAAAGAATAATTAAAAATTTCGAAAGTACTGGTTCGGTTAGTGATGTGAAACATACGATACGAGCTCGTAGAGGTCGTTCAGAACAAAACATCACGCCAATTCGCCATCGGGCACAAGAACTGAACATTTCAGCAGGCATTCTTCAGCGAATTCTCACTAATAATTCATAGCTGCATGCCTACAAAATCCAACTGACTCAAGAACTTCTGCCATTAGACCATGAACAGCGAAGAAAATTCACCAGTTGGATCCTTGAGCAACCTCCTGATTTTGCAAACAAAATCATTTTCAGTGATGAGGCCCATTTTCAGTTAATAGGTAAAACTGTCACATTTGGGGCTTGGAAAATCCACGAATGATTCATCAGAAAGCAATACATCCAAAACGTGTCACTGTATGATGTGCATTATGGTCTGGAGGAATAATTGGACCGTTTTTCTTCGAAAACGAAGAAGATAATACAGTAACGGTGAAAGGCGAACGTGCTATGATAACACAGTTTCTTGTACCTCATTTGGAAGCTATTAAACTTGATGACATGTGGTTTCAGCAGGACAGTGACAGATGTCATACCGCCCGTGGAACATTGACGATCTTGCACGAGTTTGCTCCTGGTCGTGTCATTTTCCGTTGCGAGTTGACCTCCACGCTCTTTCGATTTAACGCTTTCAGACTTTCGGCTGTGGGATTATCTGAAGTCACAGGTTTATGCCAATAAGTCTGCAACCATCGAAGCATTGAAAGACGAAATTATAGGCTGTAACAATGAAATACCACCACATGTATTCAATAACGTTATTGAAAAATTCGTCAAAAGGGTACGCATATGCCAGCAAAGCCGTGACTTGGCGGCCATTTATTTCGTTTTGTTCTATACATAATTCCCAAATGTATATATTCTAAATTAATAAATATTTCAAAACTTTGCTACAGAAAACCATGTTTTATTGAACACTGAAATCTTGCGCTTTTATTGATACATCCTTTACTTTAAAAGTGCAAAGTATTGTCCATCGCTAACCACTACTTTTTCCCATATTTTCGGCAATTCACCGATCCCACCGCGAAGAAAGGCCGGGTCTTTGGCCGCTATCCATGCATCGTTCCATTTTTTTTTACTTCAACGTTATTTGAGAAGTGCACGCCAGCCAGGCCATGTTGCATCTAAAATAGTAATCGGAAGGAGCAATGCCTGGGCTGTACGGCTGGTGGGATAGCATTTTTCATTTGAGCGTTTATAAGTACGTTTTAACGGGCGACCAAACATGCGGCCGCGGATTGTCAATAACTTTGTCGTGTCTGCCGGCTTATTAAAGCCGTTTTTCTCGCAATGTTCGGCTCAAACGCATTAATTTTCGTCGGTAGACCTCCTTTGTGATACTTTCGTTCGATTGTAGCAACTCATAATACACCACGCCCAGCTGGTCCCACCAAATACACAGTTCTTTTCCGCCATTGGAGCAGTTGTTGATACGTGAAAAAACGGCGGTCGGCATCTTTTGGCTTCAGTTTATACGGCACCCAACTTCTTACCTTTCGGAGCATTCCCATTGCTTTTAAACGATGGCAAATGGCTGGTTGAGTGGCTCCAAGTGTTTTTGCAAGGTACTCTTGGGTTTGCGATGGATCTTTATCGAGCCTTGCCACTAATTCTTCAGTCTTAAATTTTGGTGGTGCTCTGAGTCGTTCACCTTCTTCTTAAACACAATTTCCACTTTTAAATTAGGCAAACCACTTCTGACACATTCGTTCAGCTCGAGCGTGGTCACCATAAACATCCAGTAAAATCCGATGCTTTTTGACAGCCTTTTTCTTCATATTGGACTAATGAAGTAAAACTCCCCGCAAAAATATATTAGTCGGTACAAAAGTTGATATTCTCGGAGCAAACAGAAACTATGTTGTTTAAACTTCAGCGAAATGACAGATACTGAAAAGAAAGCCTAATGATGACACTTCAAAATGAACTTATTGCCAGGTGAAACAATGAAATAATGAATTAGTAGTGACATCTGTTGTCAAAACCGCACGAACCTATTTTTACTCCTAATAGATTGAGTGTCAGGACATCATACACCGGCGCACGACGTGCACTTTGTGTTCGCGTGTTTTGTACTCATTACGGAATGCTAACTGAGCATCAATAATGCACACAAATGAAATTTGATGTAGAAGCTCGAAGTGACGGATTCAAACTTAAAATGGCCATGACTCGACCAACACAGTTCTTCGGGAGAATTGTAAAATGGAAAGGGTGTAAGGTAACAATCTGGCCAGTTCACTCGAAATCGATTTAGTATTTTAAATCTGCCCAAAAAATCTTTCGCGTTCTACAAAAGGAACACATACATGTATACCCTCACAAACTTCAAATTGTATAGGCAATAAAGAATAGTGACCATGCTGACAGTCAGCAGTTTGTTGACGAAGAGGTTTTGAATTTTGAGTTATACATCTCTTTCTGAATTGAGGTTGACTTATATTGGAGTGACACTGACCCAGAATTGAAATACCGAGAATTTAATTTTTGTTTAAAATTAAAGTTTTTGCGAAAAGAATCATTGGTTTAAATATCAAAACAGATTTAATCTGTCAGTCTCCTATAAATTTAAATTTCCAAAATTTTTATTTGAAAACTTTTAGAATTGAATTAATGTCTTATAAGCACTGTTTATATTCAATAGATATATAAAATCAAAACTCATTATATAATATCAAATGGAATAAAAGAACCCAACAAATATAAATTGTCAATTAAAATTAATAAATGAATATTTGAAGGAGACAAAAGTTTGTTCCTGTCTTATGTTTATGAAAACTAAATATTTTTCAAGAATACAAAACATAATTTTGAGAACTTCCCCAAAACGAATTTATTTGAAATATTCAGTATATTTAGATATTATTTATATAAGTTACTTCAAAATTCTCTCAAACGAAACTGATTTGAATATATTAAATATTTCAAATAAAGTAGTTTCAGAGAAGTTCTTAAAATTATGTTTTGTATTTTTGAAAAGTATTAGTTTTCATGAATATAAGATCAGAAACAAAATTTTGTCTCCTTCAAAAATTTATTTATTACTTTTAATTGACAATTTATATTTGTTGGGGTTTTTATTCCATATAATATTATATAATAAGTTTTCATTTTATATGTCTGTTAAATATAAGTAGTGCTTGTAAAACATTAATTTAATTCTAAAAGTTTATGTATAAGATTTTTTTAAATTAAAATTTATAGAAGGCTATCAGATTCAAAACTGTTTTGATGGTTAAATTTTGTAATATTCCTCCTATCAAGTGAAAAACCTCTTCTTATTATTGAATCATTGGCTACTTGTATGTAAATTAGAGGGGACATCTACTGGTACTACGGAGAACAGTAATTTTTCATCGGCTTTAAATTAAAAAAAAACGCATGATTATTTTGTCAAAGCTGTGAGTTTATTAGAATGGTTGAACCTTAACATTTATGAATGAAAAACAATATAATTCAAATGAGGCTACTGGCCATACAGTACCCCATCCAGTCAACCCAATTTTTTAGTACATTATCGATTGTTTGGAGCTCAATATCATGAATGGCAACTTTTATTTCGTGTTTCAAGGCATCAATTGTTTCTGGGTGGTTAGCGTAACACTTATCCTTAACGGATCCCCATAAAAAACAGTACTACGAGGTGAAATAGAGCTTCATTCCTGAAGATGATTTTTTTGGGAAAATGCTCATCTTCTGCCATGCGATCATTAGCCCATTGAGCGAAGTGGAAACGCATCGAATGGTTTCTAGGCTCTTCTTGCACTGTTTGAACTTTGTAAGCCTTCATATCGAGGTCTTTACGCAACATTCTCGTGAGAGAAGTGCAAGAAATGTTCAGTTCTTCAGCACGATGACGAGTTGATGTTGATGGATGTTCATTCACATTCTCCGCTACAGCTGTACGAGAATGTGAACGGTTTGTTTCATCAAATAACTATCCAGTTTTCACGAACAAATTGATCCACAATTTGCCGTGAGTTAATGTCAAATATTAAATCCAATTTCTGTCAAAACACGAATGACAGAAGTGGTGCCAGACTCGAAATAATCACTACTTCAAAATGCAAACTCCAGATGGCCCACCTTTTACATTTTAATGCTACATAATTTACAGAAAATCTAAGGTTTTAACCGAAGAAGAAGGTTACAAGAAAACAGACAACATATCACACACACTCAATGAAACTTTTAGAGCATTCAGCAAAAGGTTTAGCCAAAAATTGTAAGGCCATCAACTGCCCTACCAGCAGCCCGTATTTATTCCCATTAGACTTTTACTTTGTGGACATCCTTAAAAGGAAGTTTACAAGCTAGAGTCATTGAATAATTAAAAAAAATTTTTGTAATGAAATGCAAATCAATTCAACAACCACTTATCGGCTAATCATGGAAATTTTCCAGTTCAACTTAAGAAGTGTAAAAATAAACAAGACCCATACTTAGGTAGTGATTTATTACAGAATTAAACCCTGATTACAATACTTTTGAATAAAATAAATCGTTCTTGATTAACACCGCGTTCTTATGATCATTTAAAATATTAAAGAGCTAACGTAAATAGAGGTCATTCTTGATAGAAGGTATATAAAATAATATAAATATTTTAAAAAATTTTAAACAATTTTAAAAAATTAGCCTTCTACATATTTAACTCCAAAAGATTATATTCAATGATTATAACTTCTGAAAATAAATTAAACTAATGTCGTATAAGTACCACTTATATCATGACATAAAATAAACATTCATTATAAGATATCCATATGGTATAACAAAATCCAATAAATAAAAATTATTAACTAAAATCCTATAAATTAAACATTTTGAATAGACAAAATTTTGTTTCTGCTTATCAATTCTATGAAAACCAATATCTTTCAAGAATATCCAACATAATCCTGGGAATTTTATCACAAAACTATCTTACTTAGACTATTCAATATTATTGGATATCTAACCAAGGTACTTTATACAAAAACTCAAGATATGCAAAACATTATTGAAAAACAAGTTTTAAAATCGACTTTGCTCATCAGTATTCAAATATTCATATTCAATAAATATAAAATCAATTAATAACACATATTTAAACTTACCCTTCGTCTTCGAGAAAAAGTTCTATTTAAAAATGAGAATCTTAAATAGGTATCCAATACAGACAGAAATATCTCTGTGGTTTAACCTGATCTAGAAGATTGAAGGACAAATTTAATGGCCTTTGCTATAACACAAGGACTCTCTTTATGAATGTTTGGGTAAACCATATAATTATATATTATAAATAAAATAACGTAAATAGAGGTCATTCTTGATAGAAGGTATATAAAATAATATAAATATTTTAAAAAATTTTAAAAAATTAGCCTTCTACATATTTAACTCCAAAAGATTATATTCAATGATTATAACTTCTGAAAATAAATTAAACTAATGTCGTATAAGTACCACTTATATCATGACATAAAATAAACATTCATTATAAGATATCCATATGGTATAACAAAATCCAATAAATAAAAATTATTAACTAAAATCCTATAAATTAAACATTTTGAATAGACAAAATTTTGTTTCTGCTTATCAATTCTATGAAAACCAATATCTTTCAAGAATATCCAACATAATCCTGGGAATTTTATCACAAAACTATCTTACTTAGACTATTCAATATTATTGGATATCTAACCAAGGTACTTTATACAAAAACTCAAGATATGCAAAACATTATTGAAAAACAAGTTTTAAAATCGACTTTGCTCATCAGTATTCAAATATTCATATTCAATAAATATAAAATCAATTAATAACACATATTTAAACTTACCCTTCGTCTTCAAGAAAAAGTTCTATTTAAAAATGAGAATCTTAAATAGGTATCCAATACAGACAGAAATATCTCTGTGGTTTAACCTGATCTAGAAGATTGAAGGACAAATTTAATGGCCTTTGCTATAACACAAGGACTCTCTTTATGAATGTTTGGGTAAACCATATAATTATATATTATAAATAAAATAACGTAAATAGAGGTCATTCTTGATAGAAGGTATATAAAATAATATAAATATTTTAAAAAATTTTAAACAATTTTAAAAAATTAGCCTTCTACATATTTAACTCCAAAAGATTATATTCAATGATTATAACTTCTGAAAATAAATTAAACTAATGTCGTATAAGTACCACTTATATCATGACATAAAATAAACATTCATTATAAGATATCCATATGGTATAACAAAATCCAATAAATAAAAATTATTAACTAAAATCCTATAAATTAAACATTTTGAATAGACAAAATTTTGTTTCTGCTTATCAATTCTATGAAAACCAATATCTTTCAAGAATATCCAACATAATCCTGGGAATTTTATCACAAAACTATCTTACTTAGACTATTCAATATTATTGGATATCTAACCAAGGTACTTTATACAAAAACTCAAGATATGCAAAACATTATTGAAAAACAAGTTTTAAAATCGACTTTGCTCATCAGTATTCAAATATTCATATTCAATAAATATAAAATCAATTAATAACACATATTTAAACTTACCCTTCGTCTTCGAGAAAAAGTTCTATTTAAAAATGAGAATCTTAAATAGGTATCCAATACAGACAGAAATATCTCTGTGGTTTAACCTGATCTAGAAGATTGAAGGACAAATTTAATGGCCTTTGCTATAACACAAGGACTCTCTTTATGAATGTTTGGGTAAACCATATAATTATATATTATAAATAAAATAACGTAAATAGAGGTCATTCTTGATAGAAGGTATATAAAATAATATAAATATTTTAAAAAATTTTAAACAATTTTAAAAAATTAGCCTTCTACATATTTAACTCCAAAAGATTATATTCAATGAATGACCTCTATTTACGTTATTTTATTTATAATATATAATTATATAGTTTACCCAAACATTCATAAAGAGAGTCCTTGTGTTATAGCAAAGGCCATTAAATTTGTCCTTCAATCTTCTAGATCAGGTTAAACCACAGAGATATTTCTGTCTGTATTGGATACCTATTTAAGATTCTCATTTTTAAATAGAACTTTTTCTCGAAGACGAAGGGTAAGTTTAAATATGTGTTATTAATTGATTTTATATTTATTGAATATGAATATTTGAATACTGATGAGCAAAGTCGATTTTAAAACTTGTTTTTCAATAATGTTTTGCATATCTTGAGTTTTTGTATAAAGTACCTTGGTTAGATATCCAATAATATTGAATAGTCTAAGTAAGATAGTTTTGTGATAAAATTCCCAGGATTATGTTGGATATTCTTGAAAGATATTGGTTTTCATAGAATTGATAAGCAGAAACAAAATTTTGTCTATTCAAAATGTTTAATTTATAGGATTTTAGTTAATAATTTTTATTTATTGGATTTTGTTATACCATATGGATATCTTATAATGAATGTTTATTTTATGTCATGATATAAGTGGTACTTATACGACATTAGTTTAATTTATTTTCAGAAGTTATAATCATTGAATATAATCTTTTGGAGTTAAATATGTAGAAGGCTAATTTTTTAAAATTGTTTAAAATTTTTTAAAATATTTATATTATATTAAAGAGCTCTTGGTGCATCATTCATCTTATTGATGATAGAGTAACAAAGGAAATCTCTGCTCGATTTCATAAGAAATTAATAACATAGATAAAACCGCATCATTGAAGCAAATACAGGATAACGAAGCTTAAAAATTCAAAGTGGATAAAAGAAGATAAAATATCACTGTATCAATTTGTTCTAATATCCACTTCTCGAGTGCAAGAAAAACTTATCCAAAGTGGTGACACTCATTTCACAATGAGCTCTCACTCCTCGTCGAGTGTCCCTCGATGGCACTAGAAATTTTGTAGAAAAGGTGTGTGTTGAAACTTGATGTCGGTTGATTATGACGGAACGTGAACACGATACAAAGTTTCTAGACGATTATGCCTCGAAATAATTATGCTTCGCGAAGTAAACGCGCTGGGATCTCCGGTTGTGAAAGAACTTGCGCTTTCGTTTGACCGGACAGCAGAAACTACATTCCTTACATAACTGACAGTGAGATGAGGTCGATGATGCTTCATTTCGATACACATTACGTGACTTCAGCGGATTTCTTCTGCTGTGCTCGTTAATTGTACCCAATTTGACCGTCTACACTTTTGGTTTATTATTTTCTCACAAACTAAACCTTATATGATGAAAAAAATTTTAACAACATCCACTAGCGCAGCTGAGGGGGGGCCTTGGGGCTGTAGCTCCCTCCAAAAATACGAACAATTCAAAATATTTTTCAAACATTGAAGATCGAATTCAATAGTAGAAAGAAGTAATTGTGACTATTCCCCATTTGTTTGATGTTAAACTATCTCATCTCAATCAGTACACATTACTTTAGTATATAAATTGAAAATTACTATGAAGAAGTATAAAAAAAAATAAAATAGAAAAATTAGACTACTTAAGATATACCCGGATTTGACTGTGTGAAGTAAAAATTACAAGTTCGACGACAAACAGTAATAAAACTTCAGCTATAAAAAGGGGATTTTGTTATACTTGGTATAAGATTTTTTCAATATCTTGAAATTAAACAGAGTACATCTCACTGCATATTTTAATTTTATAAAATTGCTTTAAACTTCTTCACAATTAAATTTAATAAATTACAGAATAATAGCTGTAATTAATTCATTCGATTCTGTACAGATTTTAATCTAAATAAATCTCATGAAAACATTTTAAAACATATCCTAAATGCACTGTATCACTTTATAGACATATATATTATCATTACATGTGGTGGAAATTAACAAATGAAGAATTAAAAGAAATATAAAATAATGAACAAATTATTTAAACATCACCTTATACATATCGGGTGTTTTTTTTTAGAGTGATAGAACTTTAAATTGAAACAAAACACATTTAAATTAAGATTGAAGCCAATTTTTTTTCATTTGAAAGAATTTTGTGGCGTTTATGTTTAAAAAATAATTTCCGACAATTCCACCACGACTAGCTCTGAGAAACTGCATTCGATTTTGGACCACTTTTTCGAGTAATTCAGGCCTTATTTCATCAATAACACGAGTTATGTTGGCTTCCAAAGCGTCTATTGTTTCTGGTTTATCAGCATATACCAATGACTTGACATAACCCAAAAAAAAATAATCCAGTGGAGTCATGTCGCATAAAATTGGAGACCAATTAATTGGACCATTTCTAGGAATAATGTTATCGCCAAATCTTTCTTTCAATAAATCAATTGTTACGATAGCAGCATGAGGTGTAGCAACATATTATTGGAACCAAAAAACTTCTGGGTCGATACCATTCCAATTTTGAAACAAATAATCATTGATGCCTCCAGCGTGTAAAGCACAACATACAGTGCATTTTTCAGAATTCAATGGAACCTGCAGAACTTCTTGAGGATTGTTTTCGCTTCATTTGCGGCAATTTTGCTTGTTTACATAGCCGTTCAACCAGAAATGAGCTTCATCACTAAACTCAATTTTACGATAAAAAAGTGGATCAACTTCAAGCTGTTCTAGGGCCCAATCAGCAAACAAAGGACGCTTATTAGGGTCAAGTGGCTTCAGTTCTTGCACCAGTTGGATCTTATATGGGGGAGACCAAGATCTTAACGCAAAATTTTCCATGTGGTGGATGCACTGAGTCCAACTTGTTGTGAACGTCGACAAATAGACAAATCTGAATGATCATTAACACTATGACTTACAGCAGTGATATTTTCTTCTGTACGAACAGTTCTTTTTCTTTTGTTGTTATTGTATCGAGTAGAGAAAATATTGTCCGAAATCTATCGATAGTTCGACGAATAAGCTGCTCTGATAGACGATTGTGTAAACCATAAATTTCACGAAGTGCTCTATAAGTTTGGCGAATAGAACACTGATTTTGAAAATAAATTTCAACAATTTGTAAACGTTGTTGCGGCGTGAGTTTTTCCATGATAATTTGTCATTGCTCACTGAAAATAAATGTCAAAACAACATGGCTTCTACCTTCTGTCAAATCACAGTTATCCCTTTCGAAAGTTCTATCACTTCAAAAAAACACCCGATATATATGTTTCGATTGGATGTTAAAGTATCACAAATTCCATCACCAAAAAATGTTCATCATATAATTCAAAAAGGCCTTTTTTAATTTTTCTTTTTCAAAGAATATATAGCACATTCTCCAGAGAAAGAACCTGATACATTCGGACCCAAAATCTCTTCAGTAAGGAATTATTTGAATAAACAAAATAATCATTTAAAAATAAATAAAAATACCTTCTTTAACACAACACATTTCTGCAACAACTAACCAATTTTGGGATAAGCATTGCCTATACGAAAATTAATTCTGAATGTTTTTATGGGATTTCTTTGGATTGAAATCTGTAGAGGTGCTGGTGAATTAATTCCAGCTATTATATTATTCTGTAATACCCATTACCTCGTCGTATTTACTCAGAATCATCAACAAGTTACGATGGAGAAAGATAAGGATGCTTCTTCAGGTGCAATGCTTCTGCTGAATTCTATTCAAAAGATGAATTCCATTGTTTCACTCAAACTTTTGGAAACATTATTTGGATAAAGCGTCGGCTTAAGTAAAATTCTACAATAAGAATATTTGGACTTGAGTAAAGCTATTTACCATGCTAGTGCTCTGAAAGTTCTCCTGGAAGATTTGAGGAAAAATGCTGATGATCAATTTCGAACGATTTTCAATAGAGTGCGAAAAGTATAACATTCCTCGTCATATTCCCAGAATAACAAATAGATATATAAAAACAGATGATGTACAACGATATTAAAACTTAGTATCTTCTTGCCATTTTTGGACTCATATATTATACAAATCAGTAATAGATTTCTCATACATCAATCTGCGTTATCATCATTCATGTGTTTGATTGATAGAAATAATGACCCTTCGACTGATTTCAAAAAAGAAATAAACCTTGAATGTGCATTCAAGATGTGTAAGAAGAAATCATCGAGAATTCCCTATTGAAAACTTAGTGCAATATCAGTACTTTCTAAATGTCATCTTCAATTATTTCCTAACATATTTATATTACTCAAAATATTTTGTACGTTACCAGAATCGATGGCCACGCCGTAAAGAACTTATTCTACTCTACAAAAGATTGAAAACGTATTCAAGAAGTACAATAATAACTGGGGGATTAACTTGGAGGCTTACTCTGTTGAATATATGGTATGATTTTGAAATCGATAATGTATTAGATATCCTAGGAACATCTGAAAGAGGACTGGATATTTAGAACAACTTATTTGTATTATGTACAGTAGATATTTACTTCTTTCGTTTATTGCTTCGGCCTTCATTTGTGTATGTTTCATTATTACGAGGATATAATGAAAAATTGTTAGTCTACTTTAAAAGCATAAAAATTTGAAAGTCAACATATTTTATTATTCATCATAATTTGCTCTCAATTTATTATAATGAACCTGCAATGGTCCTAAACGTATCAAAAACAAATTTGTATCTTGCTGTGCACAGCACGCCAGCACAGCTCCTATGACCTCTTCGTTGGAAGGATATTTACGATCATCTATATTTTTTCAGTTGAGGAATGGGATAAAAGTCATACGGAGCCAGATCAGATGTATAAGGGGGGTTCTTCCAGTAATTCGAACACTAAATCGCGAATTGTTTGCGTGGTAATATGCGATTTTGGGCAATGTTCTGCAGAAGATAATATCTTCATGGCAATCCCAAGAAACTGAAGCAATATATTTTCAACACGAAACTTTTGAGGCATTGGAGAACTAAAGTATCTCCATTCCATCTATTGCTGCTTTGTTTCTGGGTCGTAGTAATGCACCAAAGTTTAATCCGTAGTTGTTAAACGATTTTTAAAAAGTCTGCATCTTTGTAAAGCCGAGCACTGATCGAATTCGATGTTTCTATCCTTGAACGCTTCTGGTCAATATCAAGATGTTTAAATTTTGCAGAAATTTTTCTGCATCGTTCCATGGTTAGTTTACCGCCGTTTTTTTTTTTATTGTTCTAGTACTTAAAATAACAAACACGAACAAATTCCTTAATCGCAATGATTAATTATTGTATCTAAGTACTGTGGCTGTTTTTAACTTTCAAAAACCCTTTGTTTGTAGTTATCTCGATGATCAACTAGCTTTGTTTATCTTATAATAAGATAAACCACAAAAAGGATGGGAAAATGAAGCAAAACTCGAACACTTCAAGTAAAATAAATGTACTTATTGGATCACTGTGTACGACGCCAAGCTACGAATATTAACACATTACCAAGAATAAAGGCAATGAATTTGCCAGCTCAGCAATCGACACTATATGTACATATTATTTTGGTAATAATAATCGCGATAATTTTTGTCCATATCGGCTTTGTGGTCATGTGGTTTTATAACGGATATGAGTATTACAAAACCGATAAATTTTCATAATCCGAACAAGAGGTTCGACGGAAACAAGTTGAAATTTCATCTAAAAAGAAAAATTTAAGTGTCTACTGACCCCACAGACATCAAACAAATAAATTATTTTCTAACCTAAAGAAAGATGTCTCGAATATGTCATAACGTCTTAAACAGAATACATTCTGAACAAAAATTACGAAAACTTTTTGTAAATTTTGCGAGAACTTGGAAAAACTCTTAATTCAAATTAATAGTATCCAAAAATTTGTTGCCTGTAAAGTCGGTATACGGGCGAAAGTTTTACGTGACAACGACTTTGAGTGGTAAAATAATTTTAATGTGAATATTCATTCGTATAGTAGGAAGAAGGATGAAATAATAGTAACAATTTAAAACATTTATTTATACAAAGAATTATATTTAAAACATTAATTTATACAAAGAATCTCGCACTGAATTTCATATTAACAAAATTTTATTTATCAATCAGTTGTTATAAGTTATTAATAAATTTAACTTGTTTTACATTGTTATAAATATAAAAACTAAATTTAAAAGTTAGAACATTTATTTAAATCACATTAATTGTTAATATCAATCGATTTTAATTCAAAGTGTATTTTCTAAAAGGAGAAAACTAATTCACATTTGATCTTTGAATTTGTAAATCGCGCGCTTACGACCTTGCGCAGTGATTAGTCGTCTCGGTTTGAATGTTTGAAAGTTTCGATTTGACAGGTTGGAGGTTAAACATTGTTATTTCAATTTTTTACATAGCAAGTCGCGCTCATTTTTTCAAGTTAAACAAATTATTATTGGTTGAGAAACGATTTCTACTACTTTTTTGATTGAAAACTACCACAACATTGTGATTACTACAACATAACCTATTCACTTATGTCTTAGTCATTTATTTCATCATGTTATATTATCAGTCTGAAATTATTTACCTTTGCTGTTTGAATTGTTGCGATGGACGTAACTACCTTCACATTATCACTACACAATCGTTTTACAATTAACTGGCAACGTGTAAACTTGTATGCAGGCGCCTAAGCGAAATAGAAGCGCAAGACATGAACCGGTGTGTATGCCTATCTCTCTCACTCTCTCTCTCTCTCGCTCTGTCTCTCTTGCTCTTAGGCGGGCTAACTGTGCTCGAGTGGAAGGGACGCGTGCCTTTCACTTTTTATGTCTGTCTCTCTCGCTCTTAGGCGGGCTAACCATGCCCGAGTGGAAGGGACGCAGTTTCTTGAAGTGTCACCCGGCAAACCAATTTATAAGACGTTGTCACGTCAAAAATAATACTGACTTAATAATTCACTTTATACGATTTCATATTTGGTTCGATTAATTGATAATCAAATACAGATTATTGTTATAAACATATGTATTTCATCCTCAAAATTTTTAATATAAGCTTCCACAATTATGTTAAATTAACTCGAATATATATATACTAATTAATTATTTTTTCTTTTCAGGTGAGCTGACTGAAGCATATCACATAAGGCTAATTTCATACGTGAGTCATTCAAGATATTACAGAACGTGAAATGCCCCATAATCCCATACTCATCTATTCAAAATGCACCTTTCTACAGCTTCCTCTTGTACATCGTGCTTGAATAATCCGAATGAATCTCTATATACCTTACTGTATTTGTGATATCGAAATTTTCCATTTAATCTGACACTATAAATGAAAGGTTTTATTGATCTTTTTACGGTATACTCGTACTTAGTCGCAGAACCGTTCCCTTGTCATGACAACGAAAACTTCTATTGAAAATATATTAAGTTTAATGATTTTCATTAACACATAACGTCACACCTATATTGTGTGGATATTGTATAGTCTCAGTAAGCCAAAAAAAGTCAACAAGCGGAAAAATATAAATGTAGGTTAAAATAACACTAGGTAACACGCAACTATTATCAATAATACTCATATAGGAAAAGTAACATTTCCTCTAAGGTACACTGATTGTAGAAGAGTTAAAAAACGGTCTTTCAACAAGGGGTTTATTATTGAATTAAGAGAAAACGCCGTGTTATTGTGAAATGTGTAGAGATTTTTATTCCAATCTGATTCAAAAACTACTACGTTAATAATGGATTATATATTTGACAAATCTGTGCTTCGCCGCTTTTCACAGAGGATCGATTCAATAATGAAATTTTTCTTCACTTATCGGGTCTATTTCGCTAGTAATAGCCTTTATACCCTATTTAAGCGCTTGAGTCGTTCCTGGAACGATTCTTATCTTTCATGTCTTATTTTTCACTCACTAGAGTCATTGTTTCAGGAGCAGTGTGACATGTAGCGCCATCGAGCTGAAAATAAATATTGTCCACAAGCACGGGTTGTAGTATCTATCGGGTGTTTTTTTTTTAGAATGATAGAACTTTAAATTGAAATAAAACACATTTAAATTAGGTTGAAGTCAAATTTTTTTTTATTTTAAAGATAATTTAATGACGTTTATGTTTTAAAAATGATTTCCGGCATATGTCCACCACGACTAGCTCTGAGGAACCGCAATCGACCAGCCAATTTTGGACCACTTTTTCGAGTAATTCAGTAATTCAATAACACGAGTTATGTTGGCTTCCAAAGCGTCTATTGTTTCTGGTTTATCAGCATAAACAAATGACTTGACATAACCCCAAAGAAAATAATCCAGTGGAGTTATGTCGCATGATCTCGGAAACCAATTAATTGGACCATTTCTGGAAATAATGTTGTCGTCAAATCATTCTTTCAATAAATCAATTATTACGGTAGCAGCATGAGGTGTAGCACCATCTTGTTGGAACCAAAACACTTCTGGGTCGATACCATTCAAATTTTGAAACAAATATATTATTCATCGATCTGTAACGAGCACCATTCACTGTAACATTAGCATCAGCATCGTTTTTAAACAAAGATGAAGCGATGATGCCTCCAGCGTGTAAAGCACATCATACAGTGCATTTTCAGGATGCAATGGAACCTGCAGAACTTCTTGAGGATTGTTTCCACTCCATATACGGCAATTTTGCTTGTTTACATAGCCGTTCAACCAGAAATGAGCTTCATCACTAAACATAATTTTACGATAAAAAAGAGGATTAACTTCAAGCTGTTCTAGGGCCCAATCAGCAAACAAACGACGGTCAAGTGGCTTTAGTTCTTGAACCAGTTGGATCTTGTATGGGTGTATATCAAGATATTTACGCAAAATTTTCCATGTGGTGGATACAAAGAGTCCAACTTGTGAACGTCGACGAATGAACAAATCTGGATCATTATTAACACTATGACTTACAGCAGCGATATTTTCTTCTGTACGTACAGTTCTGTGTCTTGTTATTGCATCGAGTAGAGAAAATGTTGTTCGAAATCTATCGATAGTTCGACGAATAAGCTCTAGTGCTCTATAAGTTTGGCGAATAGAACACTAATTTTAAACCAAGAATTTTGGTTTGTTTGAACCTTATAACATCGGTAACCGTTCGTTTTCAAAATATTCCGAACACTTCTATCGCTCATATCGACTTGTTCAGCAATTTGTTCACTCGAACAAAATGCACCGGATTCAAAGGCATCACACACATCTACTTCTTTTTCCAGACGATTTCCATTAATTGTTTTTGGTGGTTTATCAATCTTACAATGCCTGCATGGTCATTAACACCCATATTTCTCGAATTTTCTAATTATTTCAGAAATAGCTGAACTTGAAGGAATTGGCCTATCTTCAAATGCAACAACAAATGAATTGATTTATTGTCTTTTGAATTGATTGACTACCGAAGTACCATTTTATGATCTGAATATTTCTTCTTCTGCACTCAACATTTCGATTTACTTTATTTTCAAACGATATGGTCTAATGCATCTCACGTTTGAAGTGCGAATGATTCGGTGGTGCTGAAATCAGACTGCAGAAACTTTCGATCAAAGCCTTCACAGCGTCGTTTATTCGTAATCGCGTCGCGCTGCGGTTTTAATTTTGATTAACATTTAATTTCGTATCTTTCCGACTGTCTCTACTATGTCTGTATGTTTATTTATCATACCAAGTGTATAAATTTATATGAATTTTGATTTGATAACAAATAATAAATAACTAAAATTTTATCTCAAAATTTCCTGTAGAATACATATGATCCCCACAGATAAAATTTTCGACCAAATTCGTCAAATAAAAACTTTTGGGCTAAATGATTCTGCTCTGCCAAGAGCGCGGGAAAAGGTTCATTATACCGTGATAACGATTCGTAGAGACTGATCTCGATTGGGTTTAGTAACGTGACATATCCGATTTATGTATCCCTCCGATGTTTCAACAGTTTAATTGATTCAGCAGAAGCCGTCCATGATGGAAACTAAATATCCATCATCTCGTGTCGCTTTTGTTGAGGTTCCACTATAAACCGTATGAAACATAAGCCTGTATAAACGTGGAAAGATAACATGTACCGGTTGATTGGATGAATTTATCGCTGATTCCATCGAATTGTTCTAAACCGTTTTACGTTGATAATGATCGATCTCGCTTTACGTTATTGTATTAGGCTCAGCGTTGAACTGGAACCACAATTGATAAATTATATTTCAACCCATCCAATTTATTCAAATACGTGAAAATTTCTTATGAGTTTTTTTGACACCTCCTATGTAACACCGTCAATTTATGTGGCTAATAGTGAAACCATTCTGGTTAAACACTATCAATGGAAAAAGGTTTTGAATATCTCAAATAATACGTTGGGGGAAAAATAAATCCATTATTTTTCAGTAGATGCCTGTAGTGATCGATATCTCGTAAATTATGGATCAAACAAGTCAGATTCATGCTCCTTGTCAAGTTGACATTTCACAGTAAAAAAATTATTTTGCTGCTTTTTGTTTGGTCCATTCAGTTGAGAGTTACAAGGCGTTAAAATGGAAGTCAACCAACAGAATATTCGGTACATTTTACAGTTTTTCTTTTAATGGCGAAATTACAAGCCAGAGGCTTGAATGGTCTTTATGGCCCCGATACTGTAACAGCTAATTACGTGCAATTTTGATTTCGTCAGTTCCGTACACGTGAATTCTACCAGGCTTTCGTATTGGCATAACGAGCATAGCTCTTTCACCAAGTGACTACTCAGCAGTCTCCACAGTCCACCCCTAGAGGTAGAAAGTGTGATAAGGATTACGCCATATCATCTAGTGAAGCGAGAACCCATCTGAAAAGATGGACCCACCAGCTTCCAGCTTCGGCCCCGACTCAAAAAGCCAGAACCGTCTGAGTGGTAGCAGCGAAGCACTATTCAACCTCTACTGGCTCTGCAGGTCAGTACCCGAGTTGATTTGTGATGCAACTCACCAGCCGGGAGGAATCTTTATTCAAGCACCCGAACGCAGTCCCATGAACTAAGATAATCTCAAGATTGATGACTTCTATTGATCCTGATACGAGCACCGTCTAACAGGCTGTACGTCCTGACCCACCGAACCCATGTGAAGTCATTTCATTGATCCTGGCGTCAAGCACTGATGGCTAAGCCATTTCGTCGAGATCCACAAACCCTAAATAGTTACGCATTGATCCGGGGCCAGGACAAGGCCGGTCGAACCGTCAAGTCTCATTTAATCCCGAGTCATTTCATGAGAATACCCTGAACATGGGGATCTGCGAACAGATAAATGAAATACCTTCCTAGTCCAACATGCGGACTTTCAACCACTGCCCCCTCGAGTCCAACACCAATGGGGTGACCAGGTGGTACAAGTAACACCTGAGGGCAATCCACCCCCCGAGGTAACGCAGTATGCTTCATAACGCACTCGGCCATTACACAGAATCCGGAGATTTAGACTGTGACAGAGTAGAGTACGCCAGTTTTAAGGGAGAAGCCCTGTGCTGCGATAGACTCCCTGTCACTGAGTTAATCATCCGGCTCAGTCCTCCATTTCACCAAAACTAGGGCCCTATTCGGAGATCTTCCACCATACAGGTCCAGTGACTGGCGCGAATGGCATTACGTTAGGCACTATGACTTAACCCTCCATTTCGGGATAAAACTAGGGTCCTAGTCATGACAAGCACCTCCACCACGACAAGATCTAATGCCCGGAGGGCGCGTCAATTCCGTACAGGTATTTTTTATGTTGAACATGCAACACAGGCAGGGCCGTTGTCGAAAATGTCGATTAAATGACAGAAATAATCGTAGTTGACCCCCATGTTACTAGTTGTAGTATCGCTCAGAAGCTAAAGGTCAAACATAAAACAGTTTTAAACCATTTGCGCAAAGCTGGATTCTAAAAGAAGTTCGATAATTGAGAGTCACAGCAATTAACACCAAAAAACATGAGGGATCGAATTTCCATCTGCGAAACCTTGACCAAACAGAATGAAATTCACCCATTTCTTTAATGGACTGAAGGAAAATATATCTTCAAAAAATGAAGTATACGGATAACTGGTAGGCATAGTTTCTGAATCTGCTGTTTGCCTATAGAAACTTGACCCATAAACGAGAAAATATGAATCGTTTGCTACAGGTGTTGTAACTACCCCAGAATCTTTCGAGATTTTATGTTAATTTGATTAAATAATGTCGAGTAAATTTTCACATATGTAATTTCATAATTTGTGATTTTTTAATATCCGTTATCAGTAAGTAATACTATTTTATGTTCATGCCTCCGCAGGTCTTTAAATGATTTATGCCTGCGTGGGTATGAAGTGCATAGTTATGGAGTTGATAACTTAGCTATAAAACCACTATAATGCATTAGAATGACGTTAAAAATATTAAGTGAATTTTACTCTGTTATATGGATTGTATGACCCGTCCATTAATCACACACTGACAACTTTTGGGCGTGCTTTAAATGATGTTGTCCATTTCGAATTGATCTGTATTTCATTTAAGAAAGGAAATTTAAAACACTTGTTTTCTCGTTGGGAAATGATGGAAATAAATAAATAGATACTCATTCATCTATTAATGTACGAGCAAACTGAAGCTGCTGACACTAGATCAGTGCTTATGAATTTTTCATTTGGAATATCAAAGCTTCAAAATGTCGTATGATATGAATCATCTATGCGCTCTTGTTCCAGGGCTTTCGTTTCGACCAAATGTCTATTATTTGAGAATTTTGAACTGGAAATTGTCTCATTGATGAAGAATCCGAGGTCAAAAGTAATCATGAAATTTGAGTATCTAAACAGATTTGATCTGTTAGTCTCCTATAAATTTAATTTCAAAAAATTTTTATTCGAAAACTTTTAGAATTAATGTCATATAAGCACAGCTTATATTTAATAGGTCTATCAAATTAAAACTCATTATATAATATCAAATAATAAATAAATATTTGAAGGGGACAAAATTTTGTTTCTGGTCTTATAATTATGAAAACTAAATCCTTTTCAAAAATACAAAACACAATTTTAAGATATTCTCAAAAAATAATTTATTTGAAATATTTAATATATTTAAATAAGTTACTTCAAAATGTCTCAAAACATGAAGCACATCCTCAAAAAACAATTAGAATTCAGATCAGGTCTTCATCGGTTCTACTTCACATTTAAAAATAAAATCAATTAACAATAAATAACTTACCTCTAAGACCTCATGGTATCGTGCTTATAAGACATTAATTCAATTTTAAAAGTTTTTGAATGAAATTTTTTGATATTCAAGTTTTATCCAAATGAAATCTCTTATTGGAAAACCCTCTAGTATTTGTTCTATAATTCTTTTTTTTTCCATCGCTCGGTCCTTTACGCGACCAGGTATCGATAAATTTCCCAGACGAGCAATGCCACTGCAGGTTTCGAATGTTTCCGTAAGTCCGTCATCATTTTCAAGGAATAAGTTTCGAAGGCACCGTCATCCTTCTGAGTAATTACCGGTGCATACGTGCTTGATTTATTCTTCCATCACGAATCGAACAATTTTGGAATTCGTTAGAAATTCAGTCGGTCATTAAATAAAGACGCGAAAATTAACTACCATGAAATGAAGCTCATTCATTTAATTTTAATTTTCAACCTGTTTTAATTCACGTTGAACGTTTCCAGAATCTTTGATTTCTTTATCGTCTGAATGCAGTTGGCTAATGTTATATTTCCTCGTATTTTATTCCGAAAAGGCTACAATGTATGTCTCTTGAAAGCCACAGATGTATTGTATCTTTGTATCGTAAAACGTTCTCTCCAAGGCGATTTTTCTGCAACATTAATGTAGGCCATCTGGAGTTTGCATTTTGAAGTAACGGTTATTTCGAGTCTGGAAATACTTCTGCCGTTCGTGTTTTTGACAGAAAAATAGTTTCATATTTGACATTAACGATTTACGCTTGAACAAAACTGACGCAATTAGGTAGGACTTGAGCACGAGGAAGGTTTTCTACGTTAGTAGTATCTTAGAAAAATCGGGAATACACTTGCTTAAATTAGCTCGTTGCGGTATGTCGTGTATGTATATTCACGTGCATTAGGTGGCGATAGTGTTTGATAAAATATAAGTGTTCCTATGCAGAGCGAATACAGGCGCGTGGCTGAGTTGTATTCGTTGGACATAACAGCGCACTTATGATTGAAGCCATTAAGTTTCGAAATATGTGTATGTCTGCTACCTATGTCACAGCGATCAACAAAACCTATTCGGGTTCATTTGAGTTTTGAACTGTTATACAGATGTATGTTTACACCGTCCTGATACGAAGAACTTTCGGTTACCATAGCTCATACTCACATATAACATTTCAGATGTTTTTTTATTATATGTTAACACTATTCTCTGGCGAAGATCTCCTAGAGACGTGGGTGTACAGAATGTAAGATAAAATGTGAACAAGGACACTAAAGAAAAGCAAGGTCCTATATATGAATATGAACTTTGTTGAAAGATCAGATTGTGTAAAGTATAATATAAGACCTATAGATCATTACCAAATACAAAGGGTCAACACTAGTGCTATGGAGTAAACTTTCTTTATTGAAGGCTTGAAGATGCACAATAAGTTACCATTTATAGTAAAGGAATCATTAAATACTAAGACTAAGGCAATATACCTGAATATTTGATGAAAATGTTTATGTTCTTGAAATGATATCAATTGTTAATTATAATTAATTTAATAGCTATCGAGCTGAATGAACATCTGTTCATTGTTTTTTTTTTTAGAGTGATAGAACTTTCGATAGGGATAACTCCGATTTGACAGAAGGTAGAAGCCATGTTGTTTTGACATCTCTGTTCAGTAAGCATTGACAAATTATCATGGAAAGACTCATGCCGCAACAACGTTTACAAATAGTAGAAATTTATTTTCAAAATCAGTGTTCTATTCGCCAAACTTATAGAGCAGTTCGTGAAATTTACGGTTTACATAATCGTCCATCAGAGCAGTTTATTCGTCGAACTATCTATAGATTTCGGACAAGACAAAGAACTGTACGTACAGAAGAAAATATCGCTGCTGTAAGTCATAGTGTTAATGATGATCCAGATTTGTCTATTCATCGACGTTCACAACAAGTTGGACTCTGTGCATCCATCACATGGAAAATTTTGCGTGAAGATTTTGGTCTACACCCATACAATATCCAACTGGTTCAAGAACTAAAGCCACTTGATCATAATAAGCGTCGTTTGTTTGCTGATTGGGCCCTAGAACAGCTTGAAGTTGATTCAATTTTTATCGTAAAATTGTGTTGTGTTGAAGCTCATTTCTGGTTGAACGGCTATGTAAACAAGCAAAATTGCCGTATATGGAGTGAAAACAATCCTCAAGAAGTTCTGCAGGTTTCATTGCATTCTGAAAAATACGCTGTAAGGTGTGCTTTACACGCTGGAGGCATCATCGGTCCATATTTCATTAAAAAACGATGCTGGAGCTAATGTTCAGTGAATGGTGCTCGTTACAGATCGATGATCAATGATTATTTGTTTGAAAATTTGAATGGTATCGACCCAGAAGTGTTTTGGTTCCAACGAGATGGTGCTACACCTCATGCTGCTACCGTAACAATTGATTCATTGAAAGAAATATTTGGCGATAACAATATTTTCCCAAATGGTCCAAGTAATTGGCCTCCAAAATCATGCGACATAACTCTGGACTAACTGGAGTATTTTATTTGGGGTTATGTCAAGTCATAGGTTTATGCTGATAAACCAGAAACAATAGACGCTTTGGAAGCCAACATAACTCGTGTTATTGATGAAATAAGGCCTGAATTACTCGAAAAAGTGGTCCAAAATTGGTCTGGTGGAATGCGGTTCCTCAGAGCTAGACGTGGTTGACATATGCCGGAAATTATTTTTAAAACATAAATGTCATAAAATTATCTGTCAAATAGAAAAAAATTGGTTTCCATCTTAATTTAAATGTGTTTCATTTCAATTCAAAGTCCTATAGCTTTAAAAAAACACCCGATATATATTTTTTTTATAAAAAAAAACAAAATTCATAGTTATATGTTTGTTCGGACTATTGAATTCAATCATTAAATATTCACCATGTTACCAATTTTCTGTTCAAAATTCGTAAAATACAGACATTTGAACGAAATGATAACATTATGTACTATCGTGCAAAAACCGTCTTAGAAGGTGACGAGATGATTTTTTTACATATTTATTAATGATCATAATGATGATGTGAACAAAATATTGAATGATCCCTAATTATTTGTGCGCAGTATACATTTATCCTCTTTCGGACTCCGATTGAGTTCCGGTGTTCGAGACCTAATGACGCCATGCTAGTCTTCACGCAGCCAAACTGGGCGTGTATTTCCTGCGCCTGGCTTTATTCCCAACGTCTTTTTCACTTTTCATTAATTTTCAACGACAAGAACTCCGGTAGTTTTTTATCTGACGATTTTTTACGCGTTTCGAGGTGTTAAAGTTCATTTCTGACGTCTTTCGAGGACGTTCCGATACGGGCTTTATCGAGTCGTTATCTGAAGAAGAATGGCCATGACAACAATTAAAAAGTAATTTATCAGAATGAACGAACGCCCTTGTTCGGTTCGTCAAAAAAACTGTTGAAATCTCGAATTCTCTGAATCTTGGCGTCTTGATGCCTGATGTGACGGGATTAACGTCTCGCTTTGTTCTAAAGTACTTTTTATCTCTCAGGAATTAAAGAGTGCGGTGTGGACGGAATTCATTTATAAATCCATTATTTCTCTCAGAATTCTTTATATTATTGACAGAAAATAGAAAGAGCCATTTGGCTCTTTCTATTCTTCTAAATTAATAAAAATGGTTTTTCACTTGGTAGAAAGCTTTTTCGATATCTTAAATATCAAACAGAGTAAACTTGGCCTTTACCTGATAGAAATCCATACAAATACACTTGGCTTAAGTTTCACAAAGATAATTTTTAGTAATATTTTAATTGTACTGACTGAATTAACATTTTCGCGTATACAATTCTAGCGCAAAAGTTTTATGTATTCTGAGAAATATATGGCTGTGATTTTTGAAATTAAGTTAATATCTTAAGAACACGAAAACGAAGTCCAGTGTTTATTACAATTTATAAAAATTCAATATTCTGATATTTCCATCCCGGAAATAATATTGTCATTTGAATCATACAATCTCTATTTTATGAACAGGAAATATCAATTCGGGATTTTAGTTTTCGATTCAAGACGTTGGTATCGAGTGTGTTTTTTTAGAGTGATAGAACTTTCGATAGGGATAGGTGAATTCTACCAGAATAGTTATTGGCTATTTGAGGAAGGCCTCTTTTCCAAGTGACTACCAAGCAGTCTCCACAGTCCACCCAGAGGTAGAAAGTGTGATAAGGATTACGCCATATCATCGCGCTCGGCGAGAACCCCTCCGAAGAGATGAACCCACCAGCTTCCAGTTTGGGCCCCGACTCGAAAGCCAGAACCGTCTGACTGGTAGCAGCGAAGCACTATCCAACCTCTACTGGCTCAGCAGGTCAGTACCCGAGTTGGTTTGAGACGCAACTCACCCGCCGGAGGGAATTCTTATCCATCCACCCGAACGCAGTCCCATAAACTAAGATAAACTCAAGATTGACGACTACAATTGATACTGGTACGAGCACCGTCTAGCGGACTATACGTCCTGACCCACCGAACCCATGTGAAGTCATTTGATTGATCCTGGCGTCAAGCACTAATGGCGGAGCCATTTCGTCGAGATCCACAAACCCTAAATAGTTACGCACAGATCCAGGGGCCAGGACAGGCCGGTCGAACCGTCAAGTCCCGTTAAACCCCGAGTCGTTTCATGAGAATATCCCGAAAATGGGGGTCTGCGAACAGATAAATGAAATACCCCCCTAGTCCAGCATGCGGACTTTCAACCACTGCCCCCTCGAGTCCAACACCAAGTGGGGTGGCCAGGTGGTACAAGTAACACCTGAGGGCAAGTCCACCCCCCCGAGGTAACGTAGTATGCTACATAACGCACTCGGCCATTACACAGAATCCGGAGATTTATACTGCGATAGGGTAGAGTACGCCAGTTTTAAGGGAGAAGCCCTGTGCTGCGACAGACTCCCTTGTCACTGAGTTAATCAACCGGCTCAGCCCTTCATTTCACCTGAGTAAAACTAGGGCCCCATTCGGAGATCTTCCACCATACAGGTCCAGTGACTGGCGCGAAATGGCATTACGTTAGACACCAAGACTTAACCCTCCAATTCGCCGGGACGAATTTAGGGTCCTAGTCAAGAGAGCGCCCCCATCACGTCAAGATCTAATGCCTGGGGGGCGTTTCGATAGGGGTAACTGTGATTTGACAGAAAGTAGAAGCCATGTTGTTTTGACATTTCTGTTCAGTAAGCATTGACAAATTATCATATAAAAACTCACGCCGCAACAACGTCAACAAATTGTTGAAATTTATTTTCAAAATCAGTATTCTATTCGCCAAATTTATTGAGCACTTCGTGAAATTTATGGTTTACATAATCGTCCATCAAAGCACCTTATTCATCGAACTATAGAAATATTTCGGACATTTTCTCTACTCGATGCAACAACAACAGCAAGACAAAAAACTGTACGTAGAAGCTGCTGTAAGTCATAGTGTTAATGACGATCCAGATTTGTCTATTCGAAAATTTTGCGTAAAGATCTTGGTCTACACCCATACAAGATCTAACTGGTTCAAGAACTAAAGCCACTTGACCATAATAAGCGTCGTTTGTTTGCCGATTGGATCCTAGAACAGCTTGAAGTTGATCCACTTTTTTATCGTAAAATTGTGTTTAGTGATGAAGCTCATTTCTGGTTGAACGGCTACGTTAACAAGCAAAATTGCCTTATATAGAGTGAATACAACCCTCAAGAAATTCTGCAGGTTTCAAAATGAATATGGAAGAACAACTAAATGTCAAACATCTGTTATTTATTTCGTAATTAATTATTACAAGATATAACCCTGAAAAATAATTATGATATAATGTAAAGAATGTTTTAAAGGGTGAATCCCTTGCCAATAAAAAAACTGGTAAGAATAAACCATTTCCCATAAAATCGCTGTTATAAACGGTGCAAGATTCTGTAAATTGCATTAAAGGTAGGTTCACACAAATTTACTGACGCCGGTGATTATCCACGAGCCATTAACTACAAAATACATGTGTAAATAGTAATTGGTAGCGAGCATCATTCATTCATTCTAGTAGTAAACATTTAGGACCACAAACTTTTATATATCAACGAAAGTCCAACTATACTAGCTTTGAAACTGGCGCCTGTATATGCATGTGTATACCTACCTTTAGTTGTTACTAATTTTGAATCTGATAATTTCATTCTGCTATGTATCAACGTTCCCGTTAAGAATTGTTTTTACGCGTTCATATCATGGCGCTATCAAATTGAATAAAAATATTTTAAATACAGATTATCTGTTTTAAGAAGGGTAACTAATTTTCTGAATATTTCGCTTGCATCCTTGATCGAATCAACTTTGCTATTCATAACGATTCAAATCGTTAGAATTCATTTAAACATTAATACATCAGCATACTTAGACTCCCGACTGATTCATAATTTTTATATTGAGATTTCTATTATTTTATTGAGATTTATGAAATTACGTGTTGAAACAGTCGAAAAATTTAAGGGACTAATATATATCTAAATGGTCGAAATTGAGAAGCAATTTGATCTGCGAGTTTTCAGTTTTTTTGTGAAATGATTAATTCAGGATATTTTACATTTTAAATATCAAACAGATTTTTTCTGTTAACCTCCTACAAATTTTAATTTCAACAAATTTTTATTCAAAAACTTTTAGCATTAAATAAAATAAATGTCTAAGAACATCGTCTATTTCGTAGACATATATATTTAAACACTCATCACACAGTACCAAAGGGAATAATGAATTCAAAGAAATATAAAGTATCAATTAAATCTATTGAATAAATACTTGAGGGGGATAACATTTTGTTTCGTTCGTTGTTTTATTAAAACCAAATTCCTTTCCAAAAATGCAAAATATAAGCTTAAGAATTTCTTCAAAAACAACTTGCTAAAAATAAGTCCCTTCAACAAAATTTTGAAAAAGTTCTTGAGGTTATGTTTTGCATTTTTGGAAAAGAATTTTGTTTTAATAAAACGAAGGACGAAACAAAATTTTGTCCCCTTCAAGTTTTTATTCAGTAGATTCAATTGATAATTTATATTTCTTTGAAATCTTTTATTACCTTTTGTACTGTGTGATAAATGTTTCATTTTATATGTCTACTTAATTGAACCAGGGTGTTTCTGGACATGTATTTAATTTTGAATAAAAATTTTTTGAAATTAAAATTTGTAGGAGGTTAACAGAATAAATTTGTATGATATTTAAAATTTTTCAAATAATCCTTCTATCATGTAAAAAGCTTCTTTTTATTGTTTTAGTATATATTGAAGAAACATTCAGAACTAATTTGAATTACTCACCGCCAGTCGTAAAAATATTATTGTGCAATATAATAAAATTAAAAGGTAGTAGATGAATATATAAAATTTGCATTTATTTTTTCCTTATGGAAATTAAGATGTTGCTCGTAACCTTCTTTACTTACTTACTTTCCGTCCACCTTGAGAAATCGATTATTTCTTCAGCTTGAAATGGAAGATATTAATTATGTTATGAGGAAGTAGTCAGAAATAAAAACAAATAGGTCATAAAAATTACATAAAATTAGTCGAATAATGAGATATGATCGACAGAAGAAATTATTTCGATTGCAATAATCATTTTCTTCTATGAATCTATGGAATAATCCTAATTGCCTCAGTGGATAAGACTTTCTCGTTTCCTTAACCGAAAGAACGAAGCACACAGCTAAAGGTGAATAAATTAATTATTCCAACATTTTAATAATGTATGCCTCCTCCTCGAAATGCTGTGCAAACATGCCTCAAGACTGGTCGATTGACGCCAACGCGTCCAGATCGTGGCTTGACCTAGGTAATTTTGTATTTGGTAGGCACATTGTACGGTAGTCTTTGATTTCTACGAGTATCTATCGATTCACGATGCTCTCTGGTAACAAATTTTTATCGTCGCCTGTGATATTCTCCTTTGGTTTAATATTTTCAACAATAAACTTTTAATTTCTCATGAAATTTCCTTCGTACGACAAATTTGAAATTCACTGTTGGAACGTTTCTCCTATAGCAGATATAGATCTTTGATTGATTCGGTCCTTACTTGAATGGAAGTCATTTTAATTCGATGAGAGTAATAAAATAATACAAATGTATTAATGAACAACACTTGTTTCGTCAACATGGTGATATTTTGAACCTACATGATAATACAGTGAAAAAATTTGATTGAATACTGTATTTTATTCTCGAATAAAAGATATTTTGTCGTCCAAAGCGTTACTGACATCCTGGTATAAATATATAAAACAACAATATTCTGATCGTTCAACCTTGCATAACTATTCATGCAAGGACATTTTGAACCGTTCAATAAATGAATAAATGAATTCTTGATAGAAATAAAAAGATTAAGACTAACGTACCCATAATGAGTTGATACATCCTGAATTCGAAATATACTCGATTTGAACTGATGGACATAAACTTCAGCTTTACTCAATAAAATCGAGTTGATTGACCCCATAATTTTATAGGAAGTTGCGTATATTCCAGTTTATTCCAGTTCTAATCGAAGCAAAATCCAGACACTGAATTCGATATGGCGTCGTGGTTATTTGTTATGGAAGACATAAGAGTATGTTTCATTGCTTAAACTATTAATGTCGCTCAATTATCACATCTTATCTACGGGGGCTGGCAAAAACCTGAGATGTTAATAGCTTGGTTTACATTTTATTAGCCTCACTCAACATCATACAAGCTATATATCGAATTTGAATTCGCCATTGGTTGAAGAAATATTTTGTTATGAATTCAGTTTTCAATATAAGTTGGTTTTAAAACTTGATAAAGAAATCATATTGCGAAAGATTTTTTCATGAACAGAATCGCCAAATATATATTTAATTTACCCAGTGTGTAAATGAAATTTTTTTTAATTGTATAATTGAATAAATACAGTCTTAAATATCGTAAAGATTTATCCTGTTAACCTCCTACAAATTTTAATTTCAAAAAATTTTTATTCGAAAACTTTTAGAATTAAATAAAATGAATGTTTAAGAAAACACCGTGTCAGTTTAGTAGACATTTAGAATTAAACACTTACCACAGTACCAAAGGGAATAAAAGAATTCAACGAAATATAAATTATCAAATTAAATCAACTGAATTAATACTTGAAGGGTACAACATTTTGTTTCGTACCTTAAAACCAAATTCTTTTCCCAAAATGCTAAACATAACCTCAAGAATTTCTTCAATTTGATAATTTATATTTCTGTGAATTCTTTTATTCCTCGTAGTACTGTGTGATAAGTGTTTAATTTATGTCTACTAAATTGACACGGTGTGTTCTTAGACATTTATTTTATTTTATTCTAAATGTTTTTGAATAAACAATTTTCTGAATTGAAATTTGTAGTAGGTTAACAGACTAAAACTGTATGATATTTAAAATTTTTGAATAATCCTTCTATCAAGTAAAAAACCTGTTTTTATTAAATACAATCTTAATTGATTTTTGGCCAAATTTTTATATAAAATCGAAACCTATCGAATTTCTCGTTTAATTTCAAGCAACCAGTTAAAGTATTCTTCGTTACTTTGATTTTGAAGCTATGCACCTAAGCTTGTTTCACATGGAACTGATAACTTTTATGCCTTGCACGAGTTCATATAGCTTCAGTTTATTGAAAAAACTTGCCTAGCCTTGGCTGTTAAATTTACCGAGGTAAATTATTTCCTCACAGTTATCTCTCTGGTAATACCTTTTCTAGACTACTATTATAGAAAAATCGCTCCTATTCAAAATTTCATTAAAATACCAATAACATGCAGAAAAGTTCACTACTTGTATTATTATTCATCCTATTCTCGTATTTAAATTTCACTTGAAATAAATTTTTCGTGCTGAATTCGAACGGAAGTTTAGGAATGTTACAAGTTTCAGGAATTTTAATTTCAAATCTGAACTACAAAAGAATCCAACGATAAGCAAATTGATCAAACAAATGAATTGTTTTGAATGTTTGGTTTATCTTGAATTAACTTGATATGTATTTCTTATCTGAAACACACATCTTGTTTATTTAATAGGAATTCCAATTGTATTGATTATTTTCTGAATTGAATTTTAGAAATTAGTACCAGACGAGCTTATGAATTTTGATTGTTTTTGTAAGTTTATTGAAATTATTTCACCTGTTTTTGCGGGTTCCTCTTGTGTTTGTGATGGATCTTCATTGAGTCTTACCTCTAATTTTTCATCCTTAAAATCTAATGTCTCTCTGGGTCGTTCTTCGTCTTCCAAATCAAAATTGCTACAAATTTTTGATTGTCTCGGTCTTTACTTGACGGAAATTCATCTTCAATATAAAAAAAACAAATGTTAACGTTCGCTATTTTATTGATTTATACGACAATTGTTTCGTCATACCATGACGAAACAATTGTCGTGTAAATCAATAAAATAGCGGAAGTTAACATTTGTTTTTCTTATATTGAAAATTGCTACTTTTGAATCGGGAAAATCACTTCTGACACGTTCGTTCAACAAGAGCATGGGAACCATAAACATCCACTAAAATACTCGGCAGCATTTTTCATCATATAGAAGTAATTAAGTAGAACATACCGCAAAAATACATAATGCAGTACAAAAGTTGACATTTTCAGAACACACAGAAACTATGTTACTTACACTTCAGCGAAATTACAGATACTGAAAAGAAAGCCCTATGATAACACTTCAAAATAAACTGTTGCCAGATGAAACCATGGATTAATGAACTAATAGCGACATATTTTATCGAAACCTCATGAACTTATTTCTATTTGTAATGAATCTTGTGATATTACTATTATTTATGTACGGGCATTATTAGAATAGGTCTCAGACTGAACCTTGAGGCACTTATTTTGTTCAGTGGATATCTAACCGTTCCAACAAGCACACTGATGTATGTTATCCACATATGACTGCAACAACTTGAGTACAGTTCTGCTGAAGCCATATGAAATGATTTTCTCAAATATCTTATGTGATACCTTGCTCAGGTCGAAATTAGCATTTTAGCAAACTTACCGATATCTAGAGCATCTCTTCCTTCTTTTATTGTTTTCATTAGAGCTCTATTTCGATCTTTTCTATACCCATGCTGGCATTTAACGTTCTCACAAACGCCATCTATGTATTGGGTGTTTTTTAGAGTGATAGAACTTTGAATTGAAATAAAACACATTCAAATTGAGATTGAAGCCAATATTTTTTTATTTGAAAGATAATTTCATGACATTTATGTTTTGAAAATAATTTCCGGCATATGCCCACCACGACTAGCTCTGAGGAACCGCATTCGACCACATCAATTTTGGACCACTTTTTCGAGTAATTCAGGCCTTATTTCATCAATAACACGAGTTCTGTTGGCTTCCAAAGCGTCTTTTGTTTCTGGTTTATCAGCATAAATCAATGACTTCTCATAACCCCAAAAGAAATAATCCACTGGAGTTATGTCTCATGATCTTGGAGGCCAAATAATTGGACCATTTCTCGAAATAATGTTATCGCCAAATCTTTCTTTCAATAAATCAATTGTTACGGTAGCAGCATGAGGTGTAACACCATCTTGTTGGAACCAAACCACTTCTGGGTCGATACCATTCAAATTTTGAAACTAATAATCATTGATCATCGACCTGTAACGAGCACCATTCATTGTAACATTAACTCCAGCACCGTTTTTAAAGAAATATGGACCGATGATGCCTCCAACGTGTAAAGCACACAATGCAATTTCAGGATGCAATGGAACCTGCAGAACTTCTTGAGGATTGATTTCACTCCATATACGGCAATTTTGCTTGTTTATATAGCCGTTCAACCCGAAATGAGCTTGATCACTAAACACAAATTTACGATAAAAAAGTGGATCAACTTCAAGCTGTTCACGGCCCAATCAGCAAACAAACGACGCTTATTATGGTCAAGTTTTAGTTTTGAGCTGGCATATTTTCATTTTCTTCTCAAATACTTCTCTTTGGAAAATATAATTTCTGAAATTTTGTTCTAATATTTATTCTTGAAATAATGATATCCAGAGCATCTCTTCCTTCTTTTATTGTTTTCATTAGAGCTGTACTTCGATCTTTTCTATACCCATGCTGGCATTTATGTAATAAATTATTTTAGAATATATTATCATTTCTACCTTCTCTAGATCAGTGCTGAAGAAACTCTTAAGGTTTTCGTACAATGAATTCCAAGTAATTTCTCATATTGTAAGTTTTTATGTAAATTGCATTCAGCACATGTTAATAATTTTGTTTGAAAAATTTTTTGTATTATCATTATATCTCCGAGATTCTTTTTTCTTGCTTCATTAATTGTTTGGACGATTTATTCCAACCTATACTTCACAAACATCAAGTTCATTCCATGCTCCTTTCGAACAGATATCTCGTATACAATCTTGTTTTCATTCTTCCCCTCAGTCCATCAATTTCAACGGATTTGAAATGACTGTACTTAATGTACTATACGAACTAGATTGCGTAGGAATGGAACACGTTGCGTATTTCGAAAACACTAGGGCGACAACGTAGTTCAATGTTCTCTGAATTTCAGTTATTATCGAGCAGCTGAAGGAAGTTCAGTGATTTTAGAAACTATGCTCGACAATTATTTAATTCATATCAAGTACATTTTGTGAATGATTATTGTAGTAGGTTTTCCAATAAGAAGTTTCAATTTGTTAATGACAAAACGTGTATATTTTAATAGAAATCAATGTTTATTTGTTTCATTGTAAAGAGGAAGGCATGCCATTAACATGATGATTTCAGCCAAATGGCCGCTATGAGTTCGGTTGCAGCACCATATCTTTTTCATGAAATATTCCATGACCAATTAACACCTTTGCGGCTATATGTCCTTGATAATTTCACGAATTCAATCTTTAAGGTCTTGAATCGATTGTGCAGCATTGGCATAGACTTTATCTTTCACGTGGTCCCAAAGAAAAATGTCTAAAGAACTCGGTGGTCAACTATGATCACCTCTTCAAGAAAACACGCCCAGGACACTTTTCTTGCAAAATTGCGATTGTTTCGTTGCACAGCTTGTAAACAATAAACGTCGTCCACATCAATATCTTCCGATTCCATAAAAATTCATTAATCATAGCTCGGAAGTGCAAAAACAATCAGCGTAACAGTTGCACCAACCTCATTTTCGAATAAGTAAGGTCAAGTCACACTGCCAGCCCAAAAACCGCACTAAACAGTGACACTTTGAGAACGGATAGGCTTTTCAACGATCAGTTTTGGATTTTTCTAGCCCCAAAGGACAATTCTACTTATTAACGTCTACGAGATGAAAATGGGTCTCATCAGGGAAAATGGTTGTTCGATGAAAATCCGGATCCTTTTAATGCATTTCAAGGACACAATCATCGAAGATACGACGTTGTTGGTTATCGACCGGTTTGAGTTCTTGTGTTAACTGAACTTCAAAAGCCTTAAGATGCAAAATATGGTGTAATGTCGTTTCTGGAATGCCTAATTCCAAAGATCGACTAGAAATCGACAAACCTTGGTTCTGGTCACCACTACAGCAGCAATATTTTCAGTCGTTTTTGAGCGATGCACACGGTTTCGATTCTTCCAATCACTAAGTTGTTCCAGCAGCTCAAATTTTTCCACCAGTTTCACTATTGCCGGTTGAGAAGGTGCTTCACGACGGCCCTAAAGTGATTTGGTTTTGCGAACTGTGACTGCAATATTTTCACCATTTTTGAAGTGAATTTTAATAATTTTATTGCGTTGTTGAAGCGTGTATCGTTCCATTTTTAGTAATGGCGTAGTTCTCACTTGTCAAATGTCAAAATATGACAACTTTAAAAGTGACAGCTGCCCAGATATCCGGCTATTCAATATGAAACCTCTTATTGGAAAACCCACCATTTGGAGAAAGCCGAGTATGAAATATGCCATCAATTTCTGAGGAACAAATTATTCCAGTTTTACACAGTACCTTTATTAAACTCATTCAAGGAATATTAGTTTCTAAGGTTTCAAATGTACTATTACCGTTATTAACTAACCAACTTGATTGCGGTGTATTCAAATAGAATTTCTACTTTTCTACATACACACATCGTCAAAAGTCTTGCCCCCCCTAGGTTTCTCAAGAAATAAACAATCTATGTTCTGGAAATGAGATGAACTCTCGTTATTCGCTGAAAACTGATTTACTTCGAATACACCTGTATTCTCCCGAACAAGAAACATTTTTTACTGGTTTATTGTTTTCATTTAAGTGATAAGATAGTGAAGATTCCACAAACAAAACATTCAACATTTATACAAATACATGAAAGTTTTATTGAATAATTGATATCTAGTCAAACCGTTTTCTGTAGTGCATCATCCTTTTTGCTCTCGTTATTCGCTGAAAACTGATTTACTTCAAATACACCTGTATTCTCCCGAACAAGAAACATTTTTTACTGGTTTATTGTTTTCATTTAAATGATAAGATAGTGAAGATTCCACACACAAAAAATTGTCATGTTACATTCAACAAGTTGAGAGTTGATAGGGGAGGGCCAAGACTTTTGACGATAGGTGTATTTATTATTGGAAAACATTCAATATTTATACAAATACACGAAAGTTTTATTGAATAATTAATATCTAGTCAAACCGTTTTCTGTAGTGCATCATCCTTTTTGCTGATCATGCTATTTATGCATCTTAAAGCAATTTCCTCCATATCATTATTGTGGTTCAAATGAAACTATATTTAATTGCCTCTGTGGGAAAATTCCAAATAAGAACGCTAACGTTTTCACAAACGCCATCTTTGTATGTGGATACATATCTTAACTTTTACTTGGATGTAAAAGTATGTCAATGAAAAGATTTGAATTTAAAATAATACCATGCTTAAGCACGATATGTTGATTTTTCCTCTAAAGTGGGCTGTTTCTTATTTTCATTTTGAGAATTATTCAGAATTATTTGGAGGATAATTTATTATAACAACTTTTAGTTTTGAACTGGTACCATTTCATCCTTCTTCAAATTAAACTCTTCCGAAAATGTAATTTTTGAAGTTTGTTCTAATACTAATTTCTGAAATAATTATCCAAAAATACTTTATAATTTAAAAATAACGACAATTTCACTTGGCAGATGTATCTGAAACCTACGGCTCTATAACCTTACAGTTGTACCCTAACAATATGGGTTTATTTTCGAAACACGCATTCTCGACAAAGAACAAAGTCTACACGCCAGTGTAACTTGATTGCGGGTCATTAAAACGTGGTTCCCATTCGCGCGCCACTGACCGCCCACAACCTTCAAACAGGTTGTTTATAATTCCACTCGAACAAAGGAAGAGGAGAGAGTATTCTTTGTTAACCCCGGCGTGATCTGTTGATTTCTTATCGGGTTTCTCGGCGGGAACGATACGACGGATGTTCTTATGTATTTGTGGTCCTTCGACATGGATAACGATACTTCCATAGATTTCCAAATGTGCTGGGTATTGAACTATGAATGAAGAGTTTCAACTCAAACAAATATGGTTCAGTTGAAAATTTCGAACAATGTGTTCGTTGTACTTATTTCATAAAACCTGAGTATTTTCATTAGAGGTACATTTTCATCACTTGAATATCTATGTTGACGCTTTGTTACTTGGAATTTCAGTTGACTGGAAGGCATGTTTTTAATTACTTATACGTAATAAACTGCTAGCACAGGTGACACATGTTTCAGAAAAGTTTAATGATCTTCCAAAGGCGGCGTTATGGCGTTGCTAGGATTAAATTGACGAATTGGTCTCACTCAGCTTTGAAAGATGGGAAGCGCCATTTTGATGATCTATTTATTCTGAAAACAACAAATAGAGCTTGTTGCGACTTACTTTTTTCTCAATTAATAAACTTTTATGAACGCCTCAAAAAAATTTCATACGAGCCTGAAAATTTCACAGTTTACGTTTTGAAGAACAATGATTTCAAATATCCAATAAACGATACATCTGTGCGCTTTTATCCGAAACTATTGGACAAAATGGATTGATACAAAAATCGGATGCTGTCCTATCTTTTCAACCAGATCCGTTGACATTAGGGTTAGTAATAATTCCATTTATTAACGGATTTATTAATTATAAAATGAAAAAACAGATTAATCTGCTAGGTATTCACATATATCACGGCTACATATGCAAATATGTGATTTTTATAATTATGAAATAAAGGATCATCCAAGTCATGGTATAAATTTGAAGAACCTGTGTCAATAATGCCCGAATAAAATAATTCTATGTAAATTTATTGATTTTTGTAAGGCAACAGGAAGTTGGTTGTGGAAATTGGAGACTTCAAGCGTTCAGAGAAGATTGTAACGTATGAAGTTCCACAAGTTACTTTAATAGACGTATATAATCAAAACTCAATATATAATGTCAAATGGAATAAATAACCCAACAGATATACGAAAGTAATTAAAATTAATAAATAAATATTTAAAGGAGACAAAATTTTGTTTCTGGTCTTACCTTTAAGAACACCAATTGCCTTTTAAAAACATGAACACGCTTAAAGGACTTCTCAAATGAAATATTTAATATATTTAAATATTCGAATAAATTATTCCAAAAATCTCTGAAAAATGTGCACTATATCTTCAAAAAACAAATATAATTCTAGACAATCCCGTCTTCAGTCCTCATTTAATATTCCAAATATCAAAATATAGTGCACATTTTTTAGAGATTTTTGAAATAATTTATTCGAATATTTAAATATATTAAATATTTCAAATGAATTATATTCTTTGAGAAGTCCTTTAAGTGTGTTCATGTTTTTAAAAGGCAATTGGTGTTCTTAAAGGTATATATATATATATATATATATATATATATATATATATATATATATATATATATATATATATATATATATATGTATTTAGGACATGTTTTGAAATGTTTTCATGAGATTTATTTAGATTAAAATCTGTAGAGGTTCTGATGAATTAATTCTAGCTATTATTCTGTAATTTATTAAATTTAATTTTGAAGAGTTTTAAAGAAATTTTATGAAATTAAAATATGCTCTGTTTAATTTCAAGATATTGAAACAATCTTATACCAAGTATAACTGTTGTTAGCTAAAGTTTTATTACTGTTTGTCGTCGAACTTGTAATTTTTACTTCACACAAATCCGGGTATATCTTAAGTACTCTTATTTTCCACTTTGACGACCTTCAACAAAAAAGGCAGTCAAAGATATGATATCAATAGATATTAACGGATGAACGCGGTAGAGTCCCTGACGGCAAACGAGGGCTTTTATGATGTTTTTTTACTTCGACCTCTAGGAATGAAATTCCCATATCCCGTTCAGTGAACCATTTACCTGTCATGGTCTGGCTATGAGCATGAGCTCATCTGAAAAACAATGCCAAAAACTGTTCGAAAAGGATCGGGTTCCGGAATGCATATGGTCGTCGGTGGTCCCATTATCATAGAGACATCACTTTAAATGTCATGTCCCACAGCAAAGATCAAATATTGAAACGAATTTCAGCACCAGGTAATCGAAAACCTGCGCCACATGGAGTAGGTAAACGCGCCACGAATTTAAATAAAGCTCATAATGTGTTATTCAATGGATGGAGCCTTCCTCGGAATGACGAAATAAAACCCATTTTAAAAATTTCTTAATCCATCCGGTTACCTTTTGCAATTCACTGTCGGACGATGAATAATGAATTGGCGATTGATTTTATCAATTTCTGATTCACAAACAACGGAACTCATATTTATTCACGGAATATTCTTTATCGGATCGTATGTTTCCTTGTGTGTTGATGAGGAAATGAATTGTTGGTAAAGAGAGATGTCAGAAGTGAATCATTTGTGTGTATGAACTTATAGAACTAATTTTATTAATTTTTCTCGAATGTTGTGTTGAAACCACAAATTTCCCCGTTCAAAGATTGGAGGAGGCATGCATTTTTCATACAGATTTCTATTCGTAGAACACTTTAGTATGACTTTCTTATTAGGAATCGGTAAATGTGATTACAGGTTGTAGATTGCAAAGGGTTACTTCGCACCTCGACCTTAAGGCCTATTGCGCCCCCTATCAAAGCTGTAGCTCGCCTTCTAGCTCTAGAGTTCTGAAGAACTTCAGTATTTGGGATGGTTACAGATAGATAACATCGTTCCTACAGGTTTATTTTCCGAGGCATTCTGTAATTAGGTGATCCGGTGATCCTCCTCAGCACAGAACCTGTATGTAGTGTTTGCTAAACATATTCTCATCAAATGCTTTCTGAGGCGGCAATGCCCAGTAAGGAAGCCAGTGGGGCAGTGAATAATTACTGAGATCCAGGTACTTTTTGGACCTTTTTCGAAGTTTCCAAGAAACATTTCGGAGTGATCCAACCCTTGAAGATTCCGCCAGAGTGTTTTCTTTCGGTTTCTTCCTTCCTCTGAAACTCTTCCTTATTGGTGCATTTTCCTATTCGACAGAAGGGTTCCTGGCCTGTAAAAGGGAACTGTACTCCTTCTCTGGTAATTACATTGGCCTTCTTATGTCCTTTGATCCCCATCTGATGAAGAACCTAGACTGAAGAGATTCTGTTATTTTTATCCACTTCATTAAGGTGTCTTCAGAACATTCATATAAGTTTTAAATTAATGATGTGGAAGCTTAAAGCTGTAATAGGAGCTTGATCAGAGTATATAGCCACCACATTTCTGATAGTTTCTTTCTAGGTTAATTTCCACGCATCTTTCAATTGCCAGTATTTTTGTCTGAAAAATGCTCGGGTGAGAGCTTAACTATAGTGAGTATTTGGTGCCTGGCATTCACACTTCGGAGTACCATTTGAGGGTATATGTTCTGAGAGTTTGAGTGGTCCTGTTCGTTCAAATTCTTCTCTTCTGCTTAGCATTGTATTACATTTCTCCTTGATGTTAATTTTCTTTATCATTACGTCATAGGGAAGATTTGCGGATGAAATATAACTGGTAAGATAGGACATAAACGTGATACATTCAACAACTATGGTCGGTTTTTTTGACTATAGTCTTGTCTGCGCCACCAAGAATTCTACCCTCGTATACTCCAGAAATAGTGGCTTTTATTGCGAAACGTTTCTCGAAGGGCATATGGGAGCCATGTATGACTAAACTGTATTCCTAGGCCTTCAAACCTACTTCTTTTAGTTGTTAAATTTTTGCTATTTACATGTACAGATAATACTTTCAGTTTCACTATATAAGACCACCTTTGGGATACATAGCTGTTAATTGGTTAATTAATTAATATTGTCTTACAATCAGTATTTCTTCAATTGCAAAATAGCAGAAAAAGTGTAAATTGTAAGCAACAGAACTATTATCTAATTCTATGAATACTACTTGGGGATATTTAAAGTACCAGTGGTGCCTGATCCGAAAAAGGACAGATTAAAAAAGAAGTGTTTTTGTCGCTTTTTCTTATTTGAAGAGTTGGTATAAATCTGAACGGAAAATAGTTTCTAAGAGCTCAAGGCCGAACTTTCCTAAATTTTGAAGATTCTATTATCGTCTTCAGGTCTGTGGAAGAAAAACAGGAATCGACGGAAACATAAACAGACTGTACATTGAAATAAGCTATCATACTCATATTTATGAATCCAGTAATGCAGTAAAAATTATCAGGGAGCACTTGAACGCGTCTGATGCCCCAGTCACTCTGTCTAAGCTATAGCTTGAGATAATGATTTTTGATAAATGTCTCTTTCAATGCGTAAATTTCCAGCTTTGGAAGAATGTTCTGTCTGTCTTGACTTGCAACATTTATTTAGATCATGAAAATTCCTTTCTATTTTACTGGACTCCACCTTTCGACCGCCCTGAATATTTATTTTTCTGGGCGACAATTATTTAGGACAATTCGTATTCATGATTTTACAATTTGTTTCACGAATAAGGAGTTTTCCCTCTTCCTCAAACCCGTTAATTGATAACTGACAATTTGAACTCGACAAGATACCAGATTTTCCAAATTTTCTTTAAGTTTTTAACTGCCGAGTGTTTCAGTCTAGCACCCTACTAATTCAATTTTTTGAGTTATCAATGTTCGTACAAAACTCTTCCCGTGTTCACAATTCTGAAGAAAAAGAATCTTTTGAACAAAATCGTCTTAACTTATTTTTCAAACGTACTGAAAAGAACTGTAAGAAGCTGCTGTGGATTATCAAATTTACCAAAATTCAAAATGGTACTAGAGGCGTATCGCATGTTAACCTTGTGTTACTATAAATGTCAGTTTGCAGTTATTTAAGTGTTATTTTATCTTACAGGTTTTAATCACTTGTTGAAATGGAGGAATAACTTTCGAACAGGCTGCGTTAACCAAGTGATTCTTGTGGTTCTGTAGAAAGGGAATATTAAATATTTATTGTTTTTTGAGAAGCTATCGATAGCACAAAGTTACTACAAGCATTTTTAAACACATTTTCAGGAATCACCTTCAGTACTCGCTGCGATTTGTTTTGATCAACATATTTTAAGTTAAATAAATTGCATTACATTTAGTTTACCCCGTTACAAAATATTCGTCTAAAAGAAACATTCCCTTTCTTACTTGAATAGAATATCAGATAGTATTGCCAAGTTTTTAATAACAATTATTGACATGTAGCTTTTATAAGGTGAATAATTAAGGAATTCATACAAAAAATAACAGAGATCAAACAAATAGAGACAATAAATCTGCAGTTTACAAGTTGACTTGCTGTGATTGCTCTATGGTATACAGATATGGAAAAGACAGTCGGAAACATAGGAAATTCAGTGTTAATCAAGAATGCAATGGATCAGAGGAAGAATCAAAATCTCAGCGCGATGCGATGACGAATAAATGATTGTTCTCTCTCATTGGCAGTGCGCAGTGTTGATCTTCGATCGAAAGGCAGTCTGCTTTCACTCCCTACTACCATTGAGAGAAAACAGTCGTTTGTTTGTCATCGCATCGAGCTGAGTTTTTGATTGTTCCACTGCTCCACTGCATTCTTGATTAACACTGAATTTCCTTTGTTTCCGATTGCCTTTTACATAACTGTATATAGCTCAAAAAGGTAGATCTTTTTAGGAAAGAATTCACGAACACGAACGGTGTTAAACCTCAGATATCTCGCACTCAACATATGCCAGTCATTTGAAAGAATTTGGAGATAATTTCAATGATAACTATGAAATTATGCATAATGAATTCATAAGTACCACAATCAAACATTTGGAAATTTGGAAGAAGGAGAAATTAGTAGGTACAAGAACCTTAAAATTCTTACCATCGATCAAACAGCTGTCCATTGTTGAATATTGTAGTGAGGTATTTCCGACAATAGACCCCAATATATTATATGATTATTTGTATCCCATTTTTCGCAACTTTTTCCTTATCGCTGTTTCTATAAATTGGTAGTTATTTGTATCCCTTATCTTTATTTCCCAAAAATTGTTGGTTATTCATACCGCCACTTTCTTCAGGTTTTTAGGTATATAAAAAGTGTTGGCGAAATAATTGTCGTTAATAAATAAATTGTGAAAATACCTTTATTATTTTATTGAGATTTACAATAATACAATCTACTCACTACGTATAATTTTGAAATATTTCTCTTGTGAATTCAAATTATGTCTTAGGCAATAACTCGTAGCTTCTTTATTTTATATCCTCTGTACATCAAATGACATCATAAGTATTGTTGTACAATAACACCGGACCTCAAACGATTTAATTTTCTATTTTATCCATCATCCAGTATCGCAGGATTTTAGCATTCCACGTTCAAATGTTAAATTAAGCATAGTGAAGGTGAATGAATGTTAACCTTTCAATACAGATCTTAGATATTTGCCGATATCTGATTATTATTCAAGATTAACTTTAATTCATTCTGTGATGTATGTGTTTGATCTTTCGTTAAATCTATCAATGTTTTCTCTTCATTCATATTGAAAGGGTTTTTGCAGCATGGGAATTATCCATTGTTCTCTCTGTCAGGATAACACAGGTATAATTTATGATTTTTAGGAACTCATCATCGAATCTGATCAAAAATTTAGAAACTAATTAGCTAATTGAAGTTAAAGAACCCATTGTAAGTGAATTAATCAGAAACGGAAAATCTTGGGGCATTTCTTATTTCCTTATCGGATAACAATGAAGATATTTTTAGTCACGTTTCCATTGGAGCGAATAAGAATGCAGACAACTTTATCAGTTACAAAAAAACTTATTATTGTGAAAAAAATAAGTAGTTATGAACTTTTACGTAATAGCCGCAAAAGAGTTTATGTATAATTCGCAGGAAGATATTATTTTTCATTCTTACTCTCTGCAGATAACAAAATTGTAGCTGATGAATATATGTGATATTTTAATTATTTTCGTAGAAGAATAGTAGAAACCACTCAACTGTGAATGAATAAATTGATCTGCACACCTTAATTTTCAAGTTTAAGCATAAATTGGATCTAAAGGAGCTAAAATGTTTTCTTTTTAACAGTTTTTCACTTTGTGAAAATTTAACTGAAACATTCAAGATAACATCATTAATGATTATATAGAAATTAATTTAGTATATATAGGAAACTTCAAAGGAAGATTAAATTTGATAACAGAATAAATCAGGAAAATTTTAAGAAAATCTTCAAGTTTTGAAAAAGAAATACTGGATTATCTGATATTGCTCTGCCCTATATCAAGTTTTATTTTCAACCATTTAATTCTCTTTCTTTGATGTTTGCTTAGGAAACTCGCATATGAATTATTAGTTTAAATAGAAAACTCAATTATCAGACCTGAAAACAAATGAGAAAATACGAATTAAATTTTCTAATAACCTACATAACCTATAAACAGTCTGAATTTTCTTCCTGGTAAATAATATTGCGCAAACTTTTTAATATTTAATAATATAGTCAGTCCACTCTTGCGTTGAACGCCTTCTAGATACTTCATCTTGGAATTATACCATTGAAATAAATTGATCAACCATCCGAATCGAAGCGAAAAATGGTCTTGTTATATTCCACACCTATCTCTCGAGAAAGGTGTCTAGACAAATGACAGTCGCATTAGCATATGTTCCAGTGGCGTAACTTGAAATCTGAGATATAAAGCTGGAACGCAACTTGTTACCAATGAATGTAGGAGATGAACATTGGGAAGAATCAATCTTTAACAACTACCAAATCACTGTATTGTTCGTCAAGAGGTCTTAATATCATGCATAGCACCATCAGATTCATCGCTATAATTAGAATAAAAGCTGCGGGCAAGAAACTCAGCAGATCAGGTTTAAAACTACTGGCTCTGCAGTGTCAGTGCCCGAGGAGTGTGGGATGTAAGTCACACACCGAAGGGGCTTATTCACCACCACGCGGCCCGAAGCCTTGAAATCGACAGTCGATCCAATGCACTAGCCAAGACTCTCAAACCGGAAAATCCAGGTGCAAGAACCAGGAACCCAGATCAATGGAATTCCCAGGCATCTGTGTAAAACGTACTGTTGAATAAGAAATAATTTTGTTTCAGGCAAACGTCCGAAACAATCAAAGATTCTAATTTTAGGTTTTTATGTGTGTAGATTTCAAACCGTCTGTACGCCGTACAGAGCTTTTCTCCAAAATTATTGGACAAAAATCGGTTGCTGTCCAACAGTGATCTTCCAACATTTTCAGTCGAATAAATTCACTCGAACGGTGGGCTTCACAAAACTTAATCATTGGATCAAGCCATGTTGATTACGGACTCCTTCTACAATTTGTCAAGTTCTATGTTCCCAAAGTGCTGAATACAGATTTAGTCACTGCGTCAGACTGTGACAGATTAACATCTGTTGATCATCGATCAAGTACAAATTGGGTTCCACAAAATATTTTGTGCTCTGACATAACCTAGAATCACTGCTAAATCACAGATCAAGTTGATTTGTCGATTTTGGTGGATCAAGGTCTTCATATTCTTCGTTAAATAGTTGAAGTGAAGTTTATTATTTATTGTTTACAAACATTGATTTCACTACTGCTTGTGGCAATGTTATAAGTGTATTCTTCCAGATTGGGAGTAGGATCTTTTATGTCTGCTGAAAAGTCATTCTTATCACTAATAGGTTGAAATATGTTAGGAATCAGTTTTCATCAACTAGAAGAGTAAGGACTTACCAAAGTAAACATTTGCATCATCAAACTCACTCTAGATTGGCTTTGCATTCTTACCGAGAAGTAATATGACCCTATCACTCACCGTCAATGAGGAATTGGATGTCCCGCCTTTTGTTTTATGTATTTCTTTCTGTAAAGCCTTCTTCGGATTTTATTTGCGGGTTATTGGACAGTTGTTTAGATAATCTGTCCGAAAAATGAATACAATTGAAAGAAACTTTCGATTCTATTAATGAAATTAATTAATTCCTATCATACGTGGTGCAATTTCTACCTGTGTAAATTTCTTTTCACCTTCATTTTGCACACACACAAGTTATACTAATAACGTAGTTCGTAGTAGTATGCTATGACAAGCAATAATAATCCGTTTCTAAATTCTAATCCTACATTAACAGCGCTACCACAGAAATATATACATTATAAAGTTTATTATTATATTATTCTTTTAGAAAGTGCGATGTTGTCAGATTGTTTTCTCGGAGCAACTACCCGAACTTATTTTGTGAAACTGTGGATACGTTTGTCAAATTTGACAAGAGTCTCTGTTGATCAAGTGATCACCGAATATTTATGAAACCCAGAATAAGGGTTGTAATAAAAAAAGATTAATACTGAAAATATTATCGATTTCATCGTTTAAAATGACATTATAAACCTTTATGTTAAATTTATAGGTTTTTACATAGTCACATTGTTGAAAATAGGGATGTAAGGTACCTGAAGAACAGAGGCCGTAAATCTTCGTTTCTTCATAACGAATTCCTAGTGCGATCCGACGACACACCCCGTGGCAAATAATAACCCTATCGTGAGACACACCTGGCAAGAAAAAAAAAACATTGACGACTTTTTAAAGTCGCGTCAATAAAATTGAAGAAGTCCATGGGCTTATGACTTGGACCGTGACCGATTTCTAATTACGTCGGGGGGGTTGGAAACGGCCGACGGGCGGAAATTGCAGTAACCCTATAAAGTATAAATGACGCGCTTCCTTTCCCGCCGTTTCCGTCCGATTCGTATGGAAACGCCAAACTTGAATTTGCCGACAAAAAGCAATTGCGGGTTTTATGGAAATGTGAACTTTTCCGAATAAGGGAATGGAAATCAGGCGGATCCGAAATTTGATAACTGGCCGTCAATTTCACGTTTTCAATTGGGATTTCCCGGAGGAGAGTCCGTTGTTTACTGATAAGTTATTATTGGGCCTCGTTCAGCGTTTACAGGCTGTTTTATCTTTATTTTATCACTTTATCTCGCGACAAATAAAGCGTGGGCCATCTAGCGTTTGTATTTCGAAGTAGTGGTTATTTCGAGTCTGGCAATACTTCTGTCATTCATGTTTTGACAGAAATAAAATAAATAGAGGTTAATACTTGATAGAAGGTATATAAAATTATTCAAATATTTTAATATTAGCCTTCTACATATTTAATTTCAAGAAATTATATTTAATAATTATAACTTCCGGAATTAAATTAAATTAATGTTATATAAGTAACACTTATATCAAACGACATATAAAATAAACATTCATTATAAGATATCCAAATGATATAACAAAATCCAATAAATGAAATTTGTTAACCAAAATCTTATAAATTAAATATTTTGAGTAGACAAAATTTTGTTTCTGCTTATCAATCTTATGAAAACAGATATCTTTCAAAAATGTTTAACATAATTTTAAGAATTTCATCATAAAACTATCTTACTTGGAATATTCAATATTATTGAATATCTAACTAAGTTACTTTCTATAAAATCTCAAGATATGTAAAAACATTACTAAAAAGTTACTAACAAGTTTTAAGAGAGACTTTGCTTCGTCAGTACTCAATTATATTCATATTCAATAAAATATAACATCGATCAACAACAAATATTTACCCACCTTTTAACAATTCAGAAAGCTTCCGGTAAATGAATACTGAAAAATTTAAATGTAGTGAAATGTTAACTCAAATAAATAATTCTGTGGTTTCTATTTTATTTTATGTATTATATATAATTATATTTTGGCTTCAATAAATCTCATTATAGAATATCAATGAATTTAAATAAACCTTAAAATAACTCACACTGTTCTTTGATTTTGTTAGAACATAGATCAATCTTGAATTATATAGTTGATCTGTATTTCGAAGCTTGTCTTTTAACATGTGAGTGATATAGGTTATGTTTTTGATTTTGATATTTGGAATGTTAAAAGAGGACTGAAGACGGGATTGTCTAGAATTATATTTGTTTTTTGAAGATATAGTGCACATTTTTTTAGAGATTTTTGAAATAATTTATCCGAATATTTAATTATATTGAATATTTCAAATAAATTATATTCTTTGAGAAGTCCTTCAAGTGTGTTCATGTTTTTAAAAGGCAATTGGTGTTCTTAAAGGTAAGACCAGAAACAAAATTTTGTCTCCTTTAAATATTTATTTATTAATTTTAATTACTTTCGTATATCTGTTGGTTTATTTATTCCATTTGACATTATATATTGAGTTTTGATTATATACGTCTATTAAATGTAAGCGGTGCTTGTTAGACATAAATTTATTTCTAAAAGTTTTTTGAATAAAAATTTTTTTGAAATTAAAATTGTAGAAGATAAACATATTTCAATTTGTTTCAATATTCAAATTTTATCTAATTATCTATAAGATGACACCTAAGCAAGACTTGTGTTGTGAAAATCCCAGAATACACAAATATCGCTCTGAAACCTGCAACATTACAAAATGACAAGTATAAAAATTATACAAATGAAAACGTTACGAAAGATAATACAAATGAAAAAGCTACGTAGAATACAGTTGAGGGGATGACATTCAGTCAAACAATTTTTTAAATGCTTAACAATTAACGTCAATGTGATTTTTATTTTGTTTCCATTCCCTTCTTACTTTGCATGGTTTTTCGATATAAAGGGAGTTTATTCACTAATTTCGGTTCATAGTAGGAAATAAACTGCTGTGTTCGACTTTATGCAAATAAAGGAATTTTGATAGGGAGGTTACTGGTAATTCTTGCGTTATATGCGTAAGTACTATACGCCATCGGAAAACTCAGTGATACACATACAGTTTCCTCACGTCAGGCAAGCCTGTTTCAAAATATGAAGAATTGGTCGGATACCTGCGACCTTTCTTGAACAGAATTCTCATCAAAGTATTCTGAGCGACTTGAATATCATTGAAGATAGTTTTACCCAAACTACCCCAGATTACAATACAGTATCTCATTATTGATTCAGTCGTAGTTTTGTATCAACAATGTTTCCAAATTGGTAACATGTGTAAATTAATTTTTTCACTTTTTTATGGTAACTGTACGTGTTCTATCCAACACGGTCTACCACCACACCAAGATATCTAAAATCGGGTGTTTTATTTAGAGTGATAGATCTTTAAATTGAAATAAAACACATTTAAATTGAGATTGAAGCCAGTTTTTTTTAATTTGAAAAATAATTTTATGTTATTTATGCTTTAAAAATAATTCCAGCATATGTACACCACAACTAGCTCTGAGGAACCGCATTCGACCAGACCAATTTTGGACCACTTTTTCGAGTAATTCAGGCCTTATTTCATCAATAACACCAGTTATGTTGGCTTCCAAAGCGTCTATTATTTCTGGTTTATCAGCATAAACCAATGACTTGACATAACCCCAAGGAAAATAATCCAGTGGAGTTATGTCGCATGATCTTGGAGGTCAATTAATTGGACCATTTCTCGAAATAATGTTATCGCCAAATGTTTCTTTCAATAAATCAATTGTTACGGTAGCAGCATGAGGTGTAGTATCTTGTTGGAACCAAAACACTTCTGGGTCGATACCACTCAAATTTTGAAACAAATAATCATTGATCATCGATCCGTAACGGGCACCATTCACTGTAACATTAGTTTCCACATCGTTTTTAAAGAAATATGGACCGATGATGCGTCCAGCGTGTAAAGCACACCATACAGTGCATTTTTCAGGATGCAATGGAACCTGCAGAACTTCTTGAGGATTGTTTCCACCCCATATAAGCCAATTTTGCTTGTTTACATAGCCGTTCGACCAGAAATGAGCTTCATCACTAAACACAATTTTACGATAACAAGTGGATCAACTTCAAGCTGTTCTAGGGCCCAATCAGCAAACAAACGACGCCTATTATGGTCAAGTGGCTTTAGTTCTTGAACCAGTTGGATAGTGTATGGGTGTAGACCCAGTGCGAATGATTCGGTGGTGCTGAAAACAGACTACACAGCCTTTCGATCGACAAATCTTTACTTCACAATGGCATTGAGAGAGAACATTTGTTTATTCGTCATCGCATCGCGCTGAGGTTTTGATTCTTCTACTGCTCCACTGGACCGAGGTTGTTTGAAGATTTACATTGAATTTCCTATGTTTTCAACTGTCTCTTCCATACCTGTATCTAAGAAACAACACAGGGCCCAAAACGCTTCCTTGAGGTACTCCAATCGTATTGGAATTGATGCCTTGAAACACGAAATCAAAATTCTTATTCATAAGATTGAGCCCAAACTGGGGTACTGTATGGCGAGTCGTGGCGGTCATTTGATTGATATTGTTTCTCATTCGTAAATGTCAGTGTTTAATCTTTCTAGTGAACTTATAGATTTGCGAAAATATTCATTAGCCGATAAAAAATGCAAATGTTAAATGGCTCATCCCTTATATATGTGTGTTATCTAATTAGAGTGTACGATGGATTTCTATCAAGGAAATGCCAACACGATTAGAAATATATAAATATTTTAATTTGAATTTTTTTTCCTAAAACTTTTTTCTTTTCAGGTGAGTATCCAGAGACATCATTTCTGCCGATTGCATAAGAGATATCTCTTTCTATTGTTGAGGTGAGACTTATTATAAGCACTTTTCCGTTAGGATAAGTAAAAGACAAGGATAATACAGAATAAATGAAATCACAAAATTATCTCATTTGAAGTAAATTTTCTTTCTTGACATTCTGATCAAGCATAATATCATTTCGAATTAATTACTCGAGCAATTTCATTAGACTTACTTATGAACAACTCATTGATAAGCACTTTAACTTACGAAACATGTAATCTAAAAGATGGTTCTAATGTCCTTTTTGTTTTGGAAATTTTTTTTTGCTTTACTATAATGTTTAATATGAAATGAAGAATAAATATTTCCGTTCTAAATTTCAAAATGAAATAGAAACAGAAAATATCATGAGTAGGCAAATAATTAGATTTCCCAATATCATTGAAAAAAGTTGAAATAAGAAAAGTAAACAAAATATTCACAATAATTATTAAAAACACTTTTCGCCATGGTGCTCAATAAACAAACTAAATCTACATATTTGATCTTATTAAAGAAGTAATTTATTTCATTTAATTTTATATTTGATCTTACTTCATTTTAAATGGATTTACATCAAGAGAAAGCCAACCAAAATAGGTGAAACGATTTATTGTTTATGCAAAATTTCGCAGAGATCACAGCACTGAAATAAAAAAAAATTCAACATTTACCATGAAAATATATATTAAATAATAAGAAGCGGTTTTTTACTGGAAAGGAGGATTATTACAAACTTTGAATATCAAAACCGATTCAATCTGTTAGTCTCCTACAATTTTGATTTCAAAAAATGTTATTCAAAAACTTTTAGAGTTAAATTAATGTCTTATAAGCACTGCTCATATTTAATGGACGTATAAAACCAAAACTCATTTTAAAATATCAAATGGAATAGTTTTTCAAATTTTTATTCCATTTGATATTTTATAATTAGTTTTGATTTTATACGTCTATTAAATATAAGCAGTGCTTATAAGACATTATTTTAATTCTGAAAGTTTTTGAATAAATTTTTTTAAATTAAAATTGTAAGAGACTTGGAGATTAAATCTGTTTTCATATTCAAAGTTTCAAAATAAATATTGTATTTTAAGAGCTGAATCTGAAAGTTTTAATATATAATAAATTTTGAAGCTGTTTCAAAAGAAAAATGTAACTGTCCAATTCTTGAAGAACGATGTCTAATTTTTATAATGTGTTTTTAAAATTAAATTCAGAATACTGAAAAAACTTTCACCATGAATATTGAGAAATATGTTTTAGATTCATATAAAATTAATACTTGCCTATAGAAAAATATTTATTTTTAATTTTATGACAGTATATAGATAAATGTATACAACAAATTATCCATTGGTGTGAAGACTTCAGAAAATACTTTCTATTCAATGCCCATTTATTTGGTCAATACACTGAAAAGTGTACAATCAATGAGAATGTCGAATATGCCAATTATCGGTAACAGTTCAAGAGGTAAATTAATTGTTTGGAACTGCCCTTAAAGCAAACTTCAAATGTAATAAGTGTAATATTTACATCAATTCTGATTATTTGAAACCAAAAACCACCGATAGGCCACTATAATCCTACGTTTGATTCAGTCTTGTCAAAATTGAATTCCATATCAAACCAATGCCAATGTCGGTACTCAAGTGTTGATGAAGGTTCAGATGTAGGGATCCAAAGGTGTCCAATCTTGACGTTAGCATTCACTCGTCGTGCGATATAACAAAGAGTTGTTTGATCTGATTTTGCTATCCAATATCTTCCAACTTAACATGTCAGCATCAGATTTGTCATTCAGAATTGTGCTATCCAATATTTGTGGATAAAAATATTCTAGATGATGCATGAACTATTTGGCCCAAATATAACTCTGTTTGGGGTTCCTTACACACATAATTATAATAAAGTCATTTTGAATTTCAACAAAAGAGTTTTTTGCATTCATTGCCCATATTTGAACTCTGGAAATGATCTACCTAAAAAGCTTGAATAATCTGCTGGTAAAACATTTTTTTTTCAACAGTATGGGAGAAAATTTAGCACTATCTTAATGTATCGTACAAAGATTGTTTACCACCGTATGTTGTTTATTGTTCCAGTATTTCGAAACAACAAACAGTAGCAAAATAATAACTTTCAATGATAAATTATAATTTCTGTGGACTGAATCGACTGAAACTGACGGTGATGAACTAGATTTGTTCATCTAATAAGATGAATCACAACGAAGTTGAATAAGTGAACTAAAACTAAAACGTTTTAACGATAACAAATTGGTTTACGGTATATAAACCGAGTTAAAAGGTATTATTATTACACTAAAAGTGAATGAAATGAATTTTGGAAATACTCTGACAATCGACAATTGGATTACTATGTTAACAATAATAATAGAAATAATCTTGGACCGAAAGACCACAAGCCACAAAGGTGACTAGAACGAGAATTATTATGAAAACCATTATTTAAACCGAAGCTACAAGCAATAATAATGAATGCGATGATTTGGGCCGGAGTCACAAGCGACAATGGGTGACTATTACCGGAATAAAAATGAATACGGTAATTTAAACTGAAGCAACAGGCGACAAAGGTGATTTCTATCTGAATAATAATAAATGCGATGTTTTGGGCCGGAGTCACAAGCGACAATGGGTGACTATTACCGGAATAAAAATGAATGCGGTAATTTGAACTGAAGCAACAGCTGACAAAGGTGATTACTATCTGAATAATATGAAATATCTTGGGCCGAAAAGCCACTAGCGAAAAGTTTGATTATGTTATGTATTTTGTTACAGCATTTTCAAAAACTGAAGGCTAGATATGTTTCATTGATTACCTTCTAACAAAAAGAGGCAAAATAACAGAATTGCTTTTCTAAGCATTTCAATGCTATTTGTGGGTTGACTTAATGAGTGAAATAGACTTTTTCACTGATAATTGAATTTTGATAACAATAGAAAAAAAAATGAATATTATAATTTTCTAACTTGAGCTTAGCGTTCTGGCAATGCAAGTTATTCACACGTTAACTAAAAGTTTTAATGCATATATGATTGCAGATTAGCACAAGTTGAAAAGTCTGAAATTCTTATAAACAGAAATATTAAGTTCCGCTGGTTCAGAGGTACAGGACAAAAAAAATATTTTATAATATAGACTGGGACGTATCTATGAAACGTTTTTATCAACTCTTAAATTCTACATTTTTGGAAAAAACTCATGAGGGTTCATTTAGGAAAAAAGTTATTTCTTTAGTTATATTATATATTTTTTTTAATTTGTAATATTTTTCTAATGGATTTTCTACTTGTTGATATCTGAACGAGAAAGAATATTTGCGTCATTTGGTAATTAATTCAAATAAATTTTAAAAGGTGATATAAAAAAAGATTCTCAACACCTAGGAGAAAAGGTATCATGTATCCAGATTTTATCAAGAGTCATAACTTATAATAATCGTTGCTACCGAAGTTTATTCAGGCCAATCGTAAAATCGATTATCGTGATAAACAGCGATAACTTCTAATATGTATATTTCTATCAAAACTTCAGACTTCGCATGTAAGCTAAACCATTATAGGGAAATCGCGTTTGTTTTATACCGTGTCAAACCAACTGGCGTCAAGTTTAACAAGTATTCTTTGCCAACAGATATGAAAATTGAATTGGTGAAACCACCCTGAAAGTTGGATTCGAACAGATTATTCTATCGGATATCCTTAGACGACATGGAAACAGTAAAAAACTTTAAGAGTAACGAAATTTGTGTTTCTTCAATGTTTACTTCGAGAATATCGGATGACGGAATATTTCTCATATTGTTTTTACATTTTGGCTTATTTTCATACCTTCTATTTTATTGTGATTGAAAACAATTCCGTAAAACATAGAAGAATGTTGTATTTCAAATGTTCTAATTTTATGGGGAAGTGACAAATTTTTCTGTGAAATTTGCTGCGTTTATACCATTTTTAAACACCTGTTTCGAAATATGAAATATATATTTCCATGGTTTCTGGGCTCAGTATCAGGGAGTTTTTAATTTCTTCGAGTCACACAATAGAGCTTCATAAAATCTTTGGAACCTGACAATTTTTATTTGAAAAATATATAAGAGACAGTATTGTTATTTCAATAAAAATGTTTAACACAACAATTGTTTCATCACGATGTTACTTCTTCAGGTATTTACATTGTACTGGCTGATTGTGTTTAGTATAACAGAGTTTGAATAAAGTTAAGTACGTGACAAAATAAAGGTAAAAACAAGTTATAAAAACTTAGGGTTTTTATTGGAGTTTGCCGCTAAAAATGCCATTAGGGAAATATATTCAGTAATGGGGATGTCAACACATGTTTGTTCATTCAAATGGATTTTACGGGTATTGTACCAGTTGATTTCCAAAGATTCTAAAAGTGTTAATCTAGAACTTTTGTTTTCAACGTGGATAATTTCATAGTTATTATTGAAATTATGTCTGAATTCCTTGAGATGATTTGCATACGTCGAATGTACGGAATCCAATATATAACTTCTTTGGTGTTCTTGGATTCTTATCTTGGATGATCTACATGTCTGGCCAATATATATTAAAGGGAAAGAGTTGCAAGTCAACTCGTAGACTCCAGATTAATTTTCTTTTTTTGTTCGATCCTTATTTTTTCTATATAAGTACTGAAACTCTTTTGTTAATGTAACTTTTGAAACCATCAATAACCTCAGTACTCATTCAAGCTGTAAAAGCTTTTGGCGAGTGACCAAACTTGTATTAGGTCTCGCCTTATCTTGGTGGAACACCACACCTTTTCTGTTGATTAATTCTGGCCCTTTTTGTTGAAGCGCATCATTGAGTTTGTCTAGCTGATGATAGTAGACTTCCGAATTAATTGCTGTGTTATCCGGTAAAAGCTCAAAAGAACGATTCTTTTAAAATCCCATCAAACAGACAGCATCCCCTTTATTGATGGATATTGGCTTTCGAAATGATTTGAGCCGGTTTACCCTCTTTGGCCCATGAACTTTTGCTTTTGACTACTATACAAAGCCTTTCAAGTGGTCATAAATATTTGAATTCGATAAATTTAACCTCTCACCGATCTCATATGTGGTTATTCGCCGATTTGCATGAACTAATGCCTTTCTCGTGTCTTTATCAGCTTCAACCGGCTTTCCGGGAAGTGGTACATCAACTTTTCCGGATTGAAATTTTGCAAACCAGTACTGGCATTGGCGTACTGTCAACACATCTTCTCCATACACATCGGTTAATTTCTTTCTGGCTTGAACAGCATTTTGACCTTTTCTGTAGTTAAAAAGTAAAATATGACGAAAATGCTGCTTATTGCCCTCCATATTTAAAAAGGCACTAACCAAAAACTACTGCGTAGAATTTATCGAATCTTTTTACACAGGCCTTGCTTTATCAGCTCTCAAAACATATAATGATTATGCGGCTTAAGTGTTGAAGTTGGGTTCGAAAAAATACAATCAAATCCTTTGTCGGGAAAAAACGAAATAACTTTTGGAACAACCTTATAAAAACATTTGGCCTGAGTTTCACTGTTTAAACCTTGAAACTTAAGCCAAATGTTTTTATATACTTTATTAATGTCACAAGAGCCCAAAATTGCTGCTTCTATCCAAGATTTACTAGTTCAACGTTCAGTTTCTCTTTGTTCGGTAATTTCATTGTTTCTACCAACGAGCGCTTGTTTCTCGTTCCACCCTCCGCTCTTTTTTCCGTCTGTTTGTCGAAATTACTCGAACCTTTTTCTCCACAATTTCGTAATTTCGACTGATGCGCTTAACACTCGTGAAAATGAATGCGAGATGGCGGTGGGTTAGATTGGCCCTCTTTCAGAGAATGAATTAATTTGGGTTAGTATTGCAACTTTCCTCCGCTTTGTGTGTTCCATTCCTGTTTCAGTGTATGCTGATATTTCTCCCTTTTCTATCAATATAAATATTTTGTTTCCATTTTCGTCTGTGGGACTCGCTGGGAAATTAAATAAAGAATGCTGTTATACAGGATGAAAGAATTCCCTGGTATGTTTATGTACCTTTTGAAATTCTTCTTTGCTTAGTGATTGAACGTTAATCAATTAAATGGAATGAAATGCTTAGTTTTCTATCAATTTTCATCAACTGAATATACAGTGACTCGAGTTTCGTAGTGTTTACTACATTTTCACACTGCAAAAGATTGTATTTCAACGATTATATATATATTCGTTGAAGGCTTCGGCTTGTGCAAAACTTCGGGGTGTGCCAAAACTCTGTTTGCTCATTTATTAGTTTTTTTTTTATCTAAAATGTGCTTATGCTTGAATATTTCTATGGATTCCAAGATGTCTAGTCCTTTCCTTTTGCTTCCAGGTGTAATATTTCAAGATTATCCAATTTGGGGAAGATATGATTGGTTTCGAAAAAATGTTTCGCAAAATTAGAGTCATCTCCCCGGTTCCTAAAAGAAGATTGATGTTCTTCGAATCTTTTTAGGAAAGATCTCCCGGTTTGTCCTATATATATATATATATATATATATATATATATGCTACTGCACTTTTGACAACTTAATTTATGAACTCCTGAATTATTCAGCCGCTTATTTTTGTCTTTTGCATTCAAAAAAAGGTTAAAAATTTCATGTGACGTTGTGAAAGCTGTTAAAATGTTAGTTTCTGAAAATATTTGAGCAAATTTTTGCGTGATTGGTCCAAAATATGGTAGTTTTATGAATTTTTTGTCATTATTTTCAGTTTTGGAAGTGGGGTATATTTGTATTGAAGTGAGTTGTTTGTCTTTTTTGTTCATGAGAGAATTTATTGTTTTTGTTTCGGAATTGATTGTTTGTGACTATTTTTTGGATTGTAATAAGTTCTCTTTTCTATTATTTAAGGGAATCGAAAATGCTCTGTGTATTATTGATCTGCAAAAAGCAGGTTCTGTGTGTTCCTGTGGTTTGAAAAGTCTTTTGTTGTGGTTTTTTGAATGAAGCGAAGGATATTTCATCATTATTTTTTATTGAAGTTATGTCCAGAAAATTTATTTCATTATCACATTGTGGTTTCATAGTGAATTTGACCTAATGGTGCAAACCATTAAGAGAACTAGAAATCACACTGGAAAATATAGGTCAAATTCACTCTATGGAACCACAATGTGATAATAAAATAAATTAAAAGTACAATCATGAAATTTCTTTTGATATATTCAGATAACTCACAACGACAGATACAACAATATCCATAATTTCAAACCATCCGAAGACTCATAAACTCACTGTTTACAAATCAATGATCCATAGAGCATTTTCAATTTCCTTAAACAACATTGAAAACGAAACTGAATACAATCAAACAAATAACCACAAACAATCAATTCCAAACAAAAACCATAAATTCTCTCATAAACAAAAATGAAAAACAACTCATTCTAAAACAAATATATCCCACTTCAAAACAGAAAATAATGACAAAAAATTTGTGAAACTAACATATTTTAGACCAATCTTGCAAAAAATAACTCAAATATTTTCAAAAACTAACATAATAACTGCTTCACATAAAATTTATAACTTTTTTTTTTAATTCAAAAAAACAAACAGATGAATAATTCTGGAGTTTATAAATTGAGTTGTCAACAGTGCAGTAACGTATATATGAATATAGGAAAAACCGGGAGGTATTTCCAAAAACGTTGCAAAGAACACCAATCTTCATTTAGGAACCGAAAAGATAACTCTAATTTTGCAAAATATTTACCCAGAATTAGAAAATCTGGAAATATTACACCTGGAATCGTAAGAAACTAGACATCCTGGAATCCATAGAAATATTTAATCACAAGCACGTTTTAGAAATAAAACTAATAAATGAGCAGACGAACATTTGGCATACCACACTCCTCGAAGCTTTGCATAAGCCTTCAACGATTGATTACATGTAATAGTTGAAATACAATTTGTTTTATTCAAAGAACGAAAATGTAGTAAACACTACAAAACTCGAGTCACTGTATATTCAATTAATAAAAAGTGATGGAAAACTAAGTAGTTTCTGATTTCATTCCATTTAAAAATGAACTATAACAAAGACTATTCCATCGAATAGTTGGTGCAAATTGCAGCAAACTTCGGGAGGAATAAAGTGATGTAATAATAGACAAGAAGTCGTTCATTTACAATCTATATGTTACATAATACATTGTACAATTCTGGGTCCTTTTCCAAAAAAAAAGATAAATTGGTTCGGTGGAGTTTCTATCTGCCGTAGTGTTGAAAACACTATTTTGCTCGTAGGAGGGTAGCTCGATGGGTTTTTTCACTGTTGTTCACTTCAAATATTCACTTACCTCCATTACGAGTGTATATATTCTAGGTTTTACATTCACTTCCAGTTTTTTTTGCGATATTGTTCTGTCACGAGAGAATTAACTGAAATGTTACTTGAGATTGAATTTGTGAAGTTACAACTGAGTGCTAAAAGAGTCTTTTTTTGAGTGCGTAATAGAATTGTTTCGTGTTATTGCGTAGAAGTAATTTATATGTTTATATAATTAATTTTCTCAAGTCACAAAATTGGATTCATAATCTGCACATTTTAATGCATATGAACAATACAATTCAACTTGCGTTACGCATTCATTTAAGAGTTATCAATTCTGCAGCCTGAAGATTTTCCGAAGTTAATATTTTTTTCCGTAATTTATCACCGGAAATAATCAACCGGAAAGGATCAAGGAACGTTTCTGTTCTGAAGAACACGGGCGTTACATGGATTCACTATCAAAACCACCTAATTTATAACTTGATATTATTAATGTGACCATGGAGACAAATATCCCATATAAGAAATAGAGGAAAACGCCGAAGGTATGAGAAACGACTCCCTACGTGTTTATAAATAATACGAAACGTCGTGACGGTGTGTTTTTCCCGATGAGGAAATGTGACAGGATTTGAAAAATGAGCACTTCATTGAAACAGTGGTAACGTGGAAATCTGACGCGATGGTTTTTCCGGGTAGGACGCCTTCGACCGACAGGAGTCGAGTCAGTGGTGGTTCGTGAAATAGAAATTTTGTGAAAACAGGTTTTCACTTTTCTGTGACTTTTATTAGATCTTACTTATAATATTATTTTCATATTATATACTGGAAACATATAATAATAATTCGATCCGTTTTCAAAAGATGACTCTTAAAATATCTAAGAAGATATCATAGAATTAAAAAGCGGTGGCACATATGCTGGCGTCCCGGTTGACTGCGATCGGCGGGCGCGGGGTGTGCCGTGTGCCTAATTCATTTTATCTCTAGTTGCATATTACATTATTGGCATTCCTCGAAATTTCTCTACTGGTACACAAAATAAAAACATGAAAGATGTTGTTGTCCTCAGGATACCAAACCGATAAGAATGAGATCGTTCTATTACAGAGTAGCGTGTATAACATTTACTTTTCAGACGATGACGTAAAAAACTGGTAATTTAATCAAATATTATAACCTTTATTTCACAGCAATTCCATTGAATTTTAATTACTAAATAAAATAAATAAATAAATTTTTAGTGTGCTTGAAAACATAATTTAATTGGATACTGAACTATCCATTTGTAAGCCTAATATAATAATAAATAATAGCGGAATCAAATGTTTTAGTTGAATCAACATTCATTATAATCGTTGACGATCATTTTTGATGTCCTTGAATAGCAAATCTGCCGCAAAATCAAGCAGCCTGCTTTCCAATCAAAGTATCCCATTCTGTTTGGTTTCGTAACCCGGTAAGGATTTTTCTATTTTAGATCAATTTGCATTAATTTTATTTTCCAAAAGTGAAAAATGATTTTTTTAATGGCCTAGAAGTTCGTTTGTTAATCTCTGTAACTTTCACGTTTGGACCATTACAATCGTAGACGGACTCTCCAGTTTAGTCTTTATATTCAGCTGCATTCTTTCCCTGAATTCATTCTAAGAATGTTTTATAGTGCGGATTAGTGAACGTGATTCATGAAATAACATTTTGCCTTTGTCCCAAACACAGTCTTTGTCGTAGTTTGAAATCCAATAACACTTAAATTCGATACGCACGTTTATGGACATTATCAATTGTAGCATAATGACATGTCGTATTTTATGATAACTATTTTCGAAATCTTCACAGAGATGAATGCTAAAGTAGTTAAGGGCTCTTACACTGTTATTGACCAAACAGAGAAGAACGAAAAAATATATTTGTCTTCTGGCAGAAACTTTGGGGCGCTTTTGCATTCATGTTCATGGTTATGAAGTCTTTAACTGTTGCTTGACATTTCTATAAAAAAATTGATAAATACCCACAATCGAACCTCACGTCGTCATATAACTCAAAGACTTCAAGTCTTTCTTCTGAGCTTGTTAATACGAGGGTGGTTCAAATATGATCGAGACAAACTCTGTAGATGGCGCGCACGTATGTTTCGAAGGTCGTGGCTTGAATATGTGATAGCTGGGTCTCTTACGAACAGTGTGACATTTGTTTTCGTCGGAGCACGTGTTTCACGCGTGTGCTACCACCATGAGTGTAGGTCAAGTGCCGACTGCCATTGTGCAATGTATTATCATTCGTTTTTTAATGGGAGAACGTTAAGAACACGGATATTTTTGTGCGTTAGCAAAAGCAGTTCGGTAGTGAGTGCCTGAGTAGGGCTGCTGTGTTTAAATAGGCCAAAGCATTCAAGGATGGCCGCGAAACCGTCGAGAATGAGCCGCATGATCGTCGATCGCGAACCAGCGTCACACCAGACAACATTCGCCGCGTAGAACAACTCATTTTGGAGGACCGTAGGATGAATATTCGAGACATTTCGGCTGAAGTCGGCGTCAGTATTAGTAATGTAGAGTTTATTATCCACGAACCCTTCAATATCGCAAAATAACGGCGCGATGGGTTCCTAAACTGGTGAACTTAGAGCAAAAATTAACGCGGTGGAAAGTTTGTCGCCGCTTACTGACGCCATAAGAGGCAGAGGGAGAACGTTTTTTAACGCAAATCTTCACTACAGACGAAACATGGGTACAGTATTTCACTCCCCAAAACCAAGGTGTCAAGTAAAGAGTGGAAGGGGCGCCAGTCAAAGCGAAGACAACCTGGTCCGCGGGTAAGGTAATGTGTACTATGTTCTGGGACCGGCAGGGCGTGCTGTACGTCGATTTCCTGCGCACCCAACGTACCATCGATGCTGCATACCACTCTAACCTTCTGAAAACACACGTGAAACCCGCTTATCGCTCAAAATGGAGGAGCATTTCAGCACGTGCGATTCTCCTCCAGGATAACGCGCGCCCTAATACATACATCATATATACAAGGTTCCCTAGTGATCTGTGGCCAAATTTCACAAGGCGATTCTGCAAGTAATTTGCAAGTTTCTACAGCGTTTGGTCCAATTATCTTTCGTTGTAAAGTTATTCAAGATTCTACCATTTTATAACGTTTCACAATTTTTTCAATAAAAACATAGCATGACTTGAAAATTATCATTTGAATTCAAATTCATTATACACCATTGGAAAGAGCGAAAAATTCTCCTTAGAGTAGTCATGGCTTTATGCAGATTTTTATGAAAAACTTATAGGGTGGTTAAGGAAAAAATGATTATAAAATTTTTTTCAGCTAAAATGTTAAATCAAAGTTTACTCTAAATTCCGCGCCGTAAAACCCCATGGAAATTATGGGTGAAAACTGTCTCATTTATAAAGCTTTTCTATAATACATTCTAATAAATCTTCGTTTTCATTGGACAATAGATGTGAAACTGTGATATATTGATTTGGCTTATCATTTGGAGATTTTTGCCACATACACTTTTTGGGGAGCTGTAATTAAACAGGGGGTGCTCAAAAAAATAAAGTTTATATGACCCACTCTATTTCATTCAAGGAATTACCCCCTAAATTTTTTCGCAGCTATTCATATACACTCTGTATATAAATTCCACTTCAGTCTATCGAATTGGATACCAAGAGTAATTTGACATTTGACACGAGTACGCTTCAGGCTCCCTTCCTAGACGTGTTACGCCTCTGTCCAAGATTATCGATTCCTTCGCGGGGTTATCTTCGGGTTCTGTGCCGACGCAAACATCCGATTCCTTTGTTCATTCATTCAGCAGGCATCGGCCTCTGGCTCGACGCCCGCCGTCGCCGTTTCGACAGAAACTCCAATGGCAACAGGTAAAACACAATATCCATGACCATATCCAGACCGTCACTTGACGAATCCATTCATTTTTAATTAGTTATACGGGGTTCGATCGAAAATCATACATATCCATTGATGATTGCCGATTACGCTGCATTCTGATGTGGTCCAATTCAGGTAATGAGTAGGGTGTGGTTAATGGATTGAGCGATCCATTACATACGATTAGGACACGAATCTAGTATTCATATTCCTCTCGAGTAATTAACGATAGACTCTGGAGGATGGTGAGTATTTGATAAGTATCTTGAAATACTGATATTGATTTGCTATTTTCCCGATTTGGAATGTGCAAAATAGGCCTATTGGTCCCTCAAATATGTCCACACCTTTTTTTGAAATTGGGAATGTTTTTTTTAGAATATAACATTAATATCGGGTCTTCCAATGGGGACTTCCTTTCTTTGACAGTTTATAACACTTTCGTCTATCGTCCAAAATCGACTCGTCCCGGGCTGTAAGTCCTCGTTTTAGAATGTAAGTTTTCGTTTGACTTCTATTTTTGTGAATGGAGGTTTAATTAGTTTCGTCCTTTCAATATTTTCGCATTGCAACAATTAGGTACCGACAGGTAAATTTCTTAATACCATATTGACATTCAGTGAACAGGACAAGTTTCTAGATAATAGAAATTGTTAAGAAGTGTTCACATATCGTTTAATTAAGAAATTTGGAGTCGAAGATTCAGATTAATCTTTTCGAAGGAAATAACTACAAGCAGTTAGATCCTAATTAGCACTTTTTTGATAAATATGAGTCTACCGATTCAGTAAACAGTGAACAAACACTGTTTGGTGTTGATTTCGAGCTGGTAGCGTTATCGGTCCATATTTTTTGAGAACTCCCAAGCCCGACCATTATCGTCAACGGCGAGCGCTATAGGTCGATGTTTGCCAACTTTTTCTGGTCTGATAAGGACATTCAACAGGCCTGCAGTACGTGCCTGATCTGGGCGTTGCAACACAGGGCGCTCACCCATAAAACTGGCGTGATTCTTCTCGATACTCTGCCCATAAGGCGAATACAGCAGTAAAAGATCTGTGCTAGCTTTAAGATGAGGTACACAGTGACGTGTTCGAGTTCGTGTTTTATGGCATCGAGTAGAACTCCTCTTGGCGACTGTCATCCTAGGCTTCTTTCGGTAACAAGGCTACCACGTTATAGGTAGATATCCACTGGATTATTCCACCCAAATGGTATTGGACTAGTGAGGGTAATGGTTGAAAGTCTACATGCTAGACTAGAAGAGTATTCCGTCTGTTTAGGATCGTAGTTCTTGAGCCTGGGTAGTCCGGAACTGCGCTTGGAGGTTTAGGGGTCTCGACCTACGGCGGGATTGAAACCGGATCGACCGAGCATTACACAGTGGATCCATTAGAAATAAAAAGCCTCTTCGGCGTATGAGTTGCGGCCTATATAACTTGGGCACTGACACACCAGTAGAGGTAAGAGAAAGCTTCGAAGCTACCAGCCTATTGCAAGCAAAAGCGGGATTTCTTCGTTTTGCGTGTTGATTGGGCGTACCCAAATCTAGTGACCATAGACCCATCGAGTAGGAAAGTTACTTTAAACCATTAACTGCGTTGTGTTGTGCAACGTGTCATACAGCTCATGCCACAGTGGACATTCTGCACGAGCGATTTGGGGCATGTTCATTTCACGTGAAGATGACGTGAACTGGCTACCGAAATCGTGCGATTTGACCCCTTTAGACTTTGTCTTGTGGAGTTATCTAAAGTCCCGCGAATAAGCCACAAATCACATTGGCCTTAAAACCAACATAACTTATGCCATCGGTCGAATGCAGCCTGATTTATGCGCCAAATTATGGAAAATTGGTCGTTGCGCTTGCGCGCCTCCCATAGAAGCCGCGGCGGACATCTGCAAGATATTATATTCCATACATAATAGCATCGATAGACCTTTGAAACGAATAAAAAATTTCGATGACACCTCACATGCACTTTATAATATTTTAAGAAGGCTGTTAATGAAATACCCTTCATTTCATTAAAAGAAGAATAAGTCACGATTCATCAAATTTTTCGCTATGTATTCATCTACCGATGGAACTGAAATTAGAAATCCAAAATTAATTCTCCCCTTCTAGAGGCTGCACCTGAAGTGAGTCAGCAAAATAGAAAATAAATTGAATTAAACTAACCTTATTTAAAAAAAATTTGAATTTCAGAACATATTTAATCTGTCAGTCTTCTACAATTTTAATTTGAAAAAAAATTTCATTCAAAAAACTTTTGGAATTAAATTAATGTCTTATAAGCACGGCTTATATTTGATAGACGTATAAAATCAAAACTTAATATACAATATCAAATGGAATAAAAAAACCAACAAATATAAATTGTCAATTAAAATTAAAAAATATTTGAAGGAGACAAAATTTTGTTTCTGATCTGACCATTATGAAAACTAATTCCTTTTCAAAAATAAAAAACATAATTTAGGGACTTCTCAGAACATATAATTTATTCGAAATATTCAATATATTTAAATAAGTTAATTCAAAAATCTCTCAAAGCATGCATTATGTCTTCAAAAATCAATTAGAATTCCGATATATCTTCATCGGTCCTAAATCATATTTAAAAAATAAAATCAACCAACAATAAATATAACTCACCTAAAAGTTGTCCTGGGATCATAGCTTGAACAACTAACTTTAAAATCCAAGATATTCTATGTTCGTCACAAAAATCACAGAAAACTGTAAGGTATTAAAGGTTTTCTTTAAACTATTGTTATTCCATAATGAGATTTTTATTCAAGCCTAAATATAATTATATATTATGTTTAAAATAAAATAGGAAAATGCTTTTTACTTTGTAGAAGGAATATGACAAAATTTGAATATCAAAACAGATTTAATCTGTCGGTCTTTTGCAATTTTAATTCCAGAAAAATTTTTATTCAAAAAACTTTTAGAATTAAATTAATGTTTTATAAGCAGGGCTTATATTTAATAGACGTATAAAATCAAAACTCAATATACAATATATATGGAATAAATAAACCAACAAATATAAATTGTTAGTTAAAATTAATGAATAAATATTTGAAGGATTATTAATAATAAATGGCCATTTAAAAAATTTTTTGAAATTAAAATTGTAGAAGACTGACAGATTAAATCTGTTTTGATATTAAAATTTTGTTATATTCCTTTTATCAAGTAAAAAGCCTTTCCTATTTTATTTAAACCTTATTTACATTTGCTGAAATTTTAGCAGTTACTCAAAAAACATCTTCTTTATCGAATGAATTGTTTTTCAGTTAATAATTTGTTGGTTTCAGATTTCATACGTTTCTTACCATATGATTTTTTCAACATTTTTTCTAAATATTCAGTTCAATCTAGACTGAATCGAAATTTCATCCTGATGTTTTTTTAGATGTTTAAAGAAAACATTTCAAATGGGTATATTTCAGGAATCTGACATTCCCGCCTACTCTGCAAATATTATCTCCTTGTAATATTCTTGAAACTTATGGACTGATAAAATTAAATTTGGCCTCACATTTTCCTCCGTGGATATAACTTTATGATATACCAACAGAGTCGATTCTAGCAACACTCGTCTAGAGCCAACTGTGGATACCCGAACTCTTCGACCATTTATCGAACAATATTTTACCGCATTGCATTCGTGTTGCGCCAACGATTACTGTACCCGAGAGAATTTTAGATTTGGAAAAATAAGCTTGTATGGATACATAGAGTAACGTTCGTTTCGATACCACAACAAACTGTTTTCCATCTATTTGAGATATTTTCTCTTTTGGTTGTTTCAGGCGCAGTTAGCGTCTGTTGAGTATGACCTCTCTTTTTCAATCGGATTGCATATCCGTGTAGTTTCCGAGTTTGTTATGCTGTGCATTACCTCGAAAAGAGGATATTGGACCTTAGTACCGGATTTTAAAAATTGAAAAATTTAGCAAAGCCTAAACATTTTCCTCGATATTGTTTCTACAAACTTACGTTACGATTTTGACCGAAAGTAAAAAATTACTAAAAATTTTTATTTTATGAAATTTAAAAAAAAAATTAAAATTAAATTGAATAAAAGCCTTACAGAACACTGTTCACTTTTTGATAGACATATAGAATTAATATTTCAAATTTCATAAAGATTTATAAATGGAAAATACTATGAAGAAGAATTTGCATATTACAGAATAATAGCTGGAATTAATTCAGCAGAACCTCTACAGATTTTGATCTAAATAAATCTCATGAAAACATTTAGAATTAAATTTTAGAAAACATCTCCTAAATACACTGTATCACTTTATAGACATCTATATTATCACATGTGGTGGAAATCAACTAATAAAGAATAAAAAGAAATATAAAATAATAAACAAATTATTTAGACATTACCTTATACATATATATGTTTCGATTTTTTTTAAAAATTCACAAGTTCCATCACCAAAAAATGTTCAACGTATAATTCAAAAAGGCCTTCTTTAATTTTATTTTTTCAAAGTTTGTATAGCACATTCTCCAGAGAAAGAACCTGATACATTCTGGCCCAAAATCTCTTCAGTAAGGAGTTATTTGAATAAACAAAAAATCATTTGAAAATATATAAAAATACCTTTTTTAACACAACACATTTCTGCAAAAACTAAACAATTTTGTGATAAGCATGGCCTATACGAAAATTAGGTTATATCACAGAAATATACAATGAAAGAAGATACGACTTATATATTTTTAAATGATTATTTTGTTTATTCAAATAAATTCTTACTGAAGAGATTTTGGGTCAGAACGTATCAGGTTCTTTCTCTGGAGAATGTGCTATATATTCTTTGAAAAATGGAAATAAAAAAGGCCTTTTTTAATTATATGTTGAACATTTTTTGGTGATGTAACTTATTATTCTTCAACATCTAACCGAAACATATATATGTATAAAGTTATGTTTAAATGAGTTATTCATTATTGTATATTTTTTTGATTCTTTATCAGTTAATTTCCACCACATGTGAAGATGATTTATATGTCTCTAAAGTGATACAGTGTATTTAGAAACATTTTTTGAGATTTAATCCTAAATGTTTTCATGAGATTTATTCAGATAAAAATATAAGTTTCTGGTGAATTAATCCCAGCTATTATTCTGTAATATCAAAACGATTTATTATATTAACCTCCTACAGTGTTTAATTTTAGAAAAAATTCATTCAAAAACTTTTTATAATAAAATAAAATGAATGTCGTAGAAAACACAATTTAATAGACACTTAGAATTAACACTCATTACACAGTACCAAAGGGAATAAAAGAATTCAAAGAAATATAAATTATTAATTAAAAATACTTAATAAACACTTTAAGGATATAAAATTTTGTTTCGTTTCTTGTATTTTGAAAAGCAAATCTCTTTCCAAAAATGGTAAACATAACTTCAAGAACTTCTTCAAATATAACTCACTTTATGTAAGTTCCTTCAAAAAAAATTCCTTAACATGCTGCACATTTTCGAAAAGCAACTTAGAATTACTACAAACGAAGACTCTTCAGTCGCATTTTATATTTAAAAAATAAAAATAAGTAACAAAAATTATTTTACCAGACCAACCTCGTGTCTTCCTTTAAACAAAAACCAGAGTATAGAGAACTTTTCAAAATCCAACGTATTCTATGTTCGTCACAGGAATTACACAAAGCTTGTAAGTTATTTCAAGGACTCAATTAGATCTAAATGATAGTATGTATAAGTGATAAACTTAAACATAATTATTATATATACAATAAAATAATGAAAAGCGGTTTTTAATTGATATTTTATTGTATATGTAATAATTATTTTTGGTTTATCACTCATAGATATTATCATTTAATGAATATTTCAAGTCAATAGTTTTAATCTTTGTGTAAGATTAAATGTAAGATACGTTTAGTAGGTCTAAAACTAAATAAAGTCGATATAAGTGTTTAAAAAATTCTGAAAACATTTTTTCAATACACATCAATATTGTAACATTAAATGTGGTTCTATAAATGTAACAAGAAAACCTCACGTGTTACAATTTTTTTCTCCTTTTAGTATTTGCTATATGCTATTCAGCTTTATGTTACAGCCAAAAATATTTTTTTTGTCGGTAAGTGTCGGGGCTTGATCTCATGAATGGTGACTTTGATTTCGTCTTTCAAGGCATCTGGATGATAAGCGTAACACTTGCTTATCTTTAACGGGTCCCATTGTTTCATATGGCAACACCTTCATTTTGAAGTAGCTGTCATAAGGCCTTTTTTTCAGTATCTGTCATTTCGCTGAAGTGTAAACAAACTTAGCTTCTGTGTGTTTTAAAAATATCAACTTTTGTACTGAATAATGTGTTTTTAAGGGGAGTTTTACTTCATTACTTCAATAGGAAGAAAAAGGCTGCAGAAAGTCAACGTATTTTAGTGGATGTTTATGGCGGTCATGCCCTAGCTGAACGAACGTGTAAGAAGTGGTTTTCCCGATTTAAAATTGGAATTTTGATTGGAAGACGATGAAGGGCCTAGAGCGTCACCAAAGTTTCAGGATAAAGAATTAGAGGCAAGGCTTGTGTCCAAGATGGATACCAAGAATACACCTCAGAAGCAAGTGCGAGTCGAGTTCTTTAAGGAGTTTTTAGAGCTTTGTGGAGAAGACCCATCGACCATTTTCAACCGGCTAGTTACTGGGTATGAGACGTAAACAAGAGTCTACTGAATGGATTGAAAGGGTGCACAGCCCCCAAATAAGTTTAAAGTCACCCCATCCGCTGGAAAAATAATGGCTACGGTCATTTGGGATTCTGAAGGTATTTTATTGATAGAATACACTAAAAAGGAGGAAAGCATCACAGGAGCATTGTACGCAACCACTTTGCGTAATTTAAGAGAAGCAATTAAAGGAAAAAGGCTGGGGAAACTCACAGCGGGAGTGTTGCTGCTTCACGACAACGCGCCGGCTCAGAAGGCTGCTGTGCGGGAATGTGGCTTCGAAGAAATTACTCAGTCCAGGCTTGGCTCCCAGTGACTACTACCTATTTCCAAATGTGAAAAAGTATCTTCGTGGAAAGCGATTTTCCGACGATGAAGAACTGAAGATAGCGATTAATGCACATTTTGAGGAGAAGCCGGAAGAATATTTTTCGCAAGGTTTAGGGAAGCTAATTTCCCGATCTAACAAATGTATTGAAGTTGTAAGGGACTACATTGAAAAATAGAATTTTTCCAACATTTTCTGAGTTTTCTTTCATGCCTATACCGAGAATACATTGAACACTTCTCGTGTAACCAATCCTTCATATGTGTCCTAACAGTAAAATAGTAATTTCTGAAAACTTGTCTTATTTAGGAATATTTTTCAAAGCAAATTTCAGAAGAATAAAAAAAATCCACCTCGATAGTTGGGCAGTGTATATTCTAATCTTCACCTCGTCCATACGTATTGGTTCACGGTTCCAGGGCAAGGCATTGTCCACCTCCCTTATTTCCAACGGAACAAACGTACGGCCATAATCGATCAATCAATGATTCCATCGCTAGGTCTGAAAGTAATCTCGGGATTTTCCCCAAAACTTAGTCATCGGACACATAGGGATTCTGGGACAGCTCACGGGGCGTCCGGATGAATGGGCCCCCATCAAGGGGTGAGCACATACTCCGAGCCACCCCCGTTTTTCCCTGTACGGAATGCTTATTGTGACGAACAATAATGAGTCATCCTGACGCTACTCACCAGCCCGGAATAATAAATCAATTTGATCTTTGGATAAGTCTCATTCTCATTTTTATTGATCGTACTTACAAGTGGGGTGCGTGAAAAAGACGCCGATTCAGCGTCGGACGGTAAATCGGCACGCGTCGCGCAGATGGTGAATACGTTGATTCTATTTGGAAGAGTAACGGCAAATTAAATTAACAATCCCAGGATGCAATTTCGAATAAGCACTTTTGATTGAGTATTGTCGCCACCTGAGACATTAAGTTTATTGTTGTCGCTGTTACTCTCCCGTTTAACTTATAGACAAGCAATTTAGATATCGGGTGTTTTCTGGAGAGTGATAGAAATTCAAATTGAAATAAAACACATTTAAATTGAAATTGGAGCCAAATTTTTTTATAACATTTATGTTTTGAAACTAATTTCCGGCATATGTCCACCACGACTAGCTCTACCGAATCGCATTCGACCATACCAATTTTGGACCACTTTTTCGAGTAATTCAGGCCTTATTTCATCAATAACACGAGTTGTGTTGGCTTCCAAGGCGTCTATTGTTTCTAGTTTATCAGCATGAACCAATGATTTTACATAATCCCAAAGAAACGAATCCAGTGGAGTTATGTCGCTTAATCTTGGAGGCCAATTAATTGAACCATTTCTCGAAATAATGTTGTAATCTTTCAATGAAGCAATTGTTACGGTAGCAGCATGAGGTGTAGCACCATCCTGTTGGAACCAAAACACTTCTGGATCGATACCATTCAAATTTTGAAACAAATCATCGATCTGTAACGAGCACTATTCACTCCAGCATCGTTTTTTGAAGGAATATGGACCGATGATGCCTCCAGCGTGTAAAGCACACCATACAGTGCATTTTTCAGAATGCAATGGAATCTGCAGAACTTCTTGAGGATTGTTTTCACTCCATATATGGCAATTTTGCTTGTTTACATAGCCGTTCAACCAGAAATGAGCTTCATCACTAAACACAATTTTACGATAAAAAAGTGGATCAACTTCAAGCTGTTCTAGGGCCCAATCAGCAAACAAACGACGCTTATTATGGTCAAGTGGCTTTAGTTCTTGAACCAGTTGCATCTTGTATGGGTGTAGACCAAGATCTTTACGCAAAATTTTCCATGTGGTGGATGCACAGAGTTCAACTTGTTGTGAACGTCGACGAATAGACAAATCTTGATAATCATTAACACTATGACTAACAGCGGCGATATTTTCTTCTGTACGTACAGTTCTTTGTCTTCTTGTTGTTGTTGCATCGACTAGAGAAAATGTCCGAAATCTATCGATTGTTCGACGAATAAGCTGCTCTGATGGACGATTATGTAAACCATAAATTTCACGAAGTACTCAAAAGTTTGGCGAATAGAACACTGATTTTGAAAATAAATTTCCCCAATTTGTAGACGTTGTTGCGGCGTGAGTCTTTTCATGACAATTTGTCAATGCTTACTGAACAGAAGTGTCAAAACAACATGGCTTCTACCTTCTGTCAAATCACAGTTATCCCTATAGAAAGTTCTATCACTCTAAAAAAAGACACTCCATACATCTCGAAAATGTGGGGAATTAAATGATATTGATTTCTCGCATATCACTTGGTGAAACATTTTTAAATTAATAAAGTAAAAAAAGAATTGTTCACATAAATTAGTCTCAGTAAAGATTCTTTCAATGGGAACGTCCCATTTTTAAATTGACATTACTCAGGCATTGTTTATTTGTGACATTGACAGTTATATTTATCAATGTCTACCATTTAATCATGGAAAGGTGCAACGTTTACAAGTAATCCGAATTAATTATAAATGATCGCGATCTGTTACTCTAATTTTACGTGTTTCAACTCCAATTTTTGGTCGTTATAATTGTCCGGATAAAAACAGTTGAACGTTTAGTGAAGAAGTTTGAAACAAATTATACACTTCATGATGTTACAGTGCGAGTGAGACAAAGAAATACAAGAAGTGAAGAGAATGTTGCTGAATGAATGTGTTCTTGAAGACCAAAATTTATCGATTTCTCGACGTCCACAAGAACTAGACATCTGCCAGATGTCTTTGTGGCGAATTTTACAAAAAGACCTTGGGTGACTTCCATATAAAATTTTTTTAAACCAAGAACTCAAACCAACAGATTATTGATAACGTCGTATAGTCAGTGAATGGTGCTTAGAAAAAATCAAAAATGATGAAGATTTTCATAAGAAAATCATTTTAGCGCTTTAACTCCATTGGACTTCTTTCTTTGGGATTACATTGAGGCTGGTTTACAGCAATCATTCAGCAAATTTAGATGATTTACAGATCAATATTGAACGAGTAATTCCTAACATACGACCTGATTTGTGTGAGGGAGTCATTGAAAATTGGGTTCATTCCTGCCAGTGTTTCCATGGTGAACATTTAAATGATGTTTTGTTTCGTAACTAGTGGTATTCACTGTACATACTTCATAAAGAAATAAAAATTTCAATAATTTTCAAATGAACAAAGTGTTTTATTTACAAAACAAAATGGGGTGATGTTAATGTTTAATTTAAAATACTTAATTTCAATTATACAAGCTTTAGTGTGTGACTAACACAGATCATGTTCGGATTTGGTGTGAATGTTAAGATCGGTGACAACGATTTACCGGAAAAAGCGTAGTATTTCTTTTTTCTTGAGGTTGTCGAAAAAGATCCACTATTCGTCACCAGTCACCTACTCGGTGTTAAAAACCCTTTCCTTTTGGCTTTAAAACAGCTGCTCACAAAAAAGTAATCGCCTTTGCAGATCTGTTGGTCAGTAGTACGTAAATTTATTCGAAGTATACCACATATGCAGAAAAAGTCTGCTTAAATTTCGATAAAATTTTCCACTTCAACAGAGGTGCCGTTTTTTTGGTATTTTTATATTTATCGGTCAATGAATCTCAAAACTAAAATCACAAAAGTTGCCCAAAACCGTATCAGCTGATTCTTCGACAAGATTTTTCGAGTTTACAAAAATTTCCAACTAAATGTAATAATAAATCTAACACGGTTTGTTTTATTTTTTTTTTGTTGCTATTAGTGCACTCCTACCTAATGACATGTATTGCCCCCTTTTATTAAGTTGATTTATTCCGTATTACATCTCCCCATCCATTTCCAAAGTTCTAATGAACAGCGGCACCTGAGACGGCTTCAAGGAGGGTATGTCTCCATCTATTATGATTTCTTGACTCAAACATTCTTTGCGTTGGTGTCGGGACTTTTTCCTTCTCCCCATAGAATCTGCGTAATTCATTTCCTTCTTAACCTTATCTGACATAATTTCTGAGGTGACAATAGTCTCTGTGAGGTAGTCAGTGAGAATAAGTAGCACGGTTTTAGATCAGATTTCTCAGTACTAAAATTCCAAAGAAATATTTTGGAATGTTTCAAACCTAGAAAATTGATTCTCTATCGATTTCCTAAACTTACTTTGAAGCTGTTTCCTTGAGCCACAGAAAAGTACATTTGTTTCCCCTGATTCCGGAATATCCAAGAATCTAGAACAAGAAGACCATGATTCTTAACTAGTTCATTCAGTTTACCCGGTTCGCCCCTGAACCATCTTTAAATTGATGTCTTTGGTGCCTTAATGACTACTTGATTGTAGTATACTAACTGACAAAGAAACTACAACACCCAGAAGGAGCTGTTTGAATTTTTTTTGGTAAAACATAGTATCGCAAGGAGTAAATGATTGAAATTTGAAAAAAAAAAAACGAAAGGTTTACAATTTTTTTTAATAAATTTGTAAATAATGTGTTTGTCCACCGCGATTATCTATACAATCCTCAACACGTCTTGGCATTGATGCAATAATATGGTCTATTTATTCTTGAGGGATACTATCCCAAGCTACCTGTAGTTTATGTCTCAGAGCCTCCAAAGTCCGTGGGGACTGGGGTAAATTTCCAAGCCATGATGTCCCAAACATGCTCTATGGGCGAAAGATCGGGATCTGGGCGGCCATCGCAAAAGATTTACATGGGTCGCTCCAAAAAAAATTCAACTAACTCTGGCAATATAAGGTCGAGTATTATCTTGCTGAAATATTGGATTCTCGAGCCGGTTAAGGTAAGGGAGAGCATATGGCTTCACTATTTCTTGAAGGTAAGGCAGCGCTGTCATATTACCTCGAATAAAGACTAAAGGTGACCTACTTGCATGTGAAATAGCACCCCATACCATAACGCCTACTGTCCGGTGTACATGACGCTCAATTTCAAACTGAGGTTCACGCCTTTCTCCCCGACGTCGTCTAACCCTTCTTCGGCCATCATGTGCACCCAAGAAGAATCGAGATTCATCAGAAAAGACGACCTGATGCCATTCCACATTCCAATGTTAACGTTCTCTGCACCACTGTAATCGTTGCCGGCGATGCTCAACCGTCAGAGGTAACACAAGATGGGCTATAATGCTGCAGTCCAAAAGACCTTATCTGGCGGTAAATCGTTCGGACAGTTACAAGATGGCCTTGTTCTCCTAACCACTCATCAGCCAAAGATCCAGTTGTCGCAAATCGGTCTCTAATAGCCATAAGTCTTAGACGTCGATCTTGAACTTCATTTGTGCCCCTTCGACGTCTTGTGCCTATTCTTCGATTTTGAGCATTATCAAACCACGCTTGACAACATCTCATAACAGCAGTTGGATTTCTGTTCGTACGGTTAGCGATTTCTCGAAATGACAACCCCGCCTCCCGTAGACCAATAATTCGACCTCTTTCAAATTCACTTAGCTGGCGATAAATTCCGAATACACGTAGGCATTTTAACACCAACAAAACATCGACTTTGGATCTCCTCGAACAGCTGGTTTGTTGTAAAATTTAAAAAATTTGCAAAAAACGACTACCTATTTAAGTAACAAAAAATGTTTACACAAAAAGGCCTTCACGATTTTTTTTCCAAAATTTAATCATTTACTCCTTGCTATGCTATCTATGTTTTACGAAAAAAGATTTAAAATTGAAACAGCTCCTTCTGGGTGTTGCACTTTCTTTGTCAGTTAGTATATATTATCGCAAGTGAACTTCCACGAGTTTAGCTTGCAAGCTAACCCTATGAGTATTTTGCTGTCGTCTCATGCCGCTGCTACATTCACCACCAAGGGAAACATTGATTCCAGATGTTAAATATCGTAAGTATTCAGCTTGGTTATGTCCGGTCGGTCTTTTTATGTGTCCAGATCATTGGTTATTGAGTTCTAGCTCCTCTTGGTACTTGATCTTGTCAACTCTTGTTTCCAGGATCTCTGGATGAGTGGTTTCCTTAAAATTTCATTACTATACTCGCGATACCAATGGCTCGATCATATTTGATATATTTTGGTGTGGAGACTTCGAAACAATTTCCACCTGTAATATGCTAGATTGCTTCTCATATTGAGCATCCATATCTGCATCTGTCATCGTTAAGATTGCTGCCTTAACTCTTTAGTTTTTACACGTAGGAAAACCTGATTGTTTGTCTAAAACTAAACTGCGAACTGGTATGACCATCTAAAAAGCTCTTTTTTTTTAGTCTTAGTAGAGCTGATGGTCGATATTTATTTTATTTCATTTAACAACAACATGAGTAGCTGGGAACAAAACATACGTGTATAACGGCCGGTTTCATAAACGAATTTAAGCCTCCTTTTTCGCAAAAAGTCTCCTTTAATGATAAAACGTGTTTCATAAACAAATTTTGAGGTTAAAAGCGTCCTTTATCTTAAAGTGAGAAAATCGGTCCTTTACGGCTGGAAAAGGATCCTTTAACGAGAAGCTCGACACTGCGCAGGTGCTCGATAAACACGAAAACAGTGGACATAACCTTGTTCTGTCACATCCCATTTTATTTAATTTTAGCGTACTACGAAATATGTTGCACCAAATGTTGAATGCTGATTTTAGTTCTACTTCTTTATCAAATGATGAAGAAATAATTGTGAGAAGACCAAAAATTTACAGGAGAGACACTTTTCCACGTTAGATGATCTAGATTTCTTCTATCGTTTTTGCCTGACAAAACCAACTGTTTAATCTCTGCTTCAAAAAATTGCAGATCAATTGTACTTCCCATTTAACAGGTAAACAAATTGCGATTTATTATTTTGTTGATATAATTTTATGTATACCAAATCATTAAATTGACAATTTTCAGAGGCAGCTGTATTGAACCGATGAAACAACTACTTTTGACATTGAGATTCTATGGAACTGGAAATATATGATCAAACCATCTTTAATAACAGTGTCTTGAAGAGACGATTTGAGACGGTAAATTTGGTGAATTTGGACGGTATTTGTAACTTGGTGGTAGTGGTTATAGTTTGCAGACTTATCTTATGACAAAGTTACCGGAAGCTATAACTGCAGCTGAAAATTTATATAAGCAGTCAATTATACGAACTAGAAATGTGGTGGAGAGAAAGTATGGAGTTTGGAAGCGTCATTTTCCTATACTTTCTAAAGGAATGAGTGTTAAGTTAACGACCATAAGGGCAATTATTGTTGCTACCGCTGTTTTGCACAATATGTAGATATGAACGAAATATTTCCAAATGAATGATTGCAGGAGGAAAAGGACTTTCGAACAAATTCAACTAATGTTAATGCAGCTCGTCAAGCGAGTCTATTATTTAATATTGAAATAAGGTTATTCTGATTTTCACAAATTTTTATTGTTATATTCACAACAATTGTTTCGCTATCACAGTAGCATCATCAGGCAAGATCACATTTTGAATAACTAATTATTAATAAACATTTTGCTAATTTGAAATTTATATTTGTGTGATTATTAAAAATAAATTTGCTTGTCACTTGTGGAACTATTCTTCATATTCAATTTGTATCTTCAACATGACATATGATTTTTATAAGATTTTACAAAGTATGTATTTAGATAGGCTTCTATGTTTGTATTTCTGATTCATTGTTTTACTTTAGGTAACATCTGAAAAAGTTTCAAGTGAGAATAAAGAAATAAAAATATCAAAATTTGAATATTGAAACAAATTGAAATATGTTTATCTTCTACAATTTTAATTTCAAAAAAATTTTTATTCAAAAAACTTTTAGAATTAAATTTATGTCTAAAACAAGCACCGCTTACATTTAATAGACGTATATAATCAATTAATATTCAAATTTTGTTATATTTCTTCAATCAAGTAAAAGGCCTTTCTGTTTTAAATAAAAATATTATGTGTGATTGCAATTTCGGTTTTTAATTCAAATTTGAGGGGACTTCATAGTCTGCAGCAATGCTCATAGAATTCTAATACCGCTTTTTCCAGAAAGTGCATTCAAAATAAAAAAGATTTAATTATTATCATTTAATTTGCTCTTCATCTCCATAATTTGCAAATCTAATATTTTAAGCTTCGAATGCTCCTCTTCTTTTCTTCTATTCTCTTCCGTGATAGCCACTATCTGAGCTTCTACTAGAGCTGTTTTTTTATAATACATCTCTTTCGTTTCGGCAAGTGGGTTCGTAACTGTTGGGCTCAACTGTTTGGAAATTTCAATGGAGTCCCACCACCAGTCAATATGACTGCGTTGAGCAGCTACCACCTTCTAGTTTTAATTTTTATATTGTCATATTTGGATTTGAGCTGGTCCCCATTTCTCCAATGGAGAACTGTTGCATTGAAAGCAGTTTCTATTCTCTGCCAGACTTTATCCTATAATATTAAAATTCTCTTTTTCAATCAATTCCAAGATACGTAGTTCCTCCTCAGGTTTTAAAGTAATACTTTTTTTCTCTTTTCTTCCATATACATTCATATAATCCACGTAATAAAATATAACAATTCCCACGTAATAATGATATAAATTTCAATATACTGTCTTCTGCACATAACCATGTTTATGCAAAGATCGATTTATGCTTCTTCTCTTTTTCTTTTTACAAGTTCCAACGCATAACTCACAATTTTTACAGAATATCACCAAATACATTCGTAAAATCACTAGTTCTCAGGATAGCCAACAGTCGGAAACATATGACTGGCGCATTAAAGGAAGCTTTAAGTAAAGGACGGTCGATGTGCGTTTATGAAACTGATGCTCCCATTTAAAGGATCCTTTTTCATAAAGGGACTTTATCATAAAGGAGCCTTTTGATGTTGTTTATGAAACTGGCCGTAAATTTCCAAAGATCCAGTCTTTGCTATTAAAATAATTTTCAAGATTCTTCTCAATATTCAACTTCTGTTGGTGCATCTTTTATTACTTTGTTGCCTATTCTTTGACCTTTTTTCATCCCGCTTGAATTGCGGGATGAATTGTCTCCATTAGATACGATAAGAGGTCTCTCGTATATTTTTGTAGAATCCTGTTGAGGACGCGATATATCCCAACCTAAACCCATTCTTACATCTCTCGAGAAATGTTTCACATGGAGCATGAAATGGACGGGCAATTTATAGGTCTGTATTTTGACGGATTATTTATTTTCTGAGAGTCTTTATTATATATAAGTTAAGTGATCCTTTATGTTAGGAAAGTTGGCATCTTTTGAGAGTTAGTAATGATGATGGAGATCTCCCCTTTTGTGTCTCTTTTGTGACCGACTTTAGATAGTTCTATATTTTATTGTTTTCTCCTTGATCCATTATGCATTGATGTTCTAGGCAGTATGTTTTTAGTTGGTTTGGTTAGAATTTATCCACTTTTTGAATGGGAATTAAGTGATAATTAACTATCAATACAGTTAGCTAACTCTCAATACAGTTCCAGAAGTTCTTCTGTAATTTTTCAAATAGAGTCTTTATCAGATTGGTCTCTTTGTGTCTTCTCAGTTTTGCGATCTTGCGATACATTGAATTGTTCGGAAATTAAGCTATATAGCAGGCAAATAGATTCCTTACTGTCAGTTCTATTTATTCTTTATGAAATAACAAGAAGCTGTTATTAAGGTTCGAGGAGGATATTTCTAGAATTTTTTGTACTTAAATTTCTTTGTTGTGATTTTTAAATGCGTTTTTCGTTGTAATTCAGTCTGTTTTATATATAAGTTTTTCCATTATTAGTGAACCAGTGGCTCAGATCGAAAAAATTTTTTTTAACAAAATAATCGGTATTTGTTTTAGAGGAATAGAACTTTCGATAGGGATAACTGTGATTTGACAGAAGGTGAAGCCATGTTGTTTTGACATTTCTGTTCAGTAAGCATTGACAAATTATCAAAGAAAGACTCACGCCACAACAACGTTCACAAATTGTTGAAATTTATTTTCAAAATCAGTGTTCTATTCGCCAAAGTTATAGAGCACTTCGTGAAATTTATGGTTTACATAATCGTCCATCAGAGCAGCTTATTCGTCGAACTATCGATAGATTTTGGACAAAATTTTCTCTACTCGATGCAACAACAACAAGACAAAGAACTGTACGTACAGAATAAAATATCGGTGCTGTTAATTATAGTGATAATAATGATCCAGATTTGTCTATTCGTCGACCTTCACAACAAGTTGGACTCTGTGCATCCACCACATGGAAAAATTTGAGTAAAGATCTTGGTCTAAACCCATACAAGATTCAACTGGTTCAAGAACTAAAGCCACTTGACCATAATAAGCGTTGTTTGTTTTCTGATTCGGCCCTTGAACAGTTTGAAGTTGATCCACTTTTTTATCGTAAAATTGTGTTTAGTCATGGAGCTCACTTCTGGTTGGACGGCTATGTAAACAAGCAAAATTGCCGTGTATGGAGTGAAAACAATCCTCAAGAAATTCTGCAGATTCCATTGCATCCTGAAAAATGCACTGTATGGTGTGCTTTATACGCTCGAGGCATTATCGTTTCATATTTCTTTAAAAACGATGCGGGAGCTAATGTTACATTGAATGGTGCTCGTTACAGATCGATGATCAATGATTATTTGTTTCAAAATTTGAATGGTATCGACCCAGAAATGTTTTGGTTCCAACAAGATGGTGCTACACCTCATGCTGCTACCCTAACAATTGATTTTGAATTTGATATTGAAAGAAAGATTTGGCAATAACATTATTTCGAGAAATTGTCCAATTAACTGGCCTCCAAGATCATGCGACATAACTCCACTGGATTATTTTCTTCGGGGTTATGTGAAGTCTTTGGTTTATGCTGATAAACCAGAAACGATAGACGCATTGGAAGTCAACATAACTCGTGTTATCATTGAAATAAGGCCTGAATTACTCGAAAAAGTGGTCCAAAATTGGTCTGGTCGAATGAGGTTCCTCAGAGCTAGTCGTAAAGGACATATGCCGGAAATTATTTTCGAAACATAAATGTCATAAAATTATCTTCCAAATAAAAAAAAATTTTGCTTCAATCTTAATTTCAATGTGTTTTTTGAATATTAAAACAAATTGAAATATGTTTATCTTCTACAATTTTAGTTTCAAAAAAATTTTTTATTCAAAAAACTTTTAGAAATAAATTTATGTCTACACAAGCACCGCTTACATTTAATAGACGTATATAATCAAAACTCAATATATAATGTCAAATGGAATAAATGACCCAACAGATATACGAAAGTAATTAAAATTAATAAATAAATATTTAAAGGAGACAAAGTTTTGTTTCTGGTCTTACCTTTAAGAACATCAATTGCCTTTTAAAAACATGAACACACTTAAAGGACTTTTCAAAGAATATAATTTATTTGAAATATTTATAATATTTAAATATTCGAATAAATTATTTCAAAAATCTCTAAAAATGTGCACTACATCTTCAAAAAACCAATATAATTCTAGACAATCCCGTCTTCAGTCCTCATTAAATATTCCAAATATCAAAATCAAAAACTTAACCTATATCTCTCACGTGTTAAAAGACTTAAGCTTCGAAATACAGATCAACTATATAATTCAAGATCGATCTATGTTCTAACAAAATCAAAGAACAGTGTGAGTTATTTTAAGGTTTATTTAAATTCATTGTCATTCTATAATGAGATTTATTGAAGCCAAAATATAATTATATATTATATATAAAATAAAATGGCAAGGCCTTTTACTTGATAGAAGAAATATAACAAAATTTGAATATTAAAACAAATTGAAATATGTTTATCTTCTACAATTTTAATTTCAAAAAAATTTTTTATTCAAAAAACTTTTAGAAATAAATTTAGATTTTTGAAATAATTTATTCGAATATTTAAATATATTAAATATTTCAAATAAATTATATTCTTTGAGAAGTCCTTTAAGTGTGTTCATGTTTTTAAAAGGCAATTGGTGTTCTTAAAGGTAAGACCAGAAACAAAATTTTGTCTCCTTTAAATATTTATTTATTAATTTTAATTACTTTCGTATATCTGTTGGGTTATTCATTCCATTTGACATTATATATTGAGTTTTGATTATTTACGTCTATTAAATGTAAGCGGTGCTTGTTAGTCATAAATTTATTTCTAAAAGTTTTTTGAATAAAAAATTTTTTTGAAATTAAAATTGTAGAAGATAAACATATTTCAATTTGTTTTAATATTCAAATTTTGTTATATTTCTTCTATCAAGTAAAAGGCCTTTCTATTTTATTGAATGTGTTTTATTTCAATTTAAAGTTCTATCACTCTAAAAAACCACCCGATACTAATGGACCATGAATTTTTCCAAATATGCTTAAGATCACTGAATTGTTATTAAAGTTTCGATTTTCCTGTCGAGAATCGTGCAACATTTTTCCTTTCAAGAACGCTAGTAAGACGAAAATGCATGATATCAAAAAGTTGTTAAATGAGACAAATATTCATTTTAGTATCTTTTAGATCCCCAGAAAAATATGGAGGAGGAAAAAAGAAAATCTTGTTCAGGAAGAATATTTCCTGTTTATTTTCCTGTTTCCTTATTTGGATGTGTTTAAATTTCGTTACCTGAACTAAGTAGGTGAAAATTTCGGTATAGAAAAAACATCTTTAATATGGATATAAATGAAATAAATTGCGGTTCGTTACATTTCCCCCTATTTTGGGATTTCTTTCGATCTTCCCTAATATACTAAACTCATCATTATATACATTGCATATCGTAAGAAGTAATAATAAAATATTTAATTTTCGTGAAGGCAATTATACCCAATTAAAAAGTGAATAATTCCTTGCATCTTTCATTTTATTCAACATATCCCTGCCTGCGGGGTAATTATGTCGTGTCTCTCATTTCCCACCCAAATGATTAAATTGAAGCGTAAAATTCCATTACAGAACAATAAAGTAGCCCCTTACTGAATCCCTTCCTGGGTAATATGAGTTCAGGGTGACGATGCGTGAATGTAATTAAACACCGATTAGGAAATAATAGAGCTGTATCTACTGCCCCCTAACACCACATAAAATATTTTAGTTCAGAATATGTAATACCTAGAATCCATTAATGTTTAAAACTTACTCAGGTCATTCAAAGTTTAAAATTTGGTTGTTGAGACTGGCCACTTTTTTTGGATATATCGGGTTTTTTATTACAGTGATAGAACTTTAAATTGAAATAAAACATATGTAAACTAAGATTGAAGCCAATTTTTTTTTATTTGAAAGATAATTATATGACATTTATGCTTCAAAAATAATTTCCGGCATATGTCCATCACGACTAGCTCTGAGGAACTGCATTCGACCAAACCAATTTTGGTCCACTTTTTCGAGTAATTCAGGCCTTATTTTATCAATAACAGGAGTTATGTTGGCTTCCAAAGCGTCTATTGTTTCTAGTTTATCAGCATAAACCAATCAGCACCGTCTTGTTGGAACCAACACACTTCTCGGTCGATACCATTCAAATTTTGAAACAAATAATCATTGATCATCGATCTGTAACGATCACCATTTACTGTAACATTAGCTCCAGCATCGTTTTTGAAGAAATATGGACCGATAATGCCTCCAGCGTGTAAAGGACTCGATTGTTTTCACTCCATATACGGCAATTTTGCTTGTTTACATAGCCGTTCAACCAGAAATGAGCTTCTTCACTAAACACAATTTTACGATAAAAAAGTGGATCAACTTCAAGCTGTTCTACGGCCCAATAAGCAAACAAACGACGCTAATTATGGTCAAGTCGCTTTAGTTCTTGAACCAGTTGGATCTTGTATGGGTGTAGACTAAGATCTTTACGCCAAATTGTCCATGTGGTGGATGCACAGAGTCTAACTTGTGACGGTCGACGAATATCTGGATCATCATTAACACTATGACTTACAGCAGCGATATTTTCTTCTGTAGGTACAGTCCTTTGTCTTTTTGTTGTTGTTGCATAGAGTTGAGAAAATGTTGTCCGAAATCTATTGATAGTTCGATGATGGACGATTATGTAAACTATAAATTACACGAAGTACTCTATGAGTTTGGCGAATACAACACTGAATTTGAAAATAAATTTCAACAATTTGTAAACTTTGTTGCGGCGCGAGTCTTTCCATGATAATTTATCAATGCCTACTGAACAGAAATGTCAAAACAACATGGCTTCTGCTTTCTGTCAAATCACAATTATTCCTATCGAAAGTTCTATCACTCTAAAAAACACCCGATATAACTTGAGTTTTCATAAATGAGTAGTTTTTTTAGAGGCGGAGAAGTTCAAATTAATACAAATAACGGAAAATTATTTTTAGTATCTTTATTTTACAGATAATTTTATGGCATTAAAGATTAAGAATGATTTTGTGCATATGAGCAGCTCGGTTGATAGGTTCATGACGTAAATTGGAGTTCAATGCGTCAAAGCTATGCTTTCAAATGCTCAATCATTTTTGATTTATCAGAGTAGATACGGGACTATACCTATCCCAAAAAATAATATAATTCCTTCAAATTACAGAAATGACGTGACCAGCTTATAAGCCATTTCGTGTAATTATTCTTTCAGTAAATTGATTATGTCGCGCGATGTGTGGCAGGTGGCGTCATTCTGCTGGGGACTTCATATCTGTAACATACAAACCATTAATTGAGGCACCAACAAAGTAGATATTTTGCCACTGTTGACTTTAACGTTCCTAAAATCATCATCCTTGATGTCCTATGGTCCAACGGACTGAACACTGAATTTTCCTAGAAGGCATGGGTTTGTGGATTATCATGCGGCAATTCTATTCATCGACATGCCATTAATCAAATGGATGCTTGCGTTACTGAACATAAAATGATTTTTCCAATAAATTTTAAGCCAATTTTAAGCTTTCTGCATCAAAAAAATCCTGCTTCACCTTCCTTATTCACCCTTGTATTGAAACATTTAAGTTGCTGCTTTTTTCTGAATATCTTATTTCATTGATACTTTGTATGAACAAACTGATTTCAGCTAAGTCTAATCGATGATTCTTAAGCTGTTTCTTTAGACAAACGAGCTTCTATGCTTCTAATATTTTCAAAATTTCAAGTCGCTTAGTTATCTCCGAAAATTATCATGTTTAACGAATAGCTGGAGAAACCTACAGTCTGAATGAGACCTATACTGTGGGTCCAAAGAAATCATTTTTACTTCTGAAAATACAGAGATTTGAACGAACTGATAGGCATTGGTGTATCATCGCTTGAAAACTAACATCTCACAGAAAGCGAAACGAACAAGTTTACACAAAGTTCCCGAGTTATCTCTGGCCAAATTTCACGAGGTGATTCGGGAATTAAGATGGGATAGTTAATTCCCGAAACTCGAGTCACGATTAAAATGTCGATTTATTGGTAGTAAAGCAATATAATTTCTACAACTTGTTTTTTTTTAGACACCTATTATGTGTTTTGAAATAAGCAGTCCGTGGCTCAGTTAGAATGCTAATATATATTAACACAAAATCACTTTTTTCTCGGGAATAGAGCTCCGTAATGCTTTCAACGAAGTCTATTTCTTTGATTAAAATTTCAATTTGATCACTCAGTAATTTTATGAAGTTTCTTGATCACCAGACGATTCAGTTCATCCAAAAATCTTCATGTACTGAATTTCATTTGAATTCAAATTTTGACAAAGATATCGCTAGTTCATCGGATTTTGGTGGTCATGTCGAAAAAGATCTAAAGTCTATAGGGTGCATTTTAGGATGATATGAAGTTTTCTTCAAATTTTGACCTCTAGAATCACTCCTTGAAATATATGAAGGTTAGATCTGGACACCCTGTATAAATAATTCAAGACCTTTTGGAAACAAAGCTTATTTTCTGTTACCATATAAATATATATGTCATTCTTAATTTTCATATCTTAAATCGCCGCGTAATTATTTTCCATTATGGAAATATAGCATTTACAAAGCGCTTATTTGATCAATTCCTCTATTGAATTGTGAAATTGAATAAATATTGTTAATAACCATGAGATACTTAAGGTAACAGTTGATATGCAGATGTAGGTCAATCGAATATAACAGAATATTCACTTAGATGAATTGAAGTTTAATAAGTACGTTTTCATTATTTGCAATAATAATGATTTATGACCTCCACATTTCAGCTTTAATTTTTCCAGGGAAAAATTGAATTGCGTCTATAAATTTGATCTAACTTAACTATCAAACAGAAATATTTTATCAAATGATGATCCATTATATTCAAACTGTTTGAAATTTACGTGCAAAATTCAATAGAAACGAAATGCCTTCATGGAAGTTTATGGATCAATGTTTTCATGAAAATTGGATCGTTATTTGATGAAACAACCCGTTCATGTTCTCGTCTGGTGAGCACACCTGAAAACATTGCTGCTGTATCCTAGAATGTGGCTGAACATTCATCAACATCAACTCGTCATCGTGCTTAAGACCTGAAAATTTTTCGCACTTCTCTGAAGAGAATTTTGCATAATGACCTCGGTATGAAGGCTAACAAAGTTCAACTAGTGCAAGAAGTGACGCTTCGTGGCCATCCGATGCGTTTCCACTTCGCTCAATGGGCTAACTATCGCGAGAATGAGCATTTTCCAAGAAAAATCATCTTCAGCGATGTAGTTCATTTTCACCGCGGAGGATATGTGAGTAAGCAAAACTGTGGCATTTGGGGATCATCGAATCCACACGTTATTGTGAAAAGCCGATGCACCCACAACGAAAAACTGATGTGGTTTTTGGTCCGGTGGCATCATTGGGCCATTTTTCTTCGAAAATGAGCAAGGAGCAGCCGTCACGGTCAATGGGAAACCGTTCCATGCTCAACTAATTTTTGTTTTCCAAAACTCAAACCGAAGGCATAGACGATATTCGGTTTCAACAGGACGGGGTCACTGAACAGACATCCAACGTCACCGTTGATCTTTTGCGCATCGTTTTTGAAGATCGAATAATCAGTCGAAATGCTGATGTCAATTGGCCGCCTCGGAGCTGTGATTTGACTCCGTTGGACTATTTTTTGTGGGGATTCGTTGAAGATAAGTGTTACGCTAATCATCCAGAAATGATTGATTCCTTGAAACACAAAATCGAAGTTGCCATTCATGAAATTGAGCCCCAAACAGTCCACAATGTACTGAATAATTAGGTTGATCGGATGCGGTACTGCATCCAGTCATTCGAATGATATTATTCTTCATTCATAAACGTCAAGATTCGACCTTCCTAACACAATTATAACTCTGAAAAAATATTCATTAGTTTTTTATCTATAGCCGATCAAAAATGCAAATTTTAAATGGCCCTTAGCTATGTGGCTATATGATAGTTTTCCATAAGCGAAAACATTGTTTTCTGGAAAACTGTGATATCCATCGTTCAAATAATTTTTCCTCTTATAGATCAACAGGAAATTCAGGGTAGTATACTAGTTTTCTCGATTAATGGATTTTTCCTTTAGAAGTAAACTGAAAATTCCGAAAACCAGAAAGTATACTGAAAAATTGAATGGGGGTACTGTCACATTTCTTTGCGGTCATTTGAATGATATTGTTTATTACTCGTAAATGTCTAGGATCATCCTTTCGAATTAACTCATAACTTAGAAAAAATATTCATTCCTTTTTTCATTTATAGCCTATCAACAATGCAAATTTTAAATGGCCCATAGCTATGTGGCTATATAGCTGTTTTCCGTAAGCTAAAATATTGTTTTCGGGAAAGCTGTGATATCCACCATTTAAATATTTTTTCCTCTTATAAAGTGTTTTCCAATGAGAGGTTTCATTTTGATATCGAAGAAAAGAGCATATTTTGTGAGAAATCAGTGGATGTTTACTTCATTGTAAAGCGAAGTGCAAAACAGCCGCCATTGTTACAGCACCATAACCTTATTGTGAAATTTTCCATGACCACACATTTGCAGCTGTATGTACTCGATAGCTTCACGAATTTCATCTTTAAGGTCTTGCCTCAAAGAAATGAGTCGAAAGGTTTTAAATCATAAGACCTCAGTGTCCAATTGTGATCACCTATTCGAAAATTAACACGGCCGATAAACTTTTTTTTTGCAAAATTGCGATTGTTTCGTTACTTACGTGGCACGTTGTATCATCTTGTTGAAAATAAGCATCGTCCACATCAACATCTTCCAATTCCGGGCATAAAAAGACATTATAATAGATCGGTTGTGAAATTCAGTCATAGTAACAGTTGAACCAACCTCCAATCACAATCAGGCCAACTCAAAAATCAAACAGTGACACGTTGAGGTAGAAGAGGCTTTTCAACAATCATTCTTGAATTTTCCGAGCCCCAAATGGGATAATCCTGCTTATTAACGTAGCCTATGAGCCTCACAACTGAAGATGATTTTTCGATGAAAATCCATATAATTTTGATACATTTCAAGGATCTAATCATTGAAGATACGGCGTTGCTTGAGTTCTTGTGTTAACTAAACTTCAAAAGCCATAAGACCTAAGTCTCTATGTTAAATATGCCAGTAAGCATTGATTGACAAATTATCATGGAAACACTCACGCCGCAACAACGTTTACAAATTGTTGAAATTTATTTTCAAAATCAGTGTTCTATTCGCCAAACTTATAGAGCACATCGTGAAATTTATGGTTTACATAGTCGTTCATCAGAGCAGCTTATTCGTCGAACTATCGATAGATTTCGGACAACATTTTCTCTGCTCGATGCAACAACAACAACAAGACAAAGAACTGTACGTACAGAAGAAAATATCGCTGCTGTAAGTCATAGTGTTAATGATGATCCAGATTTGTCTATTAGTCGACGTTCACAACAAGTTGGACTCTGTGCATACACCACATGGAAAATTTTGCGTAAAGATCTTGGTCTACACCCATACAAGATCCAACTGGTTCAATAACTAAAGCCACTTGACTATAATAAGGGTTGTTTGTTTGCTGATTGGGCCCTAGAACACCTTGAAGTTGTTCCACTTTTTTATCGTAAAATTGTGTTTAGTGATGAAGCTCATTTCTGGTTGAACGGCTATGTAAACAAGCAAAATTGCCGTATATGGAGTGATAACAATCCTCAAGAAGTTCTGCAGGATCCATTGCATCCTGAAAAATGCACTGTATGGTGTGCGTTACACGCTGGAGACATCATCGGTCCATATTTCTTTAAAAAATGATGCTGGAGTGAGTGGTGCTCGTTACAGATCGATGATCAATGATTAATTCTTTCAAAATTTGAATATCAACTCAGACGTGATTTGGTTCCAACAAGATAAAGCTAAACCTCATGCTGCTACCGTGACAATTGATTATTGAAAGAAAGATTTGGCAATAACATTATTTCAAGAAATGGTCCAATTAATTGACCTCCCACGATCATGGGACATAAATCCACTGAATTATTTTCTTTAGGGTTATGTCAAGTCATAGGTTTATGCTGATAAACCAGAAACAATAGACGCTTTGGAAGCCAACATAACTCGTGTTATTGATGAAATGAGGCCTGAATTACTCGAAAAAGTGGTCCAAAATTGGTCTGGTCGAATGCGGTTCCTCAGAGCTAGTCGTGGTGGACATATACCGCAAATTATTTTTAAAACATGAATGTCATAAAATTATCCGTCAAATAAAAAAAATTTGGCTTCAATCTTAATCTAAACGTGTTTCAATTTAAAGTTCTGTCACTCTAAAAAAACACCCGAAACGATGTTATCTCGTGTGTGGAATGGCTTATTCCAAAGATCGACGAGGAATCAACAATCCTAGGTTTTCGTCAACACTATGGGATACAGCAGCAATATTCTCAGTTGTTCTTGAGCGATGCACGAGTTTTTGATTCTTCACATCAATAAGTTGCTTCACGATGAACCAAAAGTGCTTTAGTTTTGCGAACTGTGACTGCAAAATTTAACCATTTCTGTAGTAAGTTTGAACAAATTCATTGAGTTGTTGGAGCGTGTATCGTTCCATTTTTAATAATGGCGTAGTTTTTACTTGACAAATGTCAAAAGATGACAGCTTCAGTGATAACTGCCCAGATAGCGAGCTATTCAAAATGAAACCTTTTATTGGAAAATCTTTAGATCAAGAGGAAAATTCAGGGTAGTTTACCAGTTTTCCCGATTAACGAAATTTCCCTCTTTACAAGTTTAAACTGAAGAATCCGGAAACCAGAAAGATCCCATAGACTCATTATTTTGACATGGACCAATTCGAGCAGAAAATAATTCTCGGCAAAGTTTTCCGGATACCTCTGCGCCGGTATCTTAAGTTACCCCTTTTCAACGTAATAAACGTCGAGTAATAGCAGATTAATCTTCTCCATCCGACGTTTCGCCACGTTCGCGAGGGAAATTCCTGTTTTGAAACGTAATCGCCGAAGAATGATCGATGATTGTCACCCGTTTTAAAGTAAATTCCCACCGCAGCGAGGAAACAATTACTTGAACGGATTCTGGCGAATGCGGGTGGCTCATTTAAAATTGACAATCGAAGCTCGTTTCCGGTTTCGTTGTTCACAAAAGGAAACTGAAACTCCGGGGGTCTGTTTCTGTTGCGAACGAGTAACACGAGAACGGAAAAGTGCGAAGATCGGGATTATTTTCCAAACTGCGCTGTTGTCACGTAATCGTTCTGTTGGGTACATGGAATGACGCGTATTTTTTTTTGTACACGGTTGCCCATTTCTTATATGGCACCTGGGTTATATACTGGGTGCCCAAATTATCTCTGGCCAAATTTCACAGGACGATTCTACAGGCAATTTGCAACACAAATTTGCAACGATAGAATATGCTACAATTATATTATATTTCATTGTGTGGTTATCCAATAGAGTAGACTGGGCCAAAAAAAAACTACTATTTTTTTTAATGTTACTAGGAAAATATCATTCATGATGATAATGAAAAATTATCGTGAAAGTTTGAGCCCTTAATAATAGTATTAAGGGGTGTATCGTTACGACTCTTGGTTTCTTAACAGTAATCGCATTTTTTCACTCAAACCTCGTCAATTATTAATCTGAAAAATTTGAGCGATGCGTATTTTCAAAGGAAATTAAATTCTCTACAAAAAAGCTCTCTTCGTTTTAAAACAAGCCGTTTGCTCGTTATCGTGCCTTAAACAATGATTAATTTTTTCAATTGTGCGTTTCGATTTTGCATTTTTGTAACTACCAGAAATATCAATATTTTTATGGTGCAAAATAAGTATTTTAAAGAAAATTTAATACTCTACAAAAAAGTTTGCTAACATTTTTCATTAATTTCACTCGTTCCAAAGTTATTCGACGTTGAAGTACAAACTTCCAGAAAACGTCGTCTGTGTTATAAATTTGAAAATTTTCAACTATTTCGTCAGTAAAATAATTTTATTTATTATTTATCTTTCAGAGACTCTTCATAACCACAGTAGTATCCCGAATTAATGCCAAATTTCCATTCGTGAACCGCTTCTCTCTGGATAAAGAAGAAAAAGGTATGTCATTTCTTTTAACCTGAAGATCAACTTATTTTTGAAACACTTCTAAAGGTTCTAGTGTTCGCATTTTGAAGTAGTGTTACAGAACTGTCAAAACTTCTGTCATTCTTGTCTCGACAGAAAGAAAATTTAATCAATTATGCATTAACGAAATGGGTCGATTCATACTTGAACAAAACTGAGAAATATTGAAAAATTATTTCCAAAGTGGTGAACCTTCTATCCAAATTGTTAGAAATTTACGTGGATAATTCAATAGAAATAAAACAGCATTGTGAAGCGAGTTCGTTGGATTGTTATTTGATTGAAAAACCCGTTCATGAGTACCAGTACTCCAGTGAGTACACAAGAAAACATTGAAATAAAAAAATAAGAAGAGGTTTTTTCCTTGCTAGAAGGAATTATTACAGAATTTGAATATCAAAGATTTTATCTGATAGCCTCCTATAATTTTAATTTCAAAAACCTTTAGAATTAAATTTATGTCTTATAAGCACCGCTTATATTTAATATACGTATAAAATCAAAACTCATTTTATAATATGAAATGAAATAAAAAAAAACCCAACAAATAATAAATAAATTGTCAGTTAAATTTATAAATGAATAATTGAAGGAGCGGCGTTTCGTTCCTAGCATGCGCACCTGAACTCTTCAGATAGGCGTAGTGCGCATGTCTGCCTGTGACAATATTTTTTGTTTCTGATCTTTATGAAAACTAAATCTTTTTCAAAAATATACAACATAATTTTGAGAACTTCTCCAAAACTAATTTATTTACTTCAAAATCTCTCGAAACATCCTCAAAAAACAATTAGAATTCAGATAAGGTCAGTCCAACTTCACATCTAAAAAATAAATTCAATTTTTGAATATCAAAACAGATTTAATCTGTTAGTCTTCTACAATTTTAATTTCAGAAAAATTGAAAAAAAACTTTTAGAATTAAATTAATGTCTAATAATAAGCACTGCTTATATTTATTAGACGTATAAAAATCAAAATTCACTATACAATATCAAATGGAATAAATTTTTGGGTTTTTTTATTCCATTTGATATTGTATAGTGAATTTTGATTTTTACACATCTACTAAATATAAGCAGTGCTTATTATTAGACATTAATTTAATTCTAAAAGTTTTTAAAAAAAAAATTTTTTTAAATTAAAATTGTAGAAGACTTATCCTTTTATCAAGTAAAAAACCGCAACTTATTATTTTATAAAATCAATTAACGGTAAATAACTTACCCCTAAGACCTCGGTATCCTTGTTTGAAACCACGAGGTCTTAGGGGTAAGTTATTTATTGTTAGTTGATTTTATTTTTCAATTGTGAAGTTGGCTGACCTTACCTGAATTCTAATTATTTTTTGAGGATGTGCTACATGTTTCGAGAGATTTTGAAGTAAGTTATATTAAATATTTCAAATAAATTAGTTTTGGAGAAGTTCTTGGAATTATGTTGTGTATTTTTGAAAAAGATGTAGTTTCCTTAAAGATCAGAAACAAAAAACTGATTTGGAATACCTTACAGCTTTCTGTGATTTTTGTGACGAACAAAGAACATCTTGGATTTTAAAGTTAGTTGTTCAAAGGGATGAGCCCTGGACGACTTTTAGGTGATTTATATTTATTGTTGGTTGATTTTATTTTTTAAATATGATTCAGGACCGATGAAGAAAATATCGGAATTCTAATTGTTCATTGCAGATATAACGCATGTTTTGAGAGATTTTTGAATTAACTAATTTAAATATTTTAAAATATTAAATATTTCAGATAAATTATATTTTCTGAGAAGTCCTTAAATTATGTTTTGTATTTTTGAAAAGGAATTAGTTTTCATAATGGTAAGATCAGAAACAAAATTTTGTCTCCTTCAGATATTTATTTATTTATTTTAATTGACAATTTATATTTTTCGGATTCAAGAACTGAACATGTCTCGCACTTCTCTGAGAATTTTGCATAAAGATCCCGGTTAAAAAGTTCAACTAGTGCAAGAAATGAAGCCTCGTGACCATACAATGCGTTTCCACTTTGCTCAGTGGGCTAATGATTGCATGGCCAAAGATGAAAAATCATCTTCAGCGATGAAGCTCATTTTTAAATCGGAAGACAATTTTTTGTGGAGTTCCGTTAAGGATAAGTGTTACGATGACCATTCGGAAACGATTAATGTTTTGAACCCCAAACAATCGGCAATGTACTGAAAAAATAGGTTAATCGGATGGTGTACTGTTATAGGTTAATCGGATAGTGTACTAGTCATTTGAATGATATTGCTTTTCATTCGTAAATATCAAGGTTCGATCTTTTCTATAAAATCATAACTTTGGGAAAATATTCATTATTTTTTTAATTATAGAATATCAAGAATACAAATTTTAAATGGCCCACCTCCCACTTCATTTTAATAGTACTGGCGTCGGTTTCGTTCAATAATTCGGCGGATTTCGTCAGATTATACAGTTTTCGGTAAAAAAATATAACATATTTTCCAATAGGAATTATATGATTTGAAATGGTTATAATAGCAACACTATATTATTTTGACATTCCGCTTGTCATTTATGTTCAGTAGGGTATGCCATTTGATCATGGAAAGATACACGCTTCAACAACTTTTAGAAATAGTTAAATTATTTTATCATTTTATCATCAATTTATTTAGTGCTTATTTGTTAAAACTGTGAGAAATTTTAGAACAAATGATGAACGATAGTTTTGTATGGATTTTCATCGCTTCAAATTCTGCAGTTCTATTTGTTAACATAATCATTCAACTAAAATTGGGCTTCATCACTGAATAAAATTTTTTTATAAAATTATTCGTCATTTTCAAATTATTCAGGAGCAAAATTAGAACATAAGCGACGTTTTTGGCGGTCAAATAGATTCAGTTCTTGAACCAGTTGAATTTTATAAGGATGTAAACCCAAATATTCTCTTAAAATTCTCCAAGTTGTTGTTTGAGAAAGGTTTAATTGTTGAAAACGACGTAGAACCGATAAATTTGTATTTTCTGTTACACTTGCAGCAACCTAGTCAATCCTTGTGTAAGTGCATTTCTTTATCGTACTGGTACTTTTGTATCGTGTAAAGAAAATTTTCTTTCAAATTTGTCTACAGTATGACGAATAGTGAGTCGATTTACTGAATAATGTTGTCCTTCATACTACTACACTTGGTAAAAGGAACATAATAAACCTTCTTTGTGAAGGTTATATTACCGGATATATTCATATATTCATTTTATCGAAGTATCTCGTTTTTAAATTTTACTTTTCTGGGCTCTTTTTTATATAGATATTCCTTCGAGAAAACACATCAAAATCAATTCGTTTAATAATATATAATTTTTTTCACTACAGAGAAATACAACTTAAATATTGAAATTTTTACAATATCTAGGATTCTAACCGCGTAATTTGTTGCAGTAAATTAGCCAGACGTTCCCGAAATACGCCTACTGACAGACACGTAATGAGAGAATTCAGTTACAAGGCTCGAAAACGAGTCATTAGGCCTTATGGATACGGTGTTTCGTTGCGTTTATTCTTGGCTGAAATTGGAAAGGGTTCTCGGAAATACGACGTTGAGGACCTATTAAATTTCCCGCAGAAGAATGAAGGGTTTTCAGGATCTAAGTAGTTATCGCAATGGCATATTTTTCATGGAGAATCATGCAGAAAATTTGTTTCCGTAATTTTATGAAAATTAATCGCTCTAATTTATGAACGTTCTTCGTTTCTAATGAAATATTTTAGTTTGTATGAATAAATTTCTACTACTAATTTTCGATTCAAGTATCTGAATGAACAATAAAATATGTTTTCGATTAAAAAGTGCACTAGAGTCCGGTTATAACGGCCCTCAAGGGACTTTGTCGTAATAACCGGACGACGCACAATCGGATAATTTGGCTTGGTTTTTTATTATTTACTGGCTGACACCTGTGACTTTGTTCACGTAGCAAAACTTCTCAATTGCTACTTTTCTTCCCTTTCAACTTGGGGGAGCAGATATGTACAGACATTCCGATTATATTGTCCCGTTAATGTATAGGTCAATGATGTTTCTGTCTTTTTCCTCTTATCTGATTTCTCTTGAACAAATCCTAAATGTTACTTCAGGCTTTTCTCGATCTACCTGTAAAAACCGCATGAAAATGCGTCGAGAAGTTTCGGAGATCAGCCATAACAGGCTCAGAACTCAGTTCGTTACTTCTGACTTGATGGAAAACTAGGAGTTTCAGCCCATGAATCCATGCATCTTAGCATGACTGTCTCTTTGGTCTATTGGGGGGAACATGTGACTGACATTGCTGCAAATAAACTGGGATATTTGTTCAAGACTAGGAAACATTTCTCTGCAAATCAGGTTCTTCTACTGCATAAAGTCCAGATCAGACCACAAGACTCGCATACTGCTTTCATGTTTGGAGCTCAGCACCTATCAGCGCCATCATCTCATTCTAATAGCTGAACAACACACAACAACCCAAGTTCCTCACACCGGTGTATTTTCCTATAATCTCAAACATACCGAGTTTTGTGCCTACGAACTACGATTTGTGGACAAAAAATTCCAAAGTGATGATTTTGACTTAACAAAGGAAGAGCGTGGAAAACCATCAAAAAAAAATTCGCAGATAACGAATGGAAAGGCTTATTGGATGATGAAGATACTCCAACTCAACAGGAACTAGTGGAAGTGATGCAGAAAGCCTCCATTCGTTTGGAGCTATGGGAAAGATTCAGAAAGTGGGAAAATGGTTACTCATGAAATGCTGCTTTACAAACAAAAAAGAAAGAGATATATCCATCGAATCGTGACAGATGATGAAAAATGGATATATTTTGAGGATCCTAAGGGTCGTAAATCATGGGTGAATCCAGGCAAATCATCGACACCCACTGAAATACCAAATCGCTTTGAAAAGAAGACAATTCTCTGTGTTTGGTGGAATCAGAAGGCTGCCACAACATCCACTGATGGCGACCAAAAACCAAGTGGTCCATTTAAATCGAGAATTGTAAGAAAAACGACTGGAATATGAAAAAATGCAACTCAAAGTCATTTTGCTATATGATAATTTGGCATCATGCACAGCAAACGAATCACGAAAACGTTCGAGACGTTCAGTTGGGAAATACTAGCGCATTCCCTTATTCTCCTTGCTTGGCTCCCTCCGATTAGCATCTAAGCGCATCACTGGAACTTGCTTTCACTGACCAATGCTTCAATTCATATGAAAATGTACGGAAATGGCTCGATAACTGGTTCGCTTCAAGAAGAATTGTTTTTTATTCAACAGCCGAGAGGTAGGAAAAATGTATTAATTGCAATGGAGAAAATACTTTGTTTTTTATCACTTCTATTTACTGATTATACAGTGAGTCGAGTTTCGTAGCTGAATGCATCCAACTAATATCTGTAATATTAAAAAACTTCTTCATAGGAAATTTTCAATATTCGGCTGTGTTTTTTAGAGTGATAGAATTTTCGATAACTGTGATTTGACAGAAGGTAGAAGCCATGTTGTTTTGACATTTCTGTTCAGTAAGCATTGACAAATTATCATGGGAAGACTCTCGTCGCAACAACGTTAACAAATTGTTGAAATTTATTTTCAAAATCAGTGTTCTATTCGCCAAACTTATAGAGCACTTCGTGTAATTTATGGTTTACATAATCGTCCATCAGAGCAGCTTATTCGTCGAACTATCGATAGATTTCGGACAACATTTTCGATGCTCGATACTCGATGCAACAACAACAACAAGCCAAAGAACTGTATGTACAGAAGAAAATATCGCTGCTGTAACTCATAGTGTTAATGATGATTCAGATTTGTCTATTCGTCGACTTTCACAACAATTTGGACTCCGTGCATCCACCACATGGAAAATTTTGCGTATGGTCTACACCCATACTAGATCCAACTGGTTGAAGAACTGAAGCCACTTGACCATAACTCCACTGGATCATTTTCTTTGGAGTTATGTCAAGTCATTGGTTTATGCTGATAAACCAGAAACAATAGACGCTTTGGAAGCCAACATAACTCGTGTTATTGATGAAATGAGGCATGAATTACTCGAAAAAGCGGTCCAAAATTGGTCTGGTCGGATGCGGTTACTCAGAGCTAGTAGTGGTGCCGAAAATTATTTTTAAAACATAAATGTCATAAAATTATCTTTGGAATAAAAAGAATTGGCTTCAATCTTAATTTAAATATGTTTTATTTCAATTTAAAGTTCTATCACTCTAAAAAAATAATGTTTTGTATTTACACGTCAGATTTCAAGTGACTTCTGAAATAATTTATCTGACCTGTCTGAGTCTCACGTAACAGTATCCTTCATATTCTTCATCAGTTTGTTGCTTGAATCCATGTTCCTTTTGTTCGCACCCTGGAACTTGTTTATTGCCCGGGCATAATCCCTGACGTGAAGTAATAAAATTCTACCCGCATCTTCGACATGCTGAAACTATTAAAGAAATAACTTTATGGTGGATAACTCATACTGTCTGTTGAAATCATCATTTCGTTTCGAAGGTGACGCGAGAAATGCCATTTGATGTTCGTTGTAACAATTGGTTTATATTCTCTTTCGAGTCATCGGAAAATTGATTTATTCTCAGTTCATGTACTCGGCTATAATTTTTGTCACATATTTTTCTGGTTTCAGGGAATCGCAACATCAACCCATAACATCTTGACTTAATGAAAACGTATGGAAGACGGGAAAATTTGTACTTCTTCCCCAAAGCTAAAGTTTCATATTGAATGCAATATCTCTATAAATTTTCTGGGTAAAATTAAAGATAAGTTTATCCATCCGACCGTATGTAAACACGGTAACTCTCAAGAGAAATTACTCTAATGGTAAAATCGTTTTATGCGACTAAAATGTGAAATATTCCCTTTAAAATGTTTTTACAGAACACTACCATAATTATAGCATAGAAACATTACAGTCGGATGAGTATAGCATTTGTCGTTTCCTGCGTAGTGTGAAAATATCTATTAGAATATCTTTGTTTAAAAAATTCACACAGTTTCTATGTTTTACAGTTTATTCAGAATCCTGACACGTGTTTCGGTCTTTCGACCATCTTCAAAGGAGTACAAAAAGTAATTAACCTTTAGATTGAAAAAGTTTCTTTTATTACACTTAGGACATCTGTGTATTTTTATGACGCATGGAAATAACAGCATCCAATAAAGGGTTGTTCCCAAAGAGTATGTGGGAATTTGTTAAATTCTCCTTTTTCTCAATGGCTTTTTTGATTGAAAGAATCTCCAAATATTATTAATATTATTATAAATGCGATGAGCCTTATTTTATGCTCGGCAATATACTACTCTGTCAAGAAAGTACCGGGAATTTTCAATTGAAACAACATTTTTACATTTAATCGTCAAAATTTATTGGGTCGCCTTCAAAATAGGCTCCATTTGCTCCAATACATCTATGCCAACGGCACTTCCAATTATCGAAACATTTTTTATAGGCGCTTTCCGGGATGGACTTTAGCTCTCGCGCCGAATTTTGTTTTTTGGCTTCAATCGACTCAAAACGGGTGCCACGAAGGGGCAATTTTAGTTTTGGGAAGAGTAAAAAGTCGCAGGGAGCCAAATCCGGCGAATACGGTGGTTGCTGAAGCACGTTTGTTGAGTTTTTGGCGAGAAAGTCAGTCACAATCGTAGCTCGGTGAGAAGGCGCGTTATCGTCATGCAAAATCCATGAGTTGTTCGCCCACAAATTTGGCCGCTTCTTACGGATACGCTCACGCAAACGTTTCATAACGCCTAGGTAATACTCCTTGTTTACCATCTGACCCTCTGGAACGAATTCGTAGTGCACCACGCCACGGATATCGAAGAAAACAATGAGCATCACCTTCATTTTCGAGCGGCTTTGGCGTGGTTTTTTCGGTTTCGGCTCATTTTTTGCCACCCATTCCTATGATTGCTGGCTTGTTTGCATATCGTACTCGTAGACCCAGGTCTCATCACCAGTTATAATGCGTTCCATGAATGTAGAATCGAAATTACAGCGATCCAGCATGTCTGAAGCAACCTGTTCGCGATGACGTTTTTGAAGAAAATTCAGGTCTTTCGGTACGAGTCGTGCGGCCACCTTTCTCATGCCCAAAATATCAATCAAAATCGTACGTGCGGACTCGTGGGATATCTTAAGATCATGTGCTATCTCTCTCAAGCTGGTACGACGGTTTTCCAGCACCCTTTCCTTAATTTTATCGACGTTATCTTCGATCGAAGCCGTCGATGGGCGACCACTTCACGACCGTCCTTGAAGGCTCTGTACCACTGATATGCACGAGTTTTCGATAGAGCATTATCACCAAAGGCCTTTTGCAACATTTTTTTAATGCATCGGCACACGAAAATTCATTTGGAACATAAAACTTTAAACAAATTCTTTGCTCAACGTAATCACCCCTAGTAAAAATCGGCACGCACTCTGACATCGACTGACTTAATCAGCTGTTGCAAACACACTAGTTGACAGATCCCGCTCAAGCTTGGCATAGTAATTAAGGACAGTGGTACCAACCTAGGAAAAAAAATTTTTACCTGCCTAATTGCCCCGCCAGATTTAAATCGATAATTCCTGGTACTTTCTTGACAGAATGTATATTGAAGTGACATCTTTCTCGTAAAAAAATGATTATTTTCTATACAATGTTCTGCAGAACGGGTTGATTTCTGTTTTTTTAAAAATAGACATCCTATGTTCTTTGATTTTATGTTATAAACATCGGCCTGTCTGTCCTTTATATGTAGCATTACAATAATTTCATTTAATTCGATAAATACCCGATTCGGAAAATTTGGGATTCCTTTCTTTATTGTTCACCAACATCTCAGCTAAATTATTTCTATTTACTGCTAAAGAATTAATTTCCATTTTATGAAGATCATTAGAGACCCTACTGCTGAAACCTTTTATATAAGCCATTGAAAACCATATTTTCTTTCCTTCATAAGGATCATTTATAATCATATAAAATTGTTTTCAAATATTGTGGTAAGTTTTCTTTTTAATCATTTTGTCAATGATTTCAGTTCTATAGCCATTGTTTACAGCTGTAGTTTTAACTATATTGACTTCTTTTCTGAAATTGACTTCGTTCAACAGGATGCTCAAAAGTTTATGAATGAAACTATGGAACGTTGACATTTTAATTTGCCATGACTGATTGGATTTTGAATGGATTATGGTATCAGTAGTGGTAGGTTTTCTAAAAATGTCGAATTCAAACTTATTGTTACTATGATCTATATTGAAATCTAAGAAGTTTATTGAAGAATTTTCTTCTATTTCTATTGTGAATTTAATATTTTCATTCCGGGAATAGCATACATGAAAATATTAAATTTACAATAGAAATAGAAGAAAATTCTTCAATCAACTTCTTAGATCTCAATATAAGTGATAGTAACAATAAGTTCGAATTCGACATTTTCAGAACACCTAATACCACTGATATCATAATCCATTCAAAATTCTATCAGTCATGGCAAATTAAAATGTCAACATTCCATGGTTTCATTCACGGATTTTTGAGCATCCCGTTGAACGAAGTCAATTTCAGAAAAGAAGTCAATATAATTAAAACTATAGCTGTGAACAATGGCTATAGAGCTGAAATCATTGACAAAATGATTAATAAGAAAACTTACCACAATATTTTAAACCAATTTCATATCAATATAAATGATCCTTATGAAGAAAAGAAAATATGGTGTTCAATGACTTATATGAAAGGTTTCAGCAGTAAGATCTCTAATGGTCTTCATAAAAGAGGAATTGATTCTTTAGCAGTAAATAGAAATAATTTAACTAAAATGTTGGTGAACAATAAAGAAAGGAACCCCAACATGGAATCAAAGAACATAGGATGTATATATAACCTGTCAACCGGTTTTTTAGAACACTATAGAAAATAATCATTTTCAGTGAGAAAGATGTCACTTTGCTATATAATGTTAAAAAGGGTAAATTGAGGGGATATTTGGAGGTTTTTTCAATTAGAGAAGGCCTTGACAAAAAGGAGAATTTAACAAATTCACAAATACTCCTTCCTTGCGCCATAAAAATACACAGATGTCCTAAGTATAATAAGAGATCTTCACATGCTTCGTCAGACATTCTGACGAAGTGTTTGTAAGAATGGAAATAATATCTTTATTTTATAGCGAAACAATTGCTTTATTTGGATATTTTGCAGTTATTTGTTCCCTAGTTAACGGATGTGATACATCGATAAGCCACGCTCCTCTATAAAACGATCCTACTACAGAACATTTCCTAATAATGTTTTTAATGCAGGGCAAATGCAATATTTTTTCTGTTTCAAAAACTATCGAACATATTTCAAAGTAAATCAAGTATTTGAGGTGAAATTAAATAATCCTGAGTCGATCAGAAAAAAAGAGTATCTTGTGTATGTTGAAAAATATTGGTACTTTTTACGACCATCTCAAATCACTCTCTGTTGATTAACCGTATCCAAGCGAGATATTTTTAATAAATCCGGGTGAAATTATTTATTATAAAGTATAAAGAGGCCATATATATAAAATCTAAGAATTCCAAATATCAATGTCTTCATATCGTGCCACTAGAGACATATGTGAAATATTTTATGATTAAATTTCCAGATATGGGGATTTCTTCTCTTGGGACTCATATTTCAAGACGGCTTCCTTGAAATGTACCCTCGGAGACGTGGGGACCCACTAGGAATATTAAAAAAACCAAAAAGGAACAGTAGATTCATTGGAAGGGCATATTTCTTGGCAAGTTATGTTGGCCTTCTTGAATGCAATTCAAATCTTTCATCCTTTCTTTCAAGATTACAAAAGGTGGAAGCTTACATTTTCAATTCCGTTGAATGTTTTTATTCGTTCAAAAATTCAAACTTGAATAAAG